>JBCNJP010000008.1:33435061-33465119 GCA_039602395.1 Deinandra increscens subsp. villosa | reverse complement strand
CGGTGTGTGAGTTGTTAAGTTCTTTTTGGTGTGTTTTCGTCTTGGCCAGGTTGATTTGAGAAGTCAAAATGTGTTTTTCATGGGTTTTAATGCATGACAATATGCTCCCGACAGATCTTGAAAATTTTTTAGGGGAAGGAGTATGGGATAATAAGTATTATCCGAAGGGAACTCGAGGATGATACTTATTATCTAATGGAAAAGACTTCCTCCGTCAGATCTTGACAAATTTTTAGGGGAAGGAGAGGGGATAATAAGTATTATCCGAAGGGAACTCGAGGATGATACTTATTATCTAATGAAAAGACTTCCATAATACATAGTATCTGAAGGGAACTCGAAAATAATATGTATTATCTTAGGGGAAGTCCTTAGCTGAGGAGAATTTATCAGCTAAGAGGAAGTCTTTAGAGGTCTTGGGTTCAGGGGAAGTTTTATAGAAAACCCGTAATCTATATTAGGGTTTTTGGTTAAAATTATATTAATTTGAATCAACTAAACAGATGATAATTATCCTCTTACCCAAAGACCAGTCATCAAATGTCTGGTGGAGTATATTTTTCCAAATGTGTGTCAGACAGGTTGATGAGAGAAAGATGCTGCTGCTGCTCAAAGTTAAAGAACCAGCCGGACAAGACTTCCATCTGGAAAAGCAACTGTTCAGGGGAAGTTGTTGGTGTCTTTACAAGTTTTCAAAAGCTTCAAAAGAGCTTCAAAGAAGATGTTCACATGTTTAGGGGAAGCTGAAGATTTCAAGTCGATCTTTGATGAAGAAAATGAAGCAGAGAGCAGTCAAAGATCATGATGATCCAAGATCAACAACCAAGTTCTTCAAAGTTAGAGGTGTTCAAACTTTTTACCCTCTAATTTGTGAAGATTCAAGACAGTTACCAAAGATTTAGCAAGAACCAGTTCTTTCAAAAGAAGCAAGTCAATGAGAGTCCTCCATTTCATTGATTGTTCATTTAAAGAAGTTCGAGCTGATGCTCATCAAGAGAAAGTCCCAAGTGCCCGTCATGAAACCCAATGAAGATTTCTGCGGAAAGAATCTTCATCAACATCTTTGCCAGCCAGTCAAGAAGAAGAATTTCAGAGATTGAAGACATTTAATATCACAAGCCTAGGGGAAGATTGTAGAGGCTAGATTATGAGGCTTGTAATATTAAATAAGTTGGGCTGGGCTTAGAGGGTTTAATTAGATTAGTAGGCTAGTTTCTGGTTGGGCTTAGAGGGTTTAATTCATATTCCATCGGTAAATGCAATATGGAATTTCATAAGTGTGTTCGATGTTAATACGTTTAATCATCCCTGAACAATCACCGATATTATTCTAAATGTCCGTAGTCGGTTAGAGACGTGGGAACGACTCTAAATCAAGACTTTTATGATTTTGAACCTTAAAGGGGTTTAACGTTCAAAGTCACAGACCTCATTAGAGAATGACGTTGGACGTAACTCGTATCAAGCAATTCAATCATGGAAGTCTTGATTGCTTGATCAAAGGTATGCTCTAATGTTTCCTTGGACCTGAGACGCATACTAGAACTCTCGTTTACTGCAGACTGTTCTTTGATTGTAGTTTCTCGATGTCGCGTAACTGCCATCAATAGGGCTACTTTTGGGAATGGATCTAAAGTTCAGTGGGAGTTGTATGCCTTAAGATGGGATTTCGTACTATTGCTTCGGTAATAGATAGACATAAAGATGCCCTCGTTGATTTTAAGTGTGAAATGTGAGGTCTCACCCAAACTTACTGTGTTTTTTATTAGTACACTTTGAATCAGATAACGAGAATGAAATCGATGAATCTAATACATGAGAGTCCATGTCTTATTATTCATCTATGTCTAGAACGAAAAGGAATATATGACAACGGTTACCATAAAGTCCTCTATTTGCTTGCTTTACAATCAGATATACTTTGGCTGTCGACTTAAAGTGTCGAAACTGGTTGGTGTAGTCATGCATAGCTAGAGTGCCTCTCACTACAACGCTAAAGTGTCACGATCAGTCCAAGTGGGATATTGTTGGATACTAGGTGTCCCGACCCGACACTTATCGTAACCGACCCGGTTTCGACCCGGAAGAGTTACACCGAAGTCAACGAACTTCTAATTAATTAAATGTTAATTAATTCAAACGGTCCAAAATTAATAAATAATAGTTATTATTTAAAAGTAACGAAACAATTATTTTTCGTAAAATGTTTACAGAAATTGTCGGCGAATGATTATCTAGTCGTTAACTGTTAACGGGCTAATAAAATCATTGGGCTTAGGGTTTTTTGATTTCGATGGGCTTTGCTTGCCAAAGAAGTCAATGAAAAAGTATAAAAGGAAGGGAAGGAGAGGATTAGAACTAACCCTAATCGTAAACTACTCTCCCTCTCCTCCCCTTGCCATCGCGATCCCTCCCCCTCTCTCCCTCTCGTTTTTGGCACACCACAACCACCACCCTCCGTCGCCTTTTCCGACGAATACAATGGTGAAACGTGACCCACGTTTGATTGCCGCCGCATTAAAACTTGAGACCACCACCGCCGTCGCCCGAGCCGCCGCCGCCACCGAGAGATCCGCCGCCGCCGTCGTCGTCGCCTCGGCTCGTGCCGCCATCACCGCCGAGCTCTTTGGGAGGACCACCATGAGGTGGTTCTCACTTTACCCGCGCCACCGAGACCGTTGTTATGATACATAACATGGTTTCGTTACCGCCACCACGTCGGTTCATGAGATGAACCCACCTGTGGTGCCTGAGGGCCCGTCTTTAAAGTCGGTTGAAGACTTGACTCGCCGGTTCGAGTTGGGCGTTGCCGTTAACCCTAGCGCCAATTCGTCGAACCCTGGTGTCTTGAACGGTTGTTCGGACTCCGCCAAGGTATGTCTAAATTGTTTAGATATTTCAATTAATTTATTTTTAGTATTTACGCGTACACGGTGATCAGATCCTGTCTACGGTTTTTGTATATTCGCGTTGTAAAACTTGTTTTTCCGCTGCGCAATTAATCTGATTAATTGATCCATTAATTTATTCGGTAAAAATAAAAACGGGCAACCCAGATACCCACTATAAAACCCAACATTTGCAGCATCATATAGTTTTGTTGTTTTATACCTTTTCCCTTTTCCTTTATTTTTGGTAAGGTTTACTTAGCCTTCTATGTTTTTTGCAGGTTATATGCTCATATTTTGTATTGTGTTTATAGTTTGTTGGACACTTGCTTTGTTATTGGTTGTTGCCTCTTTATGAGGTTAGTCTTTTTTTATATGCTTCATCTCTTTTACTTTTTTATACATTTTTCCTTTCACAATTGTTTAAGCTTTTTATGCTTTTATGTACATATGTATTATGCCATCACCTATAACAATTTAAGTATGTAAGTATGTAACTAGTGACCATTAATTGTAAGCTCTAACCCAATAATGCTATGTTCATTGTGTTTCTGTTTGTATGTATACTGTTCTGTTTGTATATATATATACGTAAAAAAGAAATGAGTCCCAAATAAAACCAAATTGAATTTATAATAATGCAGAAAAACTACTAATCGAGTCCCTTTAAAATTTTATTTTACTATTGATCATACAATTTTTTTTATTAATACAGGTATGTCAATCTAGTTTTGAAGATCAAGATTGCCATGGTGGAATTTTATTTAGTGGTTTAACTTCCTTTTATATTCTAAGTCTGGAATGTATTACTCTGGCTCAAAAAGTGTTGTGTTTTGATTGACTTTTCACGTTTGAAGTACATTTAGAATTGAGTAGAGTATGGACTTTACCATAGTTGATTATTAATTTTTTTATTTTAGTATTCTTTTAAACAATAGCCGTGCAATGCGTCCAAAGGACTTGTGTCTAATTAAATGTAATGAAACTTAATTTAAATTTTTAAAAATTTAAATTTAAAAAATTTATTATTTTCAACTTTCCACATATAAAATTCAATATTACATTAAATAAACATCAAATTTATTATTAATATAATGTAATTGTGAGATCTTTAAAACTTCTAAATTTATACTTTACAAAACTCAAATTCCGAAACATTTATTATAACCTTCTACATACAAAGTTCAACAGTGCAATTAATAAATATCTAATTTTTAATTAAATACATTTAATAAATTTTAAATTTCTAATTAAATAGTTATTTTAATAGTCAAGTAGTCAACAAATCCTTAATTTTTTTAAACTATTGTAAGATAACTTATTAATATGCTGCAACAATTAAAATGACAATGGTGGCGATCCTATTGTTTTACGACAAGCAAATAAGGATTATGGTTATGTGGGTCAGTAAATGGTCGACTATCTAACCTAAATAACAACATAAAGAATAAAACATTAGATATGTCAAACATGATTAGGGTGCTTATTAAATATATTACATGATAAACGAAATTCATATTTATATGACTACTAAATTTGAACAAACTCAACCCAGGTTTAATAAAGCCAAAATTGATTTAAAAAAATTACGTCATTCATATTTTTCAAATCTCTCGTCAAACTTTTTTCTTACATTTATCTCATTTTATGAACCTAAATTCAACCTGTGTAGTTTATGGGTTTGTAGAGGCTAGATTATGAGGCTTGTAATATTAAATAAGTTGGGCTGAGCTGAGCTTAGACGGTTTAATTAGATTAGTAGGCTAGTTTATGGTTGGGCTTGGGTTTACTATTGGGTTTATGATCAAGAAGGGGCCCAATAGTAAACCCAATGGGGGACTATATATACCCCATGAGTTCACCATTTGGGGGTTGCTCATTCTAGTGGGCTAATTTACGATTCTGTGAGAGAGAGGGAGCTGATTACGATCGTGAACCCGAGAGGAGCTAGTTTACGATTACGATTTTGTACCCGACAAGTTCATCTTGTGTGCAATATCAAGTTTTTAACGTTTAATCATCGTATTCTTCGTGTTTCTTCTCTTCTCTATCTTGAATCGATCATAAACGAGGATTCCGCACTCGTTTGTGATATCAATATCGTGACTTGGTAGATTTTCTGGACCTACAGGGTTACTAACCTAATATATAATATGTCTAATGTGTTGGAGCTGCTATCGCAATAATCATTACGGGTGGTTCCCTTTTTTTCCCTTAAGATGCATTTATGTTGTCTTTTTTCTTAAAAACTTTTTTTTTTGCTATCGCAAAAACTATATCAGGTGATTTAATTTTTTATTTATTTATTTTTTCCTTAAAAAGCATTTATGTTTTATTTTTTTCTTTTAATTTATTTCTTTTTATTCATATTAAACTTTACGAATGGTACATAACGGTTTTTCATCGTCATAATATGTGCCGATGCTTTTCACGTTCACAGTCACACCTGTCACAGCGCGTGGAAGCGTGGAAGGCTCTTAACCCAACCCATTTACAATTATAAATAGGAAAATTGGATTTAAATAATCCTAAGTTTTGGGTGTTGGCCGGCAATAATCCCACTTTCAATAATAACCCACAGTAGTTCCAACTTTCATCCTATTTACTTAGAGTGGTCCCGCTGTTAAAAAACTTCACACCGTTAAGTGTTTACTGACGTGGCAGCTGATGTGTAATTTTTAATTTTTTTTTGTTTTTAACCCCCTGCCACATCATCATCATCTTCATCCTCACACCACCACCACCACCACCACCATCATCGCCGCCGCCGCCACCACCGCCGTAACCGCCGCCACCACCACCACCACCACCACCACTTTTTACGGTTTGAAAAATAAAATATATGATTATTTTGTTTTAAATTTGCATTGATTTGATAGATAAATTTTTCCTCTGGTCGTAATAATTTTTTTGCTCCAGAACCTAAACAATTTTTTTTGCTCCAGAACCTAAACAAAAAGCAACAAAATTGCATAAACAAGCTCTAAATATTTATTTGATCGTACCTATTAAATAGGAAAAATGACTTGAAATCAATCATTCCTTACTTACAGCAGGAGGTGAGATTACGAGGTTTGTACCGCCGTATAGGGTCCTCTTCAGGCAGCGGCTCGGGTCGATGATAATCGACGGTGGCGGCGATAGGTGATGGGCGGAAGATCTGGTGAAGATCGATGACGATGCTTTGTTCGAATTAGTAAAAGTTGCAGGTGGTGGTGATGGTGGTGTGTGGATGAAGATGATGTGGCAGGGGTTAAAAACAAAAAAAATATATATATAAAAATTACACATCAGCTGTCACGTCAGCAAAAACTTAACGGTGTTAAGTTTTTTAATGGCGGGACCACTATAAGTAAATAGAGTGAAAGTTTGGACCACTGAGGGTTATTATTGAAAGTGGGATTATTGTTGGCCAACATCCAAAACTTCGGATTATTTAAATCCTCGGATTATTTAAATCCAATTTTCCTTATAAATACATGTAAAGTGAACATTTTCTGTTAGGGCACAACAAAACAGTGAATGTTATGTATAAACCATCGGGCCGCCCAGAATTGTCGGCGTTATCATAGCGGCGTCCTGCGTTCTCAAAATGGTTGGTTAATGGTTTTAGGGCTTGTTTTTTATCCAATCCTACGGTCCCGTCGTGTTTTTTTCTCCTAATTTATGTATTGATTTGTTCTCGTATGCAATGTGTTGGCAGATAGGTTCGCCTGAATGTTTCCGCACTATACTATAAATAAACTATCTCCATCCTTGTGCTAGATGAGGTATATTTATCTTCTATCAGTGGCTATAATACTAGTATTGTTATTTCATTCATGGATTAGACCCAATTTGGTAAGCATGAGGGGTGCTCTATCTAAATCTGTAATAATCAGGAGCCACCTGTTCGGTTGTGTTTTACCTAATCTCGTTGGTTAGCATGGCACTGCAGCTTCCATGAGTTTTCTAGTAACAATGGTTAGAAAATGTAGCAAGTAGAGCGGGCAATTAGGGTGGGTTGGGTTAGCGTGGCAAGTCTGAGCTTATGTTTTATTCTCACCATCAATATATAATAAATTGATGTAAAAGGTTGGATACATTAGATATACAATGTGCATCTCAAAAATGTATTTTTAATGCCTAATAAAAAGACCTCCCACCATTTTAAGAAAAGGCAAGATTATTGTTGTAATAATATAGTGTTTGTTATCCTATTTGGTACACTGATTATTTATAGTAAGATTAAGGGGCTGTTTGGTTCGTCTTTTTCGTTCAGTAACAAATGAATAAGAGGCTGTATGGTAAAGACGATATTGTCTTTTTCATACAACAATAAATCTGGGGCATGATGAAACAGACAAAAATGTCTTTTTCGGTCAGACAATTTCCATTTAGACATTCGAACCAAACAACACCATATGATAAAAATGTCTTATTCGGTCAGATTAAGCCAAAAATAAGCTGAACCAAACAGGACCTAAGTATCATGAGTATTGACCCATACATTTTACCACAAGCTGTATATGGCTGTCTGGGATGATGCAACTTAGCCAAATCAGACATTGATGTGCTCCATAGGAGGGTTGTTTGTTTCAAGTAGCTTGTGCAACAATGTTTTTTGTTACCTCTTCTTGAGGTCATATGCACTATTGTGCAAGCTATAATTCACATCCTTTTCTTTGTTGAAGCGCCTCATCTCTCTGATGATAAAACAGAGATAGGTTTCTAGCTGACCAGATTTAGTCAACCATATATACTATTTGTTTTCTTGACTAGATTTTGATTCATTTGCTTATGTGTTTTCGAACCCTCAACCTCATAGGGAGAGACACCACTATGTAATTCATCGGATAGCATTAGGCTACCAGCCTTTTGGTTAAGCTTTTTAATTATCTTATGTGAAATGGATTAATTGCCTACTTTGGAAAACTTCCCAGTTTAAATGGGTTTTTATTTAGTGGAAGAATGTTAATCAGTTGTTCTCTATGGAATGTTTTCTACCTTGAGCAATGTTTACTTACATGTGAATGGTAAAAGGAAACGTGATCTTTAGTGGTTATTTTTGTAGAAAAACATTCACAACAATTAATACGAGTCCTTCATAATACTGTTAGATCTTAATCCTTTTAGAATGGGACATGAGTGCATGACAACCTAAGAACTAGACATAATATCCAGGCCTAGAAAATGTTATTGCCCCCCCCCCTCCGCTTCGCTGGCCTGCATTAGGAGAAAACCATTAGGGTTTGGTCCTTAGATGGCCTTTCCAAGGCTATATCCTTAGATCTAGAGCCAGGAACAGTTCGATAAAGCTAGATGTGTCACCCTAACAACAAAATCCGGCTCATATTTAGTTGTACCCACAGTTTGTAATGAAGAGTAGACATGGAGTGACTATAAGTTTACTTCTTGATACAGAATTACATATGAAGTTTGTCATTCATTATGAACCTTCCCAAAAACTTGTGTTTGCTAGTGATATTGAACTTTGTCCAATGGGGTTGAGCCCAACTTGGAGATTCATCCTTGATAGATCTCGGGTAACTTGACTATCAGTTGGCTCGTAGCCCTCGAGGTTTTAGCATCAGGAAATGGGTTGTTTATGGTATCTCCAACCTCGTTGCAAGCTGGGGACGACGAAGTTTGGTAGATACAACTGCCAAGGCAACTCCGAACTTGAAGAGTTTCATAGTTATTGCCAAACAAGTAACAACTATTACTTTTTTTTGTTTCCGTTAAATATATGTTAAGACTATTTTGACTTTTAATTTAATTTTATGTTGGTAGTTTAACTTATACTAAATTGACGTGTGTGACACCCGAGAATTTCAAGGTTAACTTCCGTTAGACAAACCCGTTAGTTACGTTATAAGTGTTAACTTAGTAGCTAATGCATAACTAGGCCGAATACGTCCACGACCTTTGGTTGATCACCGAACCCGTCCATATGTGTTATGTGTTCATCATTGATTGTCTTTATGTGCAATGTGATTTAAATACATGACTTATTATTGTGAATAGCATGATTAATTGTAAATACCTGATTATGTGGAAATTGACCTGTTTTGGTAGCCAGCGAAACTAACGGGCGAAACTATAGTGTCGCCCGGTAGCCAGCTAAGCTACCCGTTAACTCGTGACCAGAGCTAGTTTCGCCTGGCCAGCGAAACTGCCAGCGAAACTAGCCTCTGATATAAATAAACTTAATAAACCCTAGTAGCCTCATTTGCTCAAACCACACAACACACACACACTCTCCTGGTCAGCCGAGAAGATCACTTAAGGACCAAGACCCCAGCCTCGAGACCATCATCTCACCTCATTCATCGACCCTAGAATCCTCCGTGAGTCCCAAAAACTATGTTTTATGCTTTTCTATATGTTTTCTTCTTAAAGCATGCTCAAATCTTCATGTAACTGCTTGATCTGCTAGTATATTGTTTAGGAATGCTAGATCTGTACTAAAGTTGATAACTTTACGTGTGAAATCCATCCATGTTAGAGATTTGTGCAAAATAGGTCATTTTAGGGTTTTGAACCTATTTTAGAGATTTGATGATCAAAATACATGTTAAACTTGTTAAAGCTGCTTGATTTATGTTGGTAAATGCCTAGGAATGATAGATAATGAATTGCATGCATGATCAGAAGCTGTTAGGTTGATTTTTAGGCAAATCCGTGTGTTTTTCGCGACCAGCGAAACTGTTGTTCTCTGGGCGAAACTAAGTAGCGAAATTACATCTCCTTCCAGCGACACTGACCAGCGAAACTATAGTGTCGCCGGGTAACCTGACCAGACCAGCTCGAGCGAATCTACCGAGCGAAATACCTGAACGAAAGTTCAAACCAGTTTCCCTGCGAAACTAGGCTAGCGAAACTGCGTCAGCAGTTTCGGGCGAAACTAGCCTAGCGAAACTGTGTCACCGGGCATTGCCTAGCGAAAGTGCTGCCCGTGCACCTAGCGAAACTGCCTAGCGAAACTATGCTAGCGAAACTAAGACCTGACCTAAAAACCAAACTTGTGAAACTTGCTTAAGTGTTATGCCATGATTTACATGATGATACCATGATGAAACATGCTTGATATCTGACTTATATGAACCCTTATTTATGATCAACCATTGGTGTCGTGTGTCGGTATGTCGAGTCATAGTTGCAACGTGCTATGTTATGGGCCATAGTGACGTTAAGTAAAGATTAGACACGAAACTAATACTTAAGACCTAAACGTGTTCTAGGTCTTCGTTAAACAACATATTTGGATTTACTTGAAGTGTAGCAGTGCAACCAAAGGTGAGTGTCACTAACCCGTTTACCGTGAGTCCGTTTGGGCCACACCGAATAACTTAACGAAAAACAATGCTGAATGAACTCGAGAGTGCTAGGCACCTCACTGATAAACTTGAGAACACGGGATGCTCGGCACCCACTTGATGAACTGAAGTGTTTTATGGGACCACTTGTGAACTCTGAACAAACTGTTTTTCTGAAACAAAACTGAAAACGTTTTAATATGGCTAGTGTAGGTTAAAGTCTAAACCATATGATATCACATGTTTTCTAAGGATGCCTTATAACTTAAAAGTCCTCAACTTAAATTGTGCCATTAATTTGTGAAAGCGAGGGGATGTTGGGTAGATCTACTGGAGTTTGACAAACTCCGCCCCGTGGCACGGGGAGTGCACGGAGGAACAATATCAGCCTATTTGACCGTGGTCCCGAGAGGACACGGGGGAGGCAAAAACCGCGATGACTATGTCCGCACCGTACGGGATGGCTCGGCCCCCACAAAATAAGTCAGCTTTGGTACAAACTTCCTTAGAGCATGGAACAACGGATTAGCTACCCGCGATATCGGTTGAGTCCTTTAACTTTACGGAACTAGTACATACCCGATGACGTGGTCACGGAAACTTCATTTATAAACAAAGAAATAATTACGAGCATTGCTTTTCACAAATAAATAACTTGTAAGTATACCTTGACACGAATTATGATTATGAGACCGGGCCAATGCATGACAAGCCCACTGTGAACTCACCAACCGTTAGGTTGACACTTGCGTGGTTTAAACTTTTGCAGATCACTAAGGAGTATCCGCTGGAGGTTGGCATGGCACTTGAAGACCTTCGTTTTTGATTTAAACTAAATTGGGAATTTTAAAACAACATTTATGTAAAGCACGTGGTTAGTGCTAAAGACAATTAATTTTCCGCTGCGTATGTAATTTAAGACTTTGAATTATAACTTGTGTTTGGACTAACCCTGATTCGTTTAGTATTTGTAACTATGGTTGTGGATCCTGGTCTAGTCGCGCCCCTTAACGGTATAAACTCCGTTAGTGGTATTTTGGGGGTGTGACAGATTGGTATCAGAGCCATAAGTTGCAGAGAACTGGAATCATTTTTTTGAAAACGATTTGGAAACTGCAACTTGAAAACCTTGGTTACAAAACGAATAAAATTCCCAAAATAAAATTTTTACGTGCCAACCTGGGATACTCGCTCTGCTGTGTAAGTAAAAGCTTAGTACGTACAGATATATGTATATATATATATATATAAGTATATATATAGACCGTGTCTAAGTAGTCTAACGGAAAGACCTTAGGAAATTTTCACACGAGTACGAAATGCGACTGCGAATACGCACACTACTCTGGGGAAAGCGACAACGAAACGATGCTACACGCTACGTCCTGATTTCTACTACGACGACTACGCCGACGGTGACTTTATGGGAAGCCGACCTTCGACGATAGCACTCACGACGTTCCTCGACGACGCCTCGATTTTGCACGAAAATTTTTCTAGACTAATAGTGGGATAACGGGAACTGGCTAATATACATATTATGGGATATGTATAAGATATAACTGTGACTGAACACTGGCTACTTTAACTGTTCAGCAAGATGTCTGGAAGAGGAAACGGAAGAGGCGGCATAAACATGACGCCTGCACAGCTGCAAGCAATGATTGCTGAACATGTGCAAGTCGCGGTGGCAGCCGTCCAAGCTGCATATGCCGCACAGGGTAACTATTATGCCGGTTAAGGCACAAAGCAATTATATCATGACCTGTTTAATTTTAAAATCCGAACTATTTATGCATCAGGAAACCAGCACCACTGCACGTTCAAGTCCTTCATGGACTGTAAGCCAATGACATTTTCCGGCGAAGAAGGAGCTGTAGGACTCCTTAGGTGGATTGAGAAGTCCGAAAAGGTTTTCTCCATGTGTAATTGCCCAGCTGAAAGCAAGGTGAAGTTCGCTACTGGTACCTTCGAAGGAGTTGCACTCTCCTGGTGGAACGCTGAGATTCAAATGGTTGGGCTAGACGCGGCTAATAACATGCAGTGGGCAGCATTTAAGGATCTGATTATGGAAGAATACTGTCCACGTGACCAAGTCAAGAAGCTTGAGGGTGAATTCCTGAATTTGAAAATGTCTGGGTCTGAAGTCGAACAGTACACTGCACGATATCATGAGTATGAGGTCTTATGCCCCACAATGGTCGACGCTGAGTTCAAACGCATTGAGCGTTATCTAGAAGGCCTCGCGCCTCAAATCAAAGGATTGGTGACTGCCAGCAACCCTGCGAACGTGCAACAAGCCATCCGTTTGGCTCACAAGCTTACCGATCAGGAAGTTGAGAAAGGTACACTTCCTGCAAGAGTCACTGAAAAGACTGCCTTGGGTGGCAAGAGAAAGGCTGGTGATGAAGCTCCTGAAAACTCGATGAATGTTCAAAGTGTTGGAAACAGCACTGGGAGGTCTTTCAACTCCCAAAGCCAAAGCAAGAGGTCCGGAAATAACAGTGGCAACTACCGCCAGGGCGGAAATGGTCAGAGTAACTACAAGGGTAACCTACCCATGTGCAACAGATGCGGGAAGCATCATGCTGGTGTTTGTAGGAAGGGTCTGAACTGTGAAAGGTGTGGTAAGGGAGGCCACGAAGCGAAAGATTGTTGGGCAATTCTACCCGAGCAGCAAAACCGCCCCAGAAGGAACAACAACAATCAAGGGAACAACTATGGGAACAATCGGGGCAATGGAAACAATGGTCAGAACCGCAACAAAGAAGCTCCTAGGGGAAACGGTAACGGGAATTGTTATGAATGTGGTGCTCCAGGCCACATTAAAAGGGACTGCCCTCAGTTGAGAAGACAAGGGAACGGTAACCAGGGGAATAACGGTGGGAATGGTAACGGTGGAGCCAATGGTAATGGGAATGGCAATGGAAATGGTGGAAATGGAAATGGTGGAAACGGAAATGGTGGAAATGGTAGAGGTCGAGCTTTCGTCATGGGTCAAGGTGAAGCTCGCAATGACGCCAACGTGATTAATGGTAAATTTATTTTGAACGGTTTCTTTGCTACTGTTTTATTTGATTCTGGTGCTGAGAAAAGTTTTATTTCCACTAAATTTGCTAAGTTAATTAATGCTAGACCTATTGCCTTAGACGCTAAATATGTGGTAGAGCTAGCTAATGGTAAACTTCATGATACGACCCAGATAGTTAAGGATTGTAAGCTAGAACTAGCGGGCCACACCCTAGGAATTGACCTTATGCCTTTCCCGATTGGTAGTTTCGACGTCATAGTAGGAATGGATTGGTTATCCGAAAACCGAGCTGAAATCTTATGTAAGGAAAAAGTGGTTCGTATTCCACTCGAAGACGGCAAAGTGTTAACGGTCCAAGGAGAAAAAGGTGGAACAGTCACCGGCATTATTTCATTCCTTAAAGCTCAGAAATGCCTCCGTAAGGGTCACTTCGCGATTCTTGCGAACGTCACTGACACGACACATCCCGAGCGCAAAATTGATGATTACCCGATAGTTCGCGACTTCCAAGATGTATTTCCTGAAGATCTGCCTGGTTTGCCTCCTTTCCGACAAGTAGAGTTTGGAATTGATTTAGCTCCAGGTGCCGCTCCGATCGCACGCGCACCTTACCGATTAGCTGTAAGTGAACTCAACGAACTCTCCTCACAACTGCAAGAGCTACTCGACAAGGGGTTTATTCGTCCAAGTTCGTCTCCATGGGGAGCTCCGGTACTGTTTGTTAAGAAGAAGGATGGAACGTTCCGCATGTGCATTGACTACCGAGAGCTTAACAAAGTTACGATCAAGAATCGGTATCCACTTCCTCGAATCGACGATCTCTTCGATCAACTGCAAGGTTCAAGCTACTACTCAAAGATCGATCTACGGTCTGGTTATCACCAACTTCGCGTACGTGATGAGGATATCCCCAAGACTGCCTTCAGAACTCGGTATGGACACTACGAGTTCCTGGTTATGCCGTTTGGGCTAACCAATGCACCTGCTGTGTTTATGGATCTGATGAATCGAGTGTGCAAGCCGTACCTCGATAAGTTTGTGATAGTTTTCATCGACGACATTTTGATCTACTCTAAGACAAAGGAAGAACACGAGGAGCATCTGCGTCTTATTTTGGAATTGCTTCGCAAGGAACAGCTTTATGCTAAGTTTTCGAAATGCGATTTTTGGATTCGCGAAGTCCAGTTTCTTGGACACATTGTTAATGAGGAAGGAATTCATGTCGATCCAGCCAAGGTGGAAGCTATAAAGAACTGGTCTACCCCAAGAGCGCCAACGGAAATCCGACAATTTTTAGGACTTGCCGGATATTATCGAAGATTTATTAAGGGTTTCTCTCAATTGGCCCAACCCTTAACAGCCTTAACACACAAAGGAGTGCAATACAGATGGGGTGAGAAAGAAGAGCGCGCGTTCCAAACGCTTAAGGATATGTTATGCTCGGCTCCAATTCTTGCGTTACCCGATGGAATTGACGATTTTGTGGTTTACTGCGATGCATCAATCCAAGGACTCGGTTGCGTGTTGATGCAACGAGATAAAGTGATTGCCTATGGGTCCAGGCAACTAAAGGATACTGAAAAGAATTATACAACGCATGATTTGGAAATGGGAGCCGTTGTTCATGCACTCAAGATTTGGAGACATTACCTATATGGAACAAAGTGCACAATATTCACCGATCATAAAAGTCTATAGCACATCTTTGATCAGAAAGACCTCAACATGCGGCAAAGAAGGTGGGTTGAATTACTGAACGATTATGATTTGGCTATTAAGTATCATCCTGGAAAAGCCAATGTTGTGGCTGATGCCTTGAGTCGAAAAGAGCACGAAAAGCCTCGAAGGGTACGAGCGCTTCAACTTACTATCTACACGGGATTGCCGGATCGGATCCGCGATGCCCAGCAAGAAGCCCTGAAGGAAGAAAACTTCGCAGCTGAAGCACTGCGCGGCGTAGATGGCCATTCTGAAGTTAAGTCCGATGGACTCACGTACTATAATGACAGAATCTGGGTTCCATTTGTTGATACATGGTTCCTGATCGTCATGTGAAGTATCGAGAACAAGACGGAACGTTCAAGTTTAGGGTTGGCCGAACCTTGGCCGAACTCCAGGTTCGGAGCCGCCGAGGCTTGGCCGAACCTGAGGTTCGGCCAGTCGTGGTCTTAGTCTATAAATAGGTTGGTTTTGTATTGTTTTAGGCAGTTTCCGTGTCATATACTTTCTAAGTGTACTCTGTGGTTCTCAGTGGTTAATACAAATCTCAGTTGTATTTACTCTTTGTGTTTTACTCGTTTACATTGATTTCTATACGACTAAGTAGAAGATCCTCGCGCTCACGCACTTTCAAGTGGTATCAGAGCTATAGGTTTACTCTACTAGTCGGAGATCAGTGTTTTTCGAATTATCAAGTTCAAATTCACGGTGTTGAGTTTCAAAATTCGTTTATCATCTTTATTTCTCAAAATTATCATTCAAAACATCATGATTCACGTCAAATATGTCCGTGTTTGCTCATTTTCAGTTGATTGAGTGTTTACAGCTCGAGAGGTGTCGATTTCAGTGAGTTTTTTCCGAGTTTTTCCGAAATTTCACGTTCGGCCGAACTCGAGGTTCGGTGTAACTGCTCCGCACTCCAAGTTCGGAGTACTCTCGGTCGTAACCGCTCCGAACGTCAGGTTCGGAGGTCGTTCGGAGGTCGTTCGGAGAGTTTTTCCAAGTTCGGTGACAGATCGGTCAGAGTTCGGACAACGTTCGGTCTTTGGTTCAGGTTCGGTGAGAGCTCGGAGAGTTTGTTTTTCGGACTAGGTTCGGACTAGGATCGGTGAACGTTCGGAGGTAGTTCGGAGAGTATATTAGGTTCGGACAAGGTTCGGAGTGAACAGTAACCTGTTTTTACAAAATGTCTGATTTTCAAGCGTTCGCGGCTATTCAAAATTCGGTTCAAGCAACGATGCAAACGATGATGAACTATGATAATGAAACTGGAACAAGTCAGAAAGTTCCCAAATTGCTAAAATTGGAAGATTATCATAGTTGGGTTAAGCGATTCGAAGCATATGTCGACACGAATGACATTGACATGTGGCTATCGTTTACTGATCAATATGTTTACCCTAAAGATGAAACTGGTGAACCTATTCTTCAAAGAAAAATGTCATCTGAGCAAAAGAAAGCTTACCAAGCAGAGAAAAAGGCTTATGGTACTCTAACGATGGCTTTGCCTAAAGAATTACTTCATCAATTTGCGGGAAATTACACATCAAAAAGTTTATGGGATGCTTTAGAGAAAAGATGTGAAGGCAATGACCAGTACAAGAAAAGTCGACAAAAAGTTTTGAAGAAAGAGTTTGATAGCTTCAAACATTATCAGAATGAAACGATTCCCAATCTGATTGCAAGATTTGCTCATTTGATGAGTGAAATGCGTTTGGTGAATCTTACTAAAGATGAAGCTGATATGAAAGAAAAGATTTTGGAAGCCTTACCTGAAAAGTGGGAGAATTATGTTATGATGATTACTCATGACAAGGATTTTCAAGGATTGTCTTTCAATGATTTAGTTCAAAGACTTCAGGCTAGGGATATGGAGTTGATGGTGAACAAGTCTCTTCCTACACAAATTCAGAATCCTGCAGTGTATTATGGTGAAAATGATTCTACAATGAATGCTGGAAAATCGAGTATTCTTAATTCTGCACCTCCAACAGCATTCCTGGCAGGTAAATCTGAATCTTCAAGTTATTCTTCTGCTGGTTGTACTGTTTCTGTTCCGAGTTCTTCATTTCAAAATGCATTGTCTGCTCAAACTATCGATGATTATAATGCTTTAATGTCTTCTTTGGTATCTTCGTATTTTGGTGTTATCACGGGTGCTGTGAGTAATGCTGAGTTAGCTAACGAAGATTATGATCAGATTGATTATGATCATTTAGAAGAAATGGATCTTAATTGGCAGTATGCTATGTTGGTTCGAAGAACAAAGAAGTTTTTCAATAGAACTAGGAAGAAGAGATTGAATCAGGAAGGAAAGATTGGTTTGGACAAGTCTAAGGTGAAATGCTATAAATGTTCAAATTATGGTCACTTTGCTAGAGAATGTCCAAGTTCTGTAGATACTAAGTTGAAGACTGGTCAACATGCACATTTAGTTTATCATTCCCCAAATAAAGCTGAGAAGGTTGAGATTAAATCTGCTAATGTTGTTCATGATTGGACTAATACGTTTCCACATTCAAGTGAGTTTGCATGGAATGCCGATACTGACGCTAAACGGAATCAGACTAAACCTGCAATTGCTTTGACTGTTCGTCATATTGATGATGATAGTATTTTAACTGATTCTGATTCTTATTCAAGTGTTTCCATGGTTCAAGAAGAATTACCTAAAATTTCTGAGAGTTCAAAAGTTGAAGAGGTTGAATGTTCTAAGTGTAAAAGATTACTCAAGGAGATTGAGAGTTTTGAACAAAGTCGTCAAATTTCGACAGAAGAGATAGTGGTGTTAAAGCGAGAATTAGAAGATTTTCAAAAGAAGTATTATTCGTTGGTTCATGTTCATGAAGATGTTTTAAAAGAGAAAACAATATTGGCTGAAGAATGTGAGAAAGCAAAGGCTGAAGCTTTAGATGCAGCTCAAGATTTTGAGAATCTGTTTGAGAAAAGTTATCCGGTTCAGAAAAAGTATGAAGAAGCTATAGCTCTTATTGCTACAACTGCTGTTACTGTTGAAAAACTTCAGAACAAAATTTCTATGCTTCAAGATGAGAATACTCTATATCGTGATAAAAATGAAGTTTTGACAAAGGATGTTGAGATTTACAAGAAAAAGAGAGAAAGTGTTCTTGAAGAATTATTTGCTGAATGTGAGATCCGAAAGCTACAAACTTATGAATATGATGATCTCAATGCAAAATTCATCAAGTCACAGAAAGAAGTTTTTGATGCTCAACAGAATATCAATGATTTAAAACTGGAGATTTTGGAGTTAAAGCGACAAGTGAAAAATTGCAATTTATCGCCAACAATGCTAAATTTCTTATACAAGCAGGATCAGAGTTCAGATAGTTCTCAGAAGGCTGATGTTCACTTGGTTCCTCCACCAGTGGATTTAACTGAAGTTACTGCTGCTCAGATTGATCCAAAAGATGACTTGCATGATTATTCCAAGTTTGCTAATTCACCCAAGAAGAATAAATCTAAGTTCAAAAAGAAGGAGAAACCTTTGGGTGAAGCTCCAAAATTTGTGTCAAAGTCTGTTTTGTTGGAGAATGAGAGGATGTTTGATAAGGTTGTGTCAAGTTCTTCATCTGCAACTGAAGAAGACAAAGGTTTGGTTGAAAAGAACAAGTTAAAGGACATTAAAGCCAAATTCACAAGTGAAGCTAAGGCGAGGGAAGTTTCGGGTTCCTCCTCAAGTACTTCAAAGGTTTCAGGCTCCAAACACAAAGGTGTGGGGTTTGTTGTGAAGGAAGAATTAATTCAAACAAAGAAACCGGTGAAAGTTGCCAAGGCTTCTAAAGCAAAGAATGCAAAGAACTTACCATCTCAGAAGGAATTCACTTACTATTCTGGAAGATCGTCATCTTCAAGGAGTCCATCTCCTAGGTATGATTCCTCTGATGACTTCTTTGACACTTTTGATTCTGAGCATTCATCTGGTTTACAAAAATCAAAATCATTTTCAAACAATTTTCGAGAAAGACTTTGTTATGTATGTCGTCAGCCTGGACATCTAGCTGCTGATTGTCCGACGACTGCATATATCCATAACACTGCTAAATATGTGGATAACAAAGGCCAAATTTTTGATGCACCATGGTCGCCAAAGATAAAATCAATTCGTAAATCGTCTTGGTCTAAACCAAGTACGTCGGTTGAGTCTGATTCAGGTTCTGATCAAAAATTGAAAATTTTACAAATTTGGAAACCAAAAGTTGTTTCCAAGGCCAACAAAGACTTTGTGGAAGACACCGGGCGACCCGACGATGTTACATCGGGTCGATCCCAGAGCAACTAATGATTTATTTGGTGTCAACAGGTGTTTCAGGAAGACCTTTCAGTGATTGGATAATTGCTGATTGTGAAATATCTGTTTTAATTAAACTAAATTTCCAAAATCAATTTTGTTTTCAAAGATTTAAGCTGAAAGTATTCGTGTTGGTTGATCAATTTTTCTTGGTTTTTTACTTCGTCTCTTTTTGAGGGGGAGTTTGTTTTTGCAAAGATACAAAAATAGTGTGTTGTTTTTCAAATCGTAAAAATGAAAATCTATAAATAGAGTTGTCATTTTTAGGGGGAGAAATTTGAAAAAGACAAAAACATTGAAAAATGCAAAAAGCCAAAAACATTGAAAAATGAGAAATTGTATCCGACATGTTTGGGAAATGATGGTACATTGGCTGACAATGTCTGACTCATGGATAAAATAGATGAAAAAGCCATAAGACCATTTGATCGATGTGTGAGATAGGCTCGGCAAATCAGAAAGTATACAGATGTGATATACACTAAATCTGTGCTTGACCTAGTGGACAACATCTTGATGCGTATCTTATGATATATCAAGAAAAAGATATGTGAAAAATAAATGAGAAGTCACTGTGTATACATGTGTTCATTTTGCAAAGATTTAAACTTGTTTGATTTTCTTTATTTTGTCAAACGATCGGACTTTCTCTGCGTGTCGAAAGACCGACCTGATCGTTGTTCGTTTGACGTTCTGCTTTATTTTCTTTGGTGTTTCGTATAACTCATCGGACTTTCTCTGCGTGTACGGGAGTACCGACCTGATTGTTGTTGAGTTATACAACTTCAACTTGTTTTATTTTCTTATTTTGTTAAATCCGAGGCCTTATCTGCGTAACGAAAGATCGACCTTAAGGTAGACGATTTAACGTTCTTATTTCTTTTTGCATGGAACACAGTTGACTATATCATGGTTACAATCATTATGTGACTAAAATCCCAAATGAAATCACAAAAATGTGATAAGCAAAGCATATCTGAGTATGTCTGATAGTGTGGGGTACACTGGTCAATGCAAATCTAATAAATACCTTAACATATTCAGATGTTATGAGTATGATTGTGCCAGAGTTTAAATTTGGACAAATTATATCTGCAATCGGCATGGCTTATGTGCTACAATAATCGAAATTGAAGTGTAGTTCAGCATGTTATGACCAATATGATCCCAAGTCGTGATCTTTCTCACAAAAGACAAAAATAGTGTCTGATTCTGTATGGTATTTACTTTCTTATCAGAAAATACCAAAAAGATTTTAGGTGTGTTTTGATATAAAGTTTCTAAAAGACAAAAAGATTTTGTTTCTGATTTGTTTTCAATTGATCAACACGGAATACGGAATCATTTTCAAAATCAAGATATCTTGGAGTCTCGAAGAGACGTTTTGCGCCAGGATTATTTATGTTGGCAGGTTTCAAAGTGAAAGAGAACATCACAGTTTCAAGTCTTCTGAAGTTTGTTGATAAAGAGACTACACACGTTGCAATATCAAGTATTCAAAATTGAACTCATCGTCTAGATCGAGGAGGAGTTTGATTGAAGATACAAGATACAAGTTTTATTAAGAGGAGATGATACTGCACATGCCGAGGGGGAGTTTGTTGATACATGGTTCCTGATCGTCATGTGAAGTATCGAGAACAAGACGAAACGTTCAAGTTTAGGGTTGGCCGAACCTTGGCCGAACTCCAGGTTCGGAGCCGCCGAGGCTTGGCCGAACCTGAGGTTCGGCCAGTCGTGGTCTTAGTCTATAAATAGGTTGGTTTTGTATTGTTTTAGGCAGTTTCCGTGTCATATACTTTCTAAGTGTACTCTGTGGTTCTCAGTGGTTAATACAAATCTCAGTTGTATTTACTCTTTGTGTTTTACTCGTTTACATTGATTTCTATACGACTAAGTAGAAGATCCTCGCGCTCACGCACTTTCACCATTGTTTGGAAATCTCCGTGAGCTCGTGATGGACGAGGCTCACAAGTCAAGATATTCGGTGCACCCTGGATCAGATAAAATGTACCAAGACTTAAAGGGGTTGTATTGGTGGCCGAATATGAAAGCCGACATTGCGCGATATGTGGCTAAGTGTCTTACCTGCTCAAGAGTCAAGATTGAATACCAAAAGCCTTCTGGTTTACTACAACAACCAAAGATCCCAGAATGGAAATGGGAGGACATCTCCATGGATTTTGTAACGGGATTACCTCATCGATCAAATCAACCGGATGCGATTTGGGTTGTCATCGATCGATTAACCAAATCGGCACACTTCATTCCGATGAAGGAAAGTGATAATATGGACAAGTTAACGAAGCTGTACATTGACCGAATTGTGAAGCTTCACGGTGTGCCTAAGACTATCATTTCTGATCGAGATCCTCGATTTACTTCCCGGTTATGGCAATCAATGCAGGAAGCATTGGGAACCCGACTAGACATGAGTACAGCTTATCACCCGCAGACTGACGGTCAGACGGAACGAACGATTCAAACCTTAGAAGATATGCTCCGAGCTTGCGTCCTCGACTTTGGGAAAGATTGGGAGACTCACCTTCCACTGGTGGAGTTCTCTTACAACAACAGTTATCACTCAAGTATAGGTGCTGCACCTTTTGAAGCACTTTATGGCAGAAAATGTAGATCGCCCGTGTGTTGGGCTGAAACGGGTGAGAAAGGACTTACTGGACCGGAAGTCATCCATGATATGACCGAGCGAATTATTCAAATCAGGCAACGGCTAGCTGCAGCACGTGACCGACAAAAGAGTTATGCCGACAAACGCCGAAAACCTCTAAAGTTTGAGGTGGGTGACAAAGTACTGTTGAAGGTATCTCCCTGGAAGGGAGTGATACGCTTCGGGAAGCGTGGAAAGTTAAATCCTCGCTACATCGGTCCGTTTGAAATTATTGGGGAAGTAGGCCCGGTGGCCTACCGACTTCAACTCCCTGCTGAACTCGATGGAGTTCACAACGTGTTTCACGTTTCCAATCTGAAGAAATGTCTGGCTGAAGACATCGAAATAATTCCTCTGGAGGAATTGGAAATCGACGAACATTTGAGATTTATCGAGCAACCAGTAGAAATCATGGGACGCGAGGAGAAAGCCCTCAAACGTAGCAAGATTCCGATCGTCAAGGTGCGATGGAACTCAAGGCGTGGACCTGAATATACTTGGGAGCGTGAGGATCAAATGAAGAAAAAGTATCCTCACTTGTTTGAGCAAACGTCCACGGAAACTCAAGGTATAATTTAATTTTGGGGACCAAAATTCCTTAACGGAAGGAGGATGTGACAACCCTAAAACTTTTTGCTTTCTTTCCCCCAGCGACGATAGCAACGACGACAGCTGATGCTGCGAACGCTACGACACAAGAATAATTTTCGGGACGAAAATTCCAATTTCAGGGGAATGATGTGACACCCGAGAATTTCAAGGTTAACTTCCGTTAGACAAACCCGTTAGTTACGTTATAAGTGTTAACTTAGTAGCTAATGCATAACTAGGCCGAATACGTCCACGACCTTTGGTTGATCACCGAACCCGTCCATATGTGTTATGTGTTCATCATTGATTGTCTTTATGTGCAATGTGATTTAAATACATGACTTATTATTGTGAATAGCATGATTAATTGTAAATACCTGATTATGTGGAAATTGACCTGTTTTGGTAGCCAGCGAAACTAACGGGCGAAACTATAGTGTCGCCCGGTAGCCAGCTAAGCTACCCGTTAACTCGTGACCAGAGCTAGTTTCGCCTGGCCAGCGAAACTGCCAGCGAAACTAGCCTCTGATATAAATAAACTTAATAAACCCTAGTAGCCTCATTTGCTCAAACCACACAACACACACACACTCTCCTGGTCAGCCGAGAAGATCACTTAAGGACCAAGACCCCAGCCTCGAGACCATCATCTCACCTCATTCATCGACCCTAGAATCCTCCGTGAGTCCCAAAAACTATGTTTTATGCTTTTCTATATGTTTTCTTCTTAAAGCATGCTCAAATCTTCATGTAACTGCTTGATCTGCTAGTATATTGTTTAGGAATGCTAGATCTGTACTAAAGTTGATAACTTTACGTGTGAAATCCATCCATGTTAGAGATTTGTGCAAAATAGGTCATTTTAGGGTTTTGAACCTATTTTAGAGATTTGATGATCAAAATACATGTTAAACTTGTTAAAGCTGCTTGATTTATGTTGGTAAATGCCTAGGAATGATAGATAATGAATTGCATGCATGATCAGAAGCTGTTAGGTTGATTTTTAGGCAAATCCGTGTGTTTTTCGCGACCAGCGAAACTGTTGTTCTCTGGGCGAAACTAAGTAGCGAAATTACATCTCCTTCCAGCGACACTGACCAGCGAAACTATAGTGTCGCCGGGTAACCTGACCAGACCAGCTCGAGCGAATCTACCGAGCGAAATACCTGAACGAAAGTTCAAACCAGTTTCCCTGCGAAACTAGGCTAGCGAAACTGCGTCAGCAGTTTCGGGCGAAACTAGCCTAGCGAAACTGTGTCACCGGGCATTGCCTAGCGAAAGTGCTGCCCGTGCACCTAGCGAAACTGCCTAGCGAAACTATGCTAGCGAAACTAAGACCTGACCTAAAAACCAAACTTGTGAAACTTGCTTAAGTGTTATGCCATGATTTACATGATGATACCATGATGAAACATGCTTGATATCTGACTTATATGAACCCTTATTTATGATCAACCATTGGTGTCGTGTGTCGGTATGTCGAGTCATAGTTGCAACGTGCTATGTTATGGGCCATAGTGACGTTAAGTAAAGATTAGACACGAAACTAATACTTAAGACCTAAACGTGTTCTAGGTCTTCGTTAAACAACATATTTGGATTTACTTGAAGTGTAGCAGTGCAACCAAAGGTGAGTGTCACTAACCCGTTTACCGTGAGTCCGTTTGGGCCACACCGAATAACTTAACGAAAAACAATGCTGAATGAACTCGAGAGTGCTAGGCACCTCACTGATAAACTTGAGAACACGGGATGCTCGGCACCCACTTGATGAACTGAAGTGTTTTATGGGAACACTTGTGAACTCTGAACAAACTGTTTTTTCTGAAACAAAACTGAAAACGTTTTAATATGGCTAGTGTAGGTTAAAGTCTAAACCATATGATATCACATGTTTTCTAAGGATGCCTTATAACTTAAAAGTCCTCAACTTAAATTGTGCCATTAATTTGTGAAAGCGAGGGGATGTTGGGTAGATCTACTGGAGTTTGACAAACTCCGCCCCGTGGCACGGGGAGTGCACGGAGGAACAATATCAGCCTATTTGACCGTGGTCCCGAGAGGACACGGGGGAGGCAAAAACCGCGATGACTATGTCCGCACCGTACGGGATGGCTCGGCCCCCACAAAATAAGTCAGCTTTGGTACAAACTTCCTTAGAGCATGGAACAACGGATTAGCTACCCGCGATATCGGTTGAGTCCTTTAACTTTACGGAACTAGTACATACCCGATGACGTGGTCACGGAAACTTCATTTAAAACAAAGAAATAATTACGAGCATTGCTTTTCACAAATAAATAACTTGTAAGTATACCTTGACACGAATTATGATTATGAGACCGGGCCAATGCATGACAAGCCCACTGTGAACTCACCAACCGTTAGGTTGACACTTGCGTGGTTTAAACTTTTGCAGATCACTAAGGAGTATCCGCTGGAGGTTGGCATGGCACTTGAAGACCTTCGTTTTTGATTTAAACTAAATTGGGAATTTTAAAACAACATTTATGTAAAGCACGTGGTTAGTGCTAAAGACAATTAATTTTCCGCTGCGTATGTAATTTATGACTTTGAATTATAACTTGTGTTTGGACTAACCCTGATTCGTTTAGTATTTGTAACTATGGTTGTGGATCCTGGTCTAGTCGCGCCCCTTAACGGTATAAACTCCGTTAGTGTTATTTTGGGGGTGTGACAACGTGGGACGAGATTTGTTAGACTTGTACCTCTTTGAGGATATGGTCGATGATAGGTCGTCGTGGAGGTGTAGGATTAAGATTAAGGAGGTCTGAAGGAGGTTGGGTAGTGGGGGAGGTGGTAAGTTCTAGCTTGTTCTTTTTATTTCTCTATTTATTAGTATTATTATTTTTATTATCAATATTTATTTATTTATTTATAATTTAATTGACCTAATATATATTTATGTATTTATATATTTTGTCTTTATTATAATTATCATCATTTTATTCTATTATTATTATTTTTATTAATGATTATTTATTTATTTATTTATTTGTTTATATATATATTTATGTCCTTTTTTTAGTATTGCGTCCTGTCATGGTTCAAAGTCGGGGGTCTCGTTGGAACTAGGCTCTCTACCTTCGCGATACGAGGTAAGACTGTCTACATTTCACGCTTCCTAGACCCAACTAATAGTGCTTTTTTGTACTTTTGGTGGCTTTACTGGGTTGTTGTAACGTGGAAAACAATAACCATTCCGGTGTTTTGATGGTTATTTAGTTGATGGTTATAAGGCTATTCGTAATGGGGGAGAATCCAGAAAATAGCTGTTGAACGGCTATTTTTATATCCGTTGAAACCTTTTTTTTGTTTTAATTTTATTTTACAACCATTTTTACTTATAAATACCCCACTTTTTAAAAAACTTTCACACACCACACCAACTCCTTTCTACTTCTACTCTTCTACTCTTCTATTTTTTTTTAAATGTTTCCCAATCAACCCAACAACCAACCCAACTCTCGACTTAATACCGGCGAGAACGAAACCGATCAAAACCTTTGGCAAATGATGCTCAACATGCCTTCCCCTCAATTCCCGCAAATGAACCCCGTCACTCAACCTTTCCCGAACCAATTCACAAACATAAACCTTTACACTCAAGGTTTTTCCCACTTCTCCCAACCATGATTTGGAGGTTATCAACCTCAACCATTTCAAACTTCTCCAACCCCGCGACCATCTCCACCCGCTCAACAAACTCCAACCCCTCGACCATCGATAACCCCTTGTTCTTTTCAAACATCTCAACCTTTTTCTCTTCAAGATGATGACGTTGAAATCGTCCATGAAACACAAGAGGTTTGTGGATCACAACCAAAACCTAAAGCTAAAGGAAAGGGTAAACGATCTCACAAGAAAAAAGAGTTCGAAACGAGGGAAAAAAAGGAGATACAATTTTGGAGCGAGGACGAGAGTTACGCTCTTTGTTGAGCGTACGTTGAAGCTTCGGAGAACCCGAAAAAAGGTTAAATTTTTTTAATCTAAAATGTTATATATTTTTTTTAAAATAATTCTTTTTTACTAACTTTTTAATCTTTTTTTTAGCAAACAATCAAGATATGAAAGAATTTTGGGACGAGATTCGGTCCAAGTTTTTCGCGTTGATGGGGAAGGGTGAATACCGAAACTCGGATTCGTTGTCGGGGAAATGGAGAGAAATAAACAAAAAATGTCAAGCTTTCTCGAACTACTATGATCGGTGCAAATCTACTTGGCCGAGTGGTGCGAACGACACCGACATTTACGAGAAAGCGGTGACCGAATACCAAGCGGAACGTGGTCACTTCACCCTCATGAAGTGTTGGCGGTTTCTCTACCAAAGCGAGAAGTGGAGATCGAAAGCGGATATAACGACACGTCAAACCCGAAAAAGCAAGAAATCCAAGACGTCATCTTCCGCCGATCCCGAGTCGTTTGACTCCACCGCTCGAACATTCAATATTAATTTGAATGATTCGGGCAATGATGATGAGGATGATGCTCCGACTCAACCCGTGGAAACATGTAGTGGGAGGCCAAGAGGTCGAGATTTCGCGAGGGCTAACCGTGGAAAGGCTCCGGTCACCGAATATCATGTGGTGGTGGGCGAGAGTATTCAAGATCTTGCACGGTCGAAAAAAAAGCAAGTTGAGCAAATCGAAGATTATCAACTCGACAAGGATCTCGAGTTCCTTTCCCAACCATCGCCTCAAAACGGTGATCCGGTTTTCCTCGCCCTCTATAACAAAAAGAGGGAACGAATCAAGGCGAAATACAAAATCACCGAGTAGTATTGTCTTTTTTTATTTTTATTGTAATGTCTTTTTTTTTTAAGTTGTAATTTTATTTAAATTAAGTAGTTGTAATTTTTATTTTAATTAAGTTGTAATTTTTTTTAAGTTGTAATATTTATTTTAATGAAAGTAGTTTAAAAAAAAGTTAAAAAATAAATAAATAATTAAGTAATGATGGTGGGGCTTTATGGAGGCTTTATCCACTACACTATAAAGCCTCATAAAGCTCCTTGTCTAGTCAGCATTCACATGACGGATAATGCTCCATGTTAGACTTTATAGGGCTTTAACTATTACACATAGCCTAATTGATAGTTATAAACATGTTAGGCCACACATAAAGCTGATGTATGCAAACAAGAAGAGGCCCCACAGAAACATGGATTGGGGGTTAATACTAAATATTTCATAAGGATCACATGGGGCTCTAGATACATTTGATGAAATTCACGGGAGCGGAATGAATACAAAATTGGTAGTTGGGGACCTGGGGACAATCTGTTTCTTGGAAGACAAAAAGGGGTCATCCAAAGGGGGAAACACTTCTCGGATGGTGTCAAAAATAAAGGCAACGAATCCTGCTGCAGTTTTGGGAGATCGTTGTATATCGTTTTTTGTAATAAATTTGTTTTGGCTTTTTGGTGTTTCGTTATATTTATATTCGGACTACTTGTACTTCCTAGATTCTTGCTAAGGCTTTTCCTTTTTTTTTTCCCTTAATATATTTGGCCACTAAAAAAAAAGGAAAGTTACTAGTAAGTTACTACTGATGCTCATTGGTGGTTGCTAATGTTCCATCGGTAGTTTTCTTGTTACCAGTTAAAGTTGATACTGATCACCAACTTTAATTTTAATTTGCTCACGAAGTATAAAGTTGATACCAAACACCAACTTGTTGAGGACCAAAATTGCTACTATAGCACAATTATCATGAATCTTTAATTAGTACTGATAAGCTAATTCTATGATCAGTAGCAACTTGCTATCGATTATTAGTTACTTTTGAATATCTTTTTATATTTAGCTTTCAGTGTACAACTAATCTGTCAAAATAAAAAATAAAAATTCATGCTACATAATTAGACTGCTCAATGCTCATGATGGGCTAAGGTCCCCTCTAGGACCCTACTATGAGGGGTGTTGCTAACGAACCATTATGGTCTAGGTGCAAGAAATAAGAACATTTTTGACCCATTGTGCACTACCCATCTCTCAACTCAACGAATGTTTATTTTTGTTTCACATTTGGTTTTATGCAACCTAACGACCTAAATGATGCTAAAATCGCCATGGTAACATTTTAATTAATGTTCCATTTTGTTACACACAATAAACATTCTATTTTTCTAAAATTAGCAAAACATAGACATAACCATGTAGCAGTTTAGTATTTTATCAACAAAAATTCATATGTACTAGGTTATAAAAACTAACCGTATAAAAGTATAAATGACGTTTGTTTGGAAAATCTAATCATATGTATTATTCTTTTAAATAAACTAGTGTGAGACTAGTTCCTAAATTACATAGAGGGTAATGACTCAACCCATGCATTGTTCAAGTTGATCCGAAAGGTTGTTATTTTTTATTTTTTTTATTTTTACTTTTATTTTTTATAGGAAAATTGGATTTTATTAATCTTAAGTTTCACCTATTGGATGAGATTAATTTCGCATTTTGAAATGTTTCTCATCGAACCCAAGTTTCAAACTATTTTCTCTCATTGATCCCAAACTAACGGACGACTAACTCCGTTAGTTCCTTGCTTACGTGGCATGCCCATGTGGCTTTTTAAATATTTATTTTGGTGTTGTGATAATAACAAAAGTGGAGGGGCCTGAATGTAAGTTAAAAAAAAAAACTTTTAAACCAAACCCTACCCACCCACCCCACTTTGCGCCGCTCTTCAACACTGCCCTTCAACACCATTTTCCGCCGGTGACTATAGAGAGAGAGATCGAAATTATGAGATCGAAAAAGGAAGTGTTATCAGAATCGGTGATCTCAATGCTTAGTGAATCATCTCTGGCTAAATCAATATCAACAACCTCCGCATTGCCATCTCCATTGCTATCAACGCACTCAAACGAGATTTCAATATTTTCGCTTTCACCGGCAAAGAAACATCGATGTCTTCCGTTTTCTCAACGTTTCCGATTCTCGTATTCTCCTCAACCACGTTCTGAAGCTCGTGAGTGACGTCTGTGATAGAGAAATATTTCTGCAACTGAAGAATCGGGATCACCTATTTCTCCTCGGTGGCGGTGAAATAAAATCCGATTAGGGTTCCGGAGAGTAAACCAGCGGCGAACAAATGAGGGGGTTTAGTGATGTAGTCACCCGAGTTTGGGATGTAACCACCATTCCTCTGTTTCTCTCTTCTCAGCAGCGTGATCCCTAGCCGCGTTCTGGCGAAACACAGCCACAATCTCTCTCTTCTAGCATCGGGTTAGGGTTCACAACCACTGAGACGGCTCCGGCGCTGCGGTGGTGGCGACGATGCGATGGCGATGGTGTTGTGGTGAGTGGTGGATGTGTGGTTGCGATAGCGGTGGTGTTGTGGTGAGTGGTGGATGTGTGGTTGCGATGGCGGTGGTGACGCTGCCGCCGACGGTGATGTTGCAGAGATGAAGACGAGGGAGGGGAGGGTTTGACTGTTTCGAAATGTTATTTTTGTTATGTTACACAAATACCCCTCATCCTTTTTATTTTCATAAATGCAACTTATCTTTTCTAGTTTTTATACAAA
>JBCNJP010000008.1:33330360-33434561 GCA_039602395.1 Deinandra increscens subsp. villosa | reverse complement strand
TGTTTAACTCAAAGAATCAAAAGGATAACAGAAAAGTGTCACCAAGAAGATCACACGATGATCAAGGGAAAATTGGTAAAACACAGAAAGTTGGGGTTAAATGAGAAGAACATCAGCTTCTCACAAGTTATAAGAGATACACTTTTCCTAGAGAACAAAACTCCGCAGGAACTTCATTTCTTCCGGGAGAACTTTCCTCCGGAAGAAGTACAGTTCCCTCGGAATATTTAAACAACACCAGGTCTGCAAAACCTACAAAACATAGACCTGAATTTCAATCCACTGAGTTTATGAGTCAATCTCATCCCTTTTACCAAGGTGGTTCACGAGCAAAATCTGCTCCTCGTGAAAGAAAACAGTTTTCATGCCAGTATGATGTGCATGATCATCCTGCACAAATGAGTTCCTATGGAACTCAGTTCTCACATACTGAATTTCCCAATGATGCCTCTCAACCAAAATTTGAAAATGCTAAATAGAGAAGCAACGGAAAATACTGGGAAAAGAAGGCTTTTATAAAGAAACATGGTTTTCCCAAATAGCAAAGTTATAACAGGAGTGTAAATGAGAAAAGGGTTTAACTTTTCAGAACATGATGACCTCATAACTGAAAACCAAGGACCCAATCAACTTGTCTTAAGAAATTACTCTTATAATGATGCCATGGGAAGACCCAAGACCATAAAGGCTTGGGTACCATACTCCAACTAACCATGTTTTTTACCTGTGTAGGGGCTACCTAATAAATCTCAAGCAAATGTTTGGGTTGTAGATAGCAGGTGCTCCAGTCACATGACAAGTAATAAATTTCTTCTAGAAAACACAAAAAGATATTATGGAGGTTCTGTTGCTTTTGGAAACAATGAAGAGTACATTACTGCACTTGGTAATGTGTCAAATGGAAGTTTTACTCTTGACAAGGTAAGTCTTATCAATGTTCTGAATTTCAATCTGTTGAGTGTATCACAAATTTGTGATAAGAACATGAATGTTCTGTTCAATAATAAAGAAGCTCTAGTACTTAAGCCTGGTTTCAAAATTCCTGATGAAATGATTTTAATTAAAGCTAGAAGACAGGATGGCTTGTACTTACTTGATATGGCAAGTGCTATATCTCATGATGCTAACACTTGTCTGATATCAAAAGCTTCTATTGATGAGTCTGACCTTTGGCACAAAAGACTTGTACATGTTAATTACAAAACCATGAACAAACTTGTCAATTTAGGTTTGGTTAATTGTCTGCCAAAGAAACATTTTAACTGTAATGAACATTGTACTGCTTGTTTAAAAGGTAAATATCACAAGTCCTCTCATAAGTCCAAATCTGAAAATTCAATGTCTCAACCCTTAGAATTGCTGCATATGGATCTCTTTGGTCCTACAAGGGTAATGAGTTTGGGAAAGAAGTCTTATTGTTTTGTCATAACAGATGAGTTTTCAAGGTATACATGGGTTTTCTTCCTAAGAACTAAGGATGAAACCCCTGAAACTTTAAAAGCTTTAATCATGCAACTTGAAAATCAGTCAAATTTCAAAGTCAAAACAATTAGATGTGATAATGGTACTGAATTTAAAAACCATGTTTTAAATTCATTTTGTGAAGAAAAGGGTATATCTAGGCAGTATAGTGCAGCTAGGACTCCTCAGCAAAATGGGGTAGCTGAGAGAAGAAATAGAACACTAATTAAGGTTGCTAGATCAATGGTGGCTGAGTCTAAGCTCCTTGTAACTTTCTGGGCAGAAGCAGTGAACACTGCCTGCTATGTTCAGAACAGGGTGCTTCTGGTTAAAGGTAAGAACAAGACACCTTATGAGCTTTGGAGAAACAGAAAACCTAGTATCCACTATCTCAATGTTTTTGGTTGTCTTGTTACAATATTAATAACCAGTGAGAACTTAGCTAAGTTTGCTGAAAAAGGCAGATGATGGCTACATGGTTGGATATTCTGGTGTGTCCAAGGTATACAGGGTATACAATCTCATAACTAAAATTATTGAAGAGTCAATAAATGTGTTTTCAATGAAAAATCTAGAAATAAGTTTAGTTCTGAACCCTCATGGTTATTTGATATTGATTCACTAACCAATGCTTTCAACTTCACTGTTGATAAGTCTTTTAATGAGCATGTGCAGTCTCAGGGGGAGAATTTAAATCCAAAGAAGGATAGCTACAACTATGGACCTTTCTTCTCTTCTATCAGCACACAACCTTACACACCACCTGCTAGCTAAGCCAACTGCTGCAATTCAACAATTTGCTGATCCCACACTAGTGAACTTGGTTGAAACTGAGTCAAGTGATTCACAATCACAAGGAGATGGATATGTCTCAGAGACCAATGATGATGGGAGTGTGCAGCATTCACCAAATGTAAATCAAACTGCTAATCATGATGGTTCTCATAAGTCAAATTTCACTAACTCACCCCATGAAGAGAACATCAATTCTGTTATTATGTTTCTGCTGCAACTACATCAAACTTACCCCCTTCAGAAAGATTACCAGGAATTGAGCTTAGTATTCACCTGCCCCCAATTATTCCACCTACTAGGCAAGTTAAAAGTCATGAATTCCCAATTTTTCAGAACACAAATGTCAGCAAATCTTATCCAATTGAGAATGTGATTGGTGAAGTGAATGCTCATGTTCATACAAGAAGCAAGTCAGTTGCTAATGCAAACATCTGTTTGTTTGCATGCTTCCTGTCCCAAGACGAACTAAAGCAAGTTGAGCAATCACTAAAAGACCATCACTGGATCGAAGCTATGCAAGAGGAATTGTTCCAAATCAACAAACAACAAGTTTGGGAACTGGTTGATCTTCCTGAGGATGCTCAACCAATTGGAACAAAATGGGTTTTTAGAAACAAGAAGGATGGAAGAGGAATTGTTATCAAGAACAAAAGCTAGGCTTGTTGTTCAAGGATATGATCAAGAAGAAGGAATAGACTATGATGAGGTTTTTGCTCCAGTTGCAAGATTAGAGGCAATCAAAATCTTCCTTGCCTATGCGGCTTACAAGAACTTCCCAGTCTATTAGATGGATGTTAAAAGTGCTTTTCTTTATGGAAAAATGAAGGAGGAAGTTTATGTCTGTCAACCACCAGGGTTTGAAGACCCACACCATCCTAATAAGGTGTGTAAACTGATCAAGGCTCTCTATGGTCTCAAGCAAGCACCAAGAACATGGTATGACACACTCTCAAACTATCTGCTTGACCATGGTTACAGGAGAGGAGCCATTGATAAACTCTCTTCTTCAGAACAGTTGGAAAAGATAAGTTACTTGTTCAGATCTATGTGGATGATATCATCTTTGGGTCAACCAATCCTAAGTTGTGCAAGGAGTTTGAGACCCTAATGCAAGATCAGTTTGAGATGAGTTCAATGGGTGAACTTAATTTCTTTGTGGTTCTCCAAGTTAAGCAAACTGCAGAGGGCATTTTCTTAAATCAGTCCAAATATATTCAAGACATGCTCAAGAGGTTTGACATGCTGTCTACCTCTTCTGCAAAAACTCCTATTTCAATCTCTCACAAACCGAATTCAGATTCAGAGAGTGAACCAGTTGATCAGCACACTTACAGGGCAATGATTGGATCATTAATGTACTTAACTGCAAGTAGGCCTGATATTTTGTTTAGTGTATGCTTATGCTCTAGATATCAGTCTGCTCTCAAAGAATCCCACATGAAGGTAGTAAAGAGAATCTTTAAATACCTCGAGGGACAACCAAAGCTTGGGCCGTGGTATGCAAAGAATGATGACTTTACACTCGTGGCCTACACTGACAGTGACTATGGTGGCTGCTACTTGGACAAGAAATCCACATCAGGAGGTTGTTAATTTCTAGGAAATAGGCTTGTATCATGGCAGTGCAAGAAACAAACCTGTATTTCTACATTAATTGTTGAAGCTGAGTACATTGCTGCTTCAAGCTGCTGTGGTCAAGTGCTATGGATTCAAAATCAAATGCTGGATTATGGGATCACCTTTCTAGAAACTCCTATGTATGCAGATAACACCAGTGTTATCTCAATCACCAACAATCCAGTCAAGCACTCAAAGATAAAGCACATTGAAATAAGGTACCATTTTATTAGAGACTGTGTAGAAAAGAAATTGATTAAGTTACACAAAGTTCATACTGATCTTCAATTGGTTGATCTTTTCACAAAGGCATTTGATGAGGAAAGATTTTTCTTTCTCATCACAGCCATTGGGATGATGAACTTCGGTTAACTTTTGCACTCAATTGTTATTTTTTGTACATATATTTATGTTTCCTTAAGTGTTTTCATGTCTCTTAATCCCCTTCTTTAAAACCAAGAAAATCCTTTGAAAATTTCAAAGAACTGTGTTCATAACTAAAAACTGCACAAAATTTGCTAAATTTACCAAGTTATGAGATTTTCTAAGTGTTTTAGCATTCCTGCGTAAGTTCCGAGGGAATTCAATCTGTTCCGAGGAAACTTACTCCTGGAGCAATTTCTTTCATAAGAGATGTTCCGAGGGAACTCTCTAAGACTTCTAATTTGTTTCAAGTGTTTTCTAAGTGAGGTTCAGGGAACTCCGGAGTAATTCAAATCTCCTAGGGAACTTCCAATGGAAGTGTTCCTATGGAAAAGTGAGGAGAAGATAATCAAAGGGAAAGAGTTCGGAGGGAACTTCATTCTTCCAAGGGAACACATTTGTTCTGAAGAAAAAGTTTCGAGGGAACCTTAATGAAGACTTAATCTTTCTAGATTAAGTGGGACCCTACACAGTTATTTCGTTGTTGTACAGTACAAACGCACAATGCGTTAACAGTGACGGTTAACTGCTGGCCCCACTAACCCCACCTTTACACGTTAACATTAATTCCCTCTATCCTCTACCTTTAACTGTCACTTCCAGATAAAACCTTTCACTTACGAGACCTAAATTCCCAAAAACCCAGCAATCGCTCTCGATCTTTTCTCTATTTCACCTAAATTCTTCGAAATTTTTGAATCTATCACTCAATACAGAGCAATGGCTGCATCCCTGTTTCACCCAGAGCACAATCAGCGTGCTTACTTGGAGAAATCACAAAAAACGGCTCAGTTTGACGGGATGATCGACTTTCTAACTTCGTCCGAATTGCATTTTGCCCTAACTGTAAGTCCAATTATCTATGACGAAACAATCACACAGTTTTGGGATAATGTAGAGGTGAGTGACCGCGATGTAAACGGCGAGCAAGTCACGCAGATAGAAAGTGTGGTGCATGGAAAGAATGTGTACATCATTGAAGCTATTATCAGAAATCATTTACAACTTCAAGATGAAGGAGGTATCTTCAAAGTTTCTAAGGAAGAGTACCAGACAACCCTAATGGGCATCGGCTATGGTGGAAACCCCAAGAGCAAGACAGTGAAGAAGTGCCATCTTCCACCTGTGTGGAGATTTCTTGCTCACACCATACTAGCTTGTCTGACTCCAAGAAGATCACATTAAGAACTTGGTGAAGTTCAAGCAACTGCACTTCATGCAGTCATCAGGGAGAATGCTTTAATTTTTCCAAAATGATTTTTGATGGGCTCAGGGAAAACTTTAAGAAACCTTTTAAAAAGTATCCAAGGTTCTTACAACACGTCTTGCCTGAAGTTCCACGTGGTGGTACAATTCATCACCAGAAAAACTTAACTGGGAAAAAAATTTCATACTTACTTTCTAAAAATGTTTTTGAAAACTGTCTTTGGTGTGGAAAATGTCCATCCACTACCAGAACCAAGACTTGTTCCTGCACAAGTTGTGCAAGAACAAGCAGATCCTGCACCTGTTGCGTAAGAACCTATAGTTGAAGTTCAAGACCCTCTTGAGCACCTTGCTCCTGGTGACAACACTGATTCTGCACCATCAGTTGTTGAACCCACATCTGAAATTGACCTTCTTTATCAAAACAAAGTTCAATCCAAAACATATCAAAGAAAGAAGGTCAAACACTCAAAAACCACCCCCTCAACTTCCATTCCTACTCAATCAAAAGTTGTTGATAGGGAAACCATGTTTACTCCATATGTGTCTCCTACTCCTAACCAACATGAAAACCTTGAGCATGACCCACTGTCTACTCAATTTCAAACCTTAGGGTTTAGCCATGTTCAGGATGTTGTTTCAATTGAAAATGCGTGAGCGGTAGATCGTCTACTTATTCATATCTAAATCAATGTAAAATGAGATGAACACCGAGAGTAAATACAAAAGGATTTGTATTAGACCACAGAGAACCACAGAGTACACTTGATATAAAGTAAGACTCAAACGTACAAGCATATAAAGCTCTACACAAGAAAAACTATATATACTAGATGAAACCCCGATGGTCCGAACCTCAGGTTCGGACCTGTTCGGACCAGTCTGAACTCAGGGTTTGCCAGGAGTTCGGACCATAGCTATCTTGCATATCTTCGTCTTGTATTCGATACTTCACATGATGATCAGGAACTAGGTATCAACAAGCTCCCCCTCGGCATGTGCAGTATCACCTTTTGCTTAAAACTTGTATCATGTATCTTCAATCAAACTCTTCCTCTTCTTTGATGATGAGTTCAATCTTGAATACTTTATATTGCATCGTGTGTAATCTATTTATCAACAATCTTCAGAAGACTTGAAGTTGTGATGTTCTCTTTCCACTTAGAAACCTGCTAACATAAATAATCTTGGCGCAAAACGTTTCTTCGAGACTGCAAGATATTTTGATTTTGAAAATGATTTTGTATTCTGTGTTGATCAATCGAAAAACAAATAAGAAACAAAATATTTTTGGCTTTTAGAAACTTTATATCAAAACACACCTAAAATCTTTTTGATATTTTCTGATATGAAATGTAAATGCAATACAAAATCGGACACTATTTTTGTCTTTTGTGAGAAAGATCACGACTTGGGATCATATTGAACATAACATGCTGAGCTACACTTCAATTTCGATTATTGTAGCACATAAGCCATGTCGATTGCAGATATAATTTGTCCAATTTTAAACTCGGGCAGAATCATACTCATAACATCTGGATCTATTAAGGTATTGATTATATTTGCATTGACCAGTGTACCCCACACTATCAGGCATACTCAGATATGATTTGCTTATCACATTTTTTGTGATTTCATTTGTGATTTAATCACATAATGATTTTATTCAAGATATAGTCAACGGTGTTCCATGCAAAAAGAAATAAGAACGTTAAATCGTCTACCTTAAGATCGGTCTTTCGATACACAGATAAGGCCTCAGATTTAACAAAATAAAAAGATAAAACAAATTGAAATTGTATAACTTAACAACAATCAGGTCGGTCTTGTGGACACGCAGAGAAAATCCGATGAGTTATACGAAACACCAATGAAAATAAAGCAGAACGTCAAACGAACAACGATCAGGTCGGCCTTGTGAGCACGCAGAGAAAGTCCGATCGTTTGACAAAATAAAGAAAATCAAACAAGTTTAAATCTTTGCAAAATGAACATATATACACAGTGACTTCTCATTTTATTTTTCACATATCTTGTTCTTGCTATATCATGAGATATGCATCAAGATGTTGTTCACTAGGTCAAACATCAGATTTAGTGTATATCACATTTGAATACTTTCTGATTTGCTGAGCCTACCTTACACATCGATCAAATGGATTGTGGCTTTTTCATCTATTTTATCCATGAGCAGACGATGTAAGCCAATGTACCATAATTTCCCAATCATGTCGGATACAATTTCTCATTTTTCAATGTTTTTGGATTTTTGCATTTTTCAATGTTTTTGTCTTTTTCAAATTTCTCCCCCTAAAAATGACAACTCTATTTATAGATTTTCATTTTTAACATTTTGAAAAACAACACACTATTTTTGTATTTTTGCAAAAACAAACTCCCCCTCAAAATGAGACGAAGTGAAAAACAAAGAAATTGAAAACATAATTGATTTGGTAATTCAATTTAAGTTATCACGGATATTTCACAACTAGCAACCTTTCAATTACCGATAGGTCTTCCTGAAATACCTGCTGACACCAAATAAGACATTAGTCGCTTTGGGATCGACCCGATTCAACAGCATTGGGTCGCCTGGTGTCTTCCACATAGTCGTTGTTGGCTCTGGAAACAACATTGGTTTCCAGATTTTAAAATGTTTCAATTTTTTAATAGAACCAGAATCAGATTCAACCGGCGTACTTGGTTTAGACCATGACGAATTACGAGTTGATTTGTTCTTTAGAGACCATGGTTCATCAAAAATGTGACCTTTGTTATCCACATATTTAGCAGTGTTGTGGATATATGCAGTCGTCGGATAATCAGCAGCAAGATGTCCTGGTTGATGACATACATAACAAAGTCGTTCTCGAAAAATGGGTGAAAAATTCTTTGAATTTTGAAAACCAAATGATGTTCGGAACCAAAGTTATCAAAGAAATCATCAGAAGAATCATACCTAGGAGATGGACTCCTTGAAGATGATGACCTTCCAGAATAATAAGAATCTTTCTTAGGAGGTGATTTCTTTTTAACTTTAACTTGTGAAACTTTTTCTAGCTTGTTTGCTTGAACGGGTGCATCCGTCACCACATAACCCAAGCCTTTGTGCTTTAAACCTGGGGTCTTTGAAGAACTTGAAGAATGACCAGAAGCGTCTCTCGCCTTAGCTTCTCTAGTGAATTTGGCTTTGATATCTTTCAGCTTGTTCTTCTCAACCAAACCCTTGTTTTCTTTAGTTGCAGATGAAGTACTTGCACCACTTTTGTCAAAAACCTGCTCATTTTCTAGAAAAACAGACTTTGAGCTAAACTTCGGAGCTTCACCCAAAGGTTTTTCCTTCTTCTTAGACTTCTTCTTCTTGGATAAAGTGGCAACTTTTAAATAATCATGCAATTCGGCTTTAGGATCAAGCGGAGCAGATGTAACCTCAGATAAATCCACTGGTTGGGGTACCAAGTGAATATCATCCTTTTTAGAACTATCCTCACTCCTATCCTTCGTGTATAAGAAATTCAGCAATGTCGGTGACAAATTACAATTCTTTACTTGCCATTGCAACTCCAAAATTTCCAACTTCAATTTAGAGATTTTATGTTGAGCATCAAATACGTCTTTTTGTGACTTGATGAATTTTGCATTGAGATCATCATATTCATAAGTTTGTAACTTCTGGATCTCACATTCAGCAAATAATTCTTCAAGAACACCTTCTCTTTTCTTCTTGTAAATTTCAACATCTTTTGTCAAGACTTCATTTTTGTCTCGATAAAGAACATTTTCATCTTGAAGCATAGAAATTTTGTTCTGAAGTTTCTCAATCGTAGTTACAGACTCAATCACAAGAGCATTAGCCTTTTCACAAGAGCAACGTCTAATGCTTCAGCTTTGGCTTTCTCACATTCTTTAGTCAATTAAGTCTTTTCTTTTAAAACATCTTCATGAATATGGACCAATTCATAATACTTCTTTTGAAAATCATCCAGTTCTTTCTTGAGCACAACAATCTCTTCAGTTGACAATTTAGACATTTCCTCAAATCTTGCAATCTTCTTACTCAACCTTAAACATTCAAGACATCTTGATTCTTCGACTTTAACTTCTTTGATCATTGATATCGTTGAATTGGAATCAGAATCAGTCAGAAAGCTATCATCATCATCATGACGAGCAGTCAAAGCAATAGTGAATGGAGCATGGTTCATTTTTGCTTCATAATCTGCATTCCAGGCAAATTCATTTGGATGCCAAAACACCTCATTTAATTTCTCATCAAAAGAGACAGCTTTTTTTACAATCTTAGAATTTTCACTTGGTGAATGAAAAACCATATGAGCATGTTGACCAAACATCAGCTTGTTTTCAGTTGAACTTGGACATTCTCTTGCAAAGTGACCATATGCCGAACATTTAAAACATTTCACCTTAGATTTGTCCAAAGCAATCTTCCCATCTTGATTCACTCTTTTCTTGCCAGTTCTATTGAAAATTTTCTTCTTTCTTCGAACTAACATAGCATAGTGCCAGTTCAAATCCATTTCTTCCAAATGATCATAATCAATTTGATCGTAATCTTCATTTGTCAACTCAGCATTACTCACAGCACCAGTAATAACACCAAAATATGACGATACCAACGCAGATATTAACGCATTATAATCATCGGTAGTTTGAGCAGACAATGCATTTTGAGTTGAAGAACTATGAACAGAAACATTACAACCAACAGGATAACTAGGAAATTTCAGATTTACCTGCAAGAAATGCTTTTGGGGATGCAGAACTAAGAATATTAGATTTCCCAGTATTGATTGTAGATACATTTTCACCATGATACACCGCTGTATTTTGGATTTGTGCAGGAAGTGATTTATTCACCATCAACTCCATATCCCGTGCTTGTATCCTTTGAATCAAATCATTGTAACTCAGACCAGAATATTCTTTATCATGAGTAACCATCATCACATAACTTTCCCACTTTTCTGGTAATGCTTCTAAAATCTTTTCTTTCAATTCAGCATCTTCCTTTATAAGATTCACCAGACTCATTTCACTAATCAAATGTGCAAATCTTGCAATTAGATCTGAAATGGATGCATCCTGATAATGTTTAAAACTATCAAACTCTTTTCTCAAAACTTTTTGACGACTTTTCTTGTATTGGTCATTGCCCTCACATCTTTTCTACAAAGCATTCCATAAGCTGTATGATGTAAAGTTAGCAGAAAATTGATGTAATAATTCTTTCGGTAATGCCATTGTCAAAGTACCATACGCCTTCTTTTCAGCTTGATATGCTTTAATTTGATCATTATTGAATTTTATTTGAAGAATTGGTTCACCAGACGCATCTTTGGGATAAACATATGGTTCATGATATGATAACCACATATCAATATCATTTGTGTTAACATGTGCTTCAAATCGTGTAGCCCAACTATGATAATCTTCCAATCGCAATAATTTGGGAACTTTCTGACTTGTTCCAATTTCATTATCATTGTTAAACATAGTTTGCATTGTAGCTTGCATCGAATTTTGAATAGCCGCGAACGGTTGAAAATCGGACATTTTGAAAAATTATGTCACTGTTCACTCCGAACCCTTTCCGAACCTCGTCCGAATCACGTCCGAACTTAGGCCGAACTTTATCCGAACTTAAACTAGCCGAACTCCCTTCGAACCTAGCCTTCGGAAGAAACAACCGAACTTGGACCAAAGCCGTGCCGAACGTTGACCGAACCTAAGCCGAATTACTACCGAACGTCGTCCGAACTCTCGCCGAACAAAGAAATGACCGAACTTCGTCTGAACCAGGAGTTCGGAGCGGTTATTTTCAGCTTAGTCGGAACCTCAAACAAACTCTAACTCACTCGAAACCATTTTATCAATTCTCAGTGTTTTTGGATGAAAAAATCTCAACATAAACACAAGCAAACTCGATAGAAACAATCTAGGAGAAGATTTTTGATAAGAAGCACACTCGAAAAGATCAAACGAACTCAAAAATGATACTCATTTTCACAAAAACGTGACATTTTGAGTCAAAGCTTCGAAAACAATGATTTCCGACCAGTAGAACAAACCAAATGCTCTGATACCACTTAAAAATGCGTGAGCGGTAGATCGTCTACTTAGTCGTATCGAAATCAATGTAAAACGAGATGAACACCGAGAGTAAATACATAAGGATTTGTATTAAACCACATAGAACCACAGAGTACACTTGATAGAAAGTAAGACTCAAACGTACAAGCATATAAAGCTCTACACAAGACAAACTATATATACTAGATGAAACCCCGATAGACGAACCTCAGGTTCGGACCTGTTCGGACCAGTCCGAACTCAGGGTTCGCCAGGAGTTCGGACCACAGCTATCGTGCATATCTTCGTCTTGTATTCGATACTTCATATGACGATCAGGAACTAGGTATCAACAGTCTCCCACTCCTAACCAACCTGAAAACCTTGAGCATGACCCACTGTCTGCTCAATTTCAAAGCTTAGGGTTTAGCCATGTTCAGGATTCTGTTTCAATTGAAACTTCATCTTTGCCAGATTGGATGCACAACCCTCATCCTCCTTATTTACCTCCATAAACATAACCCTAAATTCACCTATGAATGAAGTGGAAGCTGATCCTTCTCCAAATGACAAACTCTTCTTTTCATCCTCACTACATGAAGATGAGTGGATGGATCATGATCATATTTCTTCTAACCCCCATTCACTCATTAAGGGGTTGAACATCAGGAGTGATGAAGATGTTCATGTAGAAATGGTTGCTACTACAATTGATTCCCTACTGGAACAATTGGACAATAGTAACATTTTTAAGACCCAATCTATGGCAACCAGCAGCCAGTTTGCACCAAAGAAACCGGCAATGGAACCTGAGGCAAAAACTGTGTCTGCAGGGAATCCCAGGAGCCAAGAAAACCAGGATGTTAAGCCTGATCAAGCTAGGCTTGATGGCTCTTCTTAGCCCAAGGATACTGAGAAATCAGTTGAGGGCAGTGCTTTACTTACTGAATTGACGGCCAAACAAACTGACCTGCAAAATCAAATGTAGTCCCTGCTGCAAACAATCAAAGAGCAGGATGTCTTGATCAACAGACTTAAGAAGGAGAAGGCTGGTGCATCAAACCCTGAAACTGGTGAAGCTGTTGCTACCAAAAAGGGGGAGAAAGCTAGTTCTTCAAAACCATATCAGAAGATTTCTGCTGAACACGAGTCTGGTGAAGACTCTTCAAGCTCCAGTGAGATTGACTTCGACCCAAGAGAGAGGTTACCTGAACATCTGAAGAACAAACTATTTAAAACCTGTGGAGTTAAGCCCTTCAACCCAATATTAGGTTTGCTTAATGTCCACATGGATCAACTGATGCAGGTAGCACCTGATGAATGCAAACCCAGTCACTTGGATTTCCTTAAATTCGTGATGGCAGCATCAGGTGCTCATCCTCACAACATTGAAGAAGTGAAGAGTTACTTGACATATGTGTATCTGGTCAAAGAGCAAGAGTACTTACAAACAGGTCAAGATCAGTTTGAGGACGAAGGAGATGATTTGGTTGGACAATCAATGCGAACAGATCAAGGTGATGAACAGGTTACTGAACCTGCAAGTGGACTAGAAAAGGAGGTTGAACTGGTTGAAATTGAAGTTAGTGAAGTTCTTCTCAACTTAAATAAACCCACCTCCTCATCGGCAAAGGATACAACTGAAGAAACTCCAAAGGAAGTTACTCCGGAGGAGTTACTTTCCACTAAGGAAATTCCGAAGGAAGTTACTCCAGAAGAACCCCTCACCACTGAGGATGTTCCTAAGGAAGTTACTTCGGAAGTTGCTCCTAAGGAATTGCCTAAGACTATTACGGACCAAGTTGTCTCAGAAGACAGTCCCAAGGTAGTTACTTCGCAAGCTTGTACTGAGACTATTCCTAAGCAAGTTATCTCAGAAGTCAGTCTTGGGGCTGCCACTTCACTTCATGAATCTCCTAAGGCTGCTGATGATGATTCTCTCAATGAGAGAACCATTTCTGGTTTCACTGACATCGAGAATGAAGATCAAAGCACAAGATGCCAAGGTGATGAAATGGATCCTGCTACAAAAGCTTTGATTGATCAACTGACAAAGGAAGATGCGGAGCTTCAACTGAAACAAAAAGTAGAAAATGAACAGAAGGATCGTGCACTATTTGAAGAAAAAAAACAACTGCTCATAGAGAATGGTATCTATGAGTATGTCAAGAACAATGCCGATCTAATGCTCTTTATCAATGAAGCCAGGAGAAGATCCGGTGTGTACACTGAAGAAAGAATTGCTAAGGCTGAACAGCAAGGTCTTTCAGAAAAGGTTGAAAAGTACAGAAGGGTCTTAGGGAATGATTACAGGAAGATTCAGATGAAGAGTAATGAAGATAACAAGGTCTTCTTAGCTCAGTTCAGTGAAGTGCTCAAAAGCAAAGAGTGTTTCTCTGATAAGTGGGTTGATGAAATGAAGGGAGATGACTTAATCAACTGTATGTACATGATCTTAGCCATCAGTGCTGATCAAGTCAAAGAGATGAATGTCAAGAGGTATGTTGACTATACCTTTGAGCAGGAGAAGGAACAAGAGAAAAAGGGCATCAGATTCCAATCTCTCTCTGAAGAAGATGACCTGCTGATTCACAGATGGTACTTCAAGGAAATTATGATGGAGAATCCCAAAAGAATCAACTCTTGCAGATTGCCTAGACTAAGATAAGAATATGATGTCATCAGGAAGAGGCAAATTGAAACAGAAAGAGTCTCTGGTGAGAAGAAGCCACCAGGTATGTATGCTCTTTATGACTCTATGCATCTTGAAGGTCTTAGTTATTTAAAACAGAAGAAGAGAAAACCTCTTGTCTCAACTGGTCAACAGAAAAGGCCAAGGATCAACATTGTCAAAGAGATGTTTGACACTGTCTCTGATCCTCATACATCATCATCTCAACCCTTCACCACATCAACACAACCCACATCTTCCACATTCCAAACTCCTAATCAGCCAATCCGATCTCCACAATCATCACCACCTCCAAAAGAACCAAAGCCTCACAACCTGAAACAGAGCCCACATCCCAGCAACCATCAACTATTCCACCCATCAAACTCACCTTCTCTGGAAGAAAGAAGTCAGTGGCAAGAAGAAAGAAGATTGTGGTGAGTGAATCAGAAGATGAGTTTGAATCTTCTGATCCTCCTAACCCACCTGTTAGCCCAATCAAGCCTACTGATACTCATCCTAACATCATAAGGATTGAGGTGCATAAAAGGAAGACTTGCACTACTTCTTCATGAGCAATGGGGAGGTGATTAAGAAGAAGAATCTGAAGTTGATTGAATGGGACAATTTGCATCAGAAAGACATCATGAGCATAGTGGTAACTAGCAACTTCGTTTACAAGTTGTATGGGTGATATAGAGCTCAATTCAAAAGCACAAAGAAGACTCAGAGCTCATAAAAGTTTTTGGTAGCGACATCTTAGGGGGCGACTATTAGGAATGTTCAGCTCGGCTGAAATTCTCTAAGTCAGATTTCCGAAGGAAGTTCTTTCGGGACTTTTCTGTACTAAGTAGTTCCTCCAGAACTTTTCCTAAGTTACCTCGGAAGTTTGACTTTGCACACAGTTCAAGTTCCAAGATAGAAAGCTGGCAGGAGCAGTTTACTTTTGCCGCCATGCTTTACCCTGTTTACCCGATAGAGCTGCTCAACTGTTCACAGTGCCCATGCGTGTTAGGACAACAACTTTTAGAGTAGATATGATTAGTTTAATAATCCTTGTTGGCTAAATGGAAATAAAAGAATATCTTTTATTTCCTCCTTGCAATATATATATTACTTTTATATCTCTTGTATGTTCATCCGTGTTTCTCTAGTTCATCAGTTGTAACCTTTGTAAACACTTGAAAAGTAATAATATTGTAGTGCTTGGAATTTACATATTACGTTCAACTACTTTACTTCTTGTTTACTTGTTACCTTTACGGATCAAAAGCAACTTTACACAAAACACAAACAAGTCTGATTCCGCCTTTCTTGTTTAAAACTTTCAAGTAACTTGATAGGTTAGTAGTCACTAACCCTGATCCAACATTAATGTTTGGTTTTGGCATCAAATCAACGGATTTGGTATATAGAAATAGGGTTTTTTTTACTTACCTCGAGATGAAGAAGTCAAAATTTCAATTTATATACTTCTTTTCCATTTTCGATGACAGTGACATTTGTTGGTTCATATCATCATATTTGAATTTTGGTGCGTATTTATTAAAAGGGTTCATGATGACAATATATTTAAAACTTGAAAAATGATAAGTTTTAGGATAAGAAGAATGGAGAACGTACAAATAAATATAGATGCCTACCAAGCACTTGTTGTTGATGAATTAGTGGGGAGGAGTGTGCCATTTGTGTTTCTTCATTTTGTATTGTCATGAAGTGGACATTGCATTAACTGCCCCTAGGATTGCTTCCAATCATAATGTATATGTATTCATGTTTTGTAATGTTGGCAGGTTGAAGCTTTTCAAAATCTTTTTAACTCTTGTAATACTCCACCACAACTCAAATGATGGAAATTAAATGGTTATGACACAGGTCAAAAATCATGGACAGGGAAAATGGTTGTGGGGATAACATAGGATACATCAATGAGTCTTGCGGCAGAAATTTATATAGTTTGTATTAATATCTAGATTAGATTTTTAGTTTGTAAAGTTAGATGTAAAGTTACTTTTTGTAGGAGGCAAATGATGTAAAGTTTGTATCATAGATTTCCATTTGTTGTTGTTTGATGTAAAACTACTTTTTGCAAGAGGCAAAAGATGACATATTACTGCATATTGTCAATTGTGATCCTGTAAATTAAGCCTTCAATAACCTGCATGTAAGCTTAAAAAACAAGTAGCAAGAGTATAAAAGCAAGAACAAAAACAAGAAAATTTAAGATAAATAAGAAACATTAAGCACAATCACCAAAGACCATCATTAAGCACTACACCATTGTCTAGTCACCAGCTGGGTGTATTCTTGGCCACCATATGAAAATAGTCTGACCACAATTGAAGAAGCTGTATAATAATATATTTTTTGTGCAACATATTTTTAAGCATTGAAAGTCAAGTAACAACCTCTTAAAGGTAGTGAAAAACATCTAAAAATAATTAAGAAAAGGTCTAAAAAACAACTCGTAGCAACTTTATTCCCTGCACTTAAAAAAACAAGTTTGTTGTAAGGACCGATTTCACTACAAGAATCTCGATCTTGCGCTCGAACGAGGGTCAGATTCGAAAATTCGAGATGATGATGATAAAGATGAATCTATGAAATTAAAACACAAGAAAGATGATGAACTAGTCGAATGATTTCATTAAACCGAATAATTACAAGAACAAGAAATCATGACAAACACATAATCTCTCTCTAGAAATCCATGACTCTCTCTCACTATAATGGAATCTCACATCACTCTAGAGAATGCCTCATCCAACATGGGAGCATTTCTCATCTTTTGTGAATGGCCCCTCACTATATATATAGTGAGGGTGACTAACTAGTGAAAAACATAAAAAGTGAAAAAAAATACAGATAATCTCAAATAACATAAAATATTAATTAAATCAAAGTTGATTTAATTAATCCGAAGCTTGACTCGCTCGAAACGATCTTCTGTTGACTTTTACGTTGATCGTTGACCCGAACGGTTGACTTTTCCAGAAAATGGTCTTCGGTCCAATCTGCAAGCCTCGAGCATGGATTCTTCAGTTGAATGCTTCGGTAAACAGATTTGATGGCGTCAGTCACGTAGATTTTATTTCCAACATATTCCCCCTTGACTGATGCTTTCAAATCTGTTCTACTGCTGAAGAATCGCTCTGTCGTACATCTTCAATGAGAAACTGATAAACCCAAGACAATCTGTCATAGAAATTCCCCCTCTGAATAGGCTTCTTTTATTCTCGTTTCTCCTGTCGAGATCCAAGTGTTCTGCTCACTCGGTTCACACGGTCGGGTACACTACTAAGAAAATGCTGAACATCGGAGTCAAAACCGCAACAAACCGAATCAGATAAACCAATCAATCACTGAAAATGCTCCAACTTCATATAGTCGACCCGATAATCCAAATCCATAATAATTTCCCCTATTTCTCTAAATCTCTCCAAAAACTTCCAGTCGGAAGCGTAAAAATCAGATGCGGAGAGTCGAACCATTGCGATCAGTTGCCTTGAGAAACCGGTGCAAAAATCCTGAAATCGGACAATCTCGCGAAAAACCAAAAGCCGGATGCTGACAGTCGTGAATAATCCATAAATAAATCTTGTGTTCCGCGTGACTGGGTTGGATGTGAAAATAAAGTGTCAAATCGGAAGGAAATTGAGATCCCGAGCATAAAGTAATCATAACCAGAGTCTTCGTAATTTTGGGCGAAGAAAAACGAGCTCAGAAAAATATTTCGTGAAGATTTCAGAGAAATTTCGGGGAAAACGGCTCAATCTGAAAAATTCCGTCAATTTTCATCAAGTAACGGCTTTCCGAGAGATTTAACGGATAAATTCCCATATTTAACTGAGATTCTAGTTAATCCGGTTAGCTTACATCAGCACTGCATCAGCTAAAATTAAAACCGTGAGACATACCGGAATAAGCTGCATAATAACCGGATAATAAAGCTAACCTGTCAGTGGTCGATAGCCAACGTGCGCGCGACGTCAATAAGCGAGAACCCCAATAAAAATAATCAGAATAAATCTATGACCAATACAAATTTTCACAATTCCATTCGTGGCGTTATCTCATTAGTTTTGAAAAAAAACTGATAGAAAAAGCCCGCGTATAACAAATAATGCTGAAAAATTAATTAGTGCTAAAAAATCCCTTAAGAAGCACACTCCTTGTCATTTGAAATTGGCTAATCAGAATTTGGATTCAATCAGATCCGACGGCCAGAATAATGCAGATCTAAGGGTGTTGGGGCTGGATCCGTGTGGCAGTGGCCTAGACCAATCAAAATTGAGCTGAGAAAGCACAAAAGGCTGGATACTACGGTCAGGATAAATTCAGATCAACGGTTGTGGGTGACCATCTACGTGAAAAGCTGCTAAGCAATCAGAATGTGACAGGAAAAACACATTTAACGATTTCTTTTAGGTAGTGGGTCCACGTGGCTCTTAACAGCCAATCAGTATCCGACAACAGCAAATAAATTGCAACGGTTATGTTTCAAACCTGGTCCCACACACTTACTTATCTCCACCATCAAAAGGCGACAGAAGAAAAGAACATATCTAGGGTCTTGACCATGTGCCGACAAAGAGGAGAGAGAGCTGCCATCCTTCATTCCCTATGGACCAACCATCTAGTGCCACGTCATCATCTCTCCCATCCATCTCCTTTCAACCTGTGAAACCCTAATTTTCTGTCGGTATTCGCATGAGGTCGCCGGAAAACCGTGAAACACCCATATCTCGGTGAATTCTCAACGAAAATTGACGATTTTTAGCTTGTTGAACTCGTATCTTCATCCTCTACCCATATTAACGGTCAAAAACCTCTGAAAACAACTCGAATGAAGACCCAGAAACAAGTTCGCTAGCCTTTTTCAAGTTCGCTAAGAAGCTGCAAGTTCGCTAAGAGGTATGAGAAGTTCGCTAAGCATAGCTGAAAGTGCCTGAGCGGTAGATCGTCTACTTAGTCGTAACGAAATCAACGTAAAACGAGTAAGAACACGAGAGTAAATACAAAAGGATTTGTATTAGACCACAGAGAACCACAGAGTAGACTGATAGGAAGTAAGACTTAAACGCACACCTCTAACACAAGACAAACTATATATACTAGCGCTAAGCCCGATGGTCCGAACCTCAGGTTCAGACAAGTTCAGACCTATCCGAACTTGGAGTGCGCCAAAGGTTCGACCAGCAGCAATCATGCACATCTTTGTCTTGTATTCGATACTTCACATGACGATCAGGAACCAGGTACTAACAATAGCAACAAGTTCGCTAAGCTCAGAAGTCCGCTAAAGCAAACAAGTTCGCTAAAGCAAACCTCAAGTTCACTAAGAAGATGTCAAGTTCGCTAAGAACACAGGAAGTTCGCTAAGACCATCTTCAAAGCTTCAAACAGTGGTGAACAAATCTGGAAAATGAAGAACACAAATGAAGAACAAATACCCTTCAATTCTCGAAACAGTCCCGAAAATGAATGGAAACGAGTGATTCATGACACAAATCTATTGTAGAACATGCTATGGCCACTTACACATCCCAAACAGCAGCAAAAACCCATCGAATGTGCCCCAAATTATGGAAATCCTCAAGAACATGAAGAACACCATGAAACACACACTAGTGTATGTTTTTCCAGATCTGCCCAAACTGTTGAGAATTAGATGAAACGTATGCTTCCAATGGATCCGGAATTCGTTTTCCACTGAGAATCATACCTTATTTCATCCAAAAACGTGAAGAATAGCCCAGAAAACCAATAATCAAGCTCAAAAATCTTCAAAAATCCCAAAAACGGGAAAAACTCCATAGTTACGAAAAACAGCTCGGATCTCTATTTTTCTCACCAGATTTGAACATGTAGAAGATAGACAATCATCAAGATGAACTTCATAACACGAATCAAGCATCCATATCATCGAAATCCATCCAGAATCATCCAAAAATGTAGAAAAAATAAAAGAAAAAGTCTCCAAAATGGGTTTTCTTATCTTCACTCCATTCAAGCTCAAAATCAAGATTTGGGTGACCAGATTCATCGTGAGACGAAATCTGATCGGTTACCTCGCTCTGATACCATTTGTAAGGACCGATTTCACTACAAGAATCTCGATCTTGAGCTCGAACGAGGGTCGGATTCGAAAACCCGAGACGATGATGATAAAGATGAATCTAGGAAATCAAAACACAAGAAAGATGATGAACTAGTCGAATGATTTCAGTGAACCGAATGATTACAAGAACAAGAAATCATGACAAACACACAATCTCTCTCTAAAAATCCATGACACTCTCTCTCTCTAGAATGGAATCTCACATCACTCTAGAGAATGTCTCATCCAACATGGGAGCATTTCTCATCTTTTGTGAATGGGGCACCCTCACTATATATATAATGAGGGTGACTAACTAGTGAAAAACATAAAAAATGAACAAAATACAGATAATCTCAAATAACATAAAATATTAATTAACTCAAAGTTGATTTAATTAATCCGAAGCTTGACTCGCTCGAACGGATCTTCCGTTGACTTTTACGTTGACCGTTGACCCGAATGGTTGACTTTTCCAGAAAATGGTCTCCGGTCCAATCTGCAAGCCTCAAGCATCACAACCCAGTCTCTGTATCAATTTACATGGATTCTTCAGTCGAATGCTTCGGTAAACAGATTTGATGGCGTCAGTCACATAGATTTTAGTTCCAACATTTGTTTCCTCCACTACTTAAACAAATGCCACCATATCAATTCTGTAAAAAAAAAGTACTCATTCTTGAAGGAATTCACGTATCATCCATCTCTTTCTAGTAATGATGTCATCTACCTGAAAAAAATTAAATATAAGTATTTCAATAACCACTAATAATTAATAAATATTACTATTACCTTCTTTTTCAGACATACGTTTATGTAATGACCCGACTAATTTGCCAATAAGAACATTTTCTCTTTTTCGGTCTATCTAGGAAAGATTTGATTCCATTTGCAACTTTTGGACGACATTTAGTGTTAGTTGTTTTAGATAGATATGTAGATAATCATATCAGAATGGGGAAATATAAAAATATTTATAAGGGTATAATAGTCTTTTAATAAGTTATTTTAAATAAATTGGGTAAATATGTAATATATATGTTTTAGAAAGGGGATATATGTAATTAAAATTTAAGCTTGGGTATATATGTAATAAAATAGTTTAGCAGGGATATATATGTAAATGCCCCTATTTACTAGCGGATCACGAACAGAAATTTATGGCATCATGTTTACTTGTGAACTTACCACATTAGAATCTTGTGATGCAATCTCATTTTGTTTAGACTTTGTACGAAACCTCTGGTCTTCCACAAATTTCACCAATATGATATTTAGTTTCTTTATCTTAGACGTAGAGTCTCGTGCATGTTCGATTGCTTTCCTGAAGTTTGATTGAACACACCATAATGTTAACGCACCCACTTCATTTTCGCCATGTGTATCTTCCAGCCCAAACTATAATTATCCAACTTAAACCTAGCATCAAGTGTCCACCTAGGTAAAATGTAATGATTAGGAAGGGTTTCAACATGCCTCTTCTTCAAGACGTATAAGATGTGCTTACATAATATCCCATATGTTTGAAACTTTGCACATGAACATGTGACATCTATCTTATCCGATAGACGAAACTTAACATTTCTCCAATATGTTTTATCAATATCCAATTGTCAAACCTTATATTTGATTTCTTCTATACTTTTGCTTGTCGTCTCATGAGTTAAATTGAATGTAGCTTCGTTCCATTCTTTCTTGAATATTTCAAAGAGCTTTCTAGTGTAACGTGAACCTGCCTTCGCCTCTATCGGATTAACAAAAGAAAGAGCTGACTTGGAGTTCATGGTCTTGAAGTCTTCATCTTCTTCAGCAGCCCTTCGATCCACAAAAGCTTTATCATACTGGATTACAAACTCATTCAACATGGTTTTTAAATTCACATATCCATCAAAAAAAGAATGAATGCTCTCACTTTTTTCGCTTGATGTCATGCCAGCAAAAAAAAAAGAATCTTTCAAGAAGGCTTTAGCCCAATATTTACTTGGTTATACATCTCCTTTATCTAGCTGCCAGATATCATCAGAATCCATCCAGAATCATCCAAAAATGTAGAAAAAATAAAAGAAAAAGTCTCCAAAATGGGTTTTCTTATCTTCACTCCATTCAAGCTCAAAATCGAGATTCGGGTGACCAGATTCATCGTGAGACGAAATCTGATCGGTTACCTCGCTCTGATACCATTTGTAAGGACCGATTTCACTACAAGAATCTCGATCTTGAGCTCGAACGAGGGTCGGATTCGAAAACCCGAGACGATGATGATAAAGATGAATCTAGGAAATCAAAACACAAGAAAGATGATGAACTAGTCGAATGATTTCAGTGAACCGAATGATTACAAGAACAAGAAATCATGACAAACACACAATCTCTCTCTCTAAAAATCCATGACTCTCACTCTCTCTCTCTAGAATGGAATCTCACATCACTCTAGAGAATGTCTCATCCAACATGGGAGCATTTCTCATCTTTTGTGAATGGGGCACCCTCACTATATATATAGTGAGGGTGACTAACTAGTGAAAAACATAAAAAATGAACAAAATACAGATAATCTCAAATAACATAAAATATTAATTAACTCAAAGTTGATTTAATTAATCCGAAGCTTGACTCGCTTGAACCGATCTTTCGTTGACTTTTACGTTGACCGTTGACCCGAATGGTTGACTTTTCCAGAAAACGGTCTCCGGTCCAATCTGCAAGCCTCGAGCATCACAACCCAGTCTCTGTATCAATTTACATGGATTCTTCAGTCGAATGCTTCGGTAAACAGATTTGATGGCGTCAGTCACATAGATTTTAGTTCCAACATTTGTTTCCTCCACTACTTAAACAAATGCCACCATATCAATTCTGTAAAAAAAAAAGTACTCATTCTTGAAGGAATTCACGTATCATCCATCTCTTTCTAGTAATGATGTCATCTACCTGAAAAAAATTAAATATAAGTATTTCAATAACCACTAATAATTAATAAATATTACTATTACCTTCTTTTTCAGACATACGTTTATGTAATGACCCGATAATTTGCCAATAAGAACATTTTCTCTTTTTCGGTCTATCTAGGAAAGATTTGATTCTATTTGCAACTTTTGGACGACATTTAGTGTTAGTATTTACTAGTGGATCACGAACAGAAATTTATGGCATCATGTTTACTTGTGAACTTACCACATTAGAATCTTGTGATGCAATCTCATTTTGTTTAGACTTTGTACGAAACCTCTGGTCTTCCACAAATTTCACCAATATGATATTTAGTTTCTTTATCTTAGACGTAGAGTCTCGTGCATGTTCGATTGCTTTCCTGAAGTTTGATTGAACACACCATAATGTTAACGCACCCACTTCATTTTCGCCATGTGTATCTTCCAGCCCAAACTATAATTATCCAACTTAAACCTAGCATCAAGTGTCCACCTAGGTAAAATGTAATGATTAGGAAGGGTTTCAACATGCCTCTTCTTCAAGACGTATAAGATGTGCTTACATAATATCCCATATGTTTGAAACTTTGCACATGAACATGTGACATCTATCTTATCCGATAGACGAAACTTAACATTTCTCCAATATGTTTTATCAATATCCAATTGTCAAACCTTATATTTGATTTCTTCTATACTTTTGCTTGTCGTCTCATGAGTTAAATTGAATGTAGCTTCGTTCCATTCTTTCTTGAATATTTCAAAGAGCTTTCTAGTGTAACGTGAACCTGCCTTCGCCTCTATCGGATTAACAAAAGAAAGAGCTGACTTGGAGTTCATGGTCTTGAAGTCTTCATCTTCTTCAGCAGCCCTTCGATCCACAAAAGCTTTATCATACTGGATTACAAACTCATTCAACATGGTTTTTAAATTCACATATCCATCAAAAAAAGAATGAATGCTCTCACTTTTTTCGCTTGATGTCATGCCAGCAAAAAAAAAGAATCTTTCAAGAAGGCTTTAGCCCAATATTTACTTGGTTATACATCTCCTTTATCTAGCTGCCAGATATCATCAGAATCCATCCAGAATCATCCAAAAATGTAGAAAAAATAAAAGAAAAAGTCTCCAAAATGGGTTTTCTTATCTTCACTCCATTCAAGCTCAAAATCGAGATTCGGGTGACCAGATTCATCGTGAGACGAAATCTGATCGGTTACCTCGCTCTGATACCATTTGTAAGGGCCGATTTCACTACAAGAATCTCGATCTTGAGCTCGAACGAGGGTCGGATTCGAAAACCCGAGACGATGATGATAAAGATGAATCTAGGAAATCAAAACACAAGAAAGATGATGAACTAGTCGAATGATTTCAGTGAACCGAATGATTACAAGAACAAGAAATCATGACAAACACACAATCTCTCTCTCTAAAAATCCATGACTCTCACTCTCTCTCTCTAGAATGGAATCTCACATCACTCTAGAGAATGTCTCATCCAACATGGGAGCATTTCTCATCTTTTGTGAATGGGGCACCCTCACTATATATATAGTGAGGGTGACTAACTAGTGAAAAACATAAAAAATGAACATAATACAGATAATCTCAAATAACATAAAATATTAATTAACTCAAAGTTGATTTAATTAATCCGAAGCTTGACTCGCTTGAACCGATCTTTCGTTGACTTTTACGTTGACCGTTGACCCGAATGGTTGACTTTTCCAGAAAACGGTCTCCGGTCCAATCTGCAAGCCTCGAGCATCACAACCCAGTCTCTATATCAATTTACATGGATTCTTCAGTCGAATGCTTCGGTAAACAGATTTGATGGCGTCAGTCACATACATTTTAGTTCCAACATTTGTTTCCTCCACTACTTAAACAAATGCCACCATATCAATTCTGTAAAAAAAAAAGTACTCATTCTTGAAGGAATTCACGTATCATCCATCTCTTTCTAGTAATGATGTCATCTACCTGAAAAAAAATAAATATAAGTATTTCAATAACCACTAATAATTAATAAATATTACTATTACCTTCTTTTTCAGACATACGTTTATGTAATGACCCGATAATTTGCCAATAAGAACATTTTCTCTTTTTCGGTCTATCTAGGAAAGATTTGATTCTATTTGCAACTTTTGGACGACATTTAGTGTTAGTATTTACTAGCAGATCACGAACAGAAATTTATGGCATCATGTTTACTTGTGAACTTACCACATTAGAATCTTGTGATGCAATATCATTTTGTTTAGACTTAGTACGAAACCTCTAGTCTTCCACAAATTTCACCAATATGATATTTAGTTTCTTTATCTTAGACGTAGAGTCTCGTGCATGTTCGATTGCTTTCCTGAAGTTTGATTGAACACACCATAATGTTAACGCACCCACTTCATTTTCGCCATGTGTATCTTCCAGCCCAAACTATAATTATCCAACTTAAACCTAGCATCAAGTGTCCACCTAGGTAAAATGTAATGATTAGGAAGGGTTTCAACATGCCTCTTCTTCAAGACGTATAAGATGTGCTTACATAATATCCCATATGTTTGAAACTTTGCACATGAACATGTGACATCTATCTTATCCGATAGACGAAACTTAACATTTCTCCAATATGTTTTATCAATATCCAATTGTCAAACCTTATATTTGATTTCTTCTATACTTTTGCTTGTCTTCTCATGAGTTAAATTGAATGTAGCTTCGTTCCATTCTTTCTTGAATATTTCAAAGAGCTTTCTAGTGTAACGTGAACCTGCATTCGCCTCTATCGGATTAACAAAAGAAAGAGCTGACTTGGAGTTCATGGTCTTGAAGTCTTCATCTTCTTCAGCAGCCCTTCGATCCACAAAAGCTTTATCATACTGGATTACAAACTCATTCAACATGGTTTTTAAATTCACATATTGTGACGCCCACTCCCAGACTTGGCACTAGGAGGGGTCACGAATCGGATTTACTCATGAACACAAGGTATCAACAGAGATATTAAGCAGCGGAAATTTAAAACTTTTATTTATATAAGCCAAGTACTACAGTAAGAGAGATATTGTACATAATTATAACTAATTATAAATACGAAATCTATAACTAAGCCAGCTTGCCAGAAATCCTTCCTTGATAGCCTTCCCGATTATCCCGTCCTCACAAGATCCGTGCCTTTGCTTCTAAACGTCTCTGAAGAACCTAGCATACATACTTTTAAAAAGTCAGCTTACGCTGGTGAGTTCTACCGTTTAGTTCAAAACCGTTAAGGTGTTTACCTGGTTTTCACAACACACATTTATAAATCACATGTAAATTCTAACACGTATTTAGAATGATAACATATCTTATTATCTTAACCATGACCCTAGGCTAAACTTCTAGGTCACTACATTTAACCAACTAATTTGGTTCTCCATGAAGAGTCCGCCCGCCACTGCACACTCCGTCCCATCTCGAAGGATAGTTATTACAACGGCCCAATGCAGCTCCGTACGTACACGGTTCCCTAAGCCACCACTATGGGGAAGCAGCGTCTCCTCATTCTTCATCTCCTTCGAAAGGTTCGCCCGCCACTGCAATCGTCATCCTACCTTTTTCGTAAGATAGCTTTTGCGATGTCCGACTGCCGCTCCGTCCGTACACGGTTCCCTAAGCCACCACTATGGGGAAGCAGCGACCCTTCGTCTTTAGTAGCAACACATGCTCTAACTCTAATAAGTCATATTAGCAACTCATGCTTCAACTCTATTAGGTTCTAGTAGCAACTCATGCTTTATCTCTATTAGGTCATTTTCTCATCTTAATGACTCATTATCCGATCGTATATATTACCTACTCCTAGTTAAATAACCAGATGCTTTAGGTTTGTTATTAAACAGTGATAAGGCATTCATATACTGCAACAAATGGACATCCCCCAATTTACCGTTAGTGTATGTATACAGGATGTACCAGCGGCGTATCCTCCACACTTCCAATATACCGGGTAACTTATACTACTATGTATATATATAGGATGTACCAGCGGCGTATCCACCACATATTAATATAAGCAAATGCATCACTTGTTCTCATATAATCATTCATATTCACTAAATGTTTACTAACAACTCCCTAGTCACTTGGCTACTTAATTTCAAAGCAAGTATATACACATCACATTATAATCAACATAATTGCATAACACGTATAAGCAATTTAATAACAGTTTCATCATATAACACGTATATATCAAGTCACAATTATCTTGAATATATGTTCACAAGTATTGTATGTATACTAGCCCGAAAACATTTAAAAACATTTAAAACATTTAAAAGTGGGCTCATAGAACTCACCTGATATCTTTAATCAGTTATTCAGACAGAACCTCCGTTATGGTCCACAATTAACCTAATCGCGTATCGGATTGCGTTAATGCAAAGTCATTATAAATAATACCTATATCCTATTATCCTAATAATACTTTATTAGGGTTCATCTCTTTTAAGGTCAAAATGACCAAAATGCCCTTATAGGCATAATAACCTTTTTATTGATAATTATGAAGACGCGCATTCCTATAAGTAGACACTCACTCCGGGATCGCCCAGTGTTGGGATGCCATTGCCCAGATGGGATGGCGACACCCCCGCTATTGCCAGAAACCCCAGTGTACAGGTGCCTACCCTTCCGGTCCGCGCGAACCTCTAATATCCGATTAACTCGATATCTTTAATACTTTATTATTTATCCATTTTAACTTCATATATACTTATTATATATAAAAACATGTTATAAGATCAAAAATCAAGTACCCATACCCTCCGGATTATTTTATAATAATTATCTTTATTTAGAAACCCTAATTTCATGAATTTCTCATTTTATTATCAAAACTCATTTTTAATTCAAACCAACTTAGGGTGTTGTTCATTATAACATTTTATAATATCCTTTAAAAGATCTAAGCTTAATTCAACATCGTTTAGTCAATTTGGGCAGAGTAACGTTATGAAAACCCTAATTTTGACCCGTTCATAAAACCTTTACCAAACCTTTTCCAAATGTGAAATAAACTTAGGGCTTTCTTAAAATACATCATTTTATGATTACCTACAAAAATTCAGACCCTAATTCCCACCCGATCACCCGATTTTATCAAAACAAGCTCAAGAACCCTAATTTCGGATCAATTCTAGAAACCATACTTAGAAATCGAATTAGCCAAAACTGAAAGAGGTTATTTTAGACCTTACCTTAAGATACTTGACTGCAGAATTACAACTTCTAACTCCTCTTGTGCAGCTCGTATTTGACTGATGAAGATTCTGGGCGGGTTTAGGGTTTTTGAGGTAGAATTCAAGTAAATTGGTGAGGATTATGGACTGATAGAAGGCCTATTTATACTTGTTGGGTTCGTCTAAGGATGCTCCAGGTGTCTATGGTGAGTAATCACCTAAAAATGACGCGTAGAGGGCGAAATCGTGCGAAGAAAGGCACCATACGTGGCCAAAAACGAACCAGATCCAATCTGCTGCCTGCTGCTGTCCCTCGCGTATCGCGCATATAAGAGGACCGTGGCTCGCGATACGCGAGCCACCCCATTTCCGGCCAGATTTTTGTGTTTTATTCTTTTGGTCCTTGTGGTTTGGTTTGGTGCACTCTTACCCCCTATACTTCTATCCTTTTATCATTTTATGTACCAAAACATTAAGGGACATATTTCTAACATTTTCTAAGGTCTCTAAGGCTCGGGATTCGTACGTTAACATATATATACATTTATATATATTTTCTTTATTAATTGCTAAATTACGTTTTAGCCCCTCAAACTTTACAATACTTATCATTTCACCTTATAAATCATATTAGGATATATTTTTTACTAATTTCTAAGTCTTAAAATACTTATAATGAATATAAACACGTATAATACTTGTATATGTTTATATCTTTACAATAATTACGCTTTTAGCCCTTTAACTTTTCCGTTAGCTATTCACAAGTATTTACACACATATATCCATCAAATGATTCATGTATCATCATGTTGTTCATATAAACACATATTCATCCCATATTTTACCGTCTCACGTTTAACACATTCGTTTATGCGCAATTTATCACATTGGCTATCAAACGAATAATTCTAACACATGCAATCTATCTAATGCATAGTTTTATCATGTGTATCAATCAAACTCACGTATTTATAATATAAACACGTATTTACTATATACATTATATATCTATGAATTTTGGGATGTTACACATATCCATCAAAAAAAGAATGAATGCTCTCACTTTTTTCGCTTGATGTCATGCCAGCAAAAAAAAAGAATCTTTCAAGAAGGCTTTAGCCCAATATTTACTTGGTTATACATCTCCTTTATCTAGCTGCCAGATATCATCAGAATCCATCCAGAATCATCCAAAAATGTAGAAAAAATAAAAGAAAAAGTCTCCAAAATGGGTTTTCTTATCTTCACTCCATTCAAGCTCAAAATCGAGATTCGGGTGACCAGATTCATCGTGAGACGAAATCTGATCGGTTACCTCGCTCTGATACCATTTGTAAGGACCGATTTCACTACAAGAATCTCGATCTTGAGCTCGAACGAGGGTCGGATTCGAAAACCCGAGACGATGATGATAAAGATGAATCTAGGAAATCAAAACACAAGAAAGATGATGAACTAGTCGAATGATTTCAGTGAACCGAATGATTACAAGAACAAGAAATCATGACAAACACACAATCTCTCTCTCTAAAAATCCATGACTCTCACTCTCTCTCTCTAGAATGGAATCTCACATCACTCTAGAGAATGTCTCATCCAACATGGGAGCATTTCTCATCTTTTGTGAATGGGGCACCCTCACTATATATATAGTGAGGGTGACTAACTAGTGAAAAACATAAAAAATGAACAAAATACAGATAATCTCAAATAACATAAAATATTAATTAACTCAAAGTTGATTTAATTAATCCGAAGCTTGACTCGCTTGAACCGATCTTTCGTTGACTTTTACGTTGACCGTTGACCCGAATGGTTGACTTTTCCAGAAAACGGTCTCCGGTCCAATCTGCAAGCCTCGAGCATCACAACCCAGTCTCTGTATCAATTTACATGGATTCTTCAGTCGAATGCTTCGGTAAACAGATTTGATGGCGTCACTCACATACATTTTAGTTCCAACATTTGTTTCCTCCACTACTTAAACAAATGCCACCATATCAGTTCTGTAAAAAAAAAAGTACTCATTCTTGAAGGAATTCACGTATCATCCATCTCTTTCTAGTAATGATGTCATCTACCTGAAAAAAATTAAATATAAGTATTTCAATAACCACTAATAATTAATAAATATTACTATTACCTTCTTTTTCAGACATACGTTTATGTAATGACCCGATAATTTGCCAATAAGAACATTTTCTCTTTTTCGGTCTATCTAGGAAAGATTTGATTCTATTTGCAACTTTTGGACGACCTTTAGTGTTAGTATTTACTAGTGGATCACGAACAGAAATTTATGGCATCATGTTTACTTGTGAACTTACCACATTAGAATCTTGTGATGCAATCTCATTTTGTTTAGACTTTGTACGAAACCTCTGGTCTTCCACAAATTTCACCAATATGATATTTAGTTTCTTTATCTTAGACGTAGAGTCTCGTGCATGTTCGATTGCTTTCCTGAAGTTTGATTGAACACACCATAATGTTAACGCACCCACTTCATTTTCGCCATGTGTATCTTCCAGCCCAAACTACAATTATCCAACTTAAACCTAGCATCAAGTGTCCACCTAGGTAAAATGTAATGATTAGGAAGGGTTTCAACATGCCTCTTCTTCAAGACATATAAGATGTGCTTACATAATATCCCATATGTTTGAAACTTTGCACATGAACATGTGACATCTACCTTATCCGATAGACGAAACTTAACATTTCTCCAATATGTTTTATCAATATCCAATTGTCAAACCTTATATTTGATTTCTTCTATACTTTTGCTTGTCGTCTCATGAGTTAAATTGAATGTAGCTTCGTTCCATTCTTTCTTGAATATTTCAAAGAGCTTTCTAGTGTAACGTGAACCTGCATTCGCCTCTATCGGATTAACAAAAGAAAGAGCTGACTTGGAGTTCATGGTCTTGAAGTCTTCATCTTCTTCAGCAGCCCTTCGATCCACAAAAGCTTTATCATACTGGATTACAAACTCATTTAACATGGTTTTTAAATTCACATATCCATCAAAAAAAGAATGAATGCTCTCACTTTTTTCGCTTGATGTCATGCCAGCAAAAAAAAAGAATCTTTCAAGAAGGCTTTAGCCCAATATTTACTTGGTTATACATCTCCTTTATCTAGCTGCCAGATATCATCAGAATCCATCCAGAATTATCCAAAAATGTAGAAAAAATAAAAGAAAAAGTCTCCAAAATGGGTTTTCTTATCTTCACTCCATTCAAGCTCAAAATCGAGATTCGGGTGACCAGATTCATCGTGAGACGAAATCTGATCGGTTACCTCGCTCTGATACCATTTGTAAGGACCGATTTCACTACAAGAATCTCGATCTTGAGCTCGAACGAGGGTCGGATTCGAAAACCCGAGACGATGATGATAAAGATGAATCTAGGAAATCAAAACACAAGAAAGATGATGAACTAGTCGAATGATTTCAGTGAACCGAATGATTACAAGAACAAGAAATCATGACAAACACACAATCTCTCTCTCTAAAAATCCATGACTCTCACTCTCTCTCTCTAGAATGGAATCTCACATCACTCTAGAGAATGTCTCATCCAACATGGGAGCATTTCTCATCTTTTGTGAATGGGGCACCCTCACTATATATATAGTGAGGGTGACTAACTAGTGAAAAACATAAAAAATGAACAAAATACAGATAATCTCAAATAACATAAAATATTAATTAACTCAAAGTTGATTTAATTAATCCGAAGCTTGACTCGCTTGAACCGATCTTTCGTTGACTTTTACGTTGACCGTTGACCCGAATGGTCGACTTTTCCAGAAAACGGTCTCCGGTCCAATCTGCAAGCCTCGAGCATCACAACCCAGTCTCTGTATCAATTTACATGGATTCTTCAGTCGAATGCTTCGGTAAACAGATTTGATGGCGTCAGTCACATAGATTTTAGTTCCAACATTTGTTTCCTCCACTACTTAAACAAATGCCACCATATCAATTCTGTAAAAAAAAAAGTACTCATTCTTGAAGGAATTCACGTATCATCCATCTCTTTCTAGTAATGATGTCATCTACCTGAAAAAAAATTAAATATAAGTATTTCAATAACCACTAATAATTAATAAATATTACTATTACCTTCTTTTTCAGACATACGTTTATGTAATGACCCGATAATTTGCCAATAAGAACATTTTCTCTTTTTTGGTCTATCTAGGAAAGATTTGATTCTATTTGCAACTTTTGGACGACCTTTAGTGTTAGTATTTACTAGTGGATCACGAACAGAAATTTATGGCATCATGTTTACTTGTGAACTTACCACATTAGAATCTTGTGATGCAATCTCATTTTGTTTAGACTTTGTACGAAACCTCTGGTCTTCCACAAATTTCACCAATATGATATTTAGTTTCTTTATCTTAGACGTAGAGTCTCGTGCATGTTCGATTGCTTTCCTGAAGTTTGATTGAACACACCATAATGTTAACGCACCCACTTCATTTTCGCCATGTGTATCTTCCAGCCCAAACTACAATTATCCAACTTAAACCTAGCATCAAGTGTCCACCTAGGTAAAATGTAATGATTAGGAAGGGTTTCAACATGCCTCTTCTTCAAGACATATAAGATGTGCTTACATAATATCCCATATGTTTGAAACTTTGCACATGAACATGTGACATCTATCTTATCCGATAGACGAAACTTAACATTTCTCCAATATGTTTTATCAATATCCAATTGTCAAACCTTATATTTGATTTCTTCTATACTTTTGCTTGTCGTCTCATGAGTTAAATTGAATGTAGCTTCGTTCCATTCTTTCTTGAATATTTCAAAGAGCTTTCTAGTGTAACGTGAACCTGCATTCGCCTCTATCGGATTAACAAAAGAAAGAGCTGACTTGGAGTTCATGGTCTTGAAGTCTTCATCTTCTTCAGCAGCCCTTCGATCCACAAAAGCTTTATCATACTGGATTACAAACTCATTTAACATGGTTTTTAAATTCACATATCCATCAAAAAAAGAATGAATGCTCTCACTTTTTTCGCTTGATGTCATGCCAGCAAAAAAAAAAGAATCTTTCAAGAAGGCTTTAGCCCAATATTTACTTGGTTATACATCTCCTTTATCTAGCTGCCAGATATCATCAGAATCCATCCAGAATTATCCAAAAATGTAGAAAAAATAAAAGAAAAAGTCTCCAAAATGGGTTTTCTTATCTTCACTCCATTCAAGCTCAAAATCGAGATTCGGGTGACCAGATTCATCGTGAGACGAAATCTGATCGGTTACCTCGCTCTGATACCATTTGTAAGGACCGATTTCACTACAAGAATCTCGATCTTGAGCTCGAACGAGGGTCGGATTCGAAAACCCGAGACGATGATGATAAAGATGAATCTAGGAAATCAAAACACAAGAAAGATGATGAACTAGTCGAATGATTTCAGTGAACCGAATGATTACAAGAACAAGAAATCATGACAAACACACAATCTCTCTCTCTAAAAATCCATGACTCTCACTCTCTCTCTCTAGAATGGAATCTCACATCACTCTAGAGAATGTCTCATCCAACATGGGAGCATTTCTCATCTTTTGTGAATGGGGCACCCTCACTATATATATAGTGAGGGTGACTAACTAGTGAAAAACATAAAAAATGAACAAAATACAGATAATCTCAAATAACATAAAATATTAATTAACTCAAAGTTGATTTAATTAATCCGAAGCTTGACTCGCTTGAACCGATCTTTCGTTGACTTTTACGTTGACCGTTGACCCGAATGGTTGACTTTTCCAGAAAACGGTCTCCGGTCCAATCTGCAAGCCTCGAGCATCACAACCCAGTCTCTGTATCAATTTACATGGATTCTTCAGTCGAATGCTTCGGTAAACAGATTTGATGGCGTCAGTCACATAGATTTTAGTTCCAACATTTGTTTCCTCCACTACTTAAACAAATGCCACCATATCAATTCTGTAAAAAAAAAAGTACTCATTCTTGAAGGAATTCACGTATCATCCATCTCTTTCTAGTAATGATGTCATCTACCTGAAAAAAAATTAAATATAAGTATTTCAATAACCACTAATAATTAATAAATATTACTATTACCTTCTTTTTCAGACATACGTTTATGTAATGACCCGATAATTTGCCAATAAGAACATTTTCTCTTTTTTGGTCTATCTAGGAAAGATTTGATTCTATTTGCAACTTTTGGACGACCTTTAGTGTTAGTATTTACTAGTGGATCACGAACAGAAATTTATGGCATCATGTTTACTTGTGAACTTACCACATTAGAATCTTGTGATGCAATCTCATTTTGTTTAGACTTTGTACGAAACCTCTGGTCTTCCACAAATTTCACCAATATGATATTTAGTTTCTTTATCTTAGACGTAGAGTCTCGTGCATGTTCGATTGCTTTCCTGAAGTTTGATTGAACACACCATAATGTTAACGCACCCACTTCATTTTCGCCATGTGTATCTTCCAGCCCAAACTACAATTATCCAACTTAAACCTAGCATCAAGTGTCCACCTAGGTAAAATGTAATGATTAGGAAGGGTTTCAACATGCCTCTTCTTCAAGACATATAAGATGTGCTTACATAATATCCCATATGTTTGAAACTTTGCACATGAACATGTGACATCTATCTTATCCGATAGACGAAACTTAACATTTCTCCAATATGTTTTATCAATATCCAATTGTCAAACCTTATATTTGATTTCTTCTATACTTTTGCTTGTCGTCTCATGAGTTAAATTGAATGTAGCTTCGTTCCATTCTTTCTTGAATATTTCAAAGAGCTTTCTAGTGTAACGTGAACCTGCCTTCGCCTCTATCGGATTAACAAAAGAAAGAGCTGACTTGGAGTTCATGGTCTTGAAGTCTTCATCTTCTTCAGCAGCCCTTCGATCCACAACAGCTTGATCATACTGGATTACAAACTCATTCAACATGGTTTTTAAATTCACATATCCATCAAAAAAAGAATGAATGCTCTCACTTTTTTCGCTTGATGTCATGCCAGCAAAAAAAAAAGAATCTTTCAAGAAGGCTTTAGCCCAATATTTACTTAGTTATACATCTCCTTTATCTAGCTGCCAGTTTAAAAATTATATTTAGAACATAAGAATTCCCAACGAGTTTCAAATTCTTCAATTGTATTACTCTTTACCCACTGTTTGTATAACTCCTGAAAATCACTATAACGAACTTTAAGAGGTCGAAGGTGTTCAATCTCATGTTTCTTCATATGCCAAGAACAATAATGATGTTGGGCTCTTGGAAAAACTCTTTTTATAGTGTTGCCAATAGCTTTATCGTGATCCGTAATTATTGCAGATGGATATTTTCCAAACATGCATTTTAAGAAATTTTAAAATAGCCACTCAAATGTATATGCTTTCTCGTTTTCCAATAACGTACCACCAAAAAGTATGGATTGACCATGATGATTCACCCCGATAAATGGAGCAAATGGCATCATAAATTTGTTGGTCATGTATGTGACATCAAACACAACAACGTCCCCAAATTTTATATGTGAGTCTCTTGATCTCCCGTCAGCCCAAAAATGTTTCTTGGAGACCCATCATCAAATAAATCCACAACAAAATAAAGGTTAGGGTCTTCAAATAGTTTATCTAGAAAGTGTTTAATAAGACTGTAAAACTCCGTACCTTTATATTGTTTTCGCTGCTCTGCTAAAATATCAGCTCATTGTTTTGATGTAACATCATTATCAAACGGACTTTTCACGGTATTTATGACCTTCCTGATTTGACAAGGTTTCAACCCGGATTGACCAAGTTCTTACATTAGAGATTTGCATGCCATTGAGCGGTGGAACTTCCCATGAGAACGGTGTTTCATTACTTTGGTTGGAGTAGTGGTTAGCTCATGGTTTTGTATATCGTGAAACATATCCACCAACCATTTCCCATCTTTATCTTTTGAAACCCGAAAAAATGCTTCACATCCGGTTCTCAAATCCCTGCGCCGTTTCATAACATCCCCATTACAACTATTACGCTTCAAATCTTTGAAACCCTCTTTATTGCATACAAATTTCTTTCGATAAGGTTCATCTATTGTCTTGTTTTTATAAGTCATACAAATACGTATTCCAAATCCATGTAAAGATGCATAACGATTATAAAAATCGTATGCATCATCAGGTGTTTCAAAAATCTGTCCATTACGTCATTACTTTCTTGTTTTTGAAACCAGAAATCCATGTCTACATCTTTTCTTTTTTCTATTTCAACATCTGAACCGGTATTGATGACTATATACCCATTTGCATTAATATCGTCAATTAGATTATGTTCAAAAGTTTCTTCTTCCGAGCGAACTTCTATATCCGTTGTGTTGTGTATGTCCTATGTTAATAAAAGCTGAATATTAATGTTTAATTAACACAAAAAATTAAAATAAGAACCACGATTAAACAAGGGATAACAAGTAATTACACTTTTGTTCCATTGTTGCTATTAAACTTTAAATTAAAATTTTTATTGCGTCGGGTTGTTTCATATCATATGAGATTGTTTCATATCTTAAGTAGAATTAATCAACATAAGAAAAACTCTTTGAATTAAAAATAAATTTCGTCATATTGATCTTCATCGGAAAGAAGAATCACATCAGAAAAGTTATCAAAAATTATGAATCGGATAAGGGATCCCAACGAATAACAATCAACATAATATATACATGATAGAATAAGTGATAGTTGTACCATCAGAAGTGAATACGAATACCGAAGACGTGATTTTGATCGCAACCACTAGCACAAAAAACGGCTGATTCACGATGAAGCAAGAAGAAGATCGATTCATGTTGAATAGATGATATCTTTTAGAATAATGAAGAATAAATAAGGACTTGAGAAAAAGAAATACTAATTCACGATGATCAGAAGCAGCGATATATCTACCAGAATAATTAATGATCAGGAAGCAGTGATATATCTACCAGAATAATTAATGGAGAAGAAATAGGAATTTTAAGAAAAAGAAATATTTTAATGTTTTAATTAAAACGACTTCGTTTTGATAGGTTACGCGTAACAAATATATACTTCAAATTCAAATTGAGATGTTACAACTTAAACTCATTGTTAGCTTTATTAGTTGACAACGTGGAATAAAAAATTTACAGCTCTCCACTAAATATAACGGCACGTATACATCAAATAACTAACTAACTAACTAACTGGACTTCAACTCGACATCGATATCTTGCTTTGGTCTGTCGTCATTGGGACTATCGGAAGGAAGAAGGTGTAGCAAAGGCAAAGGTAACAACGAGCTTAGATTGCAGATGATGATAAGAAGGGCCAGGTTGTCAAACCTGTCTTTGGTGATCCCCAAAACCTGGGTCAAACCCGCACCAAAAAGACCCCCGAGGACACTCCCTCCGTTCGATATAGACATCAGGGTTGCGAATAGAGTTGCTTCCATCCCCTCAGGACACAGTCTTGCTGCTAGAACTAGAACCGGCATGAAAGATGCCTGTCACAAACAAATTGCATAACCATATTACCACTAGAAAGAAATATCAATTTCAACCCCAATTAAACGAGCTAACCAATGAGATACACACTTGCATCGGGCAGTTGACCTTGAGGAGGTTAAGGGCAGAAAACCAATGGAATCTGAATTCGAACCTCAGAACTCTACTAGGGACTCAAACGTAAACCCCTTGAGGGTTGCATATAAAATTTTGGACAAAAGTACCACCCGTTAAATGCCCATTCACATTTGTAATAAGACATATTTTCCCTTTTAGTTTCCAATATAATTAATGGAAAACTGCAACACTTCCAAAAGCATTTTATTATAAAAAAAAAAAATCAGAGTATTATTAAACTAAAGCAACTTGTTAATCATAGTTGACACACAGATTATTTAAAAAAAAAATCACGTCAACCCAACCCACACATTTGCGACCTCGAATAAGCAGCAAGAGTTACACCTAAAGTTGGTTATAATTTAATATTTGTGAAACTGTAATATTCGCATCCATGAAAGAAATTAGGTCTCCAAATGAATTACCTGACCAAGAACTGTTATAATTAAAGAATCCCCAATTGCAAACCACTCGTCACTTATACCAAACTGGCGATTTGACCCAGTAACGAGAATAACCTGCAACATATAGAAAGCTGATTAAAGAACCTTAGGAATAATTATATTAAGTTGAAGAATCCAAGAACAATGGAATACTGAAGTCGAACCTGAGTCAACCCGAGGGCGGTACCAATTACAGTTGTAGCAAGAAAAATCTTGCGCAGGGGAACATTTTTAAGAAATCCGTTATAAAGTCCAACACCAAGAAGCGAAGCAATTGATGTCACGAGCTTAACCCGGCCCAAAAACTCTGGTGTAAAACCGAGTTTATTTGTTCTGAAAACATAATACGTAAATCACATAAATTGTACAAGTATTACTATTGTATGTTGCAAGGGTGAGCAATAACCCATTCAACCAAAAACCAAACCGAATTAACCGAACAATTAAAAAGATCAATTAAAAACCTATTATTCAGTTATGTAATTTTCGATTTATAGCGGTCAGTTTCAGTTATATCTATATACTTAACCAGAAAAAAACCAAACCGAACGAACACACACACATATACATAAAAATAATCATAACCGATACATAAAAAACAAACAGATTTTACCGAATAACAAACCAATTTAAATCAGAATTTCTATTAAGTGCTATAGCAGAAGAAGTGAACTGACTCTTCGAAAACCAAAGTGTTAGGCTATGGTTTGATTTACCAAAAACAAATCGTTTATGATTTTTTGATAACCAAAGTGTTAGGCTATGGTTTGATATAACACAATAACCGAACCAAACCGCCCATGTTCTCCCCTAGCAAATAGTGTCAAAGTTGAATAAGGAAGGAAGCAATTTACGTGAAGTAAAACATGGCGGATTCTGAGTGAGGGGTTGCTTGCCAGAGAAAAATAAATAAAGTGGGAAGAAAGACGTTTGGTTGTCTGATAGCTTGCCACAACTCAAGGACACGACCAGCAGTAGTATCTTTTGAGGTAGAGGATAGGGGACCACGAACACGTTGCTCTTTCACTAGTACAGCAACTGCAGATGTCAACAAAGGAAGCAATGCAGAAAGACCAAAAACAAACCTGCAAGTGTAGTACCATGCTTCTCAGGAATAATTAATTAATAAATGTTCCACTAGTAGATGGTTTATTTCTTTTTTTATTACAAGATTGAAGAGCATGCATACCTTACACCATAAGCATCCACCAGGGAGCCACTAAAGTAGGAGCTTACGATTCCTCCAAAGGCCGAGGAACCCCAACATAGAGATTGAAGAGATCCTGATACACTTTGCGTCTCACCACGTGCTCTTTCTACCACCATCGAATCTACAACCTGCACTACACATACTTCACTCACTATGTGCATGCTATAATACCCACATTACAGCTATACATATATAGAACGATTTTTCAGAATCAATATTTATGTTGAGAACCGTGAGAAGCACATAATACACTTAGGGGCTGTTTGATAACCTCTTACTGGGTCTAGTAAGAGCTGACCACTGATCCGGTAAGTGGTCCGCTCGTTTGATATTATTAAAATTGTGGGCTGACCGAGTCCCTTCTCACTGACCGAGTCCCTGAAATTTACTTCACTGAATGAGCTGACCGAAGAATCTTTCATGTATTACACACAGCACACAGCGTGAAACCCCACCACCTAATTTTAATCATTTGCGTTAAAAAAAAAGAATAAAAAAGAATAAAAAATAAAAAAATAGAAAAAAAAAACTAACTTTAATCAACTATTGCTCTACCAAAACCGAAAAAATCTTGAAAATAAGCCCACCGTTAAGCTCGAAATTGAAAAACGATTCAAACTAGATATATATTGATATGCTTTTGGTGAATGTTTGAAAAGTCGAGATGAACATGATGTCGATGACGTTTAATCAAGCATAACTCCTCCAAACTGAAATTAATCTCGAAAATAAGCACACCGTTGCGCTCGAAATTAAAAAATGATTCAAACTAGACCAATATTGATATGCTTTCGGTGAATGTTTGAAAAGTCGAGATGAACACGATGACGATGATAACGAAGAACGTGATGAACTTTGAATCAAAATTCAACTAAAACTTGATTAAATCCAAATTTGATCCTAGATAAGAATTCATGGAGTAAAACGGAATTGAGAAGAACCAAAAGTAATATTGGTTATTATTTTTTTATAGTTTTTTTATAAATAAAGATACAATTATGATTTTTAAAATTAAAAAATGTATTTCAGTATAATTTAAATGAATATTTTTTTCTTATTCTAAAAAAGTATGTTTCATTTATTTTTTAATACGTATAACAAAAATTATTGTATTGGTTCTTTGTTTTCAAAGTTCTTTATTTAATCTTTTTAATAAAATGTTTTTAACACATTAAAAACATATAGCTATATATATTCCTCAGTCAGCTCTTACCCAGTCAGCTACTATCAAACAGTCAAGTTTCACGCAAAGCTTCTTACTCAGTCAGACTCTTACCCAGACAACTCTAACTCAGTCAGCTCTTACCCAATCAAGAACTATCAAACAACCCCTTAATCAAATTGCAACTCAAAAGATTCATAATTTGCTTCTATCGAACCAATCACACCCATGAATGTACATTTTACATAGCTCAACAATTCATATGTATTTCCAGTGTGACTGTAATGCAATTGTTCTTACCTTACACGGACTCTAGAAAGAGCAAAAGCACCACATAATTAACACTTGGATACAACATATCGACGAAGAATGCAAAATTGAACAATATGATGGGCATTATGGGTTCGATGGTTCCCCAAATACTGAAATGTTCTTAAAATAATTAAAGATTGAATTGCAAACATTACATTATTTAAAATATTTTAATTGGCTTGAATAAGATGAGTTAGGTTTTTCAGTAAAACTTACATTTTGAGGGGACTTCCAACTCATTGAACAAGTTTCTTTTCTTTACTGGTTAGAGGTAACACATAAACCGACTAGAAGGGCATAGAAAAAAATGTGGTAGATACTTACTACATCAGAAAAGGCAACAGAAAGTGATCCAAGAAGTATGCAAAAAGCAGCACCGTACTTTTCATCAACAAAAGTGGCCATTAAACTCCACGAAAGGGCTCCAAGAAGTCCAGATAAAACTAGATATGACCTTCTCCGGTACCCAAAAAGTGGGACCGAGTCACTACAGAAGATCATGGATTCAAGTAAGAATCCTTATGGATTGATCAATGTCACAGGATATGCAGATGGGATATAAATATACATATTAACGCACCTGATAAAACCATACAACGGCTTAATAAGCCAGGGCAATGCAGAGAAACCGCTTATCACAGCTGTCTAGTCCACCATGTAAAACTAGTTAGATATATCTTACTGAATTAAGGCCATATATAACTGAAATGAACTTATCTTCGTATCAAGTTATGAACAAATTTAATAAAAAAAAAATTAATCTTGTCTATTCTTTCTGTATATCCAAAGAAAAGACTACATTCACCCCTTCACATTTGGCTTTTGACATACAAGTTTATCACTCGGGTGAATTGTTGCTAAGTAAATTTAAATAGGTCCGTGTTTATATCAAATAGAAATTCCTTAAAACTTTTACAGAGGACGAATAGCGTAGCTGCCTCTAAAGATAGATTGAGTACTTGAGTGAAAGAGGTTTTCTTTTCATGACCTGGACTACATATAGGAGGGGTGGCAAAGAACAAAACAACTCAACAACAAAGATGTAGTTGAAGGTTGTTACCATGTAACAACCTGTTTTTGGAGATTTTAAAAGAACCATTTAGAAACATTATGAGAACTGGTATATAAATCTGTTTATCTTGAGAAGGATTATTATTGTTTTTATTTTTTTCTAGGGGGATGAAGACATTATTGTTGTTGTTTCTATTCTTGTATGGGGGCATGTCACATGATTAATAATCAAACAAAATAAAAAACGATGATGGTCGACTTCTTTTGTGCACCTTTTTCTAGTCGGTTTATGACGGGCTTTCCCTCGAACTGTCGATGCGATGCATATGCTCTAGTTATATGATGTTAAAGACAACCCCCACATGGTTATAAAGTTAATTATAAATATTATAGAAATACCCAACGTGAATGCATAGATATGATTAATATTTTAGAGAAACATCATGATAACAAACTAAAATCATGCACAGGATAGAGATTAAACCACGTGACTATAGTGAATAAAGAGAATGTTAAAGATAAACACAGAAAGACGCAAAATTAAGATGAAAAGATCGCTTAAACGATAGGCACAACTTTAAGATGTGATGCTTAATTATGACTACGATGCATTGCTAAACCATAACTTGAGATTGTAAGAATATAATGACTCTAATGATATTTTGTGATCTTTCACGTGACACTTTTTTTTCAATTGTGGCTGATGTAAACACAGTAGGTTAATAATCATGAAAAGCATATAGTTGATGAAGTTGGGTAAAGGTTATATGAGGCATGACCTGATGACTGCATACTTTTATTCATGATGTAGTTGAATTTCAAAATATTATTTAGTAATATTATTATTGCAATGATCAATGAGTAGCACCCATTTTGAGTTGGCTTACATGTGATGGTTCTTATACTTCAGATATAAATGCTTAGAGTTTTCACTATTATAACTTTGTTTACAAGAAAAACAAATAACCTCCTTTCAAGTTCCCGTTAGCAAAGTAAGTGTAATGCAATATTTAAATATTAGTAAGAATATAATATACCTCAGCTGGATCTAGATGCAAATCATCCTTAAAATAAAAGCTGACAGCAAGTCTAGCAAGCCCTAAGACTCCTTGAACAAAGTATACCATAGAAATCGCAATATTATCTGGTGTGAGCGCCACCCCAAAACAGCTAATGGAGCTCATGGAGTATCTATTCTTTTGAGGAACACTTTTACTTGCCCCATCACCTGTGAATGCACTTTCATGAGTTCATAATATATTATGAGACAAAATTATGAGAGACAAAATTATGAGAGACAAACACACACACACATAAAGAACAAGAGAAAGAAAGGGAGAGAGAATGATCCATATTAAGTAGAGGTGGCTCTTTTGACCCATTTTGAAATTCAAGAAGCTTTGTTGAGCTTGATGAAAATCCTATGATTTTTACATACATAAAACTTTCTTATAACAAATAAGCTTCTACGCCCACACCTTAGCTTGCATTTATCAAAATCCAAAACATCTTCAACAATCAAGTTCTAAAAAAGTTTCAAAAAATATATATTCTAAAGCCACTAACACAAATCCAAGAAGTCCAAATTCAACCCCACAAGATCATAATGAATTCTTCAAGAAACACAAAATACTCTCAAACTTCAATTCCAGAATGTTTTTTTACTTAAAATAGCACAGGGGTGTCAATTTTATCCGAAACCTGATTACCAAACCCGACCCGAGCGCATCCAAACCCGTATTAGTGTAACCTGATTCACCTTAACCCGTTTTAGCTTTAGACCCGAACCCGAGATACTTTCTTGGGTCAGTAAATGGGTTGAATCAAGGTTAACCCGAACACGAATAACCCGAAATCAACATATGTATTATTTGAAATCTAGATTTCAATAATCCATTCCATCTATGGCTCATATTTTATTTCCTGGCTTCCTGTGATATATTCTAGGTTACACTAAATAATCATAGATTTTGTACATGAAGTTTTTTTGTAGTTGAGCAATTCGAGTTAAGTTTGCTGAATCTTTACCATCGTCTTGGAACAATAATTTGCAAATTGTTATTTATCATTTTGGATCAAGTTTGTATGATTTCTAAGTTGGTATAATGGTTTGAGCCTTTGTTTAGAACCTTCTATTATTGATAAAGCAAATACTAATACTAAGTATATTATATGTAGCAACAAAATGTCGAGAACGACTAGCAATGTCAAACTACAAAACTTATCAAATATGAAACCATATGTTTCCATTAAAGCTTTGTTTACGATGATGATCCACAGAAGTGATACATTATGCAACGATGTCGATTGCTGCTTTTTATGAAGTTTATTGTATTTAACCCGAACCCCGAATAACCCAACCTGAACCAACCCGTTATACGAAACTCGAAACCCAAGCAACCCGAGGCCAATTAGGGTCGAGTTATGGGTTGGATTCAAAGTATGAAAAACCCGAAAAACCCAACCCGTTTAACCAGAAACCCGATCAACACCCCTAAATAGCATCAATTAACAATACAATTTCTTCATACATTTGGTAGCAGACGTACTAAGCATGTCAAATGATAGCTATAAGCTTTTGATTTTCATAAAAATTGCTTTGATATAAATGTTCACGTATATGTACAAACTCACACAATACCTTGTCAAGACTTACAATTCTCCATAGCTAATCCCATCATTTACACAAAGTCAGGGGGTGGTTTAAAAGCATTAGAAATCTTACCAAATTGTTAATCATCTCCATCCATATTTACGAATACATGTGCTTTTTAACAAGTCCATTTTCTAGTCATCTTATCCCAAAAATATTCCATAATACAAATTTAAGCACATATGGATATGGATTACCCCTAAATTTAAATCTTAGATGACCGATTCAAACACGTCTCAACATGTATATTGTTCTCTTGGTTTTAAATATGTGTGCATTATGCATTTATACGTGATGTGTTAATGTGCCCATGCGATTGCATTGCTACATATGAATTATGATGCGTTGTGTTTACATGATGCAAGGATATTGCGCTGCATTACGCATAATGTGCTATCGCATGATGTGCTACGAATCGCGAACATATAAAAATTTGTTTTTTTCTTCCGACACTAGATCGGGCTTTTTAATTGTCTTGGATCGGATATGTTGTTTTATGTGTATATAATGTTGTTACTTATTAACCTCATGTTGCTGCTTATAACCTGTTGTATGTCAAAAAAAAAATTAACTTGTTGTTTATAATTTGTTGTTAGTTGTTACTTGTTCAAATCACTTTTAACTTGTTATCAAACATATGATGCTTGTTAATCTGTTGTTTTAACTATTTGTTTTTGTTCATGTTTGCTTTTGTTGTTGTTGTTAACTTTTGTTTTAACTTGTTCTTTTACTTGTGAGTTGTGACCATTAGAGAAGGAACTTGTGAACAATATGTATAATTAATATCTTCTTATTACATGAGCCTTTTCTAGTTTAACTATGTTTTTATAAGTTGTTATGTATAATTAATTTTTTAGTATTTTTATTATAAAGAATGCACCACACACGTGATGTGCTCGTTCGCGCATCGAATTTTTGGACTAAACGCATCGAAGCACATCGCACAAATTAAAACCAAAATTGTAGAGCATTCACAGTAGAGTCCTCATAAATATGTGAGTACAAACCCTAAAATTTGAGGTTTTGTTGTGAGTGCGGTTATAAGTTCAAGGTAGAAAAAAAAATTTAGTAAATCTGCATATTTAACAAAAAGTTGTTGATTTGCTAAAATTTGAGGTTTGGTTGTGAATGAAAGAGAGAGAAAAGATAATGATAAAGGTATAAGAAAGTATTATTTAATTGTGGTTGTGAGTTAAAGAGAGAAAAAAATAATAATAAAAGTATAAATTATAGGGATGGGGATGAAAAATCTACTGTGAATGCTCTTAGACCACACATACAAAAAACCATCAACACCTACAATACATCACAAATAAGAAGTTAAACCCTATATGTCAATTGAAGAATGCTCAATTCAAATTCACATATTACAGAGGATCATAATACCATTCTTGCCTATTGAGTAACAATATCCAAAAAACAAGAAAAATCCTTATTCAAAACAGATCAAATCGTACCAACATATTCCTAGAAAGCATAGCAAAGTGAAAATTAAACTAGCATGAAAGCAATTAGTCTTGGCCAAAGGTGTTTGTAGTTTTAAACTTGACCTAACTAGCTTAATTCAAGACGGTTTTGGATTAACTAATAAAAGAATTGTACGAAAATATACCCCATATGAAGTCTAGATGAAAGGTAAAATAAACCAACAAGTAGATGTATGCCGATTGTATAGAATAGGGTTGCACTAAGTCTCTATATATATAGAGAAGAGTATTACAAATAGATACCATTCAGTCTATAATGGTTATGTATTGGATGTGTGTATAATTAGTCTAATATTCCACCGCAAGTCATTATTGGTTTTCTTGGGTGATCACTGTATTTCTAAAGTTACGATGGTTTTCTAATTCGAGGGTGTTTCTTAGAGCGGCCTCTCTATCACATGGAATAGGGGTAAGGCTTGCCTTCATCTCACCCTCCCAGAGCTCGATTTACTAGGCAAGTTTGTTAGTATCAGGTGATCACCATAAAACTCAACCTTGATGGTTCTATGCATTGCCCAAAAGCCCAAGTAGTTGCTAAGGGTTATTCTTAGGCTTATGGTACTTATTATGATAAGACTTTCTCCTCGGTTGCGAAAACGTTGTCAGTGCGCATTTGTATCGCTTTCGTCGCCATTAATCATTGGTTATTCCAACTTCCACCAACTTGATGTCAAGAATGTCTTTCTTAATAGTGTTCTTTATTAGGAATTCAACCTGATAGCAAATCACCAACACCAAAAACTCACACACACTCGAAAGAACACACAAATTTATAGTGGTTCAGTCTGTGTGACATTTGTATCGCTCTCGTCGCCATTAATCATTGGTTGTTCCAACTTCCACCAGCTTGATGTCAAGAATGTATTTCTTAATAGTGTTCAACCGGATAGCAAATCACCAACACCAAACACACGCACACACTTGAAAGAAACGAAAGATCATGCAAATTTATAGTGGTTCGGTCGGTGTGACATTCTTCCGCTCCGCAACTAGGTTTTATATTTTCTGTGCTCAAGGAATTACAAAGGCTAAACATGTTAGTGGCTAGAGTTCCGGTGGCCCCTGTCGTGTGAGTGGTTGGCGGCTAGGGTTCAAAGTGGTGGTTTGTGAGAGGCTACTACTAGGGTTTAGTAGGATAATGGTTGGTAAACGTAGCTTCGATACCAAGAAGTAAATTGTATGTTAACAAGATCTACAGAATAGAATTACATCAGAAGTACAAAAACGAACAAATCCAACATGTTGTGAATAATAATTCCGGCATATTTCCAAACACTACCCTGTGGTCACCCTAACTGATTCTAAATTTAGCAACTTAATCTACGCTGTGGATTATCGAACTACGCCTACCGTAAAATCATCAAAAAAAGTAAATACACAACATGTTAAGTGAGGAATGAGTTATACTTACGGGTTCTAGAAGTAACCACAAAGGGCTCATCCTCATACGGAATAGGAACGGTAACTGACATGTCGTTTTGCGGAGGCGGCGTGGTTCTCCGGCGTTTAGTCCGTCTAACGCCGGCGTAGATTACGATGGATGTGTTCCCCGGGATCTGGGGGAGGAGGATAGGAGAGAGAATTGAGGATTTGGATTTGGATTTGGATTTGGATTTGGGAGAGGCGGAGGTTAAGACGAGGGGAAGTGGATTTGGGAGGAGAGAGAGATTAATATTCAGTACCACCATTTTTAATAATATTGGCTGTTTGTTTCATGTACTCGATCATCTATTCTATCCCATTTCCAATTAATATATAATTATAATTGTAATATGAGAAACCAAATTATAGTGATGTCGATCATATATTTGGACGAGCTACCATCACCGTTCACTTGATTTTGAATATTTTATATTTTTTTATTTATATGGTTTATATGAGGTTGAGTAAGCTAGTCGGTTTGGGTTTTAGGTATTTAAATGAATGAAACAAGATTTAGTATTTGTTTATACATAGGTGTATAAATCAGTTGTTTTGCTATAACGTAACGTAAAGAAATTAAAAATATAAGAAAACTATGTAACGAAATTAAAATTAGATCATACACTATAGGTTTATAAGCATAAACGAATTGTACTTTATGTAACAAAAACAATATCTTAGAACCATTAGGAACGTTATACATTACGCAATAAAGAGAGTACAAAATATTAACTTATATTAAAGACTAATTCGTTTAAGTACAAAACTCATGGACCTAAAAAATGTAAAAACTTTAAAACTCCAAGCATTATAAATGTGTTATTGTGAAAAAAAAAACCTCTTTAAAGCATTAGAAAGTTGTAAATTAGAAAAAGAAAAAAAGTTGTAGTTTGTAATGAGTAGTATTGATGATGTTTCCATTACTCATAGCAAACAGACCATTGATATTTGGTTGAATCTCTGAATGATTGTGTAAAATGACTATTTTACCACCATTAACTATTTCTTGTTAATATGAAACTAGCCCTTGAGACCCATGCATCGCACGGCTAGGGTGTAATAAAAATTGTTGAATATAAATAATATTATAATGACACTCATAGATCCATCACATTATATCTAAGGAAGATGTTTGAAAAATTACAAATTGGAAAATACAAATTTGAATACGACATTTATGGTCTTGTTTGTAACTCTTCCATCTTCATCTAAAATGAGAACTTTCAACCCAGACCTACTCTTCACTCTTGATAAGGCAACATATAATTGTCCATGGCTAAAACATGGATTCTTCAGATACAAACCAACCTTTGATAATGATTGTCCTTGACTTTTATTAATTGTCATCCCAAAGCATAATGATATTGGAAATTGTTTTCTTTGGAATTTAAACGGTATGCTCTTGTCTGTAGGAGAAATTAAAAGTCTTGAAAAACCTCTTGTGCCGCATACAATTTAAAACATAGTCAAAAAAGTAAACCCAAATGGGTTGAAGTGAGCATAATTAATCATGCACAATGAAAAATCAATCAAAATTCAACGTTTTGATTGCTAAAATCAACCAAAATTCGGATGTTAATCCGAATCATATATTCGTTGAGGGAAGTAAACCAAAACAAAGCAATTATATCATGACAGTTAAAAGTGAAACAATATCTGCTATAATATTAACAGGCACAATTATACTGTCCTCGTAGGCTATTAACACCATTAAAAAATATGACTATCATGAAATATTACACCCAAATCGAAGCCCATAAAATTTTAGCAAATCGAAGGCTATTAACAGGCACAATTATATTGTCCTCGTAGGCTATCAACACCATTAAAAAAATATGACTATCATACAGAAGTGTAGGCCTTGAATCCATTCAAACAAATAAAACCTCACTATAAACATTATTTGCTAACTTCTTTTTTATGGCTAAGCGACTGTGTCTAAATTCCTTTTTAACTATCAGAATGAGAAAACTATATAAAATAGTATAGCAATTTAAGAGAAACTAATAAAAACTCATTAAGTTTGATTCATAATTAAACTTATTTAAACTTGAACAGTGAGCAAAAATCAAGTCTCAAACAATGAACTTATTAGCAATTTAAGAGAAACTGATAAAACTCGTTAAGTTGAACTAATAAGCATAAACTAATTGAAGTAATAAGCATATTAACAACAAACTTGGGACTGTCAGAAGTCAAGGCCTCTACATCAGTACTTACCTTTAATTCTCATCAATAAGCATATTACCCTAATTTTTTAACACCTTAAAAAAATACTCATCGATTAACAGTTACTATACAGACAATATTAAAAAATAGTCATCGATTAACAGGCACAATTATATTGTAATCGCAGGCTATTAACACCATTAAAAAAATTAGGGTTTAATCGATGTTATAATCGATGCACAGAATCATCTTATAATCGATGCACAGACAATCATATTAACATCGATGCACAGACAATCGATGTGTGTTAGTCGGGCACAATTCAGCCAAAAAAATAACAAAATCAGCGATAAAGAAGTTGAAAAAGTAACAGGCGATCGATGTTTTGATGATACAAACCTGCGAGGAAGAAGCCCTACGTGCCATGACTGGATCGCGGTGATGAGAAGAACCCGTGGAGGAACAGAAGAGAAGAGGGAGCGACGGTGAAGTGGTATGAGATTTAGGGTTTGAATTGTTGTATCAGCTTTATATTGGCGCAAGTATGAGGAGGGATGGGATGGATATATGGATCGGGTTTTTGAGAAATGATCAAACAGATCCGCGTCCTTTCTTTTATCAAATATAGCGTAAACATATATTTGCCCTTAATTGGTGAATTATAAAGCATTGCGGTAACAACATGGAGGGCTATGGTGATGCCACCTAAGCGTGAAAACTTTTTGTTTATTAAAGTAGATAGATGTATCTATTTGATCAAAACCCTAATGATTAATAGTTAGACAAACAAATATGAAAAAAGGCCCACAATTAAAACGAAACGAAGACGGTCAATAAAGCCGATGAACGGAGGAAAAGAACTATACCGGCAAAGACTTCAGAAGACTGGAAAACTTGAAAGGAAAGAAAAAATACAACTTATATACAAAGACGATGAAGGACGCGTGTTACTCAAATAAGAAAACACGCATATGAGTTGATACGTAGCTATGCCAAAAATGGAATATGAAAAAACTAAATAAAAATGGACCTGCGGAAAAAGTTTGAAAGGAAAGAAGGAAGAAACGTGGATAATCAAGAAAAAGACATGAAATATGAAGCCAAAAGGAAATGTTATATATTCAGTCCAGTATAGGTTTCACTGAGGTTTAAACGAGACCAATAACATTATATTTATGAAACGCTTATTCCATATATGGGTGATGGACTGATGTTGAAAAGGTTATGAGTCAAAATATAAAGGTTATATAGATGGACTTTTGGAAAGGTTTAAAAGGTTAAAAATGTTTTGATCTAAGCAAATATTGTCTAAGTGTTAGGGGAAATGGTGGTTGTACAACTCAGAAGCGGGGAATGACGGTTCTCTAGAGTAGCGACAGTTACTCTAGTTTGAAAAGGTATTAGGGTGGCGACAGTTGCCTGAGGAACTAACGTGGTTCCAATAGATAATGCTTAGTTGAATGGAAAATGGTTAAGTGTTTTGGTATAATCCTGTTATGTTTTATACTTATTGAATGTTTATACGGAAGGGGGACATTAGGCCCAAATGTTTGAACTAACCTTTCGAGGTTAAGGTAAAGTTTTAACTTAGAACTCACGAGCGTAAGCTGACATTTCCAAAAATGTATGTATGTCAGGTATTGGTGATGTTTAAAGTAGCAAGGGAATGGCTCTAGTGAGGGTAGATTAGATGGGCAAGCTATCAAAAAGAACTCACTAGTAGACTGGCATAGCTATAGATAAGATCTAGTTATTAGATTATGTTGTTATCTTCCTTACTATTGTAACTTGGCATATATATAAATGAAAAAATTTTAATTTCCGCTGCTTAGTTATCTCTGTTGTACTATGTGTTCATGAGTAAATCCAACACGTGACCCCTCCTGGAGCCAAGACTGGGAGTGGGCGTCACACTAAATCTCTTAAACCAAGGCTCTGATACCAACTTGTGACGCCCACTCCCGGTCTTGGCTCTAGGATGGGTCATGCATCGGATTTACTCATGAACACAAGGTACAACAGAGATAACTAGAGCAGCGGAAAAATTAAAACTTTTATTTATATATAAAGCCAAGTACAAGTAAGATAAACTTCTACAACAGTTATAGAAAATTATAAAAGATAGTTACTATAACTATGCCTCTTTCTATAGAACTTATGCCAGCATGCCCGTATAGCCTTCCTTTAACAGCTTGCCCATCTAACTGTGCTCAAACATGAGCCTTTCCCTATATGCTTGGATCCTTAATATCACCTGATATACATACTCTAAAGGATCAACTTACGCTTGTGAGTTCTATATTTTCCTAAAAGCGTTACCTTTACCTCGAAAGTTTATTCCAATGCCAACCTAACAGTCCCCTTTTTAACAAACATGTATCAGGTATAAAACATAGCATCGTTATACCAAACTTTAACCTTTAAACCATTATCATTTAAACATTTATCATTTAACCACTTACTAAGCATTGTCTAGTGGAACCACGCTAGTTCCTCGGGCAACCGTCGCCACCCGAATACCTTTTCATAATAGAGTAACCGTCGTTACCCCGGAGAACCGTAATTCCCCGCTTATAGTTGTACAACCACCGTTTCCCTTTTATTCAGACAATATTGCCTAGACCATTTCTTAAAAATCCATTTAATTATTCTTTATATAACATTTCCAACACCAGTCCATCACCCGAATATAGAAATAAGCATTTTATAATTATAATGTTATTGGTCTTGTTAAACCATAGTGATACCTACATTGGACTGAGTCTATATAATTTCCTTTTGTATTACAGGTGTTTATATATATTAGAGCATATTCCTATGCTACATTGTGTCTCGTGTATTGTATCTAGACTAGAGCATGTTTGTGAGTCTTAGTGGTATCATACTATGGTGGTCGTACCAAATGGTACGCCGCATCTTTGGTACGGGCGTACCAAATGGTACGTGGGTGGTCCGCCAGTTAGTATGATTTCACTATAAATAGTTCGTTAGAGAGAGAGCTAGTTACCACTTCTGTCATTCTCATCTTCTTAACTATGTGTAACTCAGTGTGTTTCTCTCTCTAGCTTGTATCTCTAAGTGAATCAATAAAGCAAAGCTTTATTTACATCTGTGTTCTTTGAATTGACCGAATCATGCAGTAGTAAGATCCCTCTGTGGTTTTACAAGTGGTATCAGAGCAATCCAGGTTGCTCTATTGTTGTGATTTGGTCCATTTTCGAGTTTTAGAGAGAGAAAGCTTGGGTTTGGTGGGTTTTTTTTTTAATCAAATTTTCGTTATTTCGAGTGATTCTGAGGATAAAAATGATTTCTGGGTGTTCCTAGAGTGTTTTCGCACCTCACTGATTCAATTTCCAGCTCAAACAGTCGAAAGTTCGAAAAATTAATCGATCTCAGTATGGTACTTTTCTGGTACGCTCGAAGAACAGTCTGGTATGCTTCTGGTACGCAAGGCAATCTTCATAAGCTTCTGGTACGCTGAAATCTGGTCCGGAAGACAATCTTTAAATTCTGGTCCGTGGCAGTTTTTTTTGGTTCGTCGTACCATTCTTGGTCCACTGAATTCTGGTCCGCTGAATTCTGGTCCGCTGAATCTGGTCCGCTGCTGGTCCGCAGGTTCATTTGGTCCACTGGCAGTTTCTTAAAAAGTGTCATAACTTTTGCATCGTAAATCGCTACGAGAGCCATAAGTACGCAAATCGATCGTCTCGACGAGCTCTACATTGTTCGTTCAAAGTTGATGTGTAAGGTAGGCTCGCCAATTCAGAAAGTATTCAAATGTGATATACACTAAATTTGATGCTTGACCTAGTGGACAACATCTTGATGCATATCTCAGGATATATCAAGAAAAAGATGTGTTAAAAATAAAATGAGAAGTCACTGTGTATACATGTGTTCATTTTGCAAAGATTTAAACTTGTTTGATTTTCTTTATTTTGCCAAACGATCGGACTTTCTCTGCGTGCTCACAAGGCAGACCTGATTGTTGTTCGTTTGACATTCTGCTTTATTTTCTTTGTTGTTTCGTATAACTCATCGGACTTTCTCTGTGTGTCCACAAGACCGACCTGATTATTGTTGAGTTATACAATTTCAACTTGTTTTATTTTCTTATTTGATTAAATCTGAGGCCTTATCTGCGTATCGAAAGATCGACCTTAAGGTAGACGATTTAACGTTCTTATTTCTTTTTGCATGGAACATAGTTGACTATATCATGGATACAATCATTATGTGATTAAATAACAAGTGAAATCACAAAAATGTGATAAGGAAAGCATATCTGAGTATGTCTGATAGTGTGGGGTACACTGGTCAATGCAAATCTAATTAATACCTTAACATATCCAGATGTTATGAGTATGATTCTGCCTGAGTTTAAAGTTGGACAAATTATATCTGCAATCGACATGGCTTATGTGATACTATATTCGAAATTGAAGTGTAGTTCAGCATGTTATGTCCAATATGATCCTAAGTTGTGATCTTTCTTTCAAAAGACAAACATAGTGTATGTTTCTGTATTGCATTTACATTTCATATCAGAAAATACCAAAAAGATTTTAGGTGTGTTTTGATATAAAGTTTCTAAAAGACAAAAAGATTTTGTTTCTTATTTGTTTTCGATTGATCAACACGAAATACAAAATCGATTTCAATATCAAAATATCTTGGGGTCTCGAAGAGACTTTTTGCGCCAAGATTATTTATGTTGGCAGGTTTCTAAGTGGAAAGGAAATATCACAACTTCAAGTCTTATGAAGATTGTTTATAAAGAGATTACACACGATGCAATATCAAGTATTCAAGATTGAACTCATCGTCAAGGTCGAGGACGAGTTTGATTGAAGATACAAGACACAAGTTTTAGAAGGAAGATGATACTGCACATGCCGAGGGGGAGTTTGTTGATACATGGTTCCTGATCATCATTGAAGTATCGAATACAAGACGGAGACAAGAAAGTTTGCTGTGGTCCGAACTCCTGGCGAACCTAGGGTTCAGACAGGTCCGAACAGGTCCGAACCTGGAGTTCGGACCAGCGGGTTTCAGCAACTATAAATATGTGTCTTGTATAGAATTAAGTAGCTTCTTGGTCATATTTTCTAAGTGTACTCTGTGTTCATCTATGTGGTTAATACACATCTGATTTGTATTTACTCATCGTGTTTTACTCGTATTACATTGATTTCATTACGACAAGTAGACGATCTACGGCTCACGCATTTTCTCACTTTTTGGTCGGGCAGAGTGATTGCTTGATCGAAAAGCCTATGACTGGTCGAAAAGTATACTTTTTGAACGGATTCAACAGGGACTAGCCACAGTATCTGATCGAATGGCTAGTTGAAAAGCTGGGTGGCTGATCGAAAGCTAGTTGGCTGATCGAAAAGTACACTTTTCCGTCAGGCCGGAACGGGACAAAGCCACAGCCACTGATCGAAAAGGTGCGATCAAAAAGTACTTCTTGATCGAAAAGTCAATCGAAAAGTATCAACTCGGATCGAAAAGCTGTAGATTTCAATCGAAACAGGGACAGAGCCACAGTTTCAATCGAATAGCTTATAATTCTTGAGATTCTTGCTTCCAACGTGATCAAAACGTGCACAAAATCGCACAAGGACCTCCTGTTTCGAACTAAAAATTGAAAATCACACACAAAACTCAAATCGTTAGTCCAAAAAACCTCGAATCCGATATCGCGAGAACCTCGAAACAATGTTTCTTGGCTCTGATACCAATTGTAAGGATCGAAACAACCCTCACGCAATATCAAGTCCAATAATCACCGTGCGGAATCCAGTGATTTAATAAATATAAGCAAAAATAACTATAGAATGATTACAGAATCCACAAGCAAGAACACAAACAGATTGCGTAAAGATGATCACTTGAAGATTAGAACACCGGTTGCGATACACTAGAAAGAATCTGAAACCCTAAAGGGAATTTCGGCTCACACCATACACCACACCTTCACCAAAGTTTCAACAACCTATTCTAGAAAAATGAGGGTTCTATTTAAAGGAGAGGATTAGCTTGGAAACAAGCTAATCTCCTAAACCCTAATTAACACAAATTCCCGTATTTGACATTGCAGGCCCTCTAAACTCCTTCTAAACTCTTTCTAATTGAGCCCAAACACGTATAATATGGCCCAATGACCTAATATACCCATAACCCAACTAATTTTGACCTATTTTAACATATAGGCCTTCAAAATAATCCACCAAAGGATAATTTAATACACAAGCCATAAATTATTACCTTATAATTTTCATCACGACCCGTTTCAAGGATAACCGAAGAAACCCTAACGTTAATTCATGGTGGCGATTACGGCCCGTGACCGCTTAACGAGTCGTTACGACCGACTTCCGAAACCCTAATTTTTCAGTATAAATACCCAGCGATTAGGTCATTTCAAGGGTTACACGTTAGAGACCAGTATAGTTCGGTTCCAGAGGAGTCTAGAGGCTAGAAGTCGTAGAATTCAAGGCCATAAGTGTTCAATTGATTGAGATATCAAGTTATTTTGAAGATTCGGCTATTGATCGACTTTGGTTTGCGCTTACAATCATGTTTACTTACATTTATTCATTGTTTACTCTAATTTAGTTATGAGAGGCTAACTCTCTTAATGTCATCTGAGACAATGTGATCTATTTATTGTTTTACATATGATTTGACATTGACAATATTTTACATAATGATTTTAGTATAATGATTATGATTCCTTTTGCATGTTAAAGATTTGTTGTTAAATGACGTGTTTGATCCTTTCCTAGTAGTATTTGGTCTAGTTGGTAGGATAGACATATTCTACTTATTAAATTGATGCTATTTCTTAGTTGGAAATCTATAAGACAAAATTGGCCAAGCTAACCTTCAAAGTTAATCATTTGAGAATTTTTCAGAAATGGGTTTTGTTTTATGCAGAACCATACCTCATAGCAATTTAGTCAAGAAACAACCAATTCAGACAGTACCTTGCTGATTTCTTAGAGTTACCTCTCATCAGAAGAACATCCCTACTATTGAGAATTTGCATGTCATGTAATGGAGAGATATCTTCAGTCATGTTCCTGGAACAATCACTATCACAAACAAATAAAGGTTAATGAAAGTCCTCCTTGACTGCTCCTGCACATTGTGAGAGATTAGTTAGCCATTAGTACCCAGGCCATTGTTGTTCTGGGTATACCTGAAGAGTCAGTGAAATTTACTTCTTTTAAACACATGACCTTTGTAAAATCAAGGATTGGAGTTGTGGCTGCCATTGATTTAGGTTTCTAAATTTGAGGTGATTTATAAGTTGTTTCAGTCACTTTTGGAGTAGTGACTTTAGGTTTTTCAACCTTTTTCATTTCAGGTTTCCTTTTCAAAACAGTTTTAGTTACCTTTGGAGGGGTAACTTCAGGTTTTTCAACATTGTGTTGTTTTGAAATCGGTTTCCTCGCCTTTTTATGAAAATTTCATAATTTGGAAAAACATATTTTTGATTTGAAAATTTTATCTGCTCTTTGGTAGCGCCCCAATGTTGATTAAAGGGTTTTATCTTAGGAGAAATAGTCTTCATTTCCTTAGGTGGTTGCACCTTCATTGGCTTAAACTTAAATGATTCTTGAGATGAAACACTTTGACTTTGCGCATAATATGGCTCATAGGGGCGATAGAGACAATTTCAGACAATGTGACCAGGATTGCCACAATTAAAACAATTCTGCTTCTTTAGATAGAAATCAGACGTGTAACCATTTGTCTTTAGTTGCTGAGGTGGAGCACCATTTGCTTGTGTCTGCATCTTTGACTCGTTTGCAGATCTAGGGTTGAATGTGGGCTGGTTCCTCGAAGCTTGAGTTGAATCTATCTTTTCAGTTCCTGTGCTCCATGTATTCTTTGATGTCGAGGTAGCATTTCTACAACTGCAACTGCATGAGCCTACTAAAGAAACAGGAGACACATCCACTCTCTTCTGCTTTTTATTCTTCACTGCAGATGTTGGTTTCACACTTGGAGACTGAATGGTGATCTTTGGCCTCCCAACATAGACTCCACTTGTAGAAGCATTAGTGGATGACCCTAATCCTTTGAATTTGGAGGAGAAGGATGGTAGTTCATAGCCAGCATCTGTTTCTTGGACAATCATCGACCTAGATGTCATAAATATCTTCCCCTTAGGACTTGTTGTCATGATCACCTTCTCCCGCTGCACTTCATCCACAACCTTGAAGTACACAGTATCGATTTTTGGATACTGTTTCAGCTTCTTCTCAGCAGCCTTTTCTTCTTTATTTGTTTTCATTGAGCTTGAACTTTCACTCCCAGTCGTGTTATTCACACTGTTTGTGTGAGTATCTTCCTTGACAGAATTTTCAGCTACGGACACAGGCTGAGGCCCATATACCATGTTCGCCTCATTTAAGGACTCTTCCAACAATTCCTCAAAAGTTTTGGGCAAATTGATGTACTCGTGTTGTAGCGGGGGAGGAGCATTTCCTTGTCCAAGATCATATTTGTCTTTGACATGCTTCAATCGATCAACTAAGTTAAACAGAGCATGATGAGATTCCATCATTTTCGGTTGACTATTCTGATGCTTCTCCAAAGTAGTTTTAGTAACATTAAACTTTGCCTTTTATTCAGTGAGTTCTTGAGTCAATTCCTCCATCTTGTGTTCAGCTACTCTTAAATAGGTGCTTTTATCACTCCTATCTTGTTGACACTGAGCTAGATCCTGTTTAATAGCTTCAAACCTTTCTCTATATATTCTTGCACGATCTTTATATTCTTTAGCAAATTTTTCACGAAATTTCCGGAAAAGATAGTTCTGCTGACTAAGTTCTTCATCTAAAGACTCTATTTTCTTTTTGTAGGGTTCGGCTTGTTTTAGATGGATCTCTAGTTTGTACTCTGCACTGATACGGTCTCTTTGTTCAGTTCGAAACAGTTGCCTATATTGTTCGATCGATTTGGAGCATGCCGAGTTCGAACCTATCTGAGTTTGGTTACTAACAAGAGGATAAGCAACTTGAGTACTTGCTATCTTCTTCTTTGGATGAACGTCTAGATCAAATTCGGACTAGAAAGACTTGACCGGATCGAAAAGTGAAAGCCGGAGGGTTGGATAGAAAAGTGTGATGTTTGGATTGAAAAGTCAAGTTTTGGATCGAAAGCTGGATTTTTTTATAGGAGAGGATTAGCTTGGAAAACAAGCTAATCTCCTAAACCCCAATTAACACAAATTCCCGTATTTGACATTTCAGGCCCCCTAAACTCCCTCTAAACTCTTTCTAATTGAGCCCAAACATGTCTAAAATGGCCCAATGACCTAATATACCCATAACCCAACTAATTTTCACCTATTCTAACATATAGGCCTTCAAAATAATCTGCCAAAGGATAATTTAATACACAAGCCATAAATTATTACCTTATAATGGTCATCACGGCCCGTTTCAAGGATAACCAAAGAAACCCTAACGTTAATTCATGGTGGCGATTACGGCCCGTGATCGCTTAACGAGTCGTTACGACCGACTTCTGAAAGCCTAATTTTTCAGTATAAATACCCAACGATTAGGTCATTTCAAGGGTTACACGTTAGTGACCAGTATAGTTCGGTTCCAGAGGAGTCCAGAGGCTAGAAGTCACAGAATTCAAGGCCAGAAGTGTTCGATTGATCGAGATATCAAGTTATTTTGAAGATTCGGCTATTGATCGACTTTGGTTTGCGCTTACAATCATGTTTACTTACATTTTATTTGTTGTTTACTCTAGTTTAGTTATGAGAGGCTAACTCTCTTGATGTCATCTGAGACAATGTGATATATTTATTGTTTTACATATGATTTGACAATGACAATATTTTACATAATGATTTAAATATAATGATTATGATTCCTTTTGCATGTTAAAGATTTGTTGTTGAATGATACCTTTGATCCTTTCCTAGTAATATTTGGTTTGGTTGATAGGATAGACGTATTCTGCTTATTAAATTGATGTTGTTTCTTAGTTGGTAATCTAGCGATATCAATATGTGTTTAGGAACTCTAGCAAGCCTAGATAGGAAATGGTGAGGATGCATTATCAATAATTTTTCTTGTTTGAAGTATGTCTTTGTGTTTCGTCGTGAATCTTATCTTCCACGTCTTGGGTAAAAGGAATAATGAAATGACTAAATGTATTGCATATGTTATGGCATGTAATTGGGTTATAAGTTATTAGTCTATCATGGTTAATCAGAATAGGATGGGTCTATGGTCCTAGGTCTTAGATCATGTGTTTAGTGTCCTATAGCTATGTTATTAATTTGTGGATACTTCATTATGGCTGTGGTTTTAATTGCTGATTTATGAGTTTAGCGACTACAAATCTATTAGTTAGTTTCTTACAAATGTCAATGTCAGGTTTAGGTAATGCACGAATAGTGATCAGTCTTAGATGATATATGTTCTTTATTTTGATTTTACATCTACTTTGTTATTGCTACCTTCAATCTGTTTTCTTATTTACTTTCTAACAGTTATTAGGAATTGTGATCCTGATGATGATAACTAGGTTTAGATTGATTACACCATTCTTTTTGTACTACCATACGATAGGTCCGCTTTCCTATATATACATGCGTAGTCATAAAGTAATTTAGCTTTATAAATTTAAAGGTCATATTTGCATATTTATATATATATACTCGTGTGCATCAAAGGCTTTTTGGCGCCGTTTCCGGGGAAGTAAGTCGTCATTCTGGACCTTGTTAGGTTAGTTAGCTTAGGTAGTCTTTCTTTTCTGTTTTTTGTTTCTGCTTTCAAAATTTCATAAAAACCAAAAAAATTATGAAAATTCAAAAAACCCAAAAAAAATTTCTTCTGGTATTTCCACTCGTGCAAATCGTCCACTTCTGATTCAAGCTTTCGAAGATCCTGAACGCGTCATATACCAAGCACGCAGGATGGGGGATGTAGCGGAGCGTTCGATCGCTGATTACGCCAAGCCTACACTCGTAGGAGGGTAATCGAGCATCACAAGACCCGCCATTCAAGGGAAGTTCAATATTAAGTCTGGAGTCATCCAGATGTTTCAGAACATGTTGCAATTCCACTGATTAGCAGAAGAGTGTCCACACGCACACCTTGACACCTTTCTCGAGATGTGTGACACCTTTAAACTCGATGGTCCCACTAACGATGCAATTTTGCTTCGTTTGTTTCCATCACTCTGGTAGGCAATGCCAAAACTTGGCTTAAGACCCTACCAACAGGTTCCATCACTACATGGGACCAGTTGGCATAGAAGTTCTTAGTTAAGTACTTCCCTCTCTCGAAAACTACTCGTGTTCGTAACAATATTACCACATTTTCCCAAGACGATGGGGGAGGTCTCCATGAAGCCTTGGAAAGATATAAGGGGTTACTACGCAAATGTCCTCATCACAATATAGATGCGTGGCTCTAAGTGCAATATTTTTACAACGGGTTGAGCAATCCCACCCGTCTGCACGTTAATTCCTCATCGGGAGGATCAATTCTCAGCAAAACACTGGCTGATGCTATATCATTAAAAGAGAGTCTAGCAGCCACAATCTATGACTGGCAGCCTTCGAGAGGTCGCCAAACCTCTAATTCTAAGCAGTTTGGTATTCATGCCATAGACGATGTCACTGCATTAAACGTAAAAATCGAAGCTCTAACGAGCCAAGTGAATCATCTAACCACTAAATCCAATGGTTGTTACGCCTGTGGTAGTGCTCATACCTTGGATAAGTGTCCTGTTTTCGCGGCAACGTTAACTGAGCAGGTTGAATCTACTCAAACTTCTATGGTCGCTCATTCGACCAATCTAATCGTCAACCATTAAACTCATATAACAGGAACCAGTCCGGTAGCTCCTAGCGAGACCCAAATTCAAATTCCAATTTCAATAATTCCAATCAACCTTATTGACCACGTCACTATAACCAAGGTGAGCCATCTAAATTGGATAAATTGAAAAAACTTGTCCAAAGTCTAGTGAATGCTGATAGTAAACACGTCACTGAAATAAAAAATTAGCGAGCTAGTATCCAGAATATGGAGAGACACCTGGGACTAATAGCTAATCTTTTGTCTGAAAGAAGTAAGGGTCAATTGCCTGGAAACACTGAGGTAAACCCTAACACCAGTGTCAACATAATCTCCATCATTGAAAAAGACTCAATTGAGAAGAAGTGTGTCCAACTGAGAGACCACACTCGTGCACTTTAGAAGATGCAGTTGGAAGAATACTATGAAGAAAACAATGAAGACATCGAAGAAAAACGCAAATATCAATAATTCATTGATCTCACTCTCGGACGCGACGCTAATGGAGAAGATATCTCACCTTCATACGCAGGCTATCTCCTAATCAACTCCTTTATCAAGTTCCTTTCTTCCAATCGTAAAGGTTCATCTCGGGGTGCTTTCTCAATAGTACTTTTGAATTAACGGAAAAGAGAAGGATCCGGGCAGTTTCATCATTCCCTGCGGATTTGGATCTTCATCCACCGTAGATGCATTGGCAGACTTAGGCTCTAGCATAAGCATTATGCCTTATTCTACATATAAAGAGCTAGAGCTAGGTCTATTGCAGCCAATAAGTCTGAGTATTCAACTGGTTGACCAACCATATATCAACCCCAAGGGGATTGTGAATGATATAATAGTTGATATTGAGAATCTGAAGTTTCCAGCAGATTTCATAGTGCTAGACGTTCCTGGTTATAAATTCCATCCTATCATTTTAGGACGTCCATTCCTGGCTACCGCCAAGGCACTAATCGATCTGGAGGCTGAGCGTATCACCTTGAGAAGTGGTGAAAATGAAGTCTCGTATGCACCCATGCAAACCAATCTTAAGGCGCTCATCTTCAAGGATAAAGAAGAAACCATTTGTTTCATGCAATCCACTCACTCGAAAGAGTCAGTTTCTTCTTTAACTTTATCTGAAATTCCTCAAGGAGTACCATCTGAACTGACCAGGATAGTACCTAGCTTGTTGAATCATGAACATGTCAACCCACAACTTGATTCCAAAAACCCAAAGATTGAGCCACCTAACGAGAAGGTGTGTTCATGCCTTCACGTCCTAAAAATCTGAGTAAAGGTGGGTCTGGCTGAATACCCTATAAAAACTTACCGCTACTTGGGAGGCAACCCAATTTCAATTTTTATCATTTTGTTTTTTGTTTCTTTTCTGTTTCGTAAGTTGAAACTTATTGAGTTCTCTATTCGAATTCCATCAATTCGGTTGACTCGCTCAATTGAATATGTTGTTTCTTCATATTTCGTGACCTCAATTGATAAATTTCGCTTAAAATTACACGAAAAGAAGTTTTGTGAAAATTTTGTTCCGAACATCGTAACGACCCGTTACCCCGTAACGGGCCGTAACGAAAATTTGACCTAACAGCTCGTGTTCTCGATACGGCTTGTTACCGACTTACTTTTGAAACTTATAAATAGAATTTTACAGACGGCTTTTCAAAACCCTAAATCACAATAGATGGTTTTGGGGCATTCTTGGTCGATCAAAGGTACGAAAATCCACTTTGCTTCATTGTTTTATCTTGTTTTCCAAGAAAGAACACTTTAAGTATCGATTCTTTTCAAGTTTCTGCTTTTCTTGAGATCAAGATAGTTTCTTTACCCCTATTGTGTTCTCCATTCCATATATCTTATGATCATCACACTTGATTCTTAATATTTTCAATTATGATCTTTGTAAAGGATTAAGTGTGGGGATGGAAACAAGTTTCCATCCCCACATTACACTAAACTGCTACTTTTTGATCTGTACTGATCTGTATTGAAAAATAAATTTTTGATAATTTGTGGAAACTAGCATCGTAAAGACCCGTTACCCCGTAACGGGCAGTGACGACATCCTTTACAGAATGCTTGGTCTAACGAATCGTCACGCCAGTGCAGTCTCATTCTTTTATGTTTTTATTGTCTCGCTGTTTTCTTGTAGATGAAAGGCAAGCATCATGTTGTTGAAGTCACCAATGTAAGGAGCCATGCCAAGGAAACCAGTTCCTCTCACATGAATCGCGAAAAGCCCGTGAAACAAGATGATGAAACCGAGCGTATGTCAAACTTCAACATCTTGTGTGGAAGACTCACACTCATGGAGGGAGAACTATTAAGGAGAATTGAAGTTCTTACTCGCATCACTTGCGATCTTCAGCGTAAAATAGATACGATCAGTGCGATTGTGATGATAGAAAGGATTCAACAGGATGATTTGGATGATCTATATGTAGCTATTGGTGAACCTCGTCCTCTGATGAATCAGGCATTGAAGAAGCTTAAAGTTGGAACATTTATCTTGATTATTAGTATCTATCTTTAAGTTAAACTTCTTATGTGACTTGTTTGGATTGCTTGTTTCTTATGATTTGAATGTTTGATTGAATGGCATGACAACAAAATATGATTAAATGAATAAATGGAATGATTGATCTTTATTTTTTATTTTTGGGTAATACTTTACTTTCTTTTTGCGTGTGATGTTTTCTTTTGAGTCTTGTAAGTCGCAAAGGAATCCAAGACTGAAGCTCTGGTAGGCAAATAATCGGAAAAGCAAGGGTTAATGAAGAAGCCATGTTGCGTAATCCTCCAGCAGTCAGGCTCGTTTGCTCCCTTTTTTTTAATCTTATGTTTTGCAGTGTTCTCAAGTACATTTAGGACAATGTACGATTTTAAGCAAGGGGATGGGAGACTCGCCTATAGTTTGCATGTATTATTGCGAATTTGCTTTAAAAAGTGTCAAAAATTTTTAAAATTTTTGCATGCTAAACTTTTTCACACTGCTAAAACTTAAGCTATCAACTAATTTTGTGGATCCTAAAGTAGACTTCTTAACTCAGTATGCTAGACCAAAGCAAAGCTTTTTGTTGATACATAGGTTGTGAATCGTGTGAAGTATCTAATCAGACAATGTTATGTGAAGATCCAAGAGTTCAAGACCAAGTTCAAGGCTAGGATGACTGCCTGCCGAACCTGGTCCGAACCAGGAGTTCGGACCTGCCGAACCTGGAGTTCGAACGAGGTTCGACCAGTCGCTATAAATAGGTTGCTTGAGCTTTGTTCTAGTCACGAGTGATAGTCTGATGTAACACCCCAAAATCTAAAGGTAATAAATATATATGTTTTTATATATTTTTATATGTGAGAATATATGTCAAATATGTGTTTATGTGATTAACATGTTAAAATGTTAAGAAATGCGTATTTGAAATTATAACAATAAACTATGCATAAGGTAAGTGTTTATCGGGTTAGATTATTAAGAAAAATTACATGTTTATATGTTAAATATATGCTATTTGAATGATTAGTCACCATGCTAGGTGTCAATTCTCATGATTAGTCACAATGCTAGGTGTCAATTCTCATGATTAGTCACCATGCTAGGTGTCAATTCTCATGCTTAGTCACTAGGACACTTGTAGGAAGCATGTGAGACACTCTTGGCTATAAAGAGACCATGGATCCATCCATTTTCCTTGCTAATTCACCTAAAATCAACCTAAAACCTCTAAGAAACCTCAAGAACACCAAGAACACCAAGAACACTCTAGCTTGCATTTTTGAAGATTCAAAGGGAGTTAGGAGCCCATCTTCTGGAATAGATCAACTTAAGGTATGTTTAACATAATCCTTCAATTGGTTTCATGATTCATAAAACTTAGATATGCCTATTAAGAATAATGTAAGATTAAGGTTCTTGAACATGTTTTGTTGAGATTGGGAGTTCTAGTGGGAATCATGGGTTGAAATTTGGTATGAAGCCTTAGAATAACATGTTTTAAGAAATCCGTAAGTTAATTTCATGTTTAAAGAAAGGTTGGTATGGTTTCACCATGTTGGTTTATCAAGAACAAGTAAACCAAGAACAAGAACATAAACAATGGTGTTTTGATCATAGTAATTCCGCCTCCTGGTCGTGATAACGCCTATACGGTCGGTCATGATCATCACCAAACTAAAACACAAATATGGGTGATATCTCATAGTAATCCCGCCTCGTGGTCGTGATAACTCCTATACGGTTGGTCATGAGAATCACTCATCAAGGGCATAAAGACTTGGGCAAGGGTAATAATATTCAACAAAAGAACATAATTATATATATGTACTAAGTATATATAAGTTAAAACATGGGTTTTGATAAAGTATTGAATGTACCGAGTTACTCGGATATCTAGAAGTTAGTGCGGACTGGAAGGGTGGCGCCTGTACACTGAGGTTTCTGGCATAGTGGCGTTGTCGCATAAATTCCAACTGGGACATGGCATATGCTTCACTGGGCGATCCCGGAGTGAGCGTTTACTTATACGAATGAACCTCTTCTAAGTATCATTAAAATAATACTTTTTCCCATAAGGGGCAAAACGGTTATTTAGACAAATGGATGTTAAACCAACAAGGGATTGGGTTTAGGATAAAGGGGTTAGCCTTAATGACCGCTTGTGACCTCAATGATGTCTTGCTAGGGACATCACGTTAAAGCAAGTTACTTTCACGAAGGAATAAGGCAAGAAACTACTTCGCAACCTAAGGTAAGTTCTATGAGCCCTCTTTTAAATTCTTTAAATGCTTTAAACCATTTTGGGCTGATATACATAACGTTTTGTGAAAATACTCTCAATTGTTATAATTGCTTGTTTTGATTATATGGTGATGATTAGAGGAAAGATTGATTGCTATTTCGATGTTTCTAGTAGAATAGATTGAGGATGGTAATCGAGAAAAGATTGGTGAGTAAGGGGCTTCTGAAACAAGAAGTTAAATAGTGTTGTCCCAATGGTGTCAAAACCAAGCGTCAAAGCTAAGCGGCGTCAAAGCCAGAAAGCGTCAAAGCTAAGCAGCGTCAAAGCCAGGAAGCGTCAAAGCTATATAGTGTCAAAACTAAGGGACCATTGCTACACGATGTGTTCGTAAGGCAAAAAAGAAACACTATTTCCCTAAGATAGCACTTAACATTAGGATACGTTCTTAATGTGAGACAAGGATGACAAAGCAACAGAAGGTTAGTCTATTCACAAGATTAGGGTATGTGAATATATGTGCTATATGCTTTGTGTTTGATTGTCTAAGTGTAGAAATGTGTTTGACAGACCTAAGTGCCTTCGAAAGGTAAAGTTTTCCAAAAACGTAGAACTCACCAGCGTAAGCTGACTTGTTAAGTTATGTATGTCAGATGAGGCTGGACCATCGGATCGAAAAGGGAAGGCTGAGATGTGGGCAGGAACTAGGGGGCGTACACTATCAAGACAATGTCAAGCTATCAAGAGAAGAAATTTTCGAAGACTGGCATGGAGATATTTTTCTCTTTTTGTATTTGTCTCTCTTACTATGTAATGCTTGGCATATGAATAAAAGTTTTTATTTCCGCTGCTTTAGTTATCTCTGTTATACCTTGTGTTCATGAGTAAATCCGATGCGTGACCGCTCCTAGGGCCAAGTCTGGGAGTGGGCGTCACAAGTTGGTATCAGAGCCTTGGTTTAAGAGATTTAGATACTATTGCAATGTCTAGACTTAAACTAGGACTCTGGGAAAGCCAAGTTAGATGAGACAAATGCCAGTATTGATAGTTATGCCCATAGGTAGAACGTGCATTAGGAACATAATGGACGAGACTTAGGATATATGGGTATGGAAAATACCCAATTGCAATTAGCTACTGCAATTTGGTATTAACTATATAAGTATATCCTAAGCATTGGTTATTATATGGCCAAGTGCGAGATAGTTTATTTGATGCTAGGATACGTTATCAATGAAAGTCGGAACTTAGGATGTGGACACAAAGGATGCATGTGAATAGATGTTGATAAGTTTTGAAGACATTATATATAAATAAACGTATTGACGTCTGCGCTTATCTGTTTATCATGTATTCAAAACTTGGAAACTCTACGTCACATAAATCCTAAAATGTCACTCATCTTAATGTAGGAAATGGCTAGAGGAAGTCGTGGAAGTGACAACGACGGTAGAATAGTTAGGAGAACCACGCGAGCGAATCCCGAGCCTGAAGCTAACGTCGAAGCAAATACGTTCACTAGCGAACAAGTAGCGGCTATTGTCGCGCAAGCAATAGCCCAAGTCCAAAGAGGCGTTGGTGGAGCCAACGGGACGGGAGGTGGAGGAAATAACAACGGGAATAGGAATGACTCAGGGGATATGGAGGAAGGACAAGGAGGTCGAGGATGTTCTTTCAAGACATTTTGTGGTTGTAAACCCCCTTCGTATGATGGCAAGAAGGACGCAATAGCTACCTTCGAATGGATTCATGAGATGGAAGCAGTTATTGAGATCAGTGGGTGCAGAGAAGATCAAGCAGTAAAGTACGCCGCTCACTCGTTTGTATCTGAAGCATTGCACTGGTGGGGAATGGTTAGACAGACTGAAGGGAGTGTAGCTATCGCCGCGATGAAGTGGGACGACTTGAAAAAGTTAGTCCTCGAAGATTTCTACCCTAGGGGAGAGCTGTATCAGTTGGAGAAGGACTTCTTGTTGCTCGAAGCTGGAAACATGATGCATCGGGAATATACGTCCAAGTTCAATGCGATTGCAAGATTGTTGCCTGCGTTAGTCACTCCTGAAGCTCAAAGGGTGAAACGTTACGTCCAAGGCCTCCCTGGCCGAGTTAGGGAATTCATTAAGGCTATTGAGCCTAGAACGTTCAAGGCAACGGTGAATCTATGCTCCAATCTCTATAGTGAGATGTTCGGAGCAGGAGGTAGACCAGAGGAGTCTAAGAGAAAGTGGATGGAGACGGCTGAAGGTTCGAAGAAGAATGACGGGGGTCACCGCAAAAAGCAAAAGAATGGATCAAAGGGCAGCAAGCCCTTGTGTAACAAGTGTAATAAGAATCACTATGGAGAGTGTAGGACAGTGACAACTGGCTGCTATAAATGCGGGAAGGAAGGTCACTTTGCCAATCGTTGTCCTGATCCAAGGAAGTGTTTTGAGTGTGGAAGCCCCAATCATATCAGGACAAACTGCCCCAAGTTGGTGAAGAATTCAGAACCACCAAAGGCGAAAGAGGCTCCAAAGGCGAAGGGTAGAGCTTATACCCTGACTACCACCGAAGCCAAGATAACACCCGATGTAGTTTCAGGTACGTTTCTCGTTGATAATGTGCCTGCTTCTGTGTTATTTGACTCTGGTGCTAGTAGGAGCTTTGTTTCGCATAAATTCTGTGAGCTTTTTGATAGACCAACTGTTAGGGCTAATAGACCATTTGAGGTCGAGATTGCCTCAGGGAAAAGTATTAGGATTACCGAGGTAGTAGATAACTGCTTAATAGAGTTAGAAGGGTACAAACTACCTATTAAGTTATTCCCTATGGCGTTAGGAGGTTTCGATGTGGTATTAGGAATGGATTGGCTTGTAGAGTACGATGCACAGATTATCTGTTATCAAAAGAAGGTTCAACTTCGAGTGCCAACTGGGCAAATCATATCCATTTATGGAGATCGTGATAGCTCAGCAGTAAAGATCATTTCAATGATCAAGGCGTAGAAGTTCGTAAGCCAAGGATGCAAGGCATACCTTGCTTATGCTATTGACTAAAAAATGAAGACTAAGGAGCTAAAGGGTGTGCCGGTAGTGTGCCAATTTCTAGAGGTATTTCCAGAAGAACTACCCAGCATTTCTCCCGATCGAGAGATAAAGTTTAGGATCGACTTAGTTCCAGGAGCCCAACCCGTAGCAAAGTCACCTTATAGGTTAGCTCCATCAGAGATGATAGAGTTGATGTCACAATTAGAAGACTTGCTTGACAAAGGGTTTATAAGGCCAAGCATCTCACCTTGGGGTGCTCCAGTGCTTTTTGTCAGAAAGAAGGATGGAAGCATGAGAATGTGCATCGACTATAGGGATCTAAATAAGCTAACCATTAAGAATAGATATCCTTTTCCTAGGATCGACGAGTTATTCGACCAGATACAAGGAGCGAGTTGGTTCTCTAAGATAGATCTAAGGTCAGGGTATCATCAGCCTAAGATTAGGGATGAAGATATCGAAAAGACAGCTTTTCGTACGCGTTATGGTCATTATGAATTTCTGGTAATGTCATTGGGTTGACCAATGCCCCTGCAACTTTCATGGATGTCATGAATAGAGTGTGTCGACCTATGTTGGACCGATTTGTAATTGTGTTCATAGATGACATTTTAATTTATTCCAGGAATGAGCAGGATCACGCGATGCATTTAAAAGAGGTTCTAGAGACCTTAAGGAAGGAAAAGCTATATGCCAAGTTTTCAAAATGTGCGTTTTGGCTTAACGAAGTCCAGTTCCTTGGTCATGTGATAAACGAGGATGGCATCCTTGTAGATCCAGCAAAGATTGAGACGATAATGAGTTGGAAGCCACCTAAGACGCCTTCAGAGATTCGTAGTTTCTTAGGACTTGCCGGCTATTATCGTAGATTTATTCAAGATTTTTCGAGGATTGCAACGCCACTGACTAAGCTAACCAAGAAGGACACTAAGTTCTTATAGGGACCTAGTCAGTAGAGTGCGTTTGAGGAGTTAAAAGCCAGATTGACTCAGGCACCGGTATTATCCTTACCGGACGGGTCTGATGATTTGGTAGTGTACTCTGATGCTTCTTATCAAGGCTTAGGTTGTGTTTTGATGCAGCGGGGCAAGGTCATTGCCTACGCATCAAGGAAACTAAAACCTCGTGAGATAAACTATCCAACTCACGACTTAGAGTTGGCGGCCGTTGTGTTTGCTCTCAAGATATGGAGGCATTATTTGTATGGGGTAAAGTGTACCATCTACACTAATCATAAGAGTTTAAGGTACTTCTTCGAGCAAAAGGATCTTAATATAAGGCAGCGTAGATGGTTAGAGTTGATCAAGGATTACGACTGTGAGATTATGTATCACCCAGGTAAGGCCAACGTAGTAGCTGATGCTTTGAGTAGAAAGTAGGATTATCCTCCAATCAGAGTGAAGTCATATAAGTTAGTCGTTACTCCTGATTTTCTGGTCCAACTTCGAAGAGATCAGTACGAGGCGTTGAAGGATGAGAACGCCAAGAAGGAAAGGATGGTAGGACAAGTTGGAAGCTTAGTAGAAAACGAGTTTGGAGTTAAGACTAGGTACGGTCGAATGTGGGTACCGCTTTTAGGTGAGATTCGCGGTAAGATCTTAGATGAAGCTCATAAGTCACGCTATTCAATTCATCCTGGTGCAACCAAGATGTACCAAGACTTAAAACGAGACTATTGGTGGCCGAGTATGAAGTTTAATGTCATGCAATATGTGAATAGGTGTTTGACTTGCGCAAAGGTTAAAGCTGAGCATCAAAAGCCTTATGGAAAGCTTCAACCTTTGAAGATTCCCGAATGGAAGTGGGAACATATCACGATGGACTTCATAACCAAGCTACCCAAAACAGCTAAAGGTTATGACACCATCTGGGTGATAGTGGACATGCTAACAAAGAGTGCTCATTTCTTACCTATAAAAGAAACACATTCTTTTGAAGAGTTAGCTACGTTGTTCACAAAGGAGATTATTCTCAACACGGAGTGCCGGTAACTATTGTTTCTGATAGGGATACGCGGTTCACTTCGCGGTTTTGGAAGAAATTCCATGAACAAATGGGGTCAAGATTGCATATTAGCACAGCATATCATCCTCAGACGGATGGACAGAGTGAGAGAATGATTCAAACTCTGGAAGATATGTTGCGTGCCTGCAATATTGACTTTGGAGGAAGTTGGGATAGTCACCTACACCTGGCGGAGTTCTCATACAACAACAGTTATCATGCTAGCATAGGTATGCCACCTTTCGAAATGTTGTATGGTAGGAGGTGTAGAACTCCAGTGTGTTGGGGTGAAGTAGGACAACGAGAACTAGGAAGCAAAGATGAGGTTCAAAATATGGCTCGAAACCTTGATGCAATCAAGGCACGACTAAAGGTTGCTCATGATCGACAAAAGTCATATGCGGATAAGAGAAGGAGGCCGATAGAGTTCCAAGTAGGAGACTTCGTGTTATTAAAAGTATCCCCGTGGAAGAATATTATTCGCTTTCGCAAGAGGGGTAAGTTAGGCCCGAGGTTCGTAGGACCTTTTCGAATTTCAGAACGTGTAGGAGAAGTTGCTTATCGACTAGATCTACCTGAGAAAATGTCTGGAGTTCACCCAACATTCCATGTATCACATTTGAGGAAGTGTGTGGTGGATGAGTCGCAAATAATACCCTTAGATGAGATAGAAATCGATGACATGTTGTCACTTGTAGAAAGGCCCGTTGCTATTATAGATCGGTATGAGAAAAAGCTTAGGAATAAGACTATTCCAATGATTAGCGTGCAATGGATGCACAAGAAGGGTTCTGAGTCTACATGGGAAAGAGAGGACGAGATGCAAAAATCGCATCCTGAGTTGTTTGGAGTATGAACAGGTTTCGAGGACGAAACCTTGTTTAAAGAGGGGAGAGTTGTAACACCCCAAAATCTAAAGGTAATAAATATATATGTTTTTATATATTTTTATATGTGAGAATATGTGTCGTATATGTGTCGTATATGTGTTTATGTGATTAACATGTTAAAATGTTAAGAAATGCGTATTTGATAATTATAACAATAAACTATGCATAAGGTAAGTGTTTATCGCTATTAAGAAAAATTACATGTTTATATGTTAAATATATGTTATTTGAATGATTAGTCACCATGCTAGGTATCAATTCTCATGATTAGTCACCATGCTAGGTGTCAATTCTCATGATTAGTCACCATGCTAGGTGTCAATTCTCATGCTTAGTCACTAGGACACTTGTAAGAAGCATGGGAGACACTCTTGGCTATAAATAGACCATGGATCCATCCATTTTTCCTTGCTAATTCACCTAAAATCAACCTAAGATCTCAAAGAAACCTCAAGAACACCAAGAACACCAAGAACACCAAGAACACTCTAGCTTGCATTTTTGAAGATTCAAAGGGAGTTAGGAGCCCATCTTCTGGAATAGATCAACTTAAGGTATGTTTAACATAATCCTTCAATTGGTTTCATGATTCATAACACTTAGATATGCCTTTTAAGAATAATGCAAGATTAAGGTTCTTGAACATGTTTTGTTAAGATTGGGAGTTCTAGTGGGAATCATGGGTTGAAATTTGGTATGAAGCCTTAGAATAACATGTTTTAAGAAACCCTTAAGTTAATTTCATGTTTAAAGAAGGGTTGGTATGGTTTCACCATGTTGGTTTATGAAGAACAAGTAAACCAAGAACAAGAACATAAACATTGGTGTTTTGATCATAGTAATTTCGCCTCCTGGTCGTGATAACGCCTATACGATCGGTCATGATCATCACCAAACTAAAACACAAATATGGGTGATATCTCATAGTAATCCCGCCTCCTGGTCATGATAACGCCTATACGGTCGGTCATGAGAATCACTCATCAAGGGCATAAAGGCTTGGGCAAGGGTAATAATATTCAACAAAAGAACATAATTATATATATGTACTAAGTATATATAAGTTAAAACATGGGTTTTGATAAAGTATTGAATGTACCGAGTTACTCGGATATCTAGAAGTTGGTGCGGACTGGAAGGGTGGCGCCTGTACACTGGGGTTTCTGGCATAGTGGCGTTGTCGCATAAATTCCAACTGGGACATGGCATACGCTTCACTGGGCGATCCCGGAGTGAGCGTTTACTTATAGGAATGCACCTCTTCATAAGTATCATTAAAATAATACTTTTTCCCATAAGGGGAAAAACGGTTATTTAGACAAATGGATGTTAAACCAACAAGGGATTGGGTTTAGGATAAAGGGGTTAGCCTTAATGACCGCTTGTGACCTCTAGGATGTCTTGCTAGGGACATCACGTTAAAGCAAGTTACTTTCACGAAGGAATAAGGCAAGAAACTACTTCGCAACCTAAGGTGAGTTCTATGAGCCCTCTTTTAAATTCTTTAAATGCTTTAAACCATTTTGGGTTGATATACATAACGTTTTGTGAAAATACTCTCAATTGTTATAATTGCTTGTTTTGATTATATGGTGATGATTAGAGGAAAGATAGATTGCGATTTCGATGTTTCTAGTAGAATAGATTAAGGATGGTAATCGAGAAAAGATTGATGAGTAAGGGGCTTCTGAAACAAGAAGTTAAATAGTGTTGTCCCAATGGTGTCAAAACCAAGCGTCAAAGCTAAGCGGCGTCAAAGCCAGAAAGCGTCAAAGCTAAGCGGCGTCAAAGCCAGGAAGCGTCAAAGCTATATAGTGTCAAAACTAAGGGACCGTTGCTACACGATGTTTTCGTAAGGCAAAAAGAAACACTATTTCCCTAAGATAGCAGTTAACATTAGGATACGTTCTTAATGTGAGACAAGGATGACAAAGCAACAGAAGGTTAGTCTATTCACAAGATTAGGGTATGTGAATATATGTGCTATATGCTTTGTGTATGATTGTCTAAGTGTAGAAATGTGTTTGACAGACCTAAGTGCCTTCGAAAGGTAAAGTTTTCCAAAAACGTAGAACTCACCAGCGTAAGCTGACTTGTTAAGTTATGTATGTCAGATGAGGCTGGACCATCGGATCGAAAAGGAAAGGCTGAGATGTGAGCAGGAACTAGGGGGCGTACACTATCAAGACAATGTCAAGCTATCAAGAGAAGACATTTTCGAAGACTGGCATGGAGATATTTTTCTCTTTTTGTATTTGTCTCTCTTACTATGTAATGCTTGGCATATGAATAAAAGTTTTTATTTCCGCTGCTTTAGTTATCTCTGTTGTACCTTGTGTTCATGAGTAAATCCGATGCGTGACCGCTCCTAGGGCCAAGTCTGGGAGTGGGCGTCACATCTGAGCTGATATTAAGTGTGTGTTTTATATGGTGTTTCTTTGTGTCAGTTTCTGAGTGTTTACTGATTGTAATTGTTCATCTTTGATCAATAAAACAATTGGTTAATTAAGTTTTGATCTTCGAATAGCTAGATTGAGTAGACGATCCAATGCTCTCGCATTTTCAAGTGGTATTAGAGCTTTCTAGTTCACTCTACTGATCTGTGGTTGCTATTTTTGGAGTTTTTGAAACGTTTTGGTGTTTCTCGATTTTTTTACATGTTTTCAATCAAATCTATCGAGTTTTCCGTGTCAAACTTGCTCCTAAATCATTCCTTATTAGTTTTTCTGTCCTACTGTTGCAAATTTCGTCAAAATCCATCAAAAATCGAGAGTTTTGAGAGAATTATGTTGAGGTTGGGAACTTACTGGTCAGGGTTGGAGTAACCTCTCCGAAGTTCAAGTTTGGAATGAGTTCGGAAGGAGTTTGGAGTGAGTTCAGTAGGAGTTCGATCGTTGTTCAGAAGTTTTTCTCGTTCGGAAGGGTTTCGGTGGAGGTTCGGAGTAGTTTGTAGTTCGGAACGAGTTCGGAAGTGGTTCGGGATAAGTTCGGACCGAGTTCGGTGTAAGTTCGGTATTTCTAGGTTCGTTTGAAGTTCGGAGTTTTGTTTGATGTTCGGAGAGAGTTCGGAGGAGGTTCGGATAAAGTGTTTAAGTTCGGATAGAGTTCGGACAATCAGAATCTTAAACTTTTCAACGATGTCGGAATATCAAGATTTTGCCGCAATGCAGAGTGCAATGCAAACTATGATGAACTTTGACAACGAGATTGGAACAAGTCAGAAAGTTCCCAAGTTGTTAAAATTGGAAGATTATCAGAATTGGAAGCAGCGATTTTCTGCTTACATAAGCACGAATGATATTGATTTGTGGATTATTATCAAGAAACTTTATCAACATCCAACTAATCAAGGAGATATTAAAGAAGTTCATACCTTTGACATTGCTGAAAGGAAATCATACGAGCTTAAACAAAAAGCTTTCGGTTATCTTACGATGGCATTACCCACTGAGTTGCTTCATCAATTTAGTACTTGTAAGAAATCTAAGCAATTGTGGAATGCTTTATCAGCAAGATGTGAGCGGAATGATGATTACAAGAAGATTCGGAAGAAAGTGTTGAATAAAGATTTTGATAATTTTCAACATTATGACAATGAGAACATTACTGCTCTTGTTTCACGGTTTTCACACCTGATTAGTGAGTTAAAGGTAGTTGGAATTGAGAAAACTGATGCTGATTTGAAGGAGGAGATTATGGAAGCGCTGCCTGAAAAGTGGGAGAACTATGTTTTGCTGCTCACTCATGATAAAGAATACTCTACATTGACATTTCACGAGCTTACTGGAAAACTTCATGCTCAGGAAATGGAAATATTAAACTCAAAGAAGTCAACTGCTACTTTACAAAATCCTGAGTTGTATCATGGTGAGAATTCTGCAAGCATGAATGCTAAAGCTAAGCCAGATCTGAGTTCTGCACTGAGTGTTGCTTTCATGGCTGGAGTTTCTGGAAATTCTGAAAACAATTCATCACGGGGTTGTAGCTTTACAATTCCAAATTCATCAAGTCATAATGCTTTTTCTGCTGAATACACAGATGACTATGCCAAGATAATTGCTGCTTTGATTTCATCATCATTTGGCTTGGTTGTCAAGAATGTTGCTGATGCAAAAATAACTCGAGATGATCTTGATGCAATTGATGAATATCAGTTGAATGAATTGGATCTATCTTGGCAATTTGCTATGCTAAGTCAAAGATCGAAAAGGTTTTTCAAGAAAAAATGGAAGAAATATTTCTCATTTTAATGAGAAATTGGGATTTGATAAGTCAAAGTTGAAATGCTACAAATGTTCAAAGCTTGGACATTTTGCTCGGGAATGTCAACAAACATATGCTAGCAAGCCCGGTATCTCTCAACCATCTTCAAGTAATACAAACAAGACAACCTTAACAGTTCAAGATGATGGCGTTTATGATTGGGGAAAACATTTTGATTCATCTGCTTTGATAGTTACTCATGATCAACAAGAAGATTATTGTTCAGAGACAAGTTCAGATACAAGTTCCACACCAAGTTCTTATGAATCTGCTGAAAACTTGGAGAGTTTGTTGAAAGAAAATGCTTCTTTGTTGAATAAAATTCAAAAGCTTTCTGAGGAATTCAATTTGATTAATTCAGATTTGAAGATTTCTAGAGAAGATGAGAAGGAACTGGTTTTGAAGAATGAATGTTTAACAACCGAGATCAAATTGCTAAATGAAGTTTTAGAGATTTCTAAACAAGATAGAAAGATTGTTGAAGCTGCAAATGCTAAAGTCAGTGAAGAGAGGGATGAGTTGGTTAAAGAAGTTAAAAATGGAAGGATGAAGCAGAGGATACTGCTACTGGTTTTTAGAATTTGTTAGAAAAGTCCAAAATTAAGCTTGATCTGCTGACAAAGGATGCTGAAGAATCTGCTGCTAAGATTGCAAGTTATGAAGCTGTAAAGGAAAGGTATTTGGATGAAAAGAGGGAATTAGTTAGTGTGAATAAAGTGCAAACAACAAATCTGGAGATTCAAAAACGAAATGAAGATAAATTAAAGAAAGAGTTGTTTGAGGGAATTTAAAATCTCCGCATGCAAATATTTGAGACGCATAAAGTTGCAAACGTTTGATTGCTACTGAAAAGGAATTGGCTGATGCTCAAAAACAAATTTCAGATTTAAAGATTCAAGTGATTGATGCCAATCTTTTGCTGAACAATGTCTCTAACTCTCAAGTGTTCACAAGCTCTTTGGCTAAGGATGATAATTTTGAAAGGATGTTTGATAAAATAGCTTCACCTCCTGCTCATATCAAAGAAGCATTCAAAGAAGTGAAAGAGAAGGTTGAAGAGTTTGATTATTCAAAGGTTTCATTATCTAATTCTAAAGAAGAGAAGGTTGTGAAGAAGAAGAAAAATAAAAAGCCTAAGAAGAAGAAAGGCAAGAAATCTGAGATTCTTCCAGCTCCAAAATTTGTTTCTGGTTTGTCGTCTGCTGACAATGAGAAACCTGCTACTTCAAGTGACAAGATTCGTTCTCAACCTGAATTTAATTAGACGATCTTATTTGCAAAGACAAATCTTAAAGATATCAAAGCTGAATTTTCTAAGTTGGCAAAAGATAGACACCAGAATTTACATTCTGAGGAAAAGATTTCTGGAAAGCATGTTGGCCTGGGTTTTAAGGCAAAGAATGTGAAAGCAGAGGAGGTTCCAGTATCATCATCCCAAGATTTGAAGAAATTGAAGATGAAACAAGTGACGAAGGAAGTTTTTAAAACTGAGAATGTTCAACCGGAGCGTTTCTACAAGCTTAAAGATTCCGATCAGATTTTCGACAAAGAGTTTCCTCTTCATTGTATCGATGCTTAAAAAAATCTCCGAAGTTATTGAGAAGTAGGTTGATTCAAGAACCTTGCAGAATCAAACTGCTAAATGTTCTTTTGATGGTTCTTATTCTCGAAGCCCAACATCAAAATGGGTTCATGATCACAGGCATCAGGTATATGATTCTAATTTTGATCATGTTCGAGATATTCATATATGTGATTCTGTGCATGCACCTAAACGGTGGGACAAATCTGAACGTATTTGTTATGTTTGCAGCCAAAAAGGGCATTTGGCAAAAGATTGTCCACTTTCTGCTGAATCCAACCAAAGGTTTCACCAGAAACCAGTCTTTGGTAACCTGCCAAACCAATGTTCTTTGATTTACATGGCAGAGTTTTTTATGAATGTGAACCTACATCCTTTCTAAAACAAAAACGTTTTGTTCCAATAGTTCAAAAGGTTCACCATGTAGGTTCATCATCACAGTCACCTGTGATAACTTCGTCAAAAACTGAATTACCAAAATCACAACAATGGAAACCAAAGGTGGTTTCTAAGCAAAATCAGGACACTGGTCGACCGGAAGCAGTCGCTTCAGGTCAAGTTAAAAACTGATGAGTTTGACCAGTGTGCAGGTACTTCTAGAAGACCTATCGACGATTAAAAGTTTGTTAATGGAGGAGTATTCTGCTTTACTTAAAGTTCTTGATATATCTTTTAACCCTACAAATTTTCTGACAACTCTAAAACTGAAAGATATCCGTGTTGATTGATTAATTTTACCTTCGTTCTGCATTTTCTATTGATAAAAATCAAAAATAGCGTCGTGATTTTGTAAAATAAAAATCCAAAAATAGAGTTTTCATTTTAAGGGGGAGAAATGCATGTAAGGGGGAGAAATTGTGAAAATGCATGTAAGGGGGAGAAATTGTGAAAATGCATGTTATGGGAAGAAGGTGAATACATGCCAAATATATGAAGAAGGTGAAATACATGCAAAATATATAAGGAAGGTGAATACATGCACAATATAAATTTTGAGAAATTGATCATTGGGAAATGATGGTACATTGGCTTACGTATCTAACTCATGGATAGAGTAGATGAAAGAGCCATAAGATCATTGTTTGATATGTTTGGTAGGCTTGGCAAATCAGAAAGTATTCAGATGTGATGTGATATACACTGAATACTATTACTTGACCATGTGGATAACACCTTGATGCGTATTTCATGACAAAAAGAAAAATAAGTGTGAAAATAAATGAGAAGTAACTGTGTATACATGTATTCATTTTGCAAAGATTTAAACTTGTTTGATTTTTTTTTAATTTTGTCAAACGATCGGATTTTCTCTGCGTGTCCACAAGACCGACCTGATCGTTGTTCGTTTCACGTTCTGCTTTATTTTCTTTGGTGTTTCGTATAACTCATCGGACTTTCTCTGCATGTACGGGAGTACCGACCTGATTGTTGTTGGGTTATACATTTTCAAGTTGTTTTATTTTCTTTACTTTGTTAAATTTGAGGCCTTATCTGCGTATCGAAAGATCAACCTTAAGGTAGACGATTTAACGTTCTTGTTTCTTTTTGCATGGAACATAGTTGACGATATCATGAAAATATTAAGCTTTGTGACAATTCACAAGTGTAATCACACAAAAGAAAAAGCAAAAGAAAAGGAAAAAGAAAATGTCTAAATATGTCTGATAGTGTGGGATACACTGGTCAAAGCAAATCAAATCTATACCTTAACATATCCAGATGTTATGAGTATGATTCTGCCTGAGTTTAAGATGGAAAAATTATACCAGCAATCAGCATGACTTATGTGCTTCAATTAGTTGAAATTGAAGTGTAGTTCAGTGCGTCATGTTCAATATGATCCCGTATAGTGATCTTTCTCATACCAAAAATAGAGTTTGATTCTGTATTGCATTTCTTTTTAGTTCAAGAAAAGTACAAAAAGATTTTTGGTGTGTTTTAGCATAATTTTTGAAAAGTCAAAAAGATTTTAGGTTTGTTTTGATATAAACTTTCTAAAAGCCAAAAAGATTTTGTTTCTGCTTTATTTTCGATCTGATCAACACGTGATACAAAATCAAATTTTCAAAATCATATCTTGGAGTCTCGAAGAGACGTTTTGCACCAAGATTATTTAAATGATTGTTCAGGTTGCTAAAGTGCAAGATATCAAAACTTCTAGTCTTCTGAAGATGTTGATAAAGACCAAAGATACACTAAAACATCGTCAAGTATTCAAGATCATGTTACAATCAAGTTGAAGAAGAGTTTGTTCGAAGATTCATTTTCGTTGGACAAACAAATTCTACACTTGAGGGGGAGTTTGATTGAAGATACAGATTTGAAGATGTTAAAGTGATACTGCACACGACGAAGGGGAGTTTGTTGATACATAGGTTGTGTGTCGTGTGAAGTATCCAATCAGACAATGTCATGTGAAGATCCAAGAGTTCAAGACCAAGTTCAAGGCTAGGATGACTGCCTGCCGAACGTGGTCCGAACCAGGAGTTCGGACCTGCCAAACCTGGAGTTCGGACGAGGTTCGGCCAGTCGCTATAAATAGGTTGCTTGAGCCTTGTTCTAGTCATGAGTGATAGTCTGAGCTGATCTTAAGTGTGTGTTTTGTACGGTGTTTCTCTGTGTCAGTTTCTGAGTGTTTACTGATTGTAATTGTTCATCTTTGATCAATAAAACAATCGGTTAATTACATTTTGATCTTCGAATAGCTAGACTGAGTAGACGATCCAACTCTCTCGCATTTTCACTTTTTCCACCATCCACTCATTGCTATACAACTCTAGGCATGTATTTTAGACCCTTATGCACAGCCAAGTCCTATGCTTTTTTATGATAGATTAGACCTGATAAAAGTTAGACAACAATTCCAGTGTGCGAGAGGGAGGAAGCCTAGATGATCAACCAGACGTAAGCCCTATTTCCATTCCGTTTCTATGGTGAGATTTTTCTAGCCTCAATCAAGCTTTCTACTCACTAGGAGCTTGAGTTTTATTCTTGTATAACAATAGAGAGTGCCACATAGGACCTACTTCTAGAACTTGACATTTGTATACATTACGAGACTACATCTTACAAAACAAGCAAATATGATAGTGGCAAGCCTAGGATAACTGTAGAGGCTAGATTATGAGGCTTGTAATATTAAATATGTTGGGCTAGGCTTAGAGGGTTTCATTAGTTTAGTAGACTAGTTTGGTTATTGTATGTAGGCTAGTTTATGGTTGGGCTTGAGTTTACTATTGGGTTTATGACTCAAGAGGCCCAATAGTAAACCCATTGGGGTGCCTATATAAACCCCACTAGACATCCTCATTTGGGGCTTGCTGGTTTACGTTTCTAGGGGAGCCAAGTGGTGTTCACGATTGTAAACAGAGAAGATCTAGTTTACGATTTCTTATCTTGTACCCGACAAGTTCGTCTTGTGTGCAAAGATCGGGTTTTTTTATCATTTATATTAATCGTTTTCTAGTATTCTCCTCATCTCTTATCTTGTATCAATCAATCACTTGGATTCCGCACTCGTGATTGATAGAATATCGTGAACGGTTGTTGTTTTCGGACCAACAATTGGTATCAGAGCCAAGAATCACAGATTCGAGGTTCTCACGGTATTGGATTCGAGGTTTTCTGGAAAAAGGTTCGAGTTTTTGAAGATTTGAAGGTGTTCTTTGGGTTTACGATCGGTTTGCAGCTGGGTTTGTGTGTTTACAATTGATTTCTGGGTATTTCGCGTGTTTACGACTGCTGGTTCTTGAAGATATTCATCGGAAACGTGATTACGAGTTCAAGCTTCGATTTTTATCAGTTTACGATTGAACTTTGTCGGAATCTCGTGTTTATGACATTTTCTTACCGGAATCGAGTTTACGACAAATTCTTATCGGAATCGGAGTTTACGACCCAACTTCATCGGAATCAGCGTTTACGATCTGGTGATTACGATCCAGCTGTTATTACAATCGTAAACTGGTGATTACGATCGTAAATAGGGATTACGATCGGAAACAGGGTTGGTTTACGGCAAAAAGTCACTATTTCACACTTTCACGGAAACGGTCATAACTTTTGACTCGTTTGGAGTTAGAGGCTCAAATTTGAACACGACGTTCGTGACACCGAGCCCCAGAATTACCCTAGACTAACATCAAAGGGAGCTTGTTTGGACCCCAAATTCCACTCCGAAGGCCTCCGTTTTTTAGTTTTAAGTTTTTGACACTATTCTTTGAATAGTACTTTTGTCGTTTTTGCCGATTCTTCAAAATCTTCAAAGGCTGCATATCTAAAGAAAGAAAATGAGTTCAGTGGTTGAAGAAAAGAATATAGTTGAGGACAAAGATGCTTTCCCAGATGAAGTTGACAAAACTAAGATATGCCCCAATCCTACTTATGCACGTTTAATTCCTGGACTTAGGCAAATTTGTAAAAATTATGAGATAGAACTGTTTGAGATAAAATGCGAAAGGAGTTCATTCAGGGGTAGATGGCAAAAGAATGAGGAGAAGGTAAAAGCTCAAAAACTAGACATTGAAAAATATCGAAAGCTAGCAACGGAGAAGAATATTTTATATGATCGGGCTAGGATTGAGATATCTGAGCTGACACTGAAATTAACTGAACTGCAGCAAAAATATGATGAGCTGCAGGTCAAGTATGATTGCAATCAAGAAAGAAATCAGCGAATGCTCGATGCAGGGAAGGAATTGTCATGTGCTGTTGTGACCGGCCAAGTTGGGAAAGACACATCTGGGTTTGGGTCAGAAAAACTGATAAATCTTTGGCAATGAACAGCATCATTCCTCCACCAGTTCCCTGAGACATTATAGGAATACTTCTTAGTGAGGATCAAGTTGAACGAACCAAATCTGATTATAAAGAAGCTGCTCCTCCTATTGATAGTGTCTTGATTGGAACTACACCATTGACTCAAGAGGAAATAGACAACGAGGCAAACATGACATATGGTGAAGGGAGAATAGAGGACGTATCAAGAGATGATGATGGTACATGTAAAAGTGGAGTTAATGATGTGACCAAGAATGAGGCCAAAGCTCCTGTGTCGGAGATAAAGCTGAAACAGTATCCTAAAATTCAGACTCCATACTTCAAGGTTGTTGATGAAGTGAAACGGGAAAAGGTGATCTTGACGACACAGCCTGAGGGGAAGATCTTTATGACATCTGGATCAATGTTTGACCAAGAACCAGATATTGGATATAACTTGCCATCCTTCTCCTCCAAGTTCAAGGGAATAACTGATGGAGTAATGAGTAAAGCTGAAGTTGAGAGGCCAAAGATCACCATCAAGCATCCAAGTATGAAACCAACAGATGGAGTGAAGAATGAAAAACTCAAGGGAGTAGCTGTGTCTCCCATTTCTTCAGTTGGATCATGCAATTGCCGTTGTAATTGCAAGAATGGTGCTTCAACGTCAAGGAATCAAGGAAGCACAAAGACAGTAATGACAGGTTCGACACAGGCTTCGACAAACTAGCAGAAAGTCAAATCTGAAGCTGCAGTCAAAGCAAAGAAGCAGACACAAGGCAAACCGGCTCCATATCAGCTACCAAAGACAAATGGGTACACGTCTGACTTCTATCCAAAGAAGCAGACTTGCTTTAATTGTGGCATCGCTGGTCATATTGCTAGAAACTGTCTTTATTGCCCTTATGAACCCTATTATCTGAAAACTCAAAGGGTTTCATCTCAGGAGTCTGTGAAGTCTAAGCCGATGATGGTGCAGAAACCTAAGGCAATGAAGACTGTTACTCCTAAGGTTAAACCCTCTAATCAACATTGGGGCACTGCCAAAGCTGAAAGAAAATCTATAAATCAAAACAACAGCTTTCCAAGTTACAAAAATTTCCAAAAACAGGTGAAGAAACCATTTTCAAAACAACCAAAGTCTGAAAAACCCAAGGTTATCCCTCCCAAGGTAACTAAAACTATTTTGAAAAATGATTCTAAAATGAAGAAGGTTGAAATACCTAAAGTCACAACTCCAAAGGTGACTAAAACAAAAACTGTTTTGAAAAATGAATCTAAAACGAAGAAGGTTGAAATGCCTAAAGTCACAACTCCAAAAGTGACTAAAACAAATGTTAAATCACCTGGAACTTGGAAACCAAAAATCAAGGCAGCTCCATCACAACTTCCTGATTTCTCAAAGGGGATGTTCTTACAAGAAGTATCCTTTATTGATTCCTCAGGTGTACCCAGAAAAACAATGGCCTAGGTACCAATGGCTAACTAATCTCTCACTATGTGCAGGAACAGTCAAGGAGGATTATCACTAACATTTTTATTATTAATTTGTTTGTTGATAAGTGATTGTTCCAGGCACAGTTTAGGAGACGTATCTTCATGTCATAACAAGCAATTTTTTATGGAGGATATGTTTCCTTGAGAGGTAAAAGGTCAAATTCAGCATGAAAGGTACTGTTCTTAACTTGGTTGTTTGTTTGATGAAGCGGCAAAGGGTGTTTTGAGTCAAACCAAATTTCCTAAAATTTTCACTTGGTGATTGATTGTTGAAGTGTTTGACTTCTAATGCAATTTAGTGTGCATGTCATGAAACCCATTTCTCAAAATTTTCAAATCCATACTTTGAAGATTAGCTTGGCCAGATGTGTGTGAAGTTATTTGCTCTGCTTATGTGTTCGTGTTAAAAAAAAATGTTCACAAACGTTGTGACATTAAAAATCAAAAAGCAAGGGGAAGAAATGTAAAAATGAAGAAAAAGTTGACCCCTCATAAATAGTGTGCTTTTCAATTTTCAATTGTTTGTGTCCGTTTCTAAGAAGGGAGGGAAGCCCGGATTGGAGATGACTGACACGTGTAAGGCGGAAGTGAAAGGCAAGCTCCATGGTGATATGCTCGGTAGGCTCGACCCAATCTTATGACCACCAATGTAAGTGCAGTGAACTTAAAAGATATATATGTTTAGTTTCCCATCCCAGGTTGCATGGTTTGAAAGACCGAGTCCCGGCAAAAATGGGTTGAGAGTGGTAATTACCTAGTATTCACTCTCTCACACACCATGTCTCTGCTGTCATGACTACACCACATAATAAAAAGAAAAGAAAAAGAAATGAAAAAGAAATAAAAAAAATGAAAAAGAAAAGAAAATGAAAAATAATCACTCAGTTGGTCTTCTTTGCGTGCTTAGCGGCCGACCTGATCACCAACTGATGGTTAATGAAAATAAGTGGTAGTCATAGCCGTGGTGCATGGTTCCTCAAGTTGGGGGTTTGTGAATCCTCAATAAACTCTGAGGTTGGGTAGGTTGTGCTGTGTACGCTTAGGGGTGGGGACAATTAAACATGACGGTAATATTGTACTATATTAAGCATGACGCATTCGGTTGGGATTAAACGGGTTTGAGTTTAAAGCAGACAAACATACCGGAAATCACCTGGACTAGTTGAGTAACTGAAGCTGAAAAGGGTTCCTCAGTCAGATTCATACGGTTTGATCCCTTGTAAACTTTCTCATGTTTGGTTTGGTAAGTATTTGTTTATTTTTATCTTTCGTGTGTGAGTCGTTAAGTTCTTTTTGGTGTGTTTTCGTCTTGGCCAGGTTGATTTGAGAAGTCAAAATGTGTTTTTCATGGGTTTTAATGCATGACAATATGTCCCCGACAGATCTTGCCAAATTTTTAGGGGAAGGAGTATGGGATAATATAAGTATTATCCGAAGGGAACTCGAGGATGATACTTATTATCTAATGGAAAAGACTTCCTCCGTCAGATCTTGACAAATTTTTAGGGGAAGGAGAGGGGATAATAAGTATTATCCGAAGGGAACTCGAGGATGATACTTATTATCTATTGAAAAGACTTCCATAATACATAGTATCTGAAGGGAACTCGAAGATAATATGTATTATCTCAGGGGAAGTCCTTAGCTGAGGGGAAGTTATCAGCTAAGGGGAAGTCTTTAGAGGTCTTGGGTTCAGGGGAAGTTTTATAGAAAACCCGTAATCTATATTAGGGTTTTTGGTTAAAATTATATTAATTTGAATCAACTAAACAGATGATAATTATCCTCTTACCCAAAGACCAGTCATCAAATGTCTGGTGGAGTATATTTTTTCAAATGTGTGTCAGACAGGTTGATGAGAGAAAGATGCTGCTGCTGCTCAAAGTTAAAGAACCAGCCGGACAAGACTTCCATCTGGAAAATCAACTATTCAGGGGAAGTTGTTGGTGTCTTTACAAGTTTCCAAAAGCTTCAAAAGTTTTTCAAAGAAAATGCTCACAAGTTTAGGGGAAGCTGAAGATTTCAAGTCGATCTTTGATGAAGAAAATGATGCAGAGAGCAGTCAGAGATCATGAAGACCCAAGATCAACAACCAAGTTCTTCAAAGTTAGAGGTGTTCAAACTTTTTACCCTCTAATTTTTGAAGATTCAAGATAGTTACCGAAGATTCAGCAAGAACCAATTCCTTCATGAGAAGCAAGTTAATGAGAATCCTCCATCTCATTAACTTGTTCATTTCAAGAAGTTCAAGCTGATGCTGATCAAGAGGAAGTCCCAAGTGCCCGTTATGAAACCCAATGAAGGTTTCTGCGGAAAGAATCTTCATCAGCATCTATGCCAGCCAGTCAAGAAGAAGAATTTCAAAGATTGAAGACATTTAATATCACAAGCCTAGGGGAAGATTGTAGAGGCTAGATTATGAGGCTTGTAATATTAAATATGTTGGGCTAGGCTTAGAGGGTTTCATTAGTTTAGTAGACTAGTTTGGTTATTGTATGTAGGCTAGTTTATGGTTGGGCTTGAGTTTACTATTGGGTTTATGACTCAAGAGGCCCAATAGTAAACCCATTGGGGTGCCTATATAAACCCCACTAGACCTCCTCATTTGGGGCTTGCTGGTTTACGATTCTAGGGGAGCCAAGTGGTGTTCACGATCGTAAACAGAGAAGATCTAGTTTACGATTTCTTATCTTGTACCCGGCAAGTTCGTCTTGTGTGCAAAGATCGGGTTTTTTATTATTTATATTAATCGTTTTCTAGTATTCTCCTCATCTCTTATCTTGTATCAATCAATCACTTGGATTCCGCACTCATGATTGATAGAATATCGTGAACGGTTGTTGTTTTCGGACCAACAATAACCCTAATTTACACTTTACACCTTCTGTTTGTCTTATCTACATTACTATACCCCAATTACCCAAAATTTCGTTTAGTTTATCCATGTTGAACCTATATCCATTTCATTTGCTTACCTAATCAACCCAATAACCCTAGCCTTTTTCCTTTCATCTTTATTTTCGGGAAACAATCTGGTTATTATGTTAGAATAATCCCGGAAAATGAAAAATATATATATGATATGCCGATGAAAAAAAAATTGTACTTATTAGAAGGGAATCTATGAGTTTAAAGATTCTTCTTCAAAGTTATAGTTAGATCAAATAGGAAATCTATGAGTTTAAATATTTTCCTTAGTTAGTTTGTTGGTTTTATCCGCCAGATCTTGTATACCCAAGTTTCCACATTTGTAAAATCCCAATTCCATTCCCTACACCAACTACAACCTTAGCCTAAAATCCTCTTGATTTGTAAGTTAGTATAGTATGCTAGTTGAACTATGATCATTTTTCAAGCCTATGGTAAGAAAAGTCCATAATTTGTAAGTTAGTATAGTATGCTAGTTGTACTATGATCGTTTGTAAGTTAGGAAAGGTAATGCTGTAGTTAGGGGTTTGCTCAGGGACGAGCAAAGTCTAAGTGGGGAGATGTTTGATGTGCTTTAAATTACACATCAATTTATTAGTCGAACACCCACGAATGTTGATAGTTTATTCATTATTTTGGTCTATTTTACTCTTGTTTGCTCTAAAATGTCATAAATAGGTAATTAGATGGGGCCAAAGTGATATTTGAGGATTTTACGAAGTTTTGGGGCTGAAATGAACAAAATTCGAAGATCTGAATTTTTGTCCACGTCGCCCATGATGGTCATCACGGCCCGCTTCAAGGACAACCGAAGAAACCCTAATTCGTTAATTCATGGCGGCGTTTACGGCCCGTGACCGCGTAACGAGTCGTTACGACCGACTTCCAGAACCCTAATTTTTCACTATAAATACCCAACCATTTGGTCATTTCAAGGGTTACACGGTAGAGACCAGTATATTTCGGTTCTAGAGGAGTCTAGAGGCTAGAAGTCATAGAATTGAAGGCCAGAAGTGTTCGATTGATCGAGATATCAAGTTATTTCGAAATTCGGCTATTGATCGACTTTGGTTTACGCTTACAATCATGTTTACTTACATTTTATTTGCTGTTTACTCTAGTTTAGTTATGAGAGGCTAACTCTCTTGATTTCATTTTAGACAATGTGATCTAAATTTTGTTTTATATATGATTTGACATTGACAATATTTTACATAATGAATTTAGTATAATGATTATGATTCCTTTTGCATGTTAAAGATGTGTTGTTAAATGATGCATTTGATCCTTTTTTATAGTAGTATTTGGTTTGGTTGCTAGGATAGACGTATTCTGCTTATTAAATTGTGCTATTTCTTAGTTGGTAATCTAGCGATATCAATATGTGTTTAAGAACTCTAGCGAGCCTAGATAGGAAATAGTGAGGATGCATGTTCAAAATCTGTCTTGTTTGAAGTATGTCTTTGTGTTTGGTCATGAATCTTAGCTTCCATGTCTTGGGTAAAAGGAATAGTGAAATGACTAACTGTATTGCATATGTTATGGTATGTAATTGGTTTATAAGTTATTAGTCTATCATGGTTAATCAGAATAGGATTGGTCTATGGTCCTATGTGCTTAGTGTCCTATAGCTAGGTCATTAATTCGTGGATACTTCATTATGGCTATGGTTTTAATTTATAATTTTTAAGTTTAGCGACTATAAATCTATTAGATAGTTTCTTACAAATGACAATGTCAGGTCTAGGTAATTGCACGAATAGTGATCAGTCTTAGATGAAATCTGTTCTTTATTCTGATTTTACATCTACTTTGTTATTGCTACATTCAATCTGTTTTTTTATTTACTTTCTTACAGTTATTAGGAATTGTGACAGAATCCTGATGATGATAACTAGGTTTTGATTGATTGCACCATTGCTTCCTTAGATCGACCTTGAGTTTCTTTTTGTGCTACCATATGATAGGCCCGCTTTCCTATATATGCATGCGTAGTCATAAGATAATTTAGGTTTATAAATTTAAAGGTCATATTGGGGAAGGATCCTGCGAAAACCCTTTATATTGCGAAAACGCGAAAACCAATATTAAAACCTACATAACTTCTTCATACGTTAATGTTTTTTCATAAAATTGGCACCAAATGTCTTAGAATTACGTTATCTTCAATTCTGGAAACAAATATCAAAAGAAATTAAAGGTTTTTTTTTCCGTGTGATACACATGTGTATCGTCATCATTACTACTGCACAAAAACGAATTATCATGTGTAAAAACACTCCTTATGTTAAAAACATATTTAAAACACTAAAACATTTATGGTACTAATGATAATGAAACATAGTGCACATATGCAACATATAATTAAAAAAAAGTTATAAAGTGTTATTTTTTTCATTAGATATAAAGATAACATAACTATAAGACTTATGGTGCAATTTCCTTTTAAAACTAGTAATGTATACCACATATATGAGGGTTTTTTTTGGTGTGGTAATCATGTGTATCATTAGAAAAGACATAAAAAATGACAGAAATATAACACATATGGTGCGTCTTAGAGAAAACAAATATTAACTTATACTAAAGTATGAGTTTTTTTTGTGGTACACATGTGTATCACATAAAAAATTAAAAAATAAAAAAACGTTAACTTTTTATTTTTTATTTTTATAGAATTAAAGATAACATAATTATAAGACTTTTGGTGAAAATTTTTAAAAAATATATTAACGTATGAAAAAGTTATGTTGGTTTTAAGATGGTTTTGCGTTTTCGCAATATATATGCGTTTTCGCATGATCCTTTCCCTATATATATATATATATATATATATATATATATATATATATATATATATATATGTATATGTATGTATATACTCATGTGCATCATTAATCGACTGTCTTCAACAAATCCGTGTCCCTGAGGTTCGACAACCCGGTGTTACCAATATTGTGCTACGCACGACATGTATACTTGCCTTAGTGTGTTGGTATAGTCCCCTGGTGAATAACCAGTTCCATAAATTTAAAATTCGATAGTGTAAGGACCTACTTTTTATATACACTAAACAACACATCAAGTTTTTTGCGCCGTTGCTGGGGACGCGGTAACATTTTAAGTAGTCAAAATTTCTAGTTTAGCCAAACTTTCTAATCCTGCAACGCACTGGTGTACGCGATGAAGTTCCTAATCTGAGATACTCATACCTTTCAACGAACCTGAACGAGAGTTTTGACGCAGACGTCAGCAGCAGAGGCAAAAAGATGGTCGATCAGCCACGAAGAACACTTTCCTCCTACACAAAGCCGAGCTTGGAGGGAGCAAGCCCAAGCATCACAGTAACCGCTGGGAATGAGTCTTACACCATTCCACCTCAGGTCATCATTATGATCATGAACTCAATCCAATTCGATGAATTGATAGAAGAAGACCCCAACACACATATCAGGGCCTTCATAGAGGTGTGCGACACATTCAAGCTCCCCAGGCCTGAGCGGTGATGCGGCCCAGCTACGCCTGTTCCCGTTCTCTCTCAGATCAAAAGCCAAGGCGTGGCTCGATGGACAACCTGCTGCCTCGATCACCAACTGGAACGACCTAGCAGAGAAGTTCCTCTACCGATTCTTCCCTCCTGGCAAGATAGCAAAGCTAGGACTGAAGATCTACGCGTATCAGTAGGACCACGGAGAATCGTTCTTTGAAACTTGGGAGCGTTTTAAGGAATTACTTAGAAAATGTCCTAACCACGGGTTGGAGCTCTACCAGCAAATCCAAACATTCTATAATGGGCTCAGCCCAGTATTACTGTTAGAGGAGCACTCGTGGAGAAGACTGCTGAAGAGACCGAGACATTACTGGAAGAAATAGCTCTAAACGACTAACAGTACCCCTCAATTAGAAGTAGTGTTCCACTCAAATAAGGGGTACATCAGGTGAGTCAAGACACAATGGTGTCCGCCCAGCTCGAGGCGTTATCAAAGAAGTTCGACACTCTTTGCCAAGTAGTTTTGCCATAAAACACGAAGCTGCAGGTATGCGAGATATGCGAAGAAGCGCACAGTACTGCCAGCTGCCCGCACAACACAGAGACAATTGACTTTGTAGGTCAAGAACAGAGAGTCCAGTTTATGGGGATCGCTATAACTCCTCCTGGAAGAATCACGCAGGGTTCAGCTACAAGAACCAGGCAGGCAACTCAAACTCACCGGGGTTTGCACCTAAGAACCAGCAACCCCAAGGGCAGGAACGAGAACCCACACTGAGAGAGATGATGACTGAAATGTACGCCTACACCAAGAAAAGGGATCAAGAAATCAACTCTACATTCCAAAAGCACGACCAGGAGATGGCGAAGATCAACCAACAGTTACAAAATCAACTAGCATCCCAGAAGGCACTAGAGCGTCAAGTGGGTCAAATAGCACAAACACTCTCAGGGAGACCACAAGGAGGGTTGCCGTCTAACACTGAAGGAAACCCTAAGGGGTTCGCAAATGAAGTCACGACGCGAAGCGGGAAGACAACTCAAGAGGTGCCCATGAATCAAGACACACCTGCAGAGGACCCAAAGAAAACCACTGATGGAATAGAAAAGCCACAAGCCCCAGCAGTAAAGCCTAAGCGCAAGAAGTACAAGCCTAGGATACCGTATCCCGAGAGGCTATAGAAGGAAAAGATGGAAGAACAGCACGGTAAATTCCTTGCGTTATTCAAACAACTTCACATCAACCTTCAGTTCGTGGAAGCTCTGGCATCAATGCCCAAATATGCCAAATTCCTAAAAAATATTCTTAGCAATAAGATGGAACTTGAAGAGCTATCCATAGTAACTCTCGATGAATAGTTCTCCGCAGTTCTCCAACAAAACTTACCTGCGAAAATGAGAGATTCAGGGAGTTTCACGATTCCCTGCCTTATAGGTAACACATTAATTTGTAACGTCATGGCCGGTTTGGGAGCCAGTATCAATCTAATGCCCTATTCAGTCTACGAGAGACTGAACCTGGCGGAACCCACACCCACTCGTATGACGCTTCAACTCGTTGATCGATGAGTGAAGTACCCCAGGGGCATAGTAGAGAACCTTTTGGTAAAAGTCGGCTACTTTGTCTTCCTTGTCGATTTCGTCATCTTGGATATGGACGAAAATAAGCATATCCCACTAGTTTTAGGAAGACCGTTTTGGCCACATCTCATGCAATCGTCAACATCTATGTAGCTCACACTAAGAATGGGCAATGAAGCTGTCACTCTTAACATTCAAGATTCTATGAAACGCCCAGCCAGCCAATATCATACATGTTATTTCCTCGACTCTATCATGACCACTATTGGCAGCATGCTACACCAACATATGCGGCAGAGATCAAGAGGACTCTCAGACCCTCAACAACACGTATCAAGAAGTAGAAATGGTAGTGGCTGTCAGTTTCAACAAGGAAGCGGGTTGAGAACAAGAGCACAAGGAAACAGTCGTATAAGAGGCCCCACTCGAGCTAAAACCACTCCCATCGCATTTGGAACACGCCTTTCTAGATGACCAATGTAAGCGGCCTATGATTATAGCCTCCCAACTCGAAGCCAACCAAAAGCAAAATCTTCTGGAGGTTTTGAAAATGCATCAGCAAGCCATAGCGTGGAAGATATCGGACATCAAAGAAACAGATCCAGCCTTCTGCACTCACAAAATTCTGATGGAGGATGATATCAAACATGTGGCCCAGCATCAACGGAGGTTGAACCCTAACATGCAGGAAGTCGTGAAGAAAGAAGTAATCAAGCTCACGGACGCAAGACTCATCTACCCGATCTCAGACTCCAAATGGGTAAGTCTAGTACAAGTCATGCCTGAAAAGGGTGGCATGACGGTAGTCACAAATGAGAAAAACGAGTTGGTGGTTCCCACCCGTACCTTGACTAGGTGGCTGAGTATGCATTGACTATCGAAAGTTAAATGACGCTACTCTTAAAGACCACTTTCCTCTTCCCTTCATCGACCAGATGTTGCAAAGGTTGTCAGAAAAGCAGTACTACTGCTTTCTTGACGGGTTCTCAAGGTACTTTCAGATCCCCATCGCTCCGGAGGATCAAGAGAAGACAACGTTCACATGCCCTTTTGGTACTTTTGCATATAGGCGTATGCCCTTTGGGCTCTGTAATGCGCCTGCAACCTTTCAACGCTGTATCGTTACGATCTTCAGTGAAATGATCGAGGATTCCATAGAAGTCTTCATGGATGACTTTTCAGTTTATGGGGATTTATTCGAGGCGTGCTTAAGGAACCTTAACAGAATGATGGTCAGGTGCGAGGAAACAAATCTGGTGCTCAATTGGGAAAAATGCCATATCATGGTCACTAAAGGCATCCTGCTTAGTCACAAAATTTCCAAAGCAGGGATTGAGGTTGATAGAGCAAAGATCGAAACAATCAGCAAACTCCCTTATCCTACAATGTCAAATCTGTCAGGAGTTTCCTGGGTCATGCGGGGTTTTATCGCCGCTTCATTAAAGATTTCTCTAAAACACCAGCCCCATGACCCAATTGCTTGAAAAAGATGTTCCATTCGACTTCTCCACTGACTGCATTCGTGCCTTCGATCTAATAAAGGAGAAATTGGTGAATGCTCCTATCATGATGGCGCCTGACTGATCGTTGCCTTTCAAGCTCATATGTGACGCGAGCGACCATGCCATCGGAGCAGTCCCTAGGCAACACAAGGAAAAAAGATTACATCCTATCTATTATGCGAGTAAAACCCTTGATGATGCCCAAGAGAACTACACCACTACTGAGAAGGAGCTGCTTGATGTGGTCTATGCATTTGATAAATTCTGCTCTTACCTTGTGCTTTCAAAAACAAAAGTCTTCACTGACCACGTAACGATCAAGTACCTATTCAACAAGAAAGATGCGAAGCCACGACTGATCAGATAGATCTTGCTGCTCCAGGAATTTGATATAGAAATCATCGATAAGAAGGGAGCTGAAAACGTCGCTGCAGACCACCTATCTCGTCTGGAGAACCTTGAAGTCCAGAACAAGGAACCTAATATTAACAAAAAATTCCCTAGTGAATCCTTGTTTTCCATCTCTGCTCATGAAGGCCCCGCCAAGGAAAATGGAACCCCCTGGTTCGCAGATTTTGTGAACTATCTGGCTGGGGTGTGGTTAGGAAGGGCATGACGCATCAGCAACGCCGCAAATTCTTTGCGGATGTAAAGTACTATATATGGGCCGTGATGTGCAAAAATCGATCTATAAAAATAAAACTAAATTATCCTAGACCTAAACACACTAAATTAAACCCAATTAACCTAAAACTAGATCGACTCAACAGGCAAGCGAACCTATCGAATGTAGAATAGCTATCGGTAAACTGGGGTCGAACCCTAGAGACACTAAAAAGACAAAATTAACTAAGAAAAATAAACTACTGATTAATTGGTGAAATTTGGTTTTTGATTTAAAGAAGCTATTAACTAATTAAATTAACTAAAACTAACTAAGCTAAAATTAACTAAATTATCAAAACTTACTAAAACGAGAAACTGCTAAAAATGGAAATTACTAAAAATGGAAAGCAAACCAAAGACTCAAAACCTAGAGACGAAAACCAGATATGATGCGAAATACCATCTAGACCTAGAATCCTAGTTAATGCTAACGCCCTCCCTTAACTATGAAAATTATGACTAAATCAGATTTTAAAGATGCAACCTATAAGAAACCTACGAGCCCCTGAAATCCTCTCCGGACGTAACTGACAAGAATCCTAAAGGTTGGAAAACGCTCACTGATTTGTTAGTTCACCTTTTGGGTACATCCTAACCGATAATTCTACCGCTCAATTAATTGGTTCACCTTTTAAGTATATCCCAATTCAATTACCTTAACCGCCCGCGAAACTAATCTAAGGCACCTTAAGGCAAAAGGAGCTACCTTTAATCACTATGAAAGTCACAACTTAGCAAATTGCCTAACTAATCTAGGGGACTTCCTTTTGAGACAATCCTGATCTAGACAATTAACTAACCCAACTAGTTGACAAGGTTATCCCCTTTTAAGTTCTAACCAAGGCAGAATATAGCAATCAAGATACTAATTATTAACCAATGTTCTAGTTTGGGACGTCTCCTAAACTACGCCTTAGATGAAAACCCTAAAGCTAACACCCTTAGGTGCATTACCCGACCTGAAAGACATTCGTAGGCAACACAAACACCAATCAATAACCAAAACCCTAATTGGAATATGCAAACACAACAATCACAGAAAATTAAAGGAATTGCAATAGACTATCAATACATCACACAATCATCATAATCAAGGAAAAGTCGAAAACATTAACTAGTTATCAATTGGTCTAGATGGTACAAGAAAATTAGATAATCACAATCAACATGTCTGAGTTTATAATAATAACAGTGATATCAATCAGTAGCATGATCTGGTCTAATAAAAACGGAAGTTAAATCGAAGTAATAAGAACCCGAGGAAGCGAATGGGAGTCGAATGCTTCAATCCTATGCCTCCAATGGCTTCAATCTCGATTTCCTGCTCCAGAATCGTCTCCTAGCTCTCTGAGTTACGGCAGAAGTCAAGTTCTTCGACTGGAAACCCCGCATTGTATTTATAATTGAAAATTTAGGGTTTTCCGGAATTTTGACCTCCAAGCGATACGCTTGGAGGACCCTTGACCAGCAGGCAGATACGCGTTAAGCCTAATGGAGACAAAATAGTCGGGTCAACGCGTGGAGCACCGCCTTTGACTTTCTTGCAGCAAGCGTATCGCTTGCTTCTTGAGGATCACTAGGCGATACGCCTAGTGCTCAATCTTCGGCACTTTTCTTCTTTTTGATCTTCAATTCTTCTCCAATGCTCGTTTTCTCCAAGATCTGCACCAAAACTGCAAAATAAACGTAAAACACAACCTAGGACTCTAGTACTCATAAACAACTAAAAACCTACGTAAATTGACTCAAAAGACTCACAAAACGTCTCAAAAACGTAAAGGGAAACCTACGTGTTTTGCAACACATCAGGCCGTTATGTCTTCGGCGAGGAAGCACATCGAATTTTGCGCCACTGTCACGACGGGCCGACCGGAGGACATAATGGTACCAATAACATGGCAAGGAAAGTACTAGACTTCGGTTTCTATTGGCCCATAATCTTTAAGGACGCTCATGAACTCGTGAGGGGATGCGATGCACGTCAGAGGGCTGGAAACATCTCAGCCAGAAATGAGATGACACAAAACCTCATTCAGGCCTGCGAAATATTGGACATCTGGGGCATCGATTTCATGGGGCCGTTTCCGTCATCGTATGGAAACATGTATATACTCGTCGCCATCAAGTACGTGTCGAAATGGGTAGAGGCCCAAGCCCTCCCAACTAATGACGCGCGAGTCGTTACAAAATTCCTGAAGAAATTATTCGCACGCTTCGGTACACCAAAGGCCTTAACCAGCGACCGAGGAACTCATTTCTGCAACGCTCAGATGGAGAAACTCTTGAAGAAATACGGGGTGAACCATAGACTCGCAACACCCTACCACCCACAAACTAGTGGGCAGGTCGAGGTGTCCAACAGAGGATCTAAGCGTATCTTGGAAAGAACATGCAGCGTTCATCGGAAAGACTGGTCCGAGAAGCTCGATGACGCACTGTGGTCTTTCCGTACAGCCTATAAAACACCAATCAGCACAACTCCATTTAAGCTTGTATACGGGAAGTCGTGTCATCTGCCCGTAGAACTGGAACACAAATCGTATCAGGCGATGCGCACAGTGAATGCAGATTTGATGAAATCGGGTGAGGAGCATCTCCTGCATTTGAATGAGCTGTAGGAATTGAGATACACAGAATAAGAAAGCGTTAGACGCTATAAAGATAAAACGGCAAAAACACACGGTAAAAAGCTCAAGAGAAGAAATAGTTCAAGTATGGGGATCGTGTGTTACTATACAATTCTCGTCTGAAGTTATTTCCAGGAAAATTATGCTCTAGGTGGAGCGGTCCGTACACTGTTACACAGGTATTCTGGTATGGGACAGTGGAGATAGTGGGCGAGGACGGAAACCCATTTAAGGTAAACGGGCACAGACTAAAAAAATATATTGAAGGGCCCGTCAGTAGAGCTTACGTGGAAGATCTAAGCTTCCAAAAGTCCCATGAATGATTCACAAGGGCCGAGTCGAGCTAAAGATTCGTTAATAAATTAAGCGCTTTCGGGGGGCAACCCGATGGTTTAATTTACTTTTTAATTTAATTTTATATTTGTGGGTTTTGTTTTTGTGTGTTTTAATTTTCAGGAATTTGACTGCTCGAGACATGGAATGATGCAAGTGGCAGGTGTTTGATGTGTGCGGAAATGAAGACATTTGGCAATCACAACAATTAGGGAGTTCACTTTATCCAACACTTTTGCTTGATTTTATTTTTATGCATCGAGGACAATGCAATCTTCTAAGTATGGGGATGGAAAGGGTTGGCTAAGCAAATATAATATAACTCCCTCACCACATCAAAAGTCTGAAAATCCCCCAAAATTTCGAAATTTTTCCCAATCTCACATGACACGAAACTACACCATTTTTAACATAAATCATAGATATTTTATTTGTGCCTTATCATGTTTGCAAGTAGCAAGAACGGTTTTCCTCAAAGGTTTATTTTAATAAAAATCACATGATCAAAGTTTTTCGATCGAGTTTTATGAAACAACAAAAACCCACTCACCCGATTTGCCTTGTGAGATAAAGCCTACAAAAGAAAAAATATATTTAGGTGAAAATTGAAAAAATCATAGCTATGAGAGATGTCGTATATCTAAAACATGTTCTTAGTTTATGTTGAGACCGTGTTCAACTAATCGCCTTGATTCGTTGCGGATCTTCTCTAGGTCGTCAATTGCCCGAAGATACTGGACTTTCTGCATAACTCCAGTATATTTTATAAAAGAGAGAGAGAGAGAGAGAGAGAGAGAGAGGAGAGAGAGAGAGAGAGAGAGAGAGAGAGAAATCAATAAGTTTAGTCTTGAATTGAAAGGTTGAAAGCATTAAATCAAGCTAAAAAAATAAATAAATCACAATGAACACTGTGAGAGGGCTATACGTATACACCAAGTTATACATTTGGGTGGTAGCTCATACACTCGTATATGTGAGCAAACGCTTGAGTATCCCCCTCCATTTTTTGGTCGGATCCCATAACAAACTCGGTGGCGCGATCGTATACATAAACCCAAGAAACACTTAGATATGCTTGACCTGAGCGTTCACTTCAAATACCACACCCACAGATCGAGTGAATTTGTGAGATGAGTGAAATAATAGAAAAATGGTTCTCATTATTTGGTTGAGAGATATTGTGAGTTTCTACTAGATTGTATCTAGGTGTTTGTCCTTGTTGGTTGTGTAGTGTTTTTTGTGTTTAACTCTTTTGGGGCATGTCCCAATTGAGAACTAGTAGATATTTCACTCTACTACTTGTTTTTGTTTTTTGGTTGGTATATAATACAATCACTGGGGTAACCCTTTACCCAAAAAAAAGAGTTGTCATAAGCGTTAAAACTTGCAAGGTTGTAAACCCTAGTATTGATTGTAAATATTGCAGACCGAATATGTATACTTAGATGTCTATGTGGTTAAGATAGAGTTGTAGTAGTGTCGAGATTAAAAATGATTGCTTCGGGACAAGCAATGTTCAAGTATGGGGATGCTTGATGTGTGTGGTTTTGAATATGAAAAGACAATGTATTTCAGGCTATAAACGTCAAAGATAAACTTGACAAAGATAAATTAAATGCGTTACTGATAAACATCATGAAAGTACAAGTTAAAACGGGCTTGGCATGGAAAACGAGGCAAAAATGAAGAAAAGTCAAAGTTCGGGTCAACCGGTCAAACGCAGAAGTCAAAATAAAAAATTGATGAAAATCAGCTAAGCAGGGAAGGCCCTTTCAAGGCCTAGCCCAAGCTGTGATGTTGAGCCACAGACCAGTCACCTATGATAGCCCTTTCACGGCCTAGCTTGCATGCTGATTTCACAGCCGTGAAGACCTTGCTCAAGCCGTGAAGTACCCTTCCCTGGATAGCCCTAAGCCGTGATACCCAGATCGCAGCCAGTCAACGATGATAACTGCCTCACGGCTTGGCTTGCTGGCCGTGAAAGCCCTTTCACGGCCTGGACTCATTTTTGAAAATTTTGTGATTTCATCCCCTATAAATATAGGACTTATGTCCAACATTTAAAACATCTTGGAGGGCAGAAAAGAAGCAAGAGAAATCCCTCGTTGAAGCCCTTTGAAGATTTGAAGATTCAAAGCATTCGACGAGTCGGAAATTAGCGTTTTTCATCATTTCGAGCTTCTATTTGGTATTGCATTTATTTTTAGTCATGAATTCTTGTTTGAATCTGAAATATTTATGTTTAAACATTAATATGGTTGGCTAAACTTATCGTATCGCTTAGGCGAGGCGAATCTAACCATGGTTGACTTTATAATTATCGGTTTTCATTTACATTTGTGTTTATGAAGTAAAAGTTATGATTGCTTTAATTTGGTTGATGAATTGAATTCCTATATTGTTTCTGGTAATCTTTGGTCTTGTGGAAACCTAACCCTAGCTTGCGAAGCCAAGTATAGTTAGGAGACCATTGTATAGCCGAATAACAGAATCTGCAGCGTACGCGTGAACTAGAAATAGTAACGATCAGTAGGGTAACCCTAGAATTCGATTAGGAGTCCACCATAGGGTCTGAGTGAGAAATCACATCATCTTTAGCTAGTAGACACCCTGGCCATTGTCAAGTAGCCAAACATTCACCGATAGCTCAGGTCTGTTCCCGCTTAGTCGTGTCTAGGACCTGTTAGGTCAACCTATCAATCCAATCGTAACCGCTTCACAACTCTAGGACCGTTAGGGCCATACTTATCCTAACCTTTCAACCAGTTATGAGTTGAGCCACCGATAACTCAGGACCCAGCCTAGGGGACTTCATAAAATTGCAACCTTATCAGCACTTAACCATGGAACAATTGTAACCGTCTTGGGCGTGTCTATAACCCTAAACTGTGAACCCATTATTGATACCTGATGTGTGCGTCGTGTGAAGTATCGAGTTACATCAAGTCAAGGAACAAGTTCAAGTCAAATGTTGAATGGCCGAACCTGGTCCGAACCTAGAGTTCGGACCTGCCGAACCTGGAGTCTTCGGACAGGGTTCGGCCAGTGCCAATAAATAGTGTGTTGTTCTTTGTAATCAGCACGAGTGTTAGTCTGAACTGATCTTAAGTGTGTGTTTTGTACGGTGTTTCTCTATGTTTGGTTCTGAGTGTTTACTGATTGTAATTGTTCATTCTTGATCAATAAAACAATCGGTTAATTACGTTTTGATCTCTGAATAGCTAGATTGAGTAGACGATCCATTGTTCTCGTATTTTCAAGTGGTATCAGAGCTTTCTGGTTCACTCTACTGATCTGTGGTTGCTATTTTCGGATTTTTGAACGTTTTTGGTGATTTTTCGAGTGTGTCTACGTGTTTTGATCATTTATATCGAGGTTTCTGTGTCAAAACTGTTCCTAAATCATTCCTTATCAGTTTTTCTGTCATACTGCTGCAAATCTCGTCAAAATCCATAAAAAATCGAGCATTTTGAGAAAATTATGTCGAGGTTCAGAGCTTACTAGTCGGGTTTGGAGTAACCGCCCTAAAGTTCAAGTTCGAACGGTGTTCGGTCTGAGTTCGGAGTGAGTTCGGTCCTTGTTTGGTCAGAGTTCGAGCGTCTTTCTTGTTCGGTGGGATTTCGGTCAAGGTTCTGAGTTGTTTGCAGTTCGGAACGAGTTCGGACGTGGTTCGGAATAAGTTCGGACAGAGTTCGGTGTGTTTGAAGTTCGGATTGTTGATTGAGGTTCGGAGCAAGTTCGGAGGAGTTCAGAACACAGTGTTAAGGTTCAGATAGAGTTCGGACTATCAGATTTCAAAATTTTCAACAATGTCGGAATTTCAAGATTTTGCCGCGATGCAGAGCGCAATGCAAACCATGCTGAATTTTGATAATGAAATCGGAACATGTCAGAAATTTCCAAAATTATTGAAATTGGAAGATTATCAAAACTGGAAGCGACGATTTTCGGCTTATATAAGTACAAATGATATTGATTTGTGGATTCCACTTAAGAAGCTTTATCAACACCCAACTGATGCGGGAGATTTCAAAGAAGTTCATACCTTTGATCTTGTGAAAAGAAAATCATACGAGCTTGAACAAAAAGCTTTCAGTTATCTTACAATGGCATTACCCACTGAGTTGCTTCATTAATTTAGTACTTGCAAGAAGTCTAAGCAATTGTGGGATGCTCTATCAGCAAGATGTGAAGGAAATGATGATTATAAGAAGAGTCGGAAGAAAGTGTTGAATAAAGAATTTGATAATTTTCAATATTATGAAAATGAAAACATTACTGCTCTTGTTTCAAGGTTTTCACATTTGATAAGTGAATTGAAGGTTGTTGGGATTGAGAAAACTGATGCTGATCTGAAGGAGAAGATTATGGAAGCGTTGCCTGAAAAGTGGGAGAACTATGTTTTGCTGCTCACTCATGATAAAGAATACTCTACATTGACATTTCACGAGCTTACTGGAAAACTTCATGCTCAGGAAATGGAAATATTAAACTCAAAGAAGTCAACTGCTACTTTACAAAATCCTGAGTTGTATCATGGTGAGAATTCTGCAAGCATGAATGCTAAAGCTAAGCCAGATCTGAGTTCTGCACTGAGTGTTGCTTTCATGGCTGGAGTTTCTGGAAATTCTGAAAATAATTCATCACGGGGTTGTAGCTTTACAATTCCAAATTCATCAAGTCAGAATGCTTTTTCTGCTGAATCAATGGATGATTATGCCAAAATGATTGCTGCTTTAATTTCATCATCATTTGGTTTGGTTATCAAAAATGTTGCTGATGCAAAATTAACAAGAGGATGATCTTGATGCTCTTGATGATGATCAATTGACTGAATTGGATATTGCTTGGCAATATGCTATGCTGAGTCAAAGATCAAAGAGATTTTTCAAGAAGCATGGAAAAACTACTTCTGATTTTAATGAGAAATTAGGTTTTGACAAGTCAAAGTTAAAATGTTACAAATGTTCAAAGCTTGGACATTTTGCCAAAGAATGTCAACAACCACTAAGTAGCAAGCCTGGTTTTTCTCAACCATCTTCAAGTAACACAAGCAAGACAACTGCTTTAACAGTTCAACAAGATGTTGTTTATGATTGGGGTCAGCAGTTTGGGTATGATTCATCAGCTTTAATTGTCACCCATGATCATCAAGAAGATTATGGTTCCGATACAAGTTCAGATACAAATTCAACACCAAGTTCCTATGAATCAGCTGAAAATCTGGAAAGTTTATTAAGAGAAAATGCTTCGTTGTTGAAGAAAATTCAAAGGCTTTCTGAAGAATTCATGTTGGTTAGTTCAAATTTAGAGATTTCTAAGGCACATGAGAAGGAATTGGATGTAAAGAATGAGTGTTTGATTAAAGAGATCAAATTGTTGCATGAAGTGATAGAAATTTCTAAACAAGATAAAAAGGATGTTGAAGTTGCAAAAGCAAAGAGTCTGTGAAGAAAGGGATGAGTTGGTACAAGAAGTTAAGAAATGGAAAGCTGAAGTGGAAGATGTTGCTTCTGATTTCAACAATTTATTTGAAAAATCAAAAGTCAAACTTGATCTACTTACAAAGAATGCTGAAGAATCTGCTGCTAAGATTGAAGTATATCAAGTTGACATGGAAAAGATGTTAGATGAGAAGCGGGAATTGGTGAGTGTTAATAAAGTTCAGAAAGCAAATCTGGAAATTCAGAAGCGAAATGAAGATAAACTGAAGAAAGAATTGTTTGAAGGCATGGAAAATCTTCGCATGAAAAAATTTGAAACTCACAAGGTTGCAAAGCGATTGATTGCTAGCTACTGAGAAGGATTTAGCTGAAGCTCAAAAACAAATTTCAGATTTGAAGATTCAGGTGATTGATGCCAATCGCTTGCTGAACAATGTTTCTAATTTTCAAGTGTTCACAAGCTTTTTGGCTAAAGATAAAAATTTTGAGCGAATGTTCGATAAAACTGCATCACCCCCCGCTCAAATCAAAGAAGCTTTCAAGGATGTGAAAGAAAAGGTTGAAGAGATTGATTATTCCAAGTTTTCATCATCAAATTCTGAAGAAGAAAAGGTTTTAAAGACGAAGAAAAACAAGAAGAACAAAAAGAAAAAGGGAAAGAAATCTGAGATTCCTCCTGCTCCCAAGTTTGTATCTGGTTCATCTTCAGCTGATAATGAGAAATCAGCTACTTCAAGTGACAAGATTCGTTCTCAACCTGATTTTGATGAGACAGTCTTTTATGAGCAAAAGAATATAAATGAAGTCAAAGCTGAATTTTCTAGATTGGCGAAGGATAGACACCAGAATTCTAATTCTGAGGAGAAAGTTGTTGGAAAGCATGTGGGTCTGGGTTTTAAGGCGAAGAATGTGAAAGCTGAGGAGGTTCCAGCATCATCTTCACAAGATTTGAAGAAATTGAAGATGAAACAAGTG
>JBCNJP010000008.1:33247144-33329860 GCA_039602395.1 Deinandra increscens subsp. villosa | reverse complement strand
CTCAACAGGTACGTTGATAGCGGTTGCTCCCGACATATGACCGGAGACTTATCCCTTTTGGAAGATGTGGAAGACTTCAATGGGGGAGGTGTATCATTTGCAGGTGGTGTGGGTGGAAGAATAAGCAAGAAAGGAGTGGTGAGAAGTGGTAATTTATCATTCTCTGACGTACATTATGTGGAGGAGCTGTCACACAGTCTACTGAGTGTCTCTCAGATTTGTGATAGAGACTATTCTGTGTTGTTCAACCGCAAGGAGTGCATTATTCTCAAGCCTGGTGTGAAGATTCCAGAGGAGTGCATCTTGATGCGTACTCCGAGAAGAGCAAACTCTTATCAGCTTAATATGGGTCAACCCCCAACTTCAGAAGAAGCCTGTCTCATATCCAAACAAAATGAGAACTTAGCTCTTTTGTGGCATAGGCGTCTGGGGCATGCTAACATGAAGAATTTGACCAAGCTTGCAAAGGGAGAACATGTCAGAAAGCTGCTTATCAAAGATTTCTCTACTGTTGAAAAATGTGTGGCTTGTGCGAAGAGGAAGCAACACAAGTTACCGCATCGTCCGAAGATAGCAAATTCAATGTCATCCGTGTTACAACTTCTTCACATGGATTTATTTGGACCAATGCAAGTACAAAGCATCAGCAAATTGTCTTACTGTCTCGTGATTGTGGACGACTACTCGCGATTCACTTGGGTCTTCTTTTTATCCAACAAGTATGAAACTCCGATCTTAGTGAAACAGTTTGTCACGCTTATAGAGAATCAGCTGAACGAGAAGGTCAAGGCTATCAGAACTGACAATGGAACAGAATTTAAGAATGCAGAGTTAAATATGTTCTGTGGAGAGAAAGGAATAGAGAGACAGTTCAGTGCGCCCTACACTCCGCAACAGAATGGAGTTGCTGAGAGAAGAAACAGGACGCTCATTGAAGCAGCAAGGACAATGATGTGTGAAGCTAAATTGCCAATCTTCTTCTGGGCTGAAGCAGTTAATACGGCTTGTTACGTGCAGAATCGTGTTCTTTTAAACAAGCGTCATGAGAAGACTCCGTATGATATTGTTTACAAAGAGAAGCCAACAGTGGGATATTTCAAGACATTCGGGTGTCCATGCACGGTTCTGATTCAGTCCGATGTGGGGAAATTCGAAGCCAAGGACGATGAGTGTTATTTTGTGGGTTATTCAGCAAATAGTGCGTATCGTGTCTACAACAAAACCACAAAGGTTATCATTGAGGCATATAACGTGGACTGGCTTGAAGACAATCCTACAGATGCAAGGAGTGGACCGGATTGGATTTTTGACTATGGGTCGCTGTTTGAAGGGTTCAACTTTTCAAATGTTTTCCATCATTTGGGTGAAGAAGAAGACATTATTGCACAATCATCTGAATCAAGACCTCATGTTGAGAAAGTTGGTGAGAAAGCACCAGATGCAGTTCCCACAAATGTCAATACAGATGCTCCGGGATCTTCGGGAACTAAAAATGATATTTCAGAAATTTCTCAAAACCAAGGTATGAGTGATAATGTTGTTAATTCTAACCTGCCTGTTTCTGTTTCTGTGCCAGATGTTCAAGTATCAAGGATCAATAAAGACCATCCAATCAGCAATATACTTGGACCAGTTTCAGCAGGTGTTACCACTAGAAGCCGCACGGGAGACATTAATTTTTGCATGTATTCGTGCTTCATATCCCAGATTGAGCCTCCTAATGTGATGGTTGCTCTCAGAGATCCATGTTGGATAGAGGCCATGCACAATGAACTTAATCAGTTTTCTAAGCTGGGAGTGTGGCGCCTAGTGGAAAGGCCAGAGAACAAGAAGGTTATACCCACACGTTGGTTATACAAGAACAAGAAGGATGACACGGGTATAATTGTCAGAAACAAAGCAAGGTTGATTGTTCAGGGCCACAGACAAATTCATGGAATTGACTATGATGAGGTGTATGCACCCGTGGCAAGATTGGAGGCTATTCGGATATTCCTTGCAGTTGCTTCATATCTAAACTTCACAGTACGCTAGATGGACGTCAAGACAGCATTCCTAATAACACCTTCACATTACAGTGAACTAAGAACTATTTGTATTTTCTGAAAAACGTTGGTACATAAATTATTTCAGACGAGTTATTAAACTATAGACATGCTATGGTAAAGAGAACAGAATTCAACAAAACAACTGTAAAAGCAAGCACCAAATCTACGTATGACATAAGTATAGCAAGCTGCAATTTAGGGAGGAACGAAGGAAAGGTACCAATGCCTCGATTCCTCTTGATTTGTCGCCTCAAAATAAGTCAACGATCGTAGTACTGATCGGCGGCGGTGGTTTACGGCGAGATGAGGCGGCTGAGATGACGGAGATTTAAAAATTCTGGATGGCAAGGGAACCGACGGAGAAGACGAGTGTCGATTGTACGTGCTCGCGATTTGAGCTCCTGGCGGTCGTCGCCGACATGGACGAGGGTGGAGGAACCGTCGGACCAGCGGTCGTCGAAGTCGATTAGGCCGGCGAGACAGACCAGCGGTCGCCGTGGAGGTCGCCGATTGCGATGAGGCTGTGGGGAGGAGAGTTTTGGAGGGGGTCGCTGCTGAGGTTTGGAATGAGGGAGTAGAGGGGGACGGAGTGAACTCCGTGTCTTTTAGGGCAAATGTTAAAGACAAATTTGGGGAAAAATTTTGTACTGAATTTTAGGGCAAAAGTTTTGGCGGGAAAAAAATATAAAGTGACGGAAGCTTCTTGACACGCATATTTTTAAGTGTCCTCCGTGTTTTTTGATTTTATTATATGACACAAACTTTATGACACTCGAAAATACGTGTCATCTACCCTTAGAATTTTTTAAATTACGACGGTTTTTCAATGACACGCGTTTTTACGCGTCATTAAAGTAGCGCGTGTCATCGTTCGCGTGTCAAGGAAGGCCCTGTTTCTAGTAGTGTTCGTCACCTTAGTGGTGTTCTTCATCGACGTTGAATAACAGTTCTTGGCTTCCTGCTGGTCACTTTCAATTCTCACAACTCCCCAAGGTGTAGGAAGCTTGATACACTGGTGATAGGTTGAAAGGACTGCCTTCATCTCGTGAATCCATGGCCTGCCAAGAATAATATTGCAACAAGAGAGAGAATCTATAACACATAATTTTTGCATAGAGTTTACCCCCTCTATATATACCGCCAGCCTGATATCCCCAATGGTGCTTTTAGTTTCACCACTGAAGCCAACCAGGACTAAGGACCTTGCAACTATTTCAGTTTCTGGGATCCCCATCTTTTTGAGCACATCAAGACGGATTATGTTTACTAAGCTTCCATTATCAATCAGGATCCTGCGAACAAAATGGTTAGCGATATATAAAGTAACCACGAGACTATCATAATGAGGATCCTGAACATGAGAACGATCACTCTCATCAAAGGATATGAGCTTGTCTTGAGTTAGAGTGGATGCCCGGACAGGTCTGTCACCCTGTTCAGATTTGGATTCCTTAGCATGTTATCTTGGCTGAGGAGTACGAAGTGCCGCAGATGTCTGAGCCTCCCGAGATAAAGGTGATTATTTGAGCATCCTGTGGTGGAGAAGCAGCTCTTTGAGGCACCTTCTCAGCTTCCTGAGTCTTGACCCTCTTTCTGCCTATCAATTCTCTAAGATGCCCTTTACTGAGTAGATAGCTAATTTCCTTTCGAAGTGCTATACATTCATCTGTTAGGTGGCCAAAATCTTCATGGAAGGCACACCACTTGGTCTTGTCTTTCTAGGATCCCTGCTTAGTATCCTTCCTGGGCCATCTTGCCTTTTCACCTAGGTCCTGCATAGCACACATCAAACCACCAATATCAACTGAAAAAATAGTATTCAGATACCTTAGGATACTCTTCATCATCATCGTCTTGGTCAACAGCGTTGACTTTATGATTTTCCGGTTTGGAGTATGGACTGAGATCTATATGGCTTCCCGGGGGATTCTGCCTTTTTACTGTTAGGATCATATTTAGGAACCTCCAATCTTTGGTGGATCTTTTTGTCATCTTCTAAACGAATAAATCTCAAAGCTCTACTGCGTACTTCGTCAAGGTTCCTGTAAGGAGTCATGACAAGATCATCATAAAAACGTGAATCTTTGGAGAACCCAATTTTAAAGGCTTCCACGGCTGCTGCCATATCCAGATTGGGAATCTCAAGAGATTCTCGTCCGAATCTGGCAATGTATTCCCTGAGCGGCTCATCTGGCTTCTGAACTATTCGGTACAGGTCACCTGTGAGCTTCTCAAAGGTTCTGTTGCAAGAAAATTGATTGTTAAACAGGTTAACTAAATGAGAAAATGACGTAATAGTGTTAGGAGGAATGCTCAGTAGCCATTTCATTGCTAGTCCTGTTAAGGTTGAACCAAAGCCTTTGCACAGACAGGCTTCTTTGATTTCTATCGGAATGGGATTGATCTCCATACGCTCCCTATAATGTGCCACGTGTTCTTCAGGATCCGTAGTTCCATCGTAAAGCTTCATGCTTGGGCTTTGGAAGCGTTTCGGGATCTCCACTTGGGAAATCGGCAAAGTAAATCTAGAGATCTTGTGACTTTCCAGAGGAACCTCAGGGATGGGTTTCAGGATCCCTGGAACATTTGATATCATTTCTTTCAACTTCTGGAGCTCCCTAGCGATACTTGGATGAATACCTGCATCATAAGGAGCACCCTGGTTAGAAACAATAGGAATCGAATTGGACACATTACCTAGGCCAGGATTCTGGACTGGGATCCGGGGATTATATCTATAGCTCGTTGGGATGCTCGGCTCTGTAGTAGTTGCTGTTTGCATGGGGATGAAGTCACCATCATGCACATCTGAGGAGCTGGTCTTGAAGATTCCTACAGAGACAGAAGGGTTAGAGTATTGATATCCTTGGGGGTTCTGGCTTGGATTCCCAGCAGAAAAAGGATATCCTTGAGATGGTGAGGCTAAGGATCCCGACGGTAGTGGAATCCAAGGATCCTTGTAGCATGACTGTGAGGATTCTGGTGGGACAGCTCCTGAGAATCCGGCAGTACTCCCTGCATACCCAGCGGCCTGAGAAGTCATTATAGGGTCTGTAGTGAAACCTGATGCTGATTTGTAATTGTAGCGAGACAGATCTGAGGATCCTGAAGCATTGAAGTCAAGATGCCTGGGAAATAGAGGACATTGTTTCTCCACAGGTTTCTTAGACTTCTTAAGCTCTTCAATCTCCTTCATCACCGTTTGATTGGTCTTTTCTTGTTGATCCATTTGACTTTTTACCTGTATAATCAAAGCAAACAAATCATTGTTAGTAATAACGGGATCAACAGATTGGACCTGGGATCCTATGAAGACAGGATATTCAGTTTTTCTCGGCTGCTCGTCCACTTTTTTTTGACGGTCACTAGTCTTCTTCTGACTTCCAGGAGTGAAAGGAAGAGGAGGAATGGAGGACGATGTAGAGGCCGAAACAGTTTTCTGTTGGTTTGACATTTTTGAGATTGGAGATCAAATGAAATGAATGAGATATGGAATTTTGGTAAGATTAAGCACAACTTGCCCCACGGTGGGCGCCAAACTGTTTTGGTCAAAAATTCACAAAGGAATCTCATATTCCAAACTTAGAATGTGAGGTAGTGTGCTTGTCAATTTGCTCGAAAAGTAAAGTTGAACACAAGGATGTAACAAGGGAAAAATTCAGGATCCTTCGAGTTGCCTCTAGGTATCCTAGCAAAAAAACCTCGGGAGCCGGCCTGAAGAGCTTGCTGCCTAGCACTTTTATTGATAACAAAATGAAAAAGTTACAATGGGTTGGAGGTTTGATCGATCAGAACTACGTGATACAATGTTGTGCAGTTGTAACTGAGCTAAGGTGTGTCGAATGTGTGTTCCTACTGATCGAATCATCGATTATATAAGAAATACAATAATAACAAACTCTCCGGGATTCCCGGGATCCTATCGTCCAACTAACTCCACCGTTAAGGCCCTTTCGTTCACTTGGTCCACGATCTTCTCTAGCTAGAGCTTAAGTTTCGGAGGTAGTTGATGACTTCAACGGTACCTGGTCAAATTGGCACGTGGCAAATATGAGGGTTAGTTAAATGAAATAAATCAGGATACCTGGATGAGTGGGATTCCCAGACGATAATAGGATTCCTGAACTGCGTTACCTTCCTGTGAGCATCCTGAAAATATACCCTCAACAATGGCGAAGTGGGTCTGAGGATCCTGAGACATTAAAATCAAGATGTCTGGAGAATAAGGGGCTCTGTTCTTCCACATGCTTCTTGGATTTCTTAAGCTCTACGATTTCCTTCATCGCTATCTGATTAGTCATGTTTTGCTCATCTATCTGGTTTTTCACCTGTCATTGTTAGTAATAACAGGATCGATAAATTGAACCTGGGATCCCATGAATATTGGATAATCCGTTTTCTTCAGGCGTCAATCAGTCTTCTTTTGGCTTCCTGGAGCAAGAGGAAGAGGAGGAACAGAGGATGAAACAGAGGTTGAAACAGATTTCGCTTGAGTCGACATTTTTTTAAATCAGTGATCGATTAAGGTGTTTTGGTCAAAAACCACCGAAATGATTAAGTGATCGAAACTTTGTAAGTGAGGTACTGTGCTTCACAATGAAGATGACAATATTTCAAAGTATGGATATCGACACAAGGATGTAACGAGGGAAAATCCAGAATCCTTCCAGTTTCCTTTGGGAATCCTAGAAAAAAAACTCAAGAGCAGTCTGAAGGGCCCACTGCCTAGCACTTTTATTTATAAGAAACTGAAAATTACAAGTGTTTTGGAGGTATGATCGATCAAGCTAAGTGTTACAGTGATTTGATACTATCGGAGCTAAAGCGTGAGTGAGTTGTGTGTTCCTATCTCGAACATCACCTCGTTTAAATAGCGAGTACATTGATAACAAACTATCCGGGATTCCCGGGATCCTATTCTCCAACTATCTTGACCATTGAGCCACATTGCGTCCACTTGGTCCATGTCTTTTGACAGTTACAGCGATTCTTTAGGTTGTTAGTCATCCAACGTTACCTGCAAACAATTAAGCATGAGGAAAAATAGGGGTTAGCGAATAATAAATAGTCAGGATACCTGAACTGGTAGGATTCCCAAGTTATTTCAGGATTCCTAAACTGTCTAAGCTTCCTGGTGAGCATCCTGAATATCAACTCCTAACAATTTCCCCTGAATTTTGACAAGTGTAGATACGATTAACAACTATTGAAATTCAAATTCCCCATCTTCACCGCGTCTAGATGGTAAATTCAGTTGAGAAGGGACTTTTTTGCGGCTTCCCATGCGATGTGACAGCTATCATTACCCTTTTTAAAAATGAGCATATTAACCCCATTTACCTTTACTTCTTCCGAAAACCCTTAAAGATTCTCTACAATTTAGGTGAGTTTCTTCGTCTTCCTTCTCTGTTTCTTCTCTATTTTCGGCCATGGACAAGAAAACTACTCTGTCGACCTCGTCTTCCACCACACCAGACATCGAAGATTTCATTGATCAAGGGGTTCTGGCAAATTCTTCAGGAGGAAACTTGCTCTTTCACTGACCAAGATATTTGATTTTATGAGAGATTCTATTCTGTATCCTTCTTCTGTGATTATATGTAAGTATGATGCGTGTCTTAAAGCTAATTTCATCTCTAAGACCTGGGTCTATTTTCTGTTCTACCGGTTTTCCTTGGCATGTCATACCTTTTTCCTGATATCATGAACAGATTCTTCGACATTACCGGCCTCTCCTATTCCTAAACCATGCCAACGGTTTGGAGAATCTTGTTTTCCCTCGCTAGCTTGAAGCATTCCAAATCCCAATTGATACCTCGAGCTTCTCTCAACGATCACGATTCACGATTGGAAGAATAAATTATTCTTTGTCAAGCGCGAATCCATTCCCGGGGTTGCCGAATTACCGATGAAATGGGTTGGAAAGGGTAGGATGTTGTCTTTCAGTTTTGATTAGAATCCTGAATTTTGCTATTATTGATTGTTTTTCTTTGTTTTATTCCAGCGCCCAAGTTCAAGAGCCTTGTTTCTGTGGGTGAAGTTATTTTGGAGAAGCTTACACAATTTCTCGAGATTCCGGCAGCCGAGAGAGCCATTGCAATTGAAGCATCAGCCAGTAAACAGAGCTTTTCAATCGACCATCACACCCCCGAGATGTCTGGTAAGCCTTTCTGGATTTTGAACTTCTGACCTTGTTGAGAATCCCAAATGTCCTGTTATTGTTGTTGCAGCTCCCAAATCTGGCTATTTGTTCTCCCTTAAAGACCTGGACTCCATGCTCAAAGTGAAGAAAGATAAGTCTAAAACACTTATCGTCTCCAAGTCGCCTCCCAGTCGAGTCAAGTCTATTGCCTCCAAGAAGAGGAAGGGCACTGAAGTTGTCGTGTACCTGGACAGCTTCGATGGGCTAGCTCCTTCGAAAATCAACAACAAATTGCTCCCCATGCAAACCATGATGAACCTGGTAAGAAGCTCAAACATTTTATTAGTTTAATATATGTTGATGCTGCAGCTTAGGATTCCCACTTTTTCTGTGCAGGGCATTAAGAAGCTCAGCACCTATGCCATGGAAATAGAGCAGAAGCTAGCTGAGGCCGTGGACACGATCAGATCAAGCTGAAATTGCCAAAGGCAAAACCCGCTACTATGAGCAGAAGCTCACTGAGCAGCATCTAGCCTTTGATGCTGAGAAGATCATTGATGCCGAGGTCTCTAGGCTTTCAGCCGCTCAAAGTGTCTTGGAGAGCAGGATAAAAATGGCGGGGGAAGCTGAAAAGGCTGGCGTCAAGGTTCTTGGGTAGGATGCCGATGCTTGGATTTATAATCATTAGGAGGAGGTGAGCATAAAGAGAGCGATATTGGGAAGGATGAAATGAAGGCTGCTCCTCCAAAGTGACTCCAGAAGCTCCTGGGGCGATGATAGGGGCGTTTGTGGTGACGGTCGACGAGGGTGAGAAGCTTGGTGAGGAGGTGAAGGTGACGGGTGATGAAGATAAAGCAATGATCTGAGCCCGGTTTTTTTAGTTTGAATGGTGGTGATGTAAAAAAACTTCTTTTGTGGTTTCCTGTTCCAAACAATGTTAGGAAAACAAATAAAAAGAAACAAAGGTAGGGATCCGGGTGGAGGGATCTTGTAGTTTACAAGACGAAGCCCGGATTCCTAAAATGAACATTGACCTTTGAGCTTCCCAAGCGGAGGGATCCTAAGGTTTTCAGGACAAAACTTGAGGAGCTCAACTTTAACCCTTTTGTTAATAATATCATGGTATGACTTTTGACTATTATGGTGTATTTTGGTTCTGTTTACAAAGATATTCCAAGAATTTTAACTTGTAGAAAACTCACAAAATAATTTGGTATATTTAGAAGTTGTGAAAAAATAAAACGAAAAAAGTATAAGGTCATAGGTTGTTAGAGCATATTCCTATGCTAACGTGTGTCTCGTGTATTGTATCTAATGTAGAGCATCTGTGTGAGTCATATAGTCACTGGCCGTACCATATGCACCAGCGTACCAGATGGTACGTGGGTGGTCCGTCGGTCAGTTAGTATGTGACTATAAATAGTTCGTTAGAGAGAGAGCTAGCAACCAGTTCTGTCATTCTACATCTCTTAAGTGTGTGTAACTGAGTGTGTAACTCTCTCTCTCTCTCTCTAGACTTTGTGTAATTCTCTTTGTGAATCAATAAAGCGAAGCTTTATTTACTCCTTGTTGCTTATACGTACCAAATCATGCAGTAGTAAGATCGTTCAGTGGTTTTACAAGTGGCATCAAAGCAATTGGTTGCTCTACTGCTGTGATTTGATCCATTTTCTAGTTCTAGAGTGAGAAAGTATGGGTTTTCTTCGTTTTTCATCAAAATTCTTGCAATTCAGAGTGTTTCAATGATGAAAAATGATTTCTGAGTGTTGTTGGAGTGTTTTCGCATCATACTGAGTCAAATTCCAGCTCCAAACGTTGAAATTCGCGAAAATCAGACGAATCAGGTTCGAACTGCGTTGGTCCGCTCGAAGAACACTTGGTCCGCCATTGGTCCGCCGGTGGTCCGCACGGCAATCTTCATCCATATTCTGGTCCGCTGAAACTGGTCCGGAAGGCAATCTTCAAAGTTAGTCCGTGGCGGTTATTTTCTGGTCCGCCGTACCAAATCTGGTCCGTTGAGATAATCTGGTCCGCATCTGGTCCGCTGATTCATTTGGTCCGCTGAGCATATTTTGGTCCGCTGATTTGATCTGGTACGGAGGTTGGTACGCTGAAATCTTATGGTCCGCTGAGAATTGGTTGGTCCACTGACAGAAAACATGTGTTCACTAAAACTGACGTAACTTGAGAACCGTTAAGATTTACGGGAGCTAATACCAGCCAAAATGTTCGTCTTTCCGAGATCTAGACTTGTACTCACATAACGGTCTATACCCCCCAGTTTGACCCCCAAAATCAGCTTGGAAGACGTACGTTTTTCAGTTTGAAGTTTTTGCGTTCGATATTGTAATTTCAAAATGAGCGAGTTTCACGCATTTTCAGCTGTTCAATCATCAATGCAAGCCATGTTGAACTATGATAACGAAATAGGAACAAATCAGAAAGTTCCTAAGTTGCTTAGGTTGGAGGATTATGAGAATTGGAAGCAACGATTCGAATCGTTCATTAATGCTCTTGACATTGATTTATGGATTTCCATTGAACAAGATTATACATATCCTCAGATAAATGGACAACCGATTGCACGAAGTGATCTTGATGAAGATCAAAGAAAAGTTTATGCCCGAGAAAAGAAATGTTATGGAAATCTCACAATGGCACTACCAAGAGAGCTTCTACATCAATTCAAAAATTGCACAACATCAAAAACTTTATGGGATGCATTGAAAGATAGGTGTGCAGGAAACGAGCAATATAAGAAAAGTCGAAAGAAAGTTTTGTTAAAAGAATTGGATAACTTTCAGCATTGTGACAAAGAAAGTATTGCCGACTTGATTTCTAGGTTTTCACATCTGATCAATGAACTTGAGGTTGTTGGAGTCAAGAAAGAAAAAGAGGAATTGAAAGAAAAATTTCTGGAAGCTCTACCCGAAAAGTGGGAGAACTTTGTTATGATGGTTACTAATGATCCAAATTACTCCAGTTGGTCATTCAATCAAGTGTTAAGCAAATTACAAGCTCGGGAAATGGAATTACTTGTGAAAAAGTCAGCAACACCAACAGTTCAGAATCCTGAGATATATTTTGGAGAGAATTCTGCTACGGCGCATGCTAAAACTAAATCACATTCTATTTCAAACAGTAATCCACCAGTAACAGCATTTCTTGCTGGAAAGTCTGAAAATACTGGAAATTCTTCGGGTTGCAGTTTTACTATTCCTGATAGATCATCAAGCAAGTCTACTTCTAATCAAGCAACCGAAGATCTAGCTGTTTTGTTGGGTGCTTTCGTATCATCTTCATCTGGCTCCATATTTAGTCAAATTGGTAATTCTGGTTTGGTTCCGGATGATCTAAAACAGATGGATGAGGATCAGCTAAATAAATTAGATTTGGATTGGCAGTTGGCTATGATTGCTGAAAGAGGAAGACGGTTTATAGGCAAACATGGAAAGAATTCTATTATGGGTGAATTAAGAGGCACCAAACTGGGTTTAGACAAGTCTAAACTAAAATGTTACAAATGTTCCAAGTTGGGACATTTTGCTCGAGAATGCAAGCTATCTTCTTCTAAACCAAGTACTTCGGATAAGCATGATCACAATAAAGAAGAAAATGCTTTAGTGACTGAGGGTCCTTATGATTGGGCTGCAGATTTTCCAGATGAATCTGCATTCGTAGTTCATTCTCAAGATCATTATGCATTGATGGCAAATATTGAGATTGACTCGAGTGGATATGTATCTGAGACTAGTAAATCTGAATCGAGTAATTCTGATTCCGAAATGGGTGGTTATGAATCCGTGTGTGAATTTTGTACTCAGAAAGATAGAAAGCTTCAGGAATTGGTTCAAGAAAAGGAAAAGTTAGTTGTGGATAGGGTGAAGCTCGAAGAAGAGTTAGAAAGTTATAAACAGAAGTGTGAAGTTTCTAATGGCATTTTCAAAATGAATGAGAAGTTACTCCAAGAGAAGAGTCAATTATTGGAAGAGTTAGAAGACCTTCGGAAACAGGTTTCAGAAGGTAGTATTCAGAATGATCAACAAAAGTCACAACTTAAACATGAGAATGATGAGTTCATGACAAAAATTGTCAAGTTAACTGCTGTCAATGAAAAGTTGGTAAAGGAAGTTGAGGAATATAAGTTTAAAGCTAAAGATGTGAGTGAAGATTTTGAGAATCTATTTCAAAAGTCCACAGCAAGGGTGGAAGCTCTTAAAGCATCTAATGATGAACTTCAAAAAGCATTCGATGAAGTTACTGCTGATAGAACTCAATATCAAATTGTACAATCTTAATTGAAAGACACCATCACTACTCTGAAGAAAGACAAACGCTTGTTAACCAGAAATATTGAGATCTATAAGGAAAGAGTGGGTAAGATTACCAAGGAGGTGCTTGCTGCTCATGATGGTATGAGAAGAGAAAAATCGTTAGTTAACAGCACATCTGAGAAATTGATTAAATCAGAAAAGGTTCTTGCTGAAGTTCAAAAGACCATAGCTGATTTGAATGTTGAAGTCTTGTATCTAAATCATCAATTGCATAACTTGAAGAATTCTCATTCTTTTGCAAGTTACTTGTGTCAAGACGATAATTTCAAGAAGGTGTTTGGAGGCGATGATTTTAATCAAATTCCGCATCCAGTGATTCAAACAGAGTCTGTTGTTGATTTGAACACTCCGGCTACACAACAAAATTATTCTGAGTTAGTTGTTGAAAATTCTGATTTGAAAACATCAAGGAAATCAAAGAAGGTGAGAGAAACAGACGAAAGTTTGGTTGATAAAACACCACCATCGTTTGTTTTTAGTGGCTTTATGTCAGAAGAGGGAATTCTTTCCGCTGGCAAGACAATTGAAGAAGATGGAAAAGAGTTGAATGAAGTCGAAGTTGCTGTAAAGTTGGTGCAAGCTAACAGATTAAAAGACATTAAAGCTTCCTTTAACCAGGTTGCTAAATCTGGTAGTTCCAGTTCTCAAATAGATCTATCCAAGTTACCTGGTTATAAACAGTCTGGATTGGGAAGTGAAGGCAAGAATTTTGCAAAGAAGAAGAACATGTCAAAGAATTTTGCAAAGAGGAAGAACATGTCAAAGAAGGTTCAGAAAGCAAAGAAAGATACAAACTTGGATCAATTATATCATCTGGCTCAAGTATTCATTTCAACAATGGAGAAAGGATTTGGAGGAAAGAAAAAGAAGAAAGTTTCATCTGAAAGTTCTCCGAACGAATCTTCTTCATCCGGTTCTAATGCTACACCTCAAAGTCCTACATCGAAATGGGTACATTCTAACCGATTTCAAGTTTTTGATGATATTTCTGATGAGTCTGAATTTTCTGATAAATGTCATCCGGTTCAGGACAAGCCACAATTTAAACGATCATATCGTTTGTGCTACCAATGTCGCCAAAAGGGATATCTAGCACAGGATTGCCCTGTCACTGTTAAAAGAAATTTTTCTGGAAAAACTGCCACGATAATTGATGAATCCGGCAGAATTTTTACTGAGTCACCAACATCACATTTTAAATCAAATAGTAAATCAGTTTTCAAAAGTGATTCTGGTGTTGGTGATTCCTCACAAGATAATGTTTCAGTAAAAACTGCACCTGCAAAAATGCAGTGGCGACCTAAGGTGGTCAGCAACGCTGCAACTGATTTTGCGGAAGACATTGGTCGACCAGAAGTTGTGCGCTTCGGGTCATTTAAATACTAATCATTTAAACCAGTGTGCAGGTTTCTTCAAGAAGACCTATTAGTGATTGTGAAGTTCAAGCTTCAAGCAGTTACTGATAGTGGAGTTTCCTGCTTAACTTAAATTGAATGCTTCATATTTCAAACTTGAAAGTTTTTTTGAAAGCTTAAACTGAACGGTATCAGTATCGATTGGTCAATTTTCTTTCTTTTTACATTCCGTATGTAGTTTAGGGGGAGACAATTGAAAAACCAAAAATAGTGTGTCTTTGTGTTTTTGTTAAAATGAAAATCCGAAAATAGAGTTTTCATTTTAAGGGGGAGAAAATGGAAAAATACAAAAACATATTGAAAAATAGAAAAATGCAAAAACACTGAAAAATGAGAAATTGATCCGACATGATTGGGAAATGATGGTACATTGGCTTACATGTCTGACTCATGGATAAAATAGATGAAAAAGCCATAAGATCATTGTTCGATGTGCTTGGTAGGCTCGGCATTAAATCAGAAAGTATCCAGATGTGATAAACATTAAAATACTAATGCTTGACCAAGTGGACAACATCTTGATGCATATCTCATGATATCAAGAAACAAATATGTGAAAGAGAAAATGAGAAGTCACTGTGTATACATGTGTTCATTTTGCAAAGATTTAAACTTGTTTGATTTTCTTTATTTTGTCAAACGATCGGACTTTCTTTGCGTATCGAAAGATCGACCTGATTGTTGTTCGTTTGACGTTCTGCTTTATTTTCTTTGGTGTTTCGTATAACTCATCGGACTTTCTCTGCGTGTACGGGAGTACCGACCTGATTGTTGTTGGGTTATACACTTTCAACTTGTTTTATTTTCTTATTTTGTTAAATCTGAGGCCTTATCTGCGTATCGAAAGATCGACCTTAAGGTAGACGATTTAACGTTCTTATTTCTTTTTGCATGGAACACAGTTGACTGATTCATGATTACAATCATTATGTGACTAAATCACAAATGAAATCACAAAGTGTGATATAAAAGCAAAAACATATCTGAGTATGTCTGATAGTGTGGGGTACACTAGTCAAAGCAAACCTAATCAATTCAATAACATATCCAGATGTTATGAGTATGATTGTGCCTGAGTTTAAGATGGACAAATTATACCAGTAATCGACATGACTTATGTGCTGAAGTAATTGAAATTGAAGTGTAGTTCAGTATGATATGTCCAATATGATCCCAAGTTGTGATCTTTCTCGCAAAATACAAAATAGTGTGAGATTCAATATTTCATTTCTGTATTGCATTTATGTTTCATGTCTGAAAAATTCTAAAAAGATTTTAGGTGTGTTTTAGCATTATCTTAGATAAATCAAAAAGATTTTCGGTGAGTTTTGATATAAAGTTTCAAAAAGCCAAAAAGATTTTTTTTCTTATTTGTTTTCGACCGATCGATACAATGATACAAAATTCAAGATTCAAATTTATATCTTGGATTCTCGAAGAGAAATTTTGTGCCAAGATTAAATTAATTCTCAAAAGAAAAGGAAAGTCGCGTTTCTATCTTCTGAAATTGCAGGTCATCTATGTGAAAAGACTCAAGCATGGTGAAAGGGGGAGTTTGTTATATATTTCACAAGTGGATCTTGAAGTTCAAAGACTGTTGAAGATTGATCTAGCCATGCAAGCTCTATTTCTGACAAGATTTCAAGTTGATGATCGGACGTAGTGATGCAGAAGATTGAAGACTGAAGTTTTGTTAGATAGATAGATAGCTAGATACACTACAGGGGGAGTTTGTTAGAGCATATTCCTATGCTAACGTGTGTCTCGTGTATTGTATCTAATGTAGAGCATCTGTGTGAGTCATATAGTCACTGGCCGTACCATATGCACCAGCGTACCAGATGGTACGGGCGTACCAGATGGTACGGGCGTACCAGATGGTACGTGGGTGGTCCGCCGATCAGTTAGTATGTGACTATAAATAGTTCGTTAGAGAGAGAGCTAGCAACCAGTTCTGTCATTCTACATCTCTTAAGTGTGTGTAACTGAGTGTGTAACTCTCTCTCTCTAGACTTTGTGTAATTCTCTTTGTGAATCAATAAAGCGAAGCTTTATTTACTCCTTGTTGCTTATACTTACCAAATCATGCAGTAGTAAGATCGTTCAGTGGTTTTACATAGGTTATAACCCAATAACGTGTAAATTGGAAAAAAAACTAAGTACCCGACCAATAGTGTAAATTCGTGAGCGGTGGATCGTCTACTCGATCATATCATGATCATTATAATTCAAGTAAGAATGAGACACGAAGAGGTAATACAAAGAGATTTGTATTGCTCAACACTCAAAGATTACACACAGAAAACACACACTTAAGATCTGACCAGAAGTTACTAAAACTATACAAGACGAAACTATTTATAGTTGTACCAAACTGTGCGAACTGGACTTCACACGAACTGCCAGGGGTCAGTTCGTGTGCACCCGAACTGGCAGTTCAGGTCACTTCGGACACAGCCTCTTTTGTATCTTCAATCAAACTCCCCTTCAACTTGATGGTTAGTATGATCTTGAATACTTGACATTGCAGCGCGTGTAATCTTTTTATCAACAGCTTCAGAAGCCTTGAAGTTGTGATACACTTTTTCCACTTAGTACCTGCCAACATAAATAATCTTGGTGCAAAACGTCTCTTCGAGACTCCAAGATATAATTATTTTAAAATTTAATTTCGTATCCCATGTTGATCAATCAAAAAGAAATTATAAATAATTTTTTTTTATTTTTAGAATCTTTTTATCAAAATTTTCTGAAATGAAATGTAAGTGCAAAACAGAATTAGACACTATTTTTGTCTTTTTCGAGAAAGATCACAACTTAGGATCATATTGGACATAACGTGCTGAACTACACTTCAATCTCAATTATTTCAACATATAAGCCATGTCGATTGCAGATATAACTTGTCCAACTTAAAACTCAGGCATGATCATACTCATAACATCTGGATATATTAAGATATTGATTAAATTTGCTTTGACTAGTGTACCCTACGATTTCAGACATACTCAGATATGCTATGATTATCACACTGTGAGATTTCATTTGTGATTTAACACATAGTGATTGTATTCATGATATAGTCAACTGTGTTCCATGCAAAAAGAAATAAGAATATTAAATCGTCTACCTTAAGGTCGATCTTTCGATACGCAGATAAGGCCTCGGATTTAACAAAATAAGAAGAACAAAAACAAGTTAGAATTGTATAAATCAACAACAATCAAGTCGGTCTTGGGGACACGTAGAGAAAGTACGATGAATTATACGAAACACCAAGAAAATAAAGCAGATTCTTAAATAACAACTATCAGGTCGGTCTTGTGGACACGCAGAGATAGTCCGATCATTTAAGAAAATAAAGAAAATCAAACAAGTTTAAATCTTTACAAAATGAACACATGTATACACAGTGACTTCTCATTTTTCTTTTCACATATCTTTTCCTTGATATATCTTGAGATATGCATCAAAATGTTGTCTACTAGGTCAAGCATCAGATTTAGTGTATATCACATTTGTATACTCCTTTGATTTGCCGAGCCTACCTAACACATCGAACAATGGTCTTATGGGTTTTTCATCTAGTTTATCCATGACTCATACATTGTTAGCCAATGAACCATCATTTCCCAATCAAGTCGGATACAATTTCTCATTTTTCAATGTTTTTGTATTTTTGTATTTTTCAGTATTTTTGTCTTTTCCAAATTTCTCCCCCTAAAAATGACAAACTCTATTTTTTAATTTTCATTTTTACCATTTGAAAAATGACACACTATTTTTGGATTTTTAATTTTCAGACAAACTCCCACCTCAAAATGAGACAGGGTGAAAAAAAAAGAGAAAATTGATCAACCAACAGGGACACTATCGGTTTAGCATTGGGAAAACAAAAACTTTGATTAGGAAATGCAATTTAAGTTAAACAAAGATATTCCACTATCAACAATCTTTCAACTACCGATAGGTCTTCCTGAAATACCTGCTGACACCAAATAAAACGTTAGTTGCTTGGGGATCGACCCGATTCAACAGCGTCGGGTCGCCCGGTGTCTTCCACATTGTCTTTGTGATTGGCATTAGAAACAATCTTTGGTTTTTAAATCAAAGATGATGAAGATTTTGAATCAGAACCAGAAAAATTATCAACCGGTATCTTCAAAAAGACGGCTTACGAGTTGTTTTGTACTTTTGGAACCAAGGTTCATTAAAAATATCACCATATTCATCCACATATTTGGCATTAGTGTGGACGTATGCATTCGTCGGACAATGTGCAGCCATATGTCCGGGTTGACGACAAGCATAACAAACTCTTTCACGAAGTTTAAAAGTATTTGAAAAATTCTTGGAATTTGTAGAAAATGATGAATGATCAGAACCTAAATTATCAAAGAAATCATTTTAGGAATCATACCTCGGAGAGTGACTCCGTGAAGAAACTTTGCAGTCAGGTGAAGAACCGTCAAAATAATAAGAATTCTGATTGGAGGGAAAAATAACATCATGTTTCTTCTGAGGTTGTGATTGCCTTTGGTTCTTGATCTTCAAAATCTTATCTTGTTTCTTTGATTTTTGAGCTTGAACAGACACTTCTTTGATCTCAAATCCCAAACCTTTGTGCTTAAATCCAGGAATCTGTGAAGATCCAGACTGAGAACCAGAAGCATCTTTTCTTTTAGCTTCTCTAGTGAATGTAGCTTTAATTTCCTTTAGATTGTTCTCACGCACCAAATATTTAACTGCTCCAGTTTCAGATGAAGTACTTGCACGTGTCGCAACTTTATAAAAAAAAATTATCTTCTAAGAATGATGAACTTGAATCAAACTTTGGAACTTCACCTAAATTCTTCTTCTTTTTCTGAGACTTTGATTTCTTCTTCTTTGCGGGAGTGGCAAATTTAGAATAGTCATGCAACTCTGCCATTGGATCAAGAGGAGCGAATGAAAATTAAGATAAATCCACCGGTTGAGGAACCTTGTGTATTTCATTCTCTTTCGAACTATCATCACTTATGTCCTTCTTGTATAGAAATTCAGCAATGTAGGCGACAAATTGCAATTCTTGACTTTCCTTTCCAGTTCCAGAATTTCTAACTTTAATTCAGAAACTTACTGTTAATTTTCTGTTGAGCAACAAACAACTCTTTCTGTGATTTAATGAATTCTTCATTCAGATCATTGTACTCATACTTCTGCTGCTTCCTGATTTCACATTCTGCTAACACTTCTTTGGTAACTTTCTCCCACTTTTTCTTGAAAATGTCAACATCTTTTGTCAACACTTCATTCTTATCTCGGAGAAGTACATTCGCATCTCGAAATGTAGATAATTCTTCTTGAAGATTCAGTATTCTATCAGCAGATTCAATAGCAAGTGCATTGGCTTTTTCATACTTTTGTTGGACAGTATAGCTTTTCTCAAATAAAGCGTCAAAGTCTTCATCAACCTTTTTAGCTTTAGTTTTGGCTTTTTCACATTCTTCAACCAATTCATTATTTTCTTTCATCAAATTTTCATTAACATGAACCAAATCATAATACTTCTTTTGAAAATCTTCCAACTCTTGCTTTAACACAATAATTTCTTCAGTTGATAGTTAGGAATCTCTTTCTAAACTTGCATTCTTGTTGCGTAAACTCTCACATTCAGAACATTTAGATTCTCCATCCTTTTGACTATCGGTCACCTTTATCTGAACTTCTTCAACCGTTGTTTCTTTAGAACTTGTTTCAAAATCAGTCAGAATGCTATCATTTAAATGACGAGCAGTTAACGCAACCGCTTCATTATCCGTATTAGCTTCACTAAAATTGAATTCACAGTTAGCATTCCTTTTACATTCAGAATCAGCATTCCAAGCAAATTCATTTGGATGCCAGAATATCTCTGCCATTCTTTCATTAAGAGAAACAAATGCTTGTTGATTTGAAGTAGATTTGCTTGTGCAATTGATAACCAAGTGAGCATGTTGACCCCTCTTCAACTTATTGTCAGTTGACTTTGGGCATTCACGAGCAAAATGTTCATGTATTGAACATTTGAAACATTTAACCTTTGATTTGTCTAACCTGATCTCTCCATCTTGATTCAACCTCTTCTTCCCGGTTCGGTTACAAAATTTCTTTGTTCGTCTAACCAGCATTGCATACTGCCAATTCAAATCCATCTCTTCCAGATGATCATAATCAATCTGATCATAGTCTTCTCCTGTCAATTATGCATTGCTTACTCAACCAGTAATAACTCCAAAATATAAAGATACCAATGCAGACATCAATGCCATATAATCATCAATTGTCTTAACAGATAAAGCATTTTGTGTTGATGAACTTGGAATCGACACGGTGCAACCAGAAGAATAACTAGAACTCTCAGATTTTCCGGCGACAAATGCTAGAGGGGTGCAGAACTTAAAACATTTGATTTCACAGCAGAATTGGTAGAAACATTTTCTCCATGATATACTACCGGATTCCGAATTTGAGCAGGCATGGACTTGTTCACAGTTAATTCCATATCTCGAGCTTGAATTCTTTGAATCAAATCATTGAAAGACAAACCCGGATAGGCATTATTATGAGTAATCATCCTGACATAGTTTTCCCATTTCTCGGGTAATGACTCCAAAATCTTTTCTTTTAAATCAGCATCTTCCATTGTAAGATTCACCAAACTCATTTCAATCATCAAATGTGCAAATCTTTCAATCAGATTTAAAATTGATTCATTCTGATAATGTTTGAAACTATCAAGTTCCCTTTTCAAAACCTTTTGTCGACTTTTCTTGTATTGGTCATTACCCTCACATCTTTTTGCAAAGCATCCCATAAGCTTTTTGATATATAGTTAGCAGAAAATTGATATAACAACTCCTTAGGTAATGCCATGGTCACAGTACCATACGCCTTTTTCTCAGCTTGATAAGCTTTCTTTAGTTCCGAAGTAAATTTCCTTTGAAGAATCGGCTCTCCAGATGCATCCTTAGGATATACATATTGTTCAGTAAAGGCCAACCACATATCAACATCATTAGTATCAACATATGCTTCAAAACGTTTCACCCAACTATGATAATCTTCCAATTTAAGTAATTTGGGAACTTTCTGACTCGTTCCTATTTCATTATCGTAGTTCATTATACTCTGCATCGTAGCTTGCATCGACGTTTTCATTGCGGCAAATGCTTGAAAATCACTCATCTCTTTCCGAAAAATTGCACTTCAAAAACTTGAAATGCAAAAACGAAGGTCTTAGAAGTAGATTTTGGATATCAAAAACGGAGGGTACTAGCCGTTAGGCCAGTAAAAGTGTAGATCTCTCCAAGACGGTCGTTTTGGCTGGTATTAGCTCCGTAACTCTTAACAGAACTCAATTTACGTCAGTTTTAGTAAACCACCCAATAATTAAAGTCACCCGAGCTGATCCAAACTTGTAAGCGAACTGAAACAAAGTTAACCGAACCAACCCGAACTATGACTTCGGTTACACGAACTGGAATCCGAACTTTGAAGTGAACTAAACTATAACGATCTGTTCCGAACTAGTCCGAACAGAGATTTCGCTAAGTGAACCAAACTGGAATCTTACGAACTCGTCCGAACTGGAACCGAACTGGACCATTATCCAATCAAATTCTGTGATTTTCAGTGTTTTTAACGTGATTTTCAGCAGTAAATCAGATAAACTGAAGAGGAATGATTTAGGATTGGATTTTTCCCTAAAAACACAGCAGAAATGATCAAACAAGAGTAAAAACGCACTAAATTTCAAAAACCTCCACTTTTTGGACTAAAAACTCAAAAAACAACTGAGATTTGATCAGCATATTGAACCAAAAGCTCTGATACCACTTGTAAAGTTATGAGCGGGGGATCGTCTACTCGATCGTATTGAAATCAATGTAATTCAAGTAAGAATGAGACACAATGAGGTAAATACAAAGAGATTTGTAATGCTTAACACTCAGAGATTACACACAGAAAACACACACTTAAGATCTGACCAGAAGTTACTAAAACTATACAAGAGGAAGCTATTTATAGTTGTACCAAACTGTGCGAACTGGACTTCACATGAACTGCCACTTCGGGTCAGTTCGTGTGCAGCCGAACTGGCAGTTCGGGTCACTTCGGACACAGCCTCTTTTGTAGCTCATCTTGTACTTGATACTTCACACGACGATCAGAATCATGTACTAACAAATAGGTTTTATCTTAAACAATCTTCAAGTTAATTCACTACTTTTTCTTGACATTCTTACAGGCATCCCAATTGGGATCCTTACGAGAATTTCTTCCGGTATCCTGGCAGGTAGCCTAGGCATATTACTTGTGGGACTCCTGTATGAAGCATAGTTTATAGGATCGGTATTATTTAGACTTTAACTAAACAAGAACCTTCTACTTGTAAATATAACCCTGCGGAATTAAAGTTATATTTCACTTTACTTGAGCAGATTTTAGTTCTCTTGTATTAGGTAGTGTTTGATTTGCATAAGTATAGTAACAACGAAGTAAGAAATACTCAGCACTATTTGCATTAACTCAAAGTTACACTATTACAAGGTGATCAAGAACCGTGTGTAAACTAGAGCTAACTAATGCTATATAAGTGCAGATGAGATCAATGACAGCCAATGATCTCGAACGATTTAATCTAAACCGTTAACTACAAAGTCAAATACAAACTACAAAAAGAATAAACTTTGACAATTGGAATATCTTGCGTGTGATCAGCATCATACTACTATAGGAGAGCGGCTTTGATAGATTTGGAAGCAACCGAGAAGCTTTTTCAGGATTGGACGACTGAAAAGACATCTCAGGAAAAGTCCGGTTGAACTCATTAACTGGTGGATAATCGAGTTCACCAGGAATATTCGCTAACAGACAAAATTGATTCTTCCGCTTGAAGTTGAGACTTCCGCTTGAACATCAACTTCAGCCGGTACACATCAAAAATGGCTTTCAGCCGGAAATCTTCAAAGCGATATTCCTTACAATCTCCCCCTAAGCTGATGCTGTCAAATTATTCTTCAACTTCGAAGTCTATCTTCAAAATCTGACTTGTACCCAAAAATTCTTCTCCTTGACCTACTTGTTAACAGACTTGATGTTGGCATCTAGATTTTGAGAAAGTTCTTTAGAGTTGGTTTTAGTCACCTTCATATGTTTGAATGATGCCCAATCTCTTTCATTCCATTCAGTCTGAACTGAGATTGATTCATGGGCAGAGAAGGTGCCATCGACTCTATGCACATAAAACAGCTTCTCTTCTTCTTCCCAAATGATAAATTTAATATCACTAACAGGCTCTTCTTCTTCTTCAGTTGAATCATCTAAGTTGCTCCTGTAGAGCATTCCACAATTAAGCACTATTGGTTCAATGTGAAGCCTTAACAGGTGCTCAGCTCTTGATGGACTTAGAATTTTTCTAAGTTTCAAAATGATGTCAGTCATCTGTAGTGCAGAAAGAAATTTAGTGGCCTTGTGATCATTCACCACTTGAGTTATGCCATTTGCCAAATTGAAAGTGAAATCAAAGTTATCTTCATTCACTGTCCACCCAATAATTTTGTTCTTTCTGGGTGGCCCTCTTCTCCTTTGTCTTTGATCTTTCTTCTTTCTAGCATTCATCAATTTCCTCTTTTTCATCCTTCTCTCTTCATCAGAAGCACTTCCTGATTCTTGCACAGCAGGTGCTTTACCCTTTGCTGAGGATGAAGAGGGACCAGGTTGAACTTAAGTTGGTTTGGCAGGTGGTGTAGGAGCATTGGTGATTGAGGGTTCTCTGATGGTGAGTGGAGGCAAAGATGTTTGAGGTGGTGGTCTACTAGCTTCGGGTGTAGGGCTGGAAGGAGGAGTTGGTGGGAAGATATCTGAAAAATCTATGGTGGGAGCAGGTTTCTTCTTGAAGGGAACAACTGGAGTACAGTTATTTGTTCTATACTTTGGGTTTGAAAGTTTGTTGGCTACCTTCTTGGATATGGAGGGTGGCTTATATGGTATGATGGCAAGTGACTGATATGCTGATGGAGTAGTTGTAGGTGTAGGGTTTGGGTTATAGATGAAGGAAGGTGGAGGTAGGATATCTGCATCATCAGTAATAGTTCCCACTGCTACAGTGTTAGTGCTATCTTCAAGATTTTCAGTTGTTCCCTTGCCGGTGGAAGCAATGCTCTTCTCCGCTTGATCACTGGCTCTTTCAGGCGGAAAGATGACATCTTTCAATAGTCTGGTGATCATGTTTATGTGCTCAGAGAGAGCACCAGCAATCAACATTGAAGACTGAACTAATTCAGTGAGATTGGGTTCTTCAAATGGAGATATGGCAATTAACTAACTGCTCTTCATATTGACCCAACTTTCTTCAACTGTGAAGGGTTTGACAACAACTTTCTTGCAGGATGTGGTTTCTAACTTCAAGCGGAATTCTATCAGTTTATTCTATTTCGATTATGGCAGGTGTTGAAGTTAGTTTTTCCCCTAATTTGACAGTATCAGCTTCATCAGCATCTCTGTTTGGGTTTGAAGGACCTGCCGCAGCTTTAGTAGGAACAGTCTTTACTAATGTAGCAACAGTTGCATTCAGACAATCAACCTGTGTTTGGAGATTTAGGTAAAATTTTGTCAATTGAGGTAGTGTATAACTTTCCTCAACTGGCATTTTACCAGTATCCCTGGACAAAACCAAGTTATCTAATGACTCCCCCTCAAAAGAAGGCTCATCCCTAAGAGAATATCCCAGTTGAACTAGCTTCCACTTGGGCATTTTTCCTTTAGCGGGGCTTGAAGCTGCAGGTTGGTTGGTGGTAATAGGTGGAGGAGACCTAAAAACCATATTTCGCTGTCTCTTGAAAATGATAGGTGGGGATTCGGATGAGGAAGTGGCAGCAGTGGTGGTAGTTTGAGTGGAAGCTTTCCTCTTTTTGGAATGATAGGTTTTTAAAGTAGAGGAAGCTGGGACAGATGTGGGATTAGGAACTATTGGGTTTATAAACCTGTCATCTTGAGCAGGTTGTTCAATTGCAGCAACAGTTTTCGTTTGAACCTCAGCCTGAGCAGGTTCATCAGGAAACTGCCTTGGAATTGGCAGGGGATGGTCAGTGTCCCTTCCAAGAAAAACTGTCTTATTTTGAGCAAGATTAGAAAAAGTTTTCTCATTGAGGAGTTTTGGTTGTAAAATTGTACCTCCCAAAACAATGTGGGGGTATTCCTCCTTGGGAATACAAGTCTAAAACCTGGGATATAGGTAGAAATAATCTAGTGTGATGTTTGTTTTAAGGCCTTTGAAAATTAATTTGGAAAAATTAAAACTTTGACCTTTGACCACAGCAAAGAATGCTGAGGCTTGTTCAGCAACGAGTTCATCAAAACCTCCTTTCTTGTGAGTTAAGCAGACCAAGAGGGTGTGAGCCAAAAATCTCCATTTATATGGCAGTTGCCCCTTCTTGATGGTTTCGCTTCCCATTAAACCGCCGTAACCAATATCTTTGAATAAAGGTAGGTATACTTGTGAGTTAACAAACACATGGCCATCTTCATCCCTTATCTCAACACTTTTCTAATTTTGGCTTCATCTATCTCCACTGTTGTGCCTTGAACTGTTAACACAATCTTCTCACTACTGTTATCACCTTCAGCAACCCTAGCATGTGACCAGAATTCCTCCATAATTTTTTCGAAGATCACCGCTTCAACTGTCAGTGCGTGATGAAGATGACAGTTCTTGAGGAAGTCAATCATGCAGTTGTAAATATCGGTTTTACTGGGTGCTTCAAGGTAAGCCACCAGGTTGTGTTCCACAGGGAACCTTGAATCACTGGAAGGCTTCTTGCCACTTGAACTCGCCTTGGGAGCCATTGTTGATGCAGAATTTGAGAGAAATTTATGGTTTTTGGGAAGTTATGGAGAAAGTTTGGGAGTAATTTCGGAGTGGGGTTTGAGAGAAATGGGGAAATGACGATAATTTAGGGCTTTTTACCTTTTCCGTCGGTGACGTGGAGGAGAGAGGTTTTAAACCAACCGTTCAGTAACTGATGTGACTGGTGCTTTATGGGTTATATGGTACAACACGTTAAAGCATGTCATTATCCAAAAGGATGTTTACTGAAACCTCAGATATTTAATGGTAAAAAATTTAATGGATAATTAAATGTGTATCAGCTTAATAAGGTGTGCCTTTAATGAAAAAAGTGACTTTGACTTGTTGACCCGGAAGTTCAAGCGGAACCCATTTTCTCCTTTATTTTAAAAACCAAATTTCTTCCGTTTGAACTTCAAGCGGATAATTTTTCCGCTTGGAAGTATTGTTTTCAAAAACTTTTTCCACACAATTTACAAAGCATTTTTCCGGTTGAAGTTCACCCGGAGATTTTCAAAAGTTTTGTTCTCGCGGGTTGAACCGGAACTTGGACCAGAAAACCAAAACACATGATTTTTGAAAATTTGTGTTAATTTTTCACAGTCTAACAGCAGTTACTGACTATGAACTAAATTTTTTTCTAATTAACAAAAGAAATTTTCAATTTTCTTTTCTTTTTGTATCAAGAGACGGGCTCTTGAGCACATGCCTCTCTTTTATTAAAATTGTGAAAAGCTTTCTGTTAGTCAAAGTTCATCATCCCAATGGCTGTGATAAGGTAGAAAAATCTTGCCTCATCAAAAGCTTTGGTAAACAAATCAGCCAGTTGATGATCAGTATGAACTTTGAATAACTTAATTAGATTCTTTTCTGCACAATCTCTAATAAAGTGATACATTATATCAATGTGCTTTGTTTTGGAGTGCTTGACTGGATTGTTGATGATGGATATGGCACTGTTGTTTTCTGTAAAGATTGGAGTTTCCATGAAGGTCATTCCATAATCAAGCATCTGATTTTGGATCCAAAGAACTTGACTGCAGCAGCTTCAGGCAGCAATGTACTCGGCCTCAGAAGTTGATGTAGAAACACAAGTTTGCTTCTTGCACTACCAAGAAACAAGTCTTTCACCCAAAAATTGACATTCGCCTGATGTTGATTTCTTGTCTATGTCACAGCCTCCATAGTCACTATCGGTGAATGCTTTTAAAGAGAAGTCAGAATTTTTGGGATACCATAAACCCAGTTTTGGTTGACCCTTCAAGTACTTGAAAATTCTCTTGACAGCAAGCATGTGTGACTCCTTTGGTGATGACTGATATCTTGCACATAAGCAAACACTAAACATGATGTCAGGTCTACTTGTAGTGAGATACATCAGTGATCCTATCATTGCTCTGTAAATGTGTACATCTACTGGCTTGCCACTTAAGTCGTTGGTTAACTTGTGGGAAGTGGAGATAGGAGTTTTAGCACTTGAACATGTTAGTATATCAAATCTCTTCAGCATATCTTGGATATACTTTGACTGGTTCAGAAAGATCCCAGCTGCAGTTTGCTTCACTTGTTGTCCTAAGACGAAGGTTAATTCTCCCATGGAGCTCATTTCAAATTTTGACTGCATCAAAGTTTCAAATTCCTTGCACAACAAAGTATTAGATGAACCAAAAATAATATCATCTACATAAATTTGTACCATCAACATGTCCTTACCAAGAGTTTTGACAAACTGTGTTTTATCAATAGCTCCTCTCCTGTAGCCATTCTCTAGAAGTTAGTTTGAAAGAGTTTCATACCAGGATCTAGGTGCTTGTTTGAGGCCATACAGGGCTATGATTAGCTTGCACACCCTGTTTGGATTATGAGGGTCCTCAAAGCCAGGAGGTTGCTTGACATACACTTCTTGTTCCAGTAGGCCATACAGGAAGGCACTTTTGACATCCATTTGAAATAGTTGGAAGTCTTTGAAGACAGCATAGGCTAGAAAAATTCTGATTGCTTCTAATCTAGCCATTGGTGCAAACACTTCATCATAATCAATGCTTTCTTCCTGTACATAGCCTTGAACCACCAGTCTTGCTTTGTTCTTAATGACAATGCCCCTGTCATCCTTTTTATTTCTGAACACCCACTTGGTACCAATTGGTTCTGCATCAGCAGACAGATCAACCAATTCCCAAACTTTCTGCTTGTTAAATTGAAATAATTCTTCTTGCATTGCCTCTACCCAGCTGTTATCTTCTAAGGCTTCAGCTACCTTCTTGGGTACTTCTTGAGACAGAAATGCAGCGTGCAAACAAATATTTGCATCAGCATATTTACTCCTTTTTAACATAGGTGCAGACATATCTCCAATAACATTATCCAATGGATGATTCTTGTTGATTCTTCTGTCTATGAGCATAGGGAACTCATGGCTTCTTCCATTTGATCGTATGTGGAGCATAGGAAGTATGTGTTCAAGCTCAACATTACCAAAGTGTGATACAGGATCTGAAACTTCAACTACTTCATGAGAACTGGTTTCTTAATTGTGGGTCAGATGCTCAAAACTGAACTCATTAGATGCAGCATCATTGGAGTTTTCAGGTTCACTTGACCTGGAATCAGTGTTCTCCACAGTTTCTGAAATGGAGTTTTCCGGTTGAACTTGAACCGGAGAAGCGAGTTCCGCTTGGACTTCAACCAAAACTATCTCATCATCGATTTGAACTATTTCAGAAGGTTTTTTTTCCATTGCCTGGCAAGATAGGCTTGATAGTCATTGAAGACAAGAAGATTGGCGTCTTAATTCAAGCTTGGTTACTCTTCCAATGTTCATCAGCTGACCTATAAGAATTATGTTCCTGCACTGATGAACTCACAGGCTTATCAATAGTTATGTTGAAAGCAGTGGTTAGTGTATCGATATCGAATAACCAGGTGGGCTGAGACTCAAAATTGTTGGGAGATTTTTCATTAAAAGACACGTTTTTAGTTTCTTCAACAATTTTTGTTCTCTTGTTGTATACTCTGTATGCTTTAGACATACCAGAATATCCAACAAAATATCCTTCATCTGCCTTTTCTGCAAATTTAGGCACTAGCTCATTGGTTCTCAATATTGTGATAGGACAACCAAATGGCTTAAAGAAATAATTATTTGGCTTTCTTTTTCTCCAAAGCTCATATGGTGTCTTGTTCTTTCCTTTAACAATTAAGATCCTGTTTTGGACATAATAGGCAGTGTTCACTGCTTCTGCCCAAAATATCATAGGGAGTTTAGAGTCTGCTAACATTGACCTAGCAGCTTCAATCGGTGTCCTATTTCTCCTTTCAGCAACACCATTTTGTTGTGGAGTTCTAGGAGCACTGAATTGTCTAACAATTCCCTTTTCCTCACAAAATGAATTCAAAACATTATTTTTAAATTCAGTGCCATTGTAACATATGATTGTTTTCACTTTGAAATTGGATTGATTTTCTAAATTATCACAAGAGTTTTTGACAATTCAGCAGTTTCATCTTTTGTTTTAAGAAAGAAAACCCATGTATATCTAGAGAAATCATCAATAATGACAAAACAGTATGACCTTTTTCCTAAACTCATTACTCTAGTTGGACCAAAAAGATCCATGTGAACAGCTCTAGAGTTTGTGAAATAGAAGATTCAACTTTTGGCTTGAAGGAGGTTTTGTGTTGCTTGCCCTTGGGACATGGCACACAATGTTCAGAAAATGTAAATTGCTTGTTAGGAAGACCCTTAACCAAGCCAAGATTGACAATTATGTTCATGTTTTTGTAGTTTACATGTCCTAACCTCCTATGCCACAAATCAGATTCATCCAATGAGGCTTAGGATATAAAGCAAGCAGTGCCACATGAGGGTGCAGCAACTGACATATGTCCATCTCTCCTGGGTGGTTTTAAGCATGATTAGCTCATCAAGAATTTTCACACCAGGTTTGAGAACTATAGCCTCCCTCTCATTAAACATCAAATTCAAATTCTTGTCACACATTTGTGATATACTGAGTAGATTGAAATTTATATGTATCAACAAAATTAACTCTATCAGAACTTACCAGTCCATTGCTCATATCTCCTTGTGCTGAGATGTGGCCTTTAGTGCTACCAAAGGCAACTGGTCCTCCATTGATTCTTTTTGTGTTTTCTAGTATATGCTTATTCCCTGTAATGTGGCAAGTGCATCCACTATCTACTACCCATAGGCTATGTTCGCCTTTATTTTGCACCTGCACATATCAGATTTGATCAGTTTCTAGAGGGGACCCAAGCCTGAGTGGTCTTGGGTCTACCATAAGCATCGTTATACTTGTACTCCTTGACTACTAAAGTATTCACAACTGGAGCATCATAAGCAGATCATCATTATCAAGGTTCAAGCTCTCATAGGGAGTGCTTGTTTGACTTAATCTCTCACTCTTGTTGTTTTTCCTCTCAGCAATTTTTCTTTCATGGTATTCTCGGAATTTTTTCTGTTTATTGGTCACTTTCTTTGGTATTTCACTCGATGAACAGTGAGCTTGATTGACCAATTTAGTTCTTTCAGGTGCTTTTGGAAACCTTTGAGAAAAAATTTCAACCTGATGTGGAACACAGTAACTTCCACTTGAACTAGCAAAGAATTCCGGTTGGTTATTTCTTGCCTTTTGAAAAACTTTCCCTTGAGGTGGTCTTTCCTCTTGAGGGATTTCTTCTACCTTGGCTTTCAAAAAGTTCAAACCCTTCAGCAAAGTGTACTTTCGTCTCTGCTTGGGAGCAGTAGCTGATCTGGGCTGTTTTCGATTTTCCGGTTGAACTGAAGTTCGAGCGGAAAGTTGTTCGGGTTGAACTTCAGCCGGAAAACAATTTTGCTTTAAAACAAAAAAACTTGCATTTCTTCATTTCCCACCAAAATCCTGTTAGGATCAGATCCAAAATACTTCATTGTTTGGCTTTTCACATGTGAGATTCTACCTGTGAGCTTTCTTTGGAAATTAGTTTTTGGTTTTTGAGCAAATTTTGGTTTTGAAAGATGTTGAACTTTACTCAATGGGTTGAATAAACACATGGCAGCAAGGTGCCCTTTTTCACCGCAGAAAACACATTCAAGACTTTTTGCTTCATAAAATTCATTTTTCCTAGGAGACTCATTTTTGGTAATTTGCTTGTAATTTAATTGACCAAGTCTTTGAGTTTGACTTCCCTTTGGTTGTTCAGGTTGTTTCCCTCCAACTTTTGAATCCTTTGATTCATAAATAGTTGGGGGTGGGACAGCAATTGATGGTTTCAAAATTTTTTATTGGTCAACTAATGCAGATGTGCTTGCATTATTGACTTCAGGCTTCTTAGTTTCAACAGATTTTTCAATGCTTGACTGTGATGAGGTATCATCAACAATGAGACTAATTTTACATTCTGTTGATAGGGCTTTGATTGGTTCGATTGCAGGTGAGTATTCAATTGGTGGCTCAACGTTGTTATAGCCAACACCAGCTTTCCCATACTCCCTCCCATCCATAGTTTCTAAGCCTTCTTCTTTGCAGTTTGAAACTTATCACAGGTGAAAAACGCATCTTTTAGTTTTATTTCAAGAACATCAACCTCAACCTTAGCTTCTTTGGTTTCTTTTCTTGATTTTTCAAGTTTTGACAACAAGTCATCCGGTTGTGTTTCAAGAATGGAGTTGGTTTGCTTTAATTGTTCAAATTCTTTGTTTAAGTTGTCAATCTTAGTAATGTAAGATGACTCAGTTTTCTTAAAGCATTCCTTTAACTCATTTAAGTTTGAAACTTCATCAATCAGATCTGTGTTGTGATTTCTGTACTTTGTCACTTGTTCAATGCAGGCAGGGCTGCATAAGTTTTCTAGATCTTTTCAGGAATTGAATTTACCTGATCAGAAGGAGAATCTTGCTTGGCCATCAAAGCATGGTTGATAGGCTCGAACTCAGCTAGAAAGTCTCCCCATTCAAAGCATTCAGTATGCTTTGCTATAGCAGCAACCACATTCTGATGGTTTTGACTTTCGGTTGGTTTTGGTTGGGTGGGTTGTTATCCTGAACTATGAGCATAATTGTTGCATGAATTGTTGTGGTTGTTTCCACCATGATTATTCATCTGAGTTTGACCTTGATTTTTTCCTTCCCTTCTTGGTTGGGGGCACTCTCTTGCAAAGTGACCAAGTTGGTGATAGTTGTAGCATTTTACCTTGCTTTTGTCTAGGCCAATGTGAGCACCTTTTGCTCCTTTGTAAGTTCTACCAGTTCTTTTGTAGAATCTTTGGGCTCTTACAGACACCATAGAAAGTTGGGTCAAAATATCCATTTCTTCTAAGTCAACAGCACCTATACATTCTAAGTCTTCACGAATGAAGCCTTGGTATGAGTCAGTTTCTACATAAGCTTTGTGAGAGTTACCAAAGGAAATTGAAAAACTCTCTTGATACCTTGGTGTCTCAGGGAAACTGACTATACGTGACTGGTATGAAGATGAGTTTGAAGATCTATTGTATTGAAAATCAGTAGTTACTAGAGCAGTTGAAAACAGCTGAGTTGATTTAGAAGATGAGTTTTGTTTAAGATTTAATTCCATTTCATAAGCACTGAGTATGCCATGAAGTTCACTAAGCCTCATCTTTTTCAAATTTTTACATTCTCTCATACTTACAGTGTAAACTGTCCACACAGAAGGCAGAGAACGTAAAAACTTTCTGTTTACATCGACCTGATCTAGTTTTACATCTACTTTTGGCAGTTCATCAAGTAAGGAAACAAATCTCAAATACTGGTTGGTCATAGATTCACCAGATTTATAGGTAAAGTTCTCATATTTCTATTTTAAAACATCTTTCTTTTTATCTTTAACCTCACTGGTTCCTTCATACATTTCACTTAAGGCATTCCACAGGCTATGTGCAGTTTTGTAACCCTTAAACCCACTTAAAATGGAGTTGGGAAGTGCAGCCTGTAGAGTCCAATATGCCTTATAGTCAAATTCGAGAGCAGCATAGTCAGATTCAACATATTTATCTAAGGGTTTTGGTATCTTGACTTCAGCGTCATCAGCAGATGGAATGTGGGAGAATAAGGACCTTCAGTCAAGGATTTCCATATACGGTGATCTAAGATCCTAACAAAACTTTCCATCCTGAGTTTCCAGGTACCAAAGTCATCAGGAGTGAACATTGGCGGTTTGTTAGCACTACCGTTTGAACATCCCAAACGGAGTTCATTCATTTTGAAAAACTTTTGAAAGACAAAAACAATAAAGCTTGTAGAGTAAACGAGTAGAGCATCAACTTTGAAGCACTAGAAGGCTTCAAAGTGAGAGCAAAAGCTCTGATACCACTTGTAGGATCGGTATTAGTTAGACTTTAACTAAACAAGAACCCTCTACTTGTAAATATAACCCTGCGGAATTAAAGTTATATTTCACTTTACTTGAGCAGATTTTAGTTCTCTTGTATTAGGTAGTGTTTGATTTGCATAAGTATAGTAACAACAAAGTAAGAAATACTTGGTACTATTTGCATTAACTCAAAGTTACACTATTACAAGGTGATCAAGAACCTTGTGTAAACTAGAGCTAACTAATGCTATATATAGTGCAGATGAGATCATTGACAGCCATTGATCTCGAACGATTTAATCTAAACCGTTAACTACAAAGTCAAATACAAACTACCAAAAGAATAAACTTCGACAATTGGAATATCTTGCGTGTGATCAGCATCATACTACTTTAGGAGAGCGGCTTTGATAGATTTGGAAGCAACCGAGAAGCTTTTGCAGGATTGGACGACTGAAAGACATCTCAGGAAAAGTCCGGTTGAACTCATTATCTGGTGGATAATCGAGTTCACCCAGAATATTCGCTAACAGACAAAATTGCTTCTTCCGCTTGAAGTGTTAGTTCCGCTTGAACTGCCAGTTCCGCTTGAACTACCAGTTCCGCTTGAAGTTGAGACTTCCGCTTGAACTTCAACTTCAGCCGGAACACATCAAAAATGGCTTTCATACGGAAATCTTCAAAGCGATATTCCTTACATAGTTAAACTGGGATAAACCCGGGATACTTGCTACTGGCGATTACCCAAACGTAGAAGAGGAGATAGCCTCTCAAAAGTTAGAAGGTATGCATGATACCTTAAGTGAAGGAGAGGTGGCTAGCAAAATGCTCATCACTTAGTTAGGAGTGGGTGTTAGCTTAGCTAACACCACTCCGATGCTTAAGTTATTATCGTATTATAGAAGTAATAAAAATAAAATGAATTTGGAATAGTGGACATACCTCTTTGTGTTAAGGCGATGAGGATCCTTAGGAATCCCAGCAGGATTCTCACATGAAATAAGCCTTGAGATGAATAGCATTCCAAACCCTTGGAAAAGGTTCTCCTTCCATGTTCACCAAATGATATGCCCATTTTCCTTCTTTGGAATCTATTAAGTATGGGCCTTCCCATTTGGGTGCCAACTTCCCATCAGCAGGGTTAGTTGTGTTTCGAAATGCCTTTCTGAGCACCATATCTCCCACTTGGAATTTTCCGAGCCATGTATTCTTCTTGTAAGATTTGGCCACTCTTTGCAGGTAGGATGTCATTCGGATTATGGCCAAGTCTCTAAGCTCGTTAACTGTTTCGAGATCCTGAAGCAGATTCTGATTGTTGGTATCAGGATCCTAGCAGCGGATCCTTGTTGCAGGTGTCACCATCTTTATAGGGATCACGGCCTCAGTTCCAAATACTAAGGAGAATGAGGTTTGACATGTTGCCTTCTTAGGTATTGTTCTATCTGCCTAAAGTACAAATGGCAGCTCCTCAGCCCACTTGCCTTTCTTGGAACCCAACTTCTTCTTGAGGTTGTTGATGATGATCTTGTTGCTGGATTCTGCTTGACCATTGGCCTGAGGGTGAACAAGTGTTGAAGTGATCATCTTGATCCCCCTACTTGCACAAAAATTTGTAGTTCTCTTACCAATAAACTGGGAGCCATTGTCACAAGTATTTTTTGCTGGAATCCCAAATCTGGTAATGATGTTCCTCTTGATGAAGGATATCACCTCCTTCTCCCTTACATGAACATAGGCTCTTGATTTAATCCACTTGGAGAAATAATCTGTCATTGCGAGCATAAACACCTTCCCTCCGGGAGCCTTGGGCAGCTTTCCCACAATATCCATGCCCCCACTTCATAAATGGCCAAGGTGACACTATAGAATGCAGATGCTTGGCTGGTTGATGCAGAATATTGCCATGCTGTTGGCAGGCATCACATTTCTGGGAGAAGCTCATGGCATCATTCTTCATTGTAGGCCAATAGTAACCAAATCTAAGAACCATAGAGAAGAGTGCTTTACCCCCAGTGTGGTTTCCACAATCTACCCCCGTGAATGTCTTCGAGCACCTCAAGAGCTTCTGACTTTTCTAAGCATCTCAAGTAGACACCTGCAAGAGATGTTCTATATAATATTTTATTAACATAAGATAGGGTACTACCTTGGCGCGAAAAGCTCTGGGATTTTCACCCTTAAGGATCTCCCCATCTTGTAGATATTTTCTGATCGGGTGAGTCCAGGATTCCCGAACATCTTCGGGATCCTCAACATTTGCGTCTTCGTTACTGTCAACTACGTGAGCTTCCTGTTCAGCTATTGCAGGGGTCAGGATGTGTGTTATTGGGATCCTAATATTCTCCTGTATCCTAAATGATGAAGCTAATTTTGCTAAGGTATCAGTTTCCGAGTAGTCTTCTCTTGGGACCTGTGTTATGTTGAAACCTTCGAAACACGATGCTAATTTTTTAGCAATATCTAAATATTTAATTAAATTTTCCCCTCTCACTGCATAAGATCCATTAAATTGGTTAGTCAATCAAGGAGAGTCAATAAATACTTGAATGGACCGGATTCCCATATCCTTGGCTAGTTGTAATCCAACAATCAAAGCCTCATATTCAGCTTCATTGTTGGTAGCTTGAAACTCACAAGATATGGATAGTGGTAATATGTCCCCCTGTGGCGATTTAAGCAGGATGCCTAGCCCTGTTCCTCTAACATTTAAGGATCCGTCTGTATAGAGAATCCAATTATCATCGAGCTTCTCAAGCTTCTGGACTTCTTTATCCTCTTTCAGCTCAATGTCACTACTGAAATTAGCCACAAAGTCAGCCAAGGCCTGGGATTTAATTGTTGTCCTTGGCTCATATCTGATATCGTAGGAACTTAATTTGACTGCCTAATTAGCCATCCTACCTGATGTGCTCGGAACGTACCTAAAAATGGAATAAAAACCTAGACCTAAACCTAGACCTAGACACACCTAATTTTACCGAAATAACCTAAACTAGACCGAACCCTAAGGCAAGTGTACCTATCGGATAGTAGAATAGCTAGGGCAAGACCGGATTATCGAACCTAAGGACACTATTCTAGACAAGAATTAACCTAGACCTAGAAATTGGAAATACTGAGTAATTTGGTTTTGGATTTGATTTGGGATTAACTGAAGTTAACTAATTCAACTACACAACCGGACAACCACAGGAAACCTTTGGGGAAAATCAAATGAGGAAGAGATATACCACCTAGACCTAGACTCGCAATTGAAAATTAACTTTACCTCGGCTCTGACAAATCTGATGGTCACTAGTTCACCTTTTAAGTCCTTCCTAGATAACGATTCTAACGCTCGAACAAGGGTTCACCTTTTAAGTCCTTCCCACTTCAATTACCCTAGCCACCCTCGGATATACCTAAGGTACACCTAGACTAACCGGAGCTACCAATGATAACCACGAGTGACACGGAACTACCAAGCTAGACAAAACCCTAGGACACTTCCTTTTGAGACAGTGCAACCCTAGAACTTTAACCAACCCAACTACCCGTTAAACCTGTACCTTTTAAGTCTTCAGTTTAGCAGCACATTATAACCAAATTATCAATTAAATATTAATGCAATAGTCAAGGAAACCCTAACTACACTTTAGCAATCAACCTTAAAATCGACTACTTTAGTTAATCTACCTAAACCGAAAGACATTCGCGGGTAAATCAAGCATCAACAATCAACTAATAAACTGATCATAACACACATATACATCACCCATGGCAATATATGGAATTTAATAGAATCGCAACATCAATCAATGAGTCAAAACCGAGAATAAAGTCAAATATTCAACTACTCATCACAATGGCCTAGGTGGCATAATTAGGTTAGCCTACAATCATGGTTTGAATAATAAACATAACAAAGTCTGGAATTTGATTCAAAAGCATGATAGCAATTATTGAAAAACAAAGTAAACGGAAGAACCCGATAGCGAATTCCAATGCAAACTTGATCTCTCAATGTTCCCTCGTGATCCCAGCTCTCTTCTGTTCTGAAAATCGCCTCTGGTCGCTCCTGAAATCGTCTGGAAGTCGAAGAATGACGAAACTAAACCCTAAAGTCGAATTTATATGAAATTTCCTTTTTCTGCGGGTTTTACAGTTGTAGGCGTATCGCTTACTGCTTCCATTCCCCCAGGCGATACGCCTGGGCCTTGCTACGCGACAGTTTAGTCGGTCAAACCGACTTAACCCCCGTTGACTTTCCTTTTCACGCGCGTACCGCTTGCCAATGATCAAGTTCCAGGCGATACGCCTGGAACTACTTCTTCAGCATTTCTTCTTCTTTTCTTCTTAACTTTCAACTTGGCTCGGGACTTTATTAAAAACCTACAAAACTTATAAGAAAACATAAACAAAGACCAAGAGACCCAAACTTAGCTAAAACAACTAAAACAACCGCAAAACCGACTCAAACTGACTCAAATAACTAACTAAAAGACACCGGAAATGGGATGTGTTTGCAACACATCAAACATCCCCACACTGACTCTTTTTTCGTCCTCGAAAAATACTGCAATTGGAATCACAACCAGGAGATTGACTTCTAAAACATTTCACATTCCAAAATTCAGACAGTCCACCATACAATTCCACATACCATAATGTAATAACACCCTAGCTATGATTGTCGATATTTCGATCCGATTAAACCCAACCACCAACCTTTTCTTTCGCCCCCGTGTGTTTATAAAAATTACCAGATATAAGTTCAGTCGCCAATGGATCCCACTAAAGAAAGGTCAAGTTCAACCTATTACCGAATCATATTCAGTCAAAGCAAAGGGTAATAATTGATTTACATTTATATATTTTCTCCAACCCCCCCCCCTTAAACCAGATACTAGGATGTCCAAAGAATAACTATTTATTTATATGCACATTATTGAGCATTTATTCTCTAAGCTATCTCTTTTTTTTTTCAATTTTTTTTCAATTTTTTTTCTTTCATTTTTTTTTTCTTTTTTTTTGATAATTGGTCACTTTTACCTAACTTACCAACGGACATCACCAGAGGTATTCTTTCACAAGGTCTTACCCCCGAAATCATACGTGAGTATTTTGCCCGCGAGATCCGGAACATCATCAGAGGTACTTACCATGGGATACTATCCTTAGTTTGTACATGAGTATTCTGCCCCTTCACTCTAATTCATTAACCAGATTATTACCTACATGCTCATTGGAAATTCTAAGGACATAAGAGTATCTAGCCTAAAGTGGTCTCTTCCCTCCTAATCATCAGATTCAGAATCCCTATCACTCCTAAAATGGGAATCCACTAGCAGACTGATTAGCATATTTATACAACAAATAAACACATAGGCTATTTAAGCTACTCCTAGGTCAGCTGGGCCTACCGACACATCATAGACTAATAAATGCTTTCCATTCATACCATACTTATCACATTTCCCACATTATTAATTAATTTAACCTTTAAACACAGTTAGACAATCAATTCCCAGTTTTACCTATCATTTTCCATTATATTGCAGCCAGAATCTCGGACATTTTGAACAATTTTTTCAATTTTTTTTTCAAATTTTCAAATTTTCTGACTCAATAAAACACTAAAAATAAAAACTGACTCAAGACGAACTACGAAAGTATCCCATCCCCACACTTGAACTACACATTGCCCTCAATGTGGAATGGAACAAAAACAAATCAGAAATAAAATAAATAAAATAAAAGAAGTTGAAACGTGTTCACCTGAAACTCCAGAGACTCGGCACATCGAACACAAACGAACCACCGCAAATCCGGTACACAAAAATAATAAATAAAAATGAAAATTAAAGATTTCTGAACTACCTCCTCCAGGCGTATCGCCTACAACCTTGCTTCCCCAGGCGATACGCCTGGAACTGCAAACAACCTGCCCGCCAAAGGAGCAAGCGTATCGCCTACAACCTACCACCCTCCAGGCGATACGCTTGGAACGCGATTTCCAGGGAATTTTTGGAATTTGACCCCAAAAATTTTCTATCTCTTTTATGCTCCAGCAGCTCCTTAGTCGAAATTTCCAGCCAAAACTGCAAATTTGACCTGCACATCCTCAAATTGCCAATAGCTCGAATCTCCAGAATAACCTGCAAACACAAAAACACAAAAACCAAAAGACGCAAATGCACGAAAAACGAAAACTTGCAGAAATTTAAAACACAAATACAAAAATATACACCTCTGGGCACTGCATCAATCAGATCACAACAGCAAAACAACCTCCAAAACCATCAGGAGGCTTGGATTTAACATCCTTGACCCCAAAAACACCGGATTTCAACCGGTTTCTAACCAACCAACCATCTAACAACTTCCTACCCCATAAAGCACTAAACTTTTCTGCTCTCAATAACCTCTTAACCTTCCAATGCTTATACCTACCCGGAAGAAATTGACATTTACCAAGAAAACTCATTTTCGGGTCATGGGTAGCAACAATCACATCTAACCTCCCCACACTTGGACTAAGCACAATCCTATCATCCAAGATACCTAAATCCTCAAGTGTGGGGGTCCTAACTACCTTATCAACTACCAAGTCACTCTCCACACTCACCAACTTCTCGGGTTCTCCTAATGGGTCACAATGATCACTCTTATCAACTAAGGTCTCTAACCCTCCTATATCTTCCCCACACTTATCCACTATCACCACTTCTTCCTCAACTACCTCACCGGGTTCTTCTAATGGGTCACAAATTTCATTTTTATCAACTAACTCAACTAACCCCCCGGTGTCCTCCCCACACTCATCCTCTTCAAACTCATCATCATCCAACCGATTGCCTACAACCACAAGATCTATAAAGGACATGAAAGTACCTATCAAGCAAACCGATTCCGTGCCCTTATCCTTACGCCTACCCACTTCAAACACTACACTCTCATGGTCAACCCTCAAAGTAATCGTTCCCGCAAAAACATCAACTAGCGCCCGGGTGGTCCTAAGGAAAGGTCTACCTAAAATCAAAGGGCAACTAGCATCATATGCACAGTCAACTACCACAAAGTCTATAGGGAACAAAAATTTATCAATTTGAACAAGCACATTTTCCACTATTCCTTTGGGTCTAACAATCGATCTATCTGCCAAAGAAATTGTCATCATAGTCGGTTCCAACTCGCCTAATCCTAGATGCATGAAAACAGAATATGGCATAACGTTAATCGAGGCACCTAGATCAGCTAAAGCACATGTAACAGATGAATCACCAAAAGAGCACGGAATTGTAAATGTACCAGGATCAGTCAATTTTTCAGGCAATTTATTTTGAACTACAGCAGAACAATTAGCATCAAGAGTGACATCCGAAAAATTTTCAAGCTTCTTCTTATTAGTTAACATATCTTTCAGAAATTTAGCATACTTAGGCATTTGTTTAATGACATCAGTAAAAGGTAAAGTGACCCTAAGCTGCTTAAGAAGCTCTAAGAACTGATTATATTCACGTGCATTCTTCTGTTGAACCAACCTCTCAGGATAAGGAACTTGCTTCAGATCATCGGCTGTGATTGGTCGAGGCGCAAATCTCACTCTCTTCTTCTCCTTCACCGCTTCCCACTTCAGCGGCTTCTCTCTAACCACCTCAGCCTCGACGTTCGGTGCGGTACTTGCTGGCGTAACGCTCTCGTGCACCCTCCCGTCCGGCGTCTCCAACTCAATTTCCTCATCAACCGGCTCCTCAACATCTACCGCCGGTGATGGACTCTGGACAACTCTCCCGCTCCTAGTGGTAACAGCATTAACCGACGCATTGGGGTTCTTGTAAGTACTACCAGAGAATTGACCCCCACGGGAATTGAGCTCCTTCAGCTGCTTCGCTATGTCACCGACTGACCGCTGCAAATCCAGGAATGAAGCTTGTTGATTTCTTAGCAACGTCTCATGCTCTGCCAACTTCTTCTGTGTGGCCTCATCTCTCGCGTTCATCTGCTGCAGGATCTGCGTTTGGTTCATAACCAGCTCCGTAAGCTCCTTCACAGTCGGCCCTGCATCTCCTCCACCATTCTGATTATACCTTGGTTGAAAACCAGGTGGATTTCCTCCCTCTCGCCATCCTGAATTTTGGCCACTCCTCCACCCAGACTGGAACGAATTACCGAACTGGTTTCGGTTTCCAATATAATCCACTTGCTCAGCGGGAGCAAGCGGGCAGTCTCGGGTGTCGTGAGCGCCTCTGCACAGCTCACATTTGGCTTTGATGTGGAGTTTGATTTCTTCTAAGGTCTTATAAATGTTTTCTAACTCCCTAGGTGGTATGGTCTCTGAGCCAATGTGATGGACACCCCGGGTAGATGTAGAAGGTGTGAGTGATCTAGTCGGGGCCAAGGTGGCTCTCCGACCTCCGGGTGCCTGCTGTTCAGCAAGGGCGAAGCTCTCGAAAAGTGATTTGCATTCATCAACTGTGAGCTTCTCCATCATATGTCCTCCAGCTGAAATATTGAACTCTTTCTGAACAGAATAAGGAAGTCCGTTGTAGAACTTCTCGATGATAGCCCATTCCGTCAACCCGTGTTGCGGACATCTACTCAGAAGAGTGTTGAATCGTTCATACGCAACCGAATAAGGCTCATCGGGGTCCATTTTGAAGGAATGGATTTCCTCCCGAGTACGCGCAGCCTTAGCTGGAGGATGATACTTCTTCAGGAATTTTGTGGTAAGATCGTCCCAGGTGGCGATCGAATTCGGCGGAAGCGTCTCAAGCCACTCGGCGGCTCGAGACGTAAGGGAGAATGGAAATAAACGCAAGTAGATGATTTCGTTCGCGACTCCGGTGAGTCCGAACGTGTTGCAGATACGAATAAACCGAGAAATATGCGTCGGTGCATCTTCGTCCTCACGTCCATGGAACTGAATGGAGTGCGTCAAAGCGTTGATGACGTGGGACGGAACTTGCCAATTCGCGGTGTTGGCAATAGCAGGCTGTGCAATAGCAAACCGGGCCTCGGTGACTCCGGCGCTAGCCTGCTCGTGGACGGTGCGACGTGCCGCCATGGATGAAAGATCGGGGAATGGTATGGGTTTGGTGTCGCGTGTGGATGAAGAGGATGGTTTGGATTGAGCGGTGGAAATGATGAATGCCTCTAGCTCGGTGCGTAGAAGGCGGAATCGTTCACGGATATCCGCGTCGGGATCAGAAAGTGGTGACAGCTCAGGTGGACCCCGTGAACGAGTGTGTGGCATAAAACGATGGAATGACTCGAAGAAAACTAAGAAAAAATTAAACCTAAGAACTAGACTCGAAAGTAGAAAATCCTAAGACTCTAGACACGGAAAGACCAAAAAGACTCAAAATTTCCTAACGACGACCTAAGTTAATCTTGCCAATTGCCAAGTGTCCCCGGCAACGGCGCCAAAAACTTGATGTGCTCGGAACGTACCTAAAAATGGAATAAAAACCTAGACCTAAACCTAGACCTAGACACACCTAATTTTACCGAAATAACCTAAACTAGACCGAACCCTAAGGCAAGTGTACCTATCGGATAGTAGAATAGCTAGGGCAAGACCGGATTATCGAACCTAAGGACACTATTCTAGACAAGAATTAACCTAGACCTAGAAATTGGAAATACTGAGTAATTTGGTTTTGGATTTGATTTGGGATTAACTGAAGTTAACTAATTCAACTAACAAACAACCGGACAACCACAGGAAACCTTTGGGGAAAATCAAATGAGGAAGAGATATACCACCTAGACCTAGACTCGCAATTGACACTTAACTTTACCTCGGCTCTGACTAATCTGATGGTCACTAGTTCACCTTTTAAGTCCTTCCTAGATAACGATTCTAACGCTCGAACAAGGGTTCACCTTTTAAGTCCTTCCCACTTCAATTACCCTAGCCACCCTCGGATATACCTAAGGTACACCTAGACTAACCGGAGCTACCAATGATAACCACGAGTGACACGGAACTACCAAGCTAGACAAAACCCTAGGACACTTCCTTTTGAGACAGTGCAACCCTAGAACTTTAACCAACCCAACTACCCGTTAAACCTGTACCTTTTAAGTCTTCAGTTTAGCAGCACATTATAACCAAATTATCAATTAAATATTAATGCAATAGTCAAGGAAACCCTAACTACACTTTAGCAATCAACCTTAAAATCGACTACTTTAGTTAATCTACCTAAACCGAAAGACATTCGCGGGTAAATCAAGCATCAACAATCAACTAATAAACTGATCATAACACACATATACATCACCCATGGCAATATATGGAATTTAATAGAATCGCAACATCAATCAATGAGTCAAAACCGAGAATAAAGTCAAATATTCAACTACTCATCACAATGGCCTAGGTGGCATAATTAGGTTAGCCTACAATCATGGTTTGAATAATAAACATAACAAAGTCTGGAATTTGATTCAAAAGCATGATAGCAATTATTGAAAAACAAAGTAAACGGAAGAACCCGATAGCGAATTCCAATGCAAACTTGATCTCTCAATGTTCCCTCGTGATCCCAGCTCTCTTCTGCTCTGAAAATCGCCTCTGGTCGCTCCTGAAATCGTCTGGAAGTCGAATAATGACGAAACTAAACCCTAAAGTCGAATTTATATGAAATTTCCTTTTTCTGCGGGTTTTACAGTTGTAGGCGTATCGCTTACTGCTTCCATTCCCCCAGGCGATACGCCTGGGCCTTGCTACGCGACAGTTTAGTCGGTCAAACCGACTTAACCCCCGTTGACTTTCCTTTTCACGCGCGTACCGCTTGCCAATGATCAAGTTCCAGGCGATACGCCTGGAACTACTTCTTCAGCATTTCTTCTTCTTTTCTTCTTAACTTTCAACTTGGCTCGGGACTTTATTAAAAACCTACAAAACGTATAAGAAAACATAAACAAAGACCAAGAGACCCAAACTTAGCTAAAACAACTAAAACAACCGCAAAACCGACTCAAACTGACTCAAATAACTAACTAAAAGACACCGGAAATGGGATGTGTTTGCAACACATCAGCTACCTGACATTTTCGGCTTCCTGAGAACTGCCTTAATAGGATAGTTAGATTTCAAAATAATGTCTTAGCTCTATGGAAGCCATGATAAGAGCTAAAACTAGTTTCTCAAGATTGGAATACCTGGATTCTGCATCTAGCAGAGTTTTACTTACATAGTATACTGGATGCTGCTGACCTTTAAGATCTTTAACTAGGACAACGCTAACTGAGCTTCCGGATACTGCGAGGTACAGAGATAACGGCTCCTAATCTTCTGGTTTCATGAGAAGTGGAGTTGTTGACAAGTAAGTCTTCAAAGATTTCAGAGCCTCTTTGTGCTTCTCTTTTCATTCGAAGCTGATGTTCTTCCTCAGAATATCGTAGAAGTCTTTGCTTTTCTCTAAGGATCTTGAAATGAACCTATTGAGTTCTGATATCCTTCCTGTCAACCTTTGTACCTCCTTAACATTTGGTGGAGACTTCATATTTAAGATTGCCTTGATCTGATCTGGGCTTACTTCTATCCCTCTTTCAGCAACCATATATCCCAAGAACTTTCCATCTCGCACCCCAAAGTGGCTTCAAGTTAGACTCATCGAGAATATCAAAGGCAGTCTGGAGATCCCTGGTGTGCTGTGGCGTATGTATAAAATATGGCTTTATTTTGTGACACCTGGTTAGCATTTGAAGCTTTTACATTTATAAAACCCTATTTACTGACAACTACTATTTCACCACATTCACGGGCAAGTGCACCCATCGTGGGCAGTATAGTAGTGGTAAGTTGAATTGGGGTCGATCAAAGACACAAAGGAAAATGAGGGCTCTTGATACTTCATCTTTAATGACATCTAACCAGAGCAACCTTCAAGTGAAGATGTTAGTAATATATATGTAATATAATTTAAAATAAAATACCTACGCTAAAAACGTGTGCCTTGATCAACTCGGTCGCAGGTAATGTCATTTGGGAGACTTATCAATGGTGAAGTTGGTAACCCGTAATTTATACCCTTCCCGTCAGATTATTCACCAACAAGCAGCAAGACCGCCTCCCAGCCTCAAATCAAGCATCACCGCTTTCCCAGGTGATCGTCTACGAGGAGTACGAACACCGAGGAGCAGTGTTGTTGGCAAACAAATATAGTGAAGCTAATGTCACTTAGTTACGGGGTCCCTCAAACCGAACGACTTACCGTACTCGACACGCCGTCATGAACCACCAGGGGAACAACACTGCGTGCCAGTTTATTTTATTATAAAAATTGTCTTTTAAGGGACTAAGGTTCGTTTCTTCCATGCACCGCTCTCGCGAATGCATGTCCGGCGTAACCAGAGTCGAGTTCACAAACACGTACCATCTCTGCTTCCGTGAAGTGACAAAATATTACCAACCCCCATTCCCAACCAAATACTTTCAGCCCGCACTTGCGTGGTCAGCCGAGTTTGCTTACATAGACATAAGGACCTCGAACGTATCATGTAGCACGGGCTGCGAGTCACCTTTCGGATCATGCATCGTCCCCCCGACCGGGTGTCACAGGTCCGGCCATTGGGATTTCGAATCCCCAAATGGTCTGTGATACGTAGAGCACGCTTGGTTCAGAAAATCAGTAATACACTTTCAATAAAAAGAGTTTTTATAAAGTCATTAGTTAACCTTAAAGCAAGGTTGCAAAAAAAACAGTTTACCAACCCACCAAAGATTCGTTTATTCTCAAACGATTATAAGAATTTGGCTAACACTTGAAAGATTGAGGCTAACAAGTGTTAGTCTAAAGGTACGCTTAATAGCTAATGAAAGATATAATGGAATAATAACAATTCGTTATCACCATAAGTTAAAGTTCTTACAATCTTTGACGAGTAGATCCAGGACACTAAGACAAATGGCTCAAAACCTAATAGATGGTAAACTAATGGAATAGAGGGAGAAGAATTGAGCAAGGAGAAATGAAGATGGAGTCTCCTATTTATAGATCGGCCGAAGTGGGCACGGCCTGTGCTAAACTGGGCACGGGGTGTGTCGTGTTAGAGGGGCACGGGGCGTGCTGCGCGGAACACGAGGTGTGCCATGTCAGAGACCTTTGCCATTTTGCAAGGTGGTCAGGGGCACGGGGCGTGCTTCACGGGGCACGCGGCGTGTTGTGTCAGTCGTCTTGTCAGCAACACGGGGCGTGCTTGGAAAGGCATGGGGCGTGTTGCGCAAACTGGTTCAGAGGCACGCCTAGGCTTGAGCTGGTGTTGGGCACGGGCCGTGCTGGGTGAGGCACGGGGCGTGCAGAACTTCAAAACCTCATATTTTTCTGCTTCGATCAGTTTTTCTTGCAATTTTTGTTCCTTCTATGTTTTTGGCTGAGGAAAACCTGACAAACTATAAAGAAGATAAAAACATTGTTTCTTTGTGATAGTTAGTCATATTTTACCCATTACGCGGGGGAGATTTGTTTATAAAACATGTATATTTTAAGGTACATCAAACATCCCCACACTTAAGTTGTTGTTTGCCCTCAAGCAAACTAAGAAAATAGTCGCCGTTCGCCTTTCTGATTTTGATCTTGACCTGTTATGGACCAATTACTTGGCTAAAAACCTGTCCTCGAATTAATTCGATTTTTATCCATATGGTGTTATTTTATTGAAGTATTAGGGGTGACAGCTACACCTACTGAAAAGTTTAAATTTATACAACTATGTATGCCTCACAAGGGATCACTCGACACTCAGGTTAGTATATGTACGGAATTTGAGGGATCACTCATACCAAGGTAGAATCAAGAAAGGGTCATAGGCTTGTGAAGGGATCAATTCGCCATAGATCTCGCCGAAATCCATGTTGTCATCATGAGGGCTTACGGGTTTTGAGGGTAGGTTTCGGCTAAGGGGTTTGGAAGTTGATGTAGAAAGGGTGAAAAGTTACAAAACTTAGATTTTTCAGAAAGTTGAAAGTTTTCGTGACCAGGGATAGTAACTACGAAGAGCTTTCTCCTCTTTATTCACAGGCAAATAACAATTGTACCAGCGTAGATGTTTTCTTGAGTCGGAGTGGTGTGACAAAAACCGTCTCTAACTAACTAATTTGACTCCTAATTTATGGATTTGTGAAATTGTAAATCATGTATATTGACTGATTTTTTACAAGACCCGTAAATTTCAAATTCAACAAATAATCACCGAAAAAAACATCCCCACTTATAAATTTCCCCTTGAAACCTTGGATCTGAAGCAAAACCCAACTAAGCAATATATTTGTAAGTGATACCAAAGAAACCTATCATGATTTACTCAAACAATAGCACCATTGATTGATTAAGGCTGGCAATTCATATTTGAGGGTTCACGTAACAATCCAGAACATCAGTTAATATACAATCAAGATTCTTACAAGGCTGCTTAATATACAATCAAGGGGTTTGGAAGCAAAGTTACGTACCACCTTCAATCTACGGCGAAACAAATTTAAATGATATATGGGGGAGACAAATTAAATACTATTATAACATCATTTTTTAAGTCTTATATGGTTAGTAGATACTAAAAAACGGTTAGAAATAACATGGCCCTTTATTAATATTTTTTATTATGAAGCCGGAGTACCTAACTTTAAGCGGTTTGGAGTCAAGGGTGAGTACAACGTCATGGTCATTGACCTACTTAGACCCAACCTTGAAGACCTTTTCAACTATTGCAATAGAAAGTTTTCCTTGAAGACGGCTTTAATGCTTGCAGTAAGTGCTAGTGATTCGTCCTTTTATATTGTTTTTTACTTCGAAATCACTGACTTTTTATGTAACTTTGCAGATAAATAGAGTTGAGTACATGCGTGCAAAAAGTTTTCTTCATCGTGACCTAAAGCCTTCAATCTACGGCGAAGCACACTTGACTTTAAAAGGTCAAATGATAAAGAAACTAGTGGGTTAGGGAAAACAACGATTATTAAAAAAAACAGAAAAAGAGAGGGAATGGGTAAATGACTGAAATACCCTTAAAGAGTTTAAAAGGGGGAGAACACTTGACAAGTCTTTGTTGGCTAAAAAAGGGTTAGAAGCTTATGTATTTTGAAGGGTTATATATTGTTCTCATTCCTATATATATATATATAGTATAGGGTTAGGTTCAAATGAGAACTTTGTTTTGAGAACTTTTGAGAACTAAATCTCCACCACTAATTTCAGTTGGGGACCACTATGATTCATGAGAAGGGGTATATGTAAATATAACTAGTGGCTTAAAATGGTTCTTAAAAGTTCTCTCAACAAATTAGTTCTCAAATGATCATCTCCCTATATATATATAGTGAAAAGTTCATTGTAGACACCCCTATAAGTGTAGACAGGTAGACACCCTTTTTTACCATTAAATCTCTTGATCTAATGGTTGTGATTAATTTTCTTTTTATTTTTTTCTTTTTTCTCATTAATCAGAAACTTTCACATGTGAAAAAGAGCTATTTCACATGCGAAAGTGTCTACAATGAACCTCACCCTATATATATATATATATATATATATATATATATATATATGTGTGTGTGTGTGTGTGTGTGTATATATATATAGGGAGATGATCATTTGAGAACCAATTGGGTTTGAGAACTTTTGAGAACTTTTGAGAACCATTATAAGCCACTAGTTTATATATATGGAAATTCCTCTATGAATTTGAATGCTTCCCCCCTGAAAATTAGTGGCTCAGAATGGTTCTAAAAAGTTCTCAAAAGAAAAAGTTCTCATTTGAACCTAACCCTATATATATATATATATATATATATATATATATATATATATATATATATATATATATATATGGATTAGGTTCAAATGAGAACTTTTTCTTTTGAGAACTTTTGAGAACTAAATCTCAACCACAAATTTCAGGGGGGACCACTACAATTCATGGGAGGGGGGATACATGTAAATAAACTTGTGGCTCAAATTAGTTCTTTTTAGTTCTCAAATCAAATTGGTTCTCAAATGATCCTCTTCCTATATATATATATATATATATATATATATAGATCATGTGAAAACAACTTTTATTGCGAAAACACGAAAACAAATATTAAAACCTTTATAACTTTTTCATACGTTGATATTTTTTTTTTTAATTTGCACCAAAATCCTTAAAATTATGTTATCTTTAGTTTTGGAAAAAATTTAAAAGAATCAAAAAAAAATTAAAAATTATTATTGCACAGGTGCAATAAATTTTTTTATTATTATTATTGCACATATGCAATAATATTAAAACTTTTATAACTTTTTCATATGTTAAAATTTTTTATAAAAAATTGCACTATAAATCTTATAATTATGTTATCTTTAATTCTGGAGAAAATTAAAAAAATTTAACGTTTTTAAAATTTTTTTATTATTGCACATGTGCAATAAAAAATTATTATTGCACATGTGCAATAATATTAAAACCTCTATAACTTTTTCATACGTTAATATTTTTGATAAAAAAAACTGTACCATAGATCTTGTAATTCTGTTATCTTTAATTCTTGAAAAAATTAAAAAAAAAATTAATGTTTTTTTGTTAATATTGCACATGTGTAATATAATTAATACGTATTATTGCACATGTGCAATAATAAAAAAACCATGAAATTTTATATGTTTAATTTTTTTTCCCAGAATTAAAAGTGACATAATTTTAAGACTTTTGGTGCAAATTTTTAAAAAAATATATTAACGTATGAGGAAGTTATAGAGGTTTTAATATATATATATATATATATATATATATATATATATATATATATATATATATATAGGGTGAGGTTCATTTTAAACCCCTTAAAAAGTGTAGACCCCGTAGACCCCTATATTGTTCTATAAAACTCACTAAAAAAATTTAAAACTCATTACTATTGGGTTAGTTTTTTTTATGCGATAAGTTTTTAAAAATCAAAAAGAAAAACTAAAAAATTGTTGTAGACATTGAAATATAATTGTTGTTAAAAAAGTTATATTGTTCTATAGAACTCACTAAAAATTATAAAACTCGTTGCTGAGTATTAAAACTCGCCATTGTGTTTAAAACTCACTACAACTTTAAAAATCGATGTTCTATAAAACTTATTGAAAATTATAAAACTCATTACAAATTATGAAACTCACTCTTAAGTTTAAGACTCACTGTTGTGTTTAAAACTCATTGTTTTTAAAACTCACTACAACTTTAAAAAATCGACGTTTTATAAAACTCATTGAAAATTATAATTTCAAATTAAGTTAATAAAAAATAAAGAAAAAACTGAAAACATTAGAACTAAACTCTAAATAAAATATAAAGATAGAAATATGACAATAAAAATATATAAAAAAAATCAAATTCAACAGCAATGAGTTTTATAAAAAAAAAATAGTTTTATATTGACAATATAAGGGTCTACGGGATCTACACTTTTAAGAGGACTACAATAAACTTTTGACTATATATAAATATATGTATATATATATAGTGAAAAGTTCATTGTAGACACCCCCATAAGTGTAGACAGGTAGACATTTTTTTCACCATTAGATCTCTTGATCTAATGGTTATAATTAATTTCTTTTTTTCATTTTTTTTCTTTTTCTCATTGTTCAAAAAATTTCAAATGTGAAATAGGGTGTTTACCTGTCTACACTTATGGAGGTGTCTACAATGAACCTCACCATATATATATATATATATATATATATATATATATATATATATATATATATATAGAGAGAGAGAGAGAGAGGATCATTTGAGAACCAATTGAGTTTGAGAACTAAAAAGAACTAATCTTAGCCACTAGTTAATATATATGGAAAACGCTCCCATTAATTATAGTGGTCCTCACCTGAAATTAGTGATTGAGATTTAGTTCTCAAAAGCTCTCAACATAAAAAGTTCTCATTTGAACCTAACCTTATATATATATATATATATATATATATATATATATATATATATATATATATAGGGAGAGGATCATTTGAGAACCAATTGGCTTTGAGAACTTTTGAGAACCATTTTTTAGCCACAAGTTATATATAAGGAAATCCCCCCCATGAATTTGAATGCTTCCCCCCTGAAAATTAGTGGCTCAGAATGGTTCTCAAAAGTTCTCAAAAGAAAAAGTTCTCATTTGAACCTAACCTTACATATATATATATATATATATATATATATATATATATATGGGTAAGGATCATGTGAAAACAACTTTTATTGCGAAAACACGAAAACAAATATTAAAACCTCTATAACTTTTTCATACGTTAATATTTTTATAAAAATTTTACACCAAAATCCTAAAAATTATGTTATCTTTAGTTATGGGAAAAAATTTAAAAAATAATCAAATTTTTTTAAAAATTATTATTGCACAGGTGCAATAATTTTTATTATTATTATTATTGCACATATGCAATAATATTTAAAACCTTTATAACTTTTTTCATATGTTAAAATTTTTTATAAAAAATTGCACCATAAATCTTATAATTCTGTTATCTTTAATTCTGGAGAAAATTAAAAAAAAATTCAACGTTTTTTTTATTTTTTTATTATTGCACATGTGCAATAAAAATTTATTATAGCACATGTGCAATAATATTAAAACCTCTATAACTTTTTCATACATTAATATTTTTGATAAAAAATTGTACCATAGATCTTATAATTCTGTTATCTTTAATTCTGGAAAAAATTAAAAAAAAATTAACGTTTTTTTGTTAATATTGCACATGTGTAATATAATTAATACGTATTATTGCACATGTGCAATAATAAAAAAAATCACGAAATTTTATATTTTTAATTTTTTTCCCAGAATTAAAGGTGACATAATTTTAAGACTTTTGGTGCAAATTTTTTTAAAAAATATTATCGTATGTGGAAGTTATAGAGGTTTTAATATTTGTTTTCTTGTTTTCGCAATAACATCTTGTTTTTATTTGATCCTTCCCCTATATATATATATATATATATATATATATATATATATATATTATATATATATATATGAAAAGGATCATTTGAGAACCAATTGATTTTGTCAACTGTTAATATTTTTCTATAAAACTTGCACCAAAATCTTAAAATTCTATTGTCTTTGATTCTGGAAAAGAAAATTATATTTAAAAAAAATATATTATTAGTGCACATGTGCACCAATTTCGTTAGTACTGCACAAAGAGAATTGTAATGCAAAAAATTAAAAACATTTAAAAAGACTAAAATATTTATAAAACTAATGATAATTCTACATACAGCATAAAATTTAAAAAATTTTAAAACGTTGAATCTATTTTCATAGTTAAAGATAACACAATTATAAGATTTATGGTGCAATTTCGTTTTTAAAATATTAATGTATACGACACGTATAAAGTGTTTTTTTATTAGTGCACATGTTCACTAATAAAAAACCATGAAAACCTAACAAAATTATAATGTATTTTGTGCGATTTTTCAAAAAAAATATTAACGCGTACTATTTGTATGGGTTTTATTATTACTGCACATGTGCACTAATAAAAAAACGACGAGACGTTAAAGTTTTTTTTAATTTTTTATCCAGAATTAAAGAACTCATAATTCTAAGGTTTTTGGTGCAAATTTTTTTAAAAAATATGAACGTATGAAAAAATTATAAGTGTTTTAGTATATTAGTTTTTAGGTTTTTGTAAAAATATGTGGTTTTTACATGATCCTTACCCTATATATATATATATATATATATATATATATATATATATATATATATATATATGTGAAAGTTCAAATACAAAGGGTTTTTTTCCGTGCGAAGTAAGGGGAGGCCAACGCGTGGCATTTTCTTTCTAGACGCGGAGGGGCATTTTTGTCATTTTTAAAGTTTTTAATTAAAATACACGGTAGATTACGTCGCAGCGTTTGTTTTTAATTAAGTATTTTTTGCGCGATTTGTTTGTAAGGTGTTTTATATCGAGTTCTTCATGCGTCAAAATAGAAACAACATGCGTGATTATAGAGAGTCAATTTTATAAATTTTTTTAACTATATGTTCATGTTTTTTTCTTTTTGTAAGAGTTTTTCTGTTTGCGTTATTTATTTAATAATTGCGTAATTTTTTTTTGTATTTTTTTTTTACTATTTTTGCGTGAATTTTTTATTTTTTGTGTTTTTTAATTGTATGGCGTTGCGTTATTGTTGTAACCTTAATTTTATGAGTTTCTTCATTCATGATAATACAATTAACATGCGTGAAAATACACGTAATTTTATTTTTAATTCTTGCATTTGCATGATTACAGAAAGATATATATTCTCATTTGTGTTATTACTTTCCTAAGTTATAACATTACCTCTTTGCGTTATTTTTTGGTAATTTTTTTGCATGCGTTATTTGTGCACTGTAAATAGACGAATAATCACAAATTTCTTTATAGATAGAAAATCAAAAATCAAACTTAAAATTACAAAGAACGCCCAATAACATAGAAAGCATAAATTAAATTACTTATATTTTTGACAGAAAAGAATTCTTCAAATCGGCACACGCTTGAATGGCTCCGACTAGGGTCGTAATCATTTGCATCTGTTCTATGTCTGTTTTGTTCATGTCTGACATGAATAAAATTACCAAATCATGGACGGCAGTATTCTGCAAGATGAACAGATTTTTATTTACTTCATTTCTTTCTTCGATCGTCTGTTGTAGAGTGTTGAAGGTTTGGTTGAGAACGTCTACCATGTGTTTTTCCTTCTAATATTTGATTAGTATCTCCATCTTCAACTTCTTTGTCATCAATAAATCTTTAGCAAATGGGGTAGATGATGCTGAAGATGAGGAATCCATTTGTATGGTTTTTTTTAACGGTTTTTTTTATAATGATGTGTTTTCTTTTTTAGCAGTAGGAGAGGGTTGCGTTATTTTTCTAAAGCGAATCTAGTTCTTATTTTATAGAAGGGTGGGGGGGGGAGTGATCGAGGAGTCATGATTGATATTTTTGTGTATATGGAAGGACGCAAGTTATATGGATATTTACGTATTTTAAAATATATTTTTATGCGTAATAAAGAAACTGAATACGTGTTTTTAATTTATTATTTTTTCTTTTCCGTCGGTTCGGTTTCCCTCCCCTTATTTGTATTTTATAGTTTTACTAGTTAGAGACATTTTTTTCAGAAATTCACTATTTTCCTTTCTCCTTACATATCTTCAATGGCTTCATCTTCATCGAACAAATTTTCACAAAATCCCCTGAGGCAATAAGGGCGCTGGAGGAACTCTGCAACAGAGAAGAAACGAAAGGCGATATCATGCATAATTCGTTCGGAATGATGGTCGTTCTTACTTCCAATAGCATCGAAACTTATACTTTGATGCTTGAGGAGTTTGTTAATCATCCTCCCAGTGAGATACAGAGTGCTGCTACGGAGTTCATTATGGATTAATTGCAGTTGAAGCAGGAGATCCACGAAATGCTTCGTAGGTTGATGGATAGCACAAGGAAGAAAATAAAAGACCAAAAGGATTCTCTAAAAGATATGAAGTTGTTTAGGCATCTCTTCTCTTTGTCTTTTGTTTAATATGTTTTTTTATGTAGCTTTTTGAAATTAAAGCGTTTTTAATAGGTTGAAATGAAAAATTTAGAAAGTTGTCGTTCTTATATTTTGTGTAATGCGTGATTTATAGGAACATCATGCGTAATTAGAGTTCTTTGTTGCGTTATTTTGTTTTCATAACTACGCCCTGGTTAATGTCTAGAGTTGTAAAGAACAAGCCTTTAAAGAAAAAAAAATTAGGTAGTTGCATGTTTTTTTTGTTTTTGTGTGCGTGATTTTTTGAGATTGGTTTTAGTTTTTGCTTTTATTTTTTTAGATAGTTTGCGTGATTTTTGTTGTATGTGCGTGATTTGGGTACTGGTTTTAGTTTTTGCTTTGATTTGATTTTTAGATAGGTGCGTGAGTTTGTTGTGTGTGCGTGATTTGGATATTGGGGTTAGTGTTATCTTTGATTTTTTAGATAGGTGCGTGATTGTTGTTTGTGTGTGCGTGATTTGGATACTGGTTTTGATTTTTTTTCGTTGATTTTTTAGATAGGTGCGTGTTTTTTTGTCTTGTGTGCGTTAAAAAGTAAGGGTTGCATTATTTTATTTTGAATACATGCGTTTTTTTTCATTAAAGTGTAAAACAGTTAGGTTTGTGTTTTTTGGAGTTTTTTAACGTGTATGCATGATTCTTTTTTTAAATATGTGTTATTTGATAAAAGGTTAAATGTTGCGTTGTTTTTTTTGTTCGATGTGTAAATATGTTTTTGCGTATGCGTGTCTCATTTTAAAGTTGAAACGACTTTAATACCCCTTTTAATGACTCCGCGTCCTTTTTTTAAATTAATTAAGCGTGTTTCATTTTTAGTGCCGTCAGATCAAAAAAAGCCCCATATGAGCGGCTGAGATCCCTTCGCACACTTCGCACGAAAAACATCCTTTGTACAATAACTTTGCCCTATATATATATATATATATATATATATATATATATATATATGAAAAGTTGGGTTGCCACGTGGCATCACCACAACCCTCTCTTTTGTTCTTTTTCCCGCTCAATTCATCTACCTTAAATCACATCCGTGTTTCTTACGATTGCTTCAAAGAAATCAGCCCCCCCCCCCCCCCCACCCCGAAAATAAATCGCCTAATTTAGTTACCCAAAAACCCTAATCCTAAAAGTCTCCTTATATTCCTCCCACACAAAATCTCCGCCTATTCATATCCTCTCCGGAGAAAATCAAGGTGCGCCATTAGTTTCCTTCCTTCAATCAAGGTACAATTCTTTACGATCAACGCCATTAGTTTCCTTCGATCCAAGGTATCGCCGTTAATTCTTGATTGTATGCGGATGAATTGAGTAATCACGATTTCAGAAGCTGTAATCGAAATCGCTTGAGATATATATGATTTATAAAAGATGTGTGAATCTTTTAAATATAATAACGAATTTGTTCGTCCTATTTTTCATGATCACCGATTTCGATTGATCCGTCAGGTAACAGAACCATACACCCGGTTCTAGGGTTTCTTATTTCCCCCCAAATATATCATGTTATTTGTCGTCTTTATGTGTTTAGTCAATCAAATAAGTAACTGATTTTGATTCATGGTTAAAAACCAGTACCTTTCATTTAAAGAATTGTAAAAGTTTGTACACGGTTTATGATCAAAGTCTCTACATTGTACACAGTTTAGAAATCATAATATTTGATTTGATTTATGAAGACTTTCTACACAGTTTCTGATTTACAATATTGATTTCAAATTTCATATGCTGCTGTATTTCATAATTGCTGATGTGGGTTCAAGTTTGTTATGTCATCAATGATATAAGTATGTCATCAAGTTTGTATTTCATATTTTGATTCATGGTTAAAAACCAGTACCTTTCATTTAAAGAATTGCTGATGTATGAAGAAGCCATTAGTTTGATTTCTATATTAATTTTTGTTTCGATGCTAATTATGTGAATTCACAAACAAGAAAAAAATACCCAGGTTTTCTCTTCTAAGAACAAGATATTTTATAGTCATGGTACTCATATTGTTAAACTTAGCCCCTCTCCTGTTACTAAAACTTTAATTAAGCAATTAAAATGGTATTTTGTATTGATCCTGCATTGTTAACCCCAAATGAAGTGTGAATAATGTTGAATTGTATGAAGTTAATTAAATGAATGTGAATGTGGTTACTTCCATTTTAGGGATTGCTCTGCCCTCTAATGTTTTTTGCAAAGGCTAATTGAGGGAATGAGAAGGGGACCAATAAAGGTATGCATAAAACTTCTTATATGAATGTTGTTAGTGGCAAAACTAATATGGTTGGGAACATGGAGTTTATTCTCTGGTTATGAATTCGAATGGTGAGAAAATTATTATAGTGTAGAAAAGTTCAACTATTGAATAAAGTAAAGTATTTTGAATTTTCTTTGTATGGTTATTTGATTAGATCTGCACTGACTTTTAATGAAGTTAGATACAACTAACGGACGGTGTGGAGATCATTTGGTGAATGAAAGTGACGAAAAACGCTTAGGTAATAAAGTGTGCTACAAATGAAAGGGTCTAAACCACTTAATCCAACCAGTTTTGACCCATACTCAAAGTTTACTAATTTTCCAATACACCCCCCAACCCATCTATCTTGCAACCTATAATTCTTATATCCTATATGCACAATCATATGTAAGTTTGTGTTCATCTTAAGATTGCGTATCATCATTGGATTTGTTTAAGCTTAGGCATAATACAAATGTTAATGTATACACTAATTCTTAATTCAATTTGATGTTTATCAAAGGGGAAACCGCCAGGAAGGTTCTTTTTATAGGAAAGTACATGTTGGTATTTCACATGGTTATTGCTTCGGAAATCTTCACTGATCTCAACCATCTGTATTTAAGAAATGTTTCTGATGTTTGTTGGCTCTATGTGTACCATTTTTCAGGTTGTTGGAATCGGTTGTTTACGAGCTTAAATTTGTGAGTTTATTCTTAATTCATATTAAAGTTGTTTTATGCTTTTCATTGTATGAGAATGAAACCCGGGTATGGTTTCGATTCATAAAAGCTAAACTTTTTAGAGTTGCATTCTGATTTTCATTGTATGGGATTGAAGGTTGAAAACAATTTTGACTCATAAAAGCTAATGAGAACTGAAAATTGTTCTCACTCTTAAAAGCTAAACTTTTGTTGTCATTTAGATGTCGACATGAACACTATTGTATTTGAAGTTTAAAACATTGAATGCCGAACTCAAACAGTCAAGTTAAGTTGATTTTATATTGTACTTGCTAAAGATAACTCATAGAAGATATATATTTTACTATGATGCTATTATTACTTGAATATGAAGTATTTTAGCCCATACTTATCTTTAATTCATATATAATCTATAGGCATGCAGCACTATCATACCAATCTATTCGTTACACTTGGTACAATCCCGTTCCATCATTGTATTTTTTTATGAGTTCTATTATGACAAATATTGAAGAGGTAAGAATAGCATGTCGCAATTTTATGGCATATAGGAAAGTGGATGTTCAAAATTCATGGACTATTTTGTGATTTATCATAGATGCAGAGAATTCTTGACTGAGATCCAAGATAAAAATATAGAGTTACAAGGTTTAGAATAAGAAACTAAAGATCATTTTAGGTATTCGATATTATATATTGGTAGCTCTATCAGGGTCTACATATTAAGTTAAGATAGGTACAATTACCTCCAGCCATTATAAAAAAAATTAACTAATCAAGTTTATAGAATAATAAAACAAGAAAAATCTGATACTATTTTTTAAAAAATGTTCTCTTCCTCAAATGCCATCCTAAGATAGGTACAGTGACTTCCTCTACACATTGTAATGGCATTTGCGGTGTGTTTCGGAGCTTTCTTTAAAATTTAGGAGCTTTCTCCTAAAGAGTATTTTTTTACCTATTTCTGTTTGCATTTTAGCTGACTATAGATTGTGTATGGTTATTCTAATGTTCCTCTCCGTTAATTAAAAAAAAGAACATGTTTCTATAGACTATTATAAAAACATGTTTCAAAAGGGAACAAATTTGGAGACGAAGTGTTGCGTTTATATGTCATTTGTAACATCTTTATTGATGGCAAATGAAATTTTGAAACACTACACACTAAAATGACATATATTTTGTTCTAATGCAGCCTAGAATCTTCATAGTGAAAGCATTTATTACAGAAATATTGAATAACCAACCATGGTTGTACACGGGCTGCTCAGAGTGTCTATCCGGAGTTTATGAAAGCGAAGAAGAACGGGTGTGTGTATCAGTAGTTACTTTATTCCAAAGAGGTTAGTGTTCAATACCTTTTTATTCTTACAAGATATGTGTGTACGTTTAAGAATGTAATGAACCCAACGGTGTTGACTTTTTTAGGGGTTTTTGGAACTCATGAGTTTTTTATTCTTCCTTCCAGAAATGACAATTATCTAAATATGGGTCTCGAGGATCTTAAGCTGTAAATGGCTTCATGTATTATTGTCTTTATTATTTCTTATAATATATTATAATAATTATTATTTTTTTTAAATCTACCCGTGCGTCGCACGGGTATCAAAAACTAGTATATATATATATATAGGGAGATGATCATTTGAGAACCAATTTGATTTGAGAACTAAAAAGAACTAATTTGAGTCACAAGTTTATTTACATGTATCTCTCCCTCCCATGAATTGTAGTGGTCCCCCCTGAAATTTGTGGTTGAGATTTAGTTCTCAAAACAAAAAGTTCTCATTTAAACCTAACCCTATATATATATATATATATATATATATATATATATATATATATGTAGGGTAAGGATCATGTGAAAACAACTTTTATTGCGAAAACACGAAAACAAATATTAAAACCTCTATAACTTTTTCATATAACTTTTTCATAGGTTAATATTTTTGATAAAAAATTGTACCATAGAAAAAACATTTTTTTTTGTTATCTTTAATTCTCGAAATAATAAAAAAATAAATTAACGTTTTTTTGTTAATATTGCACATTTGTAAAATAATCAATGCGTATTATTGCACATGTGCAATAATAAAAAAAATCACGAAATTTTATATGTTTAATTTTTTTCCCAGAATTAAAGGTGACATAATTTTAAGACTTTTGGTGCAAATTTTTTTAAAAAATATTAACGTATGAGGATGTTATAGAGGTTTTAATATTTGTTTTCGTGTTTTCGCAATAACATCTTGTTTTTATTTGATCATTCCCCTATATATATATATATATATATATATATATATATATATATATATATATATAGGGGATATATATATATATATATAGGGGAAGGATCCTGCGAAAACCCTTTATATTGCGAAAACTCAAAAACCAATATTAAAACCTACATAACTTCTTCATACGTTAATCTTTTTTCATAAAATTGGCGCCAAATGTCTTAGAATTACGTTATCTTTAATTCTGGAAAAAAAATATTAAAAAAAAATTAAAGGTTTTTTTTTTCGTGTGATACACGTGTATCATCATTATTACTACTGCACAAAAACGAATTATCACCGTGTGATACACGTGTATCATCATTATTACTACTGCACAAAAACGAATTATCATGTGTAAAAACACTCCTTATGTTAAAAACATATTTAAAACACTAAAACATTTATGGTATTAATGATGATGAAACATAGTGCACATGTGCAAATATAATTAAAAAAAGTTATAAAGTGTTATTATTTTCATTAGATATAAAGATAACATAACTATAAGACTTATGATGCAATTTCCTTTTAAAACTAGTAATGTATACCACATATATGAGTTTTTTTTGGGTGTGATACACATGTGTATCATTAAAAGAAACGCAAAAAAATGACAGAAATATAACACATATGATGCGTCTTAGAGAAAACAAATATTAACTCATACTAAAGTATGAGCTTTTCTTTGTGGTACACATGTGTATCATAGAAAAAAAATAAAAAAATAAAAAAATAAAAAAACGTTAACTTTTTATTTTTTGTTTTTATAGAATTAAAGATAACATAATTATAAGACTTTTGGTGAAAATTATTAAAAAATATATTAACCTATGAAAAAGTTATGTTGATTTTAAGATGGTTTTCATGTTTTCACAAAATATATGCGTTTTCGCATGATCCTTTCCCTATATATATATATATATATATATATATATATATATATATATATATATATATATATATAGTGAAAAGTTCATTGTAGACACCCCAATAAGTGTAGACACATAGACACCTTAATCAACCATTAGATCATTTAATTTCACGGTTGAGATTGGATCCCTCATTCCTTAATTAATAGTCCGATATACACGTCCCTGATCCTTTTTCCTTTGGATTCTGTTTCCTTACGGTAATTCGTTTCTCTTCCATTAATCCAGACCCATGTGCATCATTGTTTACATAACTCACACATGAATTAATGTTCTTAAAAATTCTGTTATTTATCTTAACGTAAAATTTAAAGAAAAAAAAGTTTTTTTAGTTATTTATTGAATTTGACATGTGAAATAGAGTAATTTCACATGTGAAATACAGTAATTTCACATGTGAAATACGGGGTCTATGGGTTTATGTAAAATTTAGAGAGAAAAAAAAGAATATTTTATTTCTCTTTACGGAAATTCACATGCGAAAGAGTCATTTCACATGCGAATAGAATAATTTCACATGTGAAATAGGTGTCTACATGTCTACACTTATGGGTGTCTACGATGAACCTCACCATATATATATATATATATATATATATATATATATCATATATATATATATATATATATAGGGGAGAGGATCATTTGAGACCAAATGGTTTTGAGACTAGAAAGAACTAATTTAGCCACAAGTTTATTTACATGTATCCCCCTCACATGAATTGTAGTGGTCCCTAAATTTGTGGTTGAAATTTAGTTCTTTTAAGTTCTCAAACCCAATTGGTTCTCAAATGATCTTCTCCCTATATATATATATATATATATATATATATATATATATATATATATATATATGTGTTAGAAGTTCAATTGTAGACACTTTCATAAGTGTAGAACGTTTGAGACACCATTCTTCAGCCATTAGATCTCTTGATCTAATGGTTGTGATTAATTTGTCAATTTCATTTTGTGTGGTTTCTCATTATTCAGATAATTTCACATCAGGGTGGGCATTACAATGGTTCATGGAAAGATGGATACATGTAAATCAACATGTGGTTCTCAAATGAGTTCTTTTTAGTTCTCAAACCCAATTGGCTATATCTCATATATATATATATATATATATATATATATATATATATATATATATAAATATATATATAGGGGAAAGGTAATTTGCAAATCACTACGAGTTAGGAAAACTTTCGAAACTCTTAAAAAACGGGGTCAAAATGTTTTTTTTTCTTCATTGTTTTTATGGTGGTTCTCTAGGTTATAAGTTTACCTCCAGGTGGAAAGAAATAAAGAAAACGCCTCGGGGATTTTTTTTTTAAAAAATCTCTAGAAATCGGTTTTGTTGCATATGTAACACTCTGCACATATGTGGTTACATATGTAACAACACGAACCTGTTACATTTAAAAAAAATCCCCGAGACGTTTTTTTTTTATTTTTATTTTATTTTTTTCACCTAGGAGTAGACTATAACATAAAGAATCACCATAAAAAATTTGAAAAAAAAAACAAACTTTTTGATCTCGTTTTTTGAAAAGTTTTAAAAGTTTTCCCAACTTGTAGTGGTTTCCAATGTAACCATGCATATATATATAAATGTATATATATATGTGTGTGTGTGTGTGTGTAGAGAAAAAAAATTAAATGGGGGGTCAAACTAGCCGCTCAATGGCTAGTTTCTTGGATGAGGAAAAATTTTGAGCATGAAATGGGTAACACCATGGAGGACAAATCCACTCATAGCGCCCCGGGAGGTGGTGCCCACGACGCTATGGGACGTGATAAGTGAAAAAAAGATGGGTTTCACGCTCACTACACATAGCCTTAAAAACACAATATATTATAAAAAAATAAATTTAAATAATCTTAACTATTGCGTAGTGCCCGACAATAATCTCATCAATTTTATATTATAATAGAACAGTCTTATCTTTATACGCTGTGTTATTAAATAATATTTCCGTTATTAAATAATATTAAAAATGAGTTTAAATAATCCCAACTATTGCGTAGTGCCCGAGAATAATCTCATTAATTTTATATTATAATAGAACAGTCTTATCTTTATACCATTTGTTATTAAATAATATTTCCGTTAAATTTCACTAACCAAAGTTAAATCCATTCGAATCCTAACTCTTTAAACCCAAAATTAACACTCGATTCGTGGGTTTTTGTTTCAAACACCATCTATATATCCGAAACAGACTAGTGATGGGAATTTGTTTCAACAGCATGTAAATAGCAATAACAACGTAAAGGAGTCTTTTTTGTATAATAATAATTCAAACTCACTCTCATTTTGAGAGGATGCCATGTCAAAAGAGTTACAAGCTTCTTGAATAATTATCCTATCATTCATATTCTTTTTTTATTTCAAAGAGATTCAATAAATCAATGAGTAAAAAAGAAATGAACTCATGAAAACTATCCAAATAATGATTAAATTTGATGTAATTCACCCGCTAGCCAAACTCACCTTTGCGCGGTTTTATTCTCTGAATACAAGGTTGTGGCAAGTTTTGTCACACGGATATGGGCAGTCGGTCTGTTTGACCGATGCACGATCAAAAAACCAGTCTCCAACCGCCAATGCAATCGCCTGCACAAAAGTCAATTAGCATTTCTGATGATTAGGAAAGATGGTTGTTTATGTGCTCGACAATCAGAGTTATTTCCTTTAACAAAATGAAGGTGAAAATAACTGGAATATGAAGACAGTTGAAATAGAACCAATCCTAATTAACCCATGCCTTTCCAGTTAAATTCCTTTAATGTCATGATTGGTTTCACAAATATCGTCCCTCCCTTATACTATAATGACCTTGATGACGCTAAAATTAGCAACATTCTAGTTTGGTGCTTTCTGATATCTCCCAACCATCTAGAAAACCACTCTAAAGCTTTAAAGATCCATCCATTCTTCATATAAGCCCACGGTTACGTTTGATAGGAAAAGTACAAAGATAAAGCCGATATAAAACGGTTAAAATTCTAATTAAATTCCATCTTTTTCGGTTTAGCAAATTTTGACACGTTCACAACAAATAAGTAACTAATTATTGAACAAATTAAATCAATAAAAACTGATAATACCTTGTTTCCAAGAAGAGGAGAATTATCAGCAAACCATGTATCCTGCTTTTCGGATTGGCAATGGGCAAAACACGAATTTATGAACAACCCGTTCTGTTTTGACATTGAGAACCTTTTCACTGAATTCAGCATCTGGTTTCTAAATCCTGCTCAAAGTGTAGGAGAAGTACAATAGTAAGTTGATTAAATTTTGGTTTTATTTTTTATTTGGGTGGGAATTTCGACCTGTTTACTTATTATTATTAATAGGAGTTCAAGAGGGAAACACGCAAAACCGTTAGATAAAAATGAAACGGGTAAATGGGTCAAAAAACTGCCAGATATATTTAATTAATGCACAATACCTCCAAAATCATTTTATTCAGAAAACAAGATTATGGTTCAAAAAATATAACTTTTGTAATCATACTTAATTAAATATATTTATACAAATTTATAAGAAAATCGGAGCAATAAGTGTTTTGGATCAACCAATCATGTTTCAGCATGCACGGGAAATTTACAAGTTCTGACCCGTTACCCGACCCACTCATTTTAGCACCAAAATAATAATGCTGACTAAAGAAAAGGATGGCAATACCTTGAAGGAAATTCATCTGTGAAGGTGAACAATTTACAGGGTTCCTTTGACACGCCTTCCAGGTCCCGTGAGGATCAGCCGATGGTGCAGCTAAACTGGCGATGATCTAAGAGATTACAAAGTGTATTAAAATCCTTTAAGTGGATTTACCCTTACACGTCTACATGTCTCAATTAACAAATAAAAGTCTTTTCCTCAAATACTATAATGATTTGATCGATCGATTGAATAAAATACTATAAATTTAATCATGGGTTGCTCTTTAATATTTATAATGTACAATTCAAAATTTAGTAATAGTCATATATTTTTTTCAATTAATAGTTATCTCTTAGTAGAAGTGTTTTTTGTTCTTGAGATAAAAAAGAAAGTTTATCTTCATTTATTCTTTTCATAAATACAAAAAAGCAGTGAGATTTCAGAAAATAAATAATGCCTTTACCTGAAAACGAAGGTACTTGGACCATACTGTTCCTCATGAGTTAGTTTCTCAAAGATATAGTAATAATATAGTTCCCAAATCAAATTTTTGAACACGTTAATTAACTACATAAAAATCTGAAAAAGAGACCAAAAAGTATTTACAGGCCAACCGGTGGCACCTCTATATCAAATAATCAGTTTCAAAACACACATCCAAACACTCCAAAAGTCACTTGATCAACATATAGAATTATTTACCTGCCAAGAATCATAGGCCGCATTGAGGAGGAACATAGGGGTTCTGAGATTCGATATAATGTTTTGCGGGAAAAAGCACTGAAAATGGAGGAAAAGAAAGTTTCAGAACCAAAAATATCAAGATTAGGGATGACAAAAAAAAACCCAAACTGACAGAATACCCAAAACCTGGAACCTTCGGGACGGGTATAGGACACTGATTACAAGAACCCGACCCATTTCCATCCCTTAACAAGATGAGACCTCTCTCTAAGATTTCACGTAAACTGAGAAAGAACGCTTACAGAAGTTGGATCAAGGTGGTTGGTGCATGTTCTTGGCAAGTTTTTACCAGCCCCCTGTAGCAAATTTTTTTAACTAAAATTCAGAATCGGGTGTGCCCCATGTCTTAATAGTACAGTTATATAAATATTATAAATACCTGTAATGTAACAACACCATTATACATGTTTCTAAGTGTGTGTCCACCAGCTACGTCACGCCTGGAATGACAAAGTTGGGCAGGTCGGGTTACAAATAAGTAACGCGTAGCTTATAATTAAAAAAGAAAACTATCACAATAATAGCCTAAATCTTTAAATAAAACAGATTTGACCAGTTTCCCTTTTAGCTAAAGTTTCTTTTTGACATGTCTGCGATAAAATTAACTCATTTATAAGTAAAAGTAACCGGACTTACGCATCCATGAACATTCCAGCATCAGCAAAGCACTTGACATTAGTTCTTCTTGAGAATAAAGTGTGGAATTCGTCACAGTGTAAAATAGAGGCCAGGCCACCTGCCGAGCACCCAGAAAGAAGGGCCTGAACATATGTATTTTAGCGTAAGTGTTTGACTAACTAAACTAAGTTTCGATCATCACATATAACAACTACCTTGTTGATCATGAAACAATCGTAATGGCAAATAGGTGATTTTGCTTGAAATAATGAAGATTACCTGGTTAGCATACCGCATTCCTTTTGACATCAATTCTTCCATGGCAGCCAGCCATATCTTTTGTCCTCTAAATTGCAGGTTATGAACCTAGCAAGGCAATATCACAGAAATATTCATGTTTCTATTAAAGTAACATATATATGCATTGATGACATATCTACTAAACACTTGAATGTTAAACAAATCTGAGAAATACTATTCAGCTATGTGTATCCACCTTATCTTCGGAATCCCCGGTGAAAGAGGCGCCATCACAATAACGAACCTTTACGCGATTCCAATTGAAAAAATCTAAATCCAATGATCCATGTTAAGCAAGGCAAAATCACATTGCAAATACAGCAATATTTTGAGTGTTTTAGAAGAAACCTGGATTTTCTTCAGCCCTATTGCTCAGAATTCCTGTAAAAGCCAAGTGTTTTTCAAAATAGTTTGACGATCCACGCCTTGTTTTCTTGCGGTAAACACAAGTCCTGACGCTGTTACACCATCCTCCACCCTGTTTTTCCAAATACACTTATTGGGATCAGATACAATTAAGATCAAGATCACACCACCAATGAGCTATATATGTTGTTAATATTACTCTATAGTTATTGAGACCAAATACACTTAAGATCAAGACCATTACAAATGAGTTATAAATGTTAATATCATAGTTGTCAAAGGCGCTCAGGCAAAGCGAGGCGAGGTACAAGCAAGCAAAACACCTTGTAGCCATCCAGGCACTCCAGCGAGATTCCAACAAGATTCTGGCCTGGAACCAACCTAAAACAGGCTCTAAACAAGCCTAAAACTATTTTTATGCTATGCAATTTGCTTATCTCGGGTCCTTTCTTTCTAAGGGTCTTGCACCAAGGCCCAAGGCTCTCCATTTACGCCTTTGACAGCTATGGTTAATATCAGTACAGTACGGATGTAACAAACCTCCAAATGAACGAGCCAACTATTCGCACCCGAACCAAATCCACGGTGTAAATGATACCCAGGTAGTGTTCCATCCAAACACACTGTAAAAGAAAACAATCACCATAAAAATAAAAATAAGAGTCAAACTTTGACTTTTTCAATCTGAGATCTCTAGCTGATTAACATCAACATTGACAGCAAATAACCTCACTTTCTAGACAATTTGAAAACACAAAAGCATTAAAATACAAACATTTGTGATCTATAAAACAGAAGTCAAGAAACAAGAGTCAATTTGAATCTGTACATGATTAATTTGAATATTTTAAAACCAAATGCTTAAATCACACACAACACCAAACCTCCTAGAAAACTGGACCTAGATCAAAAACACCCAAATGTGGGTTCAAACTTCAAACTTCAAATCTAGCAAAACCCCTTATAAAAATTTAAAAAATCAAAGAAAGTGAATCTACCAGCGCCTTTGGAACCAGCTCCTTGGATCAGACTAAGACCCACATAAAGCGGATTGTAAGCAGCGGATTGTTGATAGTTAGTGAAGTTATCAATAAACGACATCGTTTCTATTGAATCGGGATGAAAATCTGCATCAAGAAACTCATACCCATTTGCCCATTTTCCCAACACACTGAATCCGATCACCAATATGAAAACCCAATCACAGATGTTATTCATTGTTCTTGAATTGGATTGGATGTGAAAGCTTGCAAATGGTGCTGATCTTTATACCATTTGTGTGTACTAACTTGTGATTAAGCAAAGATCTGAAATAAATTCACCCGGCATGTTCTCCGTGATTTAGTAATGTTTAATCCACTTCAGTATTTAAGGTTTCAAGATGTAATTAACATACATGTGAAATGGATTTTGGGTTGTCATGGGCCCACATGTTATAGCGTTCCCACAAAATAATTTAATGGAATTTATTTAAAAAGGTTACGTGATTATTTTGGAGTGTTTCTTATTATTGATGAAGATATTTATTTGTCGGTGTGTAAAAAGGTATAATTTTAAATTTTCTTTAATTATAGAAGGTACACATTTCATGTATGGAAATATATATATAATATATAATACATAAATAAACAAACGTAAAATCATATTTTATAGTACAAGTTTATTGGTGAGGTCTAGCGCAGTAAAGAAAATTCACAGAAAGATGGCACAATAATAAAACTTTTATAATATTACGAGAGGTCGAGATATTGCTATCACTAAGTCTACGTGTTTCGTGCAATAGCCGAAAAACTAGTTTTAGCTGATAAAAAATAATGTTTATTAAAAAAACTGATAAACTAACTGAAAAATATAAAATAACATAAAAATACATGTATATAAATAAATTAAAATTTAAAAATAAAATATAAATAAGTTAGGGAAGGATAAAACTGAAAATATTATAAAAGTTAGTTGAAACGCTACTGCAAGGTTGTGTTTGACGCACCAGCTGAAATGCTAGCTGCTAGCTGATAAACTATAAGCTAGCTGATAAAAAATAACGTTTAATAAAAACTAACCAATAAACTAGCAGAAAAATGTAAAATGACCTAAAAGTACATGTCATAAATGTAAATAAAAGTATTTAGTTATAAGTTAGGGACGGGTAAAATTGGAAATATTATAAAAGGTAGTTGAAACGCTACTCTAACTAACTTTTCAAAAGCTAGCTTTTTGACGTACCAAACAGGGTTTAAAAGCTAGCTTTTTTATAAAAAAACCCTGTTTGGTATGTCAAAAAGCTAGCTTATTATCACGTCCCGCCTAAACTTGAATCGCAATCCTCGGAATCTAGAAGGTTCCAGGCAAGTCTAGGAGCATCAAGGGTTTCTCGGAAGATTCTAGAACAAACTTTAAAGTTCTATTCGGGAGTTGGCACCATGAAAGGTTTTAGATCATTCGTGAAAAAGCATTGGAGGATCTAGAATATGCTAGAACAATCAACCATGGAAGGATCTTGAAAGACATGGATGGAACATCATGTGTAGAAAAATCTAGATTACGAACTTTCTAGAACTTAGGGAACTAGTATAAATAGATGGTGATGGTTCATTTGCACCTCACCTAGAAACTTAGAAATCTAGCAACCTAGCTAAGAAACTTCAACACTCACTTGTATACTTGTAAACAGTTTCAAGCAATACATGCTTTCTACTTGTGTACTCACAATCTTCATTCCCTTTACAAACATAAACATATTTGAATCACTACTTAATCATCATTAAGGCTTACTTAGATTCAATTCAAAGGCTGCACGTGAGTCGAAATAATAACTCCGTGACATTATGGCGCGCCAAACACAACCCAACTAGCTTTTCAAAATCTAGTTTTTTGACATTACCAAACGGGGCTTTTTAAAACACTAGCTTTTTTTAATAGCTCTGTTTGGTAACGTAAAAAAGCTAGCTTATTGTGACAATCCGTCTTTTCTGATTCTTTCCCGAATTAACCTAAACCTAAACTGATATAAATGTGTGTGAACATTTATGAGATTGACTTGTGTTGACTTTATTATCAAGGGTTTATGTAACCGTCACTATACGAGCATGCACTTAAGTTTAGACCCCTAAACCTAAACTGATATAAATGTGTGTGAACATTTATGAGATTGACTTGTGTTGACTTTATTATTAAGGGTTTATGTAACAGTCACTATACGAGCATGCACTTAAGTTTAGACGTTTTATATTCTATGATTTTATGTAAATCCTACGTCATTATTTTATGTAAACATTACCTTTCATTGGCAATTGAACTTGTGATTTGATGTGATATATATGTATATATATTCACATGCTATTTTATGATTTTATATGGTTATGTGTCATGTAATTACACGTAAAGTTTTTATGATTTTATGTGAGTTATACATATGTTATTATGATTTCACGATTCATCATTTTATGTGAACTTAATATATATATATATATACATATATGTATATATATACATGAAATTATATTTATGTGTTTATGTGAACGAATTGAGGTTTATGTTTTATAAACATTTTGATAACAGGTATGGTCCGTGACTCAACATGTAACTGACCTCGATGTGTTTTTGTAAATTCTGTGCACCTTTCGTGAGCTTCCAATGGTTGACAATGGTGGACGGGTAACCTAGTTTTTTTCTTAGGAAGATGATGACTGCTATGTAATCTTTAAATAGATTTTTAAAACAAACAATCTCAACAAAACCCAATCCGCCCTGGCAGGGGCGGCCCCGGGCATAGGCGGGATCGACGACCGCCTAGGGCGCGAGGTTTTGGAGGGCCCGAAATTTTTAAAACTATATATATATATATAGCAGTTGTTCAACATATAGCTCTGTAGGATCGTTATTAGTTATGAATAAACTAAAACTAAGCCCTTTACTTGCAAATATAACCCTGCGGAATTAAAGTTATATTTCACTTTACTTAAGCGATATTAAACTCTTGTATAGTGTAAATGCTTGATTTGCAGAATAGTAGAGACAACGAAATATCGAATATTCGGCACTATTTGCATTAACTCAAAGCTACACTATTATAAGTGATAACCACACTGATGATGATGTGTAAACTAAGAGATAACATGCTATATATAGTGCTAATGAGATCAATGACAGCCATTGATCTCATGCGATCTAATCTAGACCGTAAACATAAAAGTCAAATACAAACTACTAAAAGAATAAACATCGACAATTGGAATAACTTGCGTGTTGGCAGCAACAATCTACTTTAGGAGAGCGGCTTAAATCTGATTTAGAAGCATACGAGAAGCTTTTGCAGGATTGGACTTGCTGAAAAGACATCTCAGGAAAAATCAGGTTGAACTCTTTATCTGGTGGATAATCGAGTTCACCCGGAATATTCGCTAAGTACCAAAATTGCTTCTTTCCGCTTGAACTGCCTGTTCCGCTTGAAGTGTGAATTCCGCTTCAACTTCAACTTCAGCCGGAACTAGTAAAATTGGCATTTCAGCCGGAAATCTTCCAAGCTCTATTTTTCCTTACAATCTCCCCCTAAGCTGATGCTGTCAAATTATTCATTATCTTCAATGTTTATCTTCAAAACTGACTTGTACTCAAGAATCTTCTTTTCCACAACCTACTTGTCCGAAGATCTGATGCTGGCATCAAGATTTTGAGAAAGCTCTTTGGTGTTTGTTTTGGTCACCTTTACGTGTTTAATTGAATCCCAGTCCATTTCGTTCCATTCTTCTTGAACAAAAATAGACTCATGGATTGTAAAGGTGCCATCAGCTCTATGAACATAGAATAGCTTCTCATCTTCTTCCCAAATGATGAATTTGATCTCACTGGTGGGCTCTTCTTCTTCTCCTGCTGATTCATCATCTAAATTGCTTCGATAGAGCATTCCACATTCCAGCACAGATGGCTCAATTAAAAGCCTTAACATGTGCTCCGCTCTTGAAGGATTCATAACTTCTCTGAGTTTTAGAATGATGTCTGTCATTTGCTGCAGGGTGAGTTGAGAAGTTGCCTTGCGGGCATTTACCACCTGAGTTATGCCATTGGCCATAGTAAAAGTGAAATCAAATGTGGCTTCATCCACTGTCCAACTAGCAATCCGTCTTTTGCTGGGAGGACCTCTTCTCATTTGTTTTTGATTTCTTTTATTTCTGGCATGCATCAACTTTCTCTTCTTAATTTCCCTCTCTTCATCAGAATTACCAGCAGATTCTTGCACAATAGGCCTTTTGCCTTTGGCAGAAGATGAAGAGGGACCTGGTTGAGTTTCAGTAGGTTTGGTGGTGGTGGAAGAAGGTTCTCTTATGGTGAGTGGAGGTAGGGTGGTTTTTGGAAGTGGTTCATTGGCTTCAGGAGTTGGGCTTGAGGGTGGAGTAGGTGGAAAGATGTCAGAGAAGTCCATGGTTGGTGGAGGCTTCTTTTTGAAGGGAGTGATGGGTGTAAAGTTGTCTGATCTAAACTTGGGATTGGCGAGTTTGGCAGCAAGCTTCTTGGGGATATGTGGAGGTTTGTAAGGTATGATGGGAAGTGACTGTAGAATGGATGAAGCTGTTGTAGGCATTGGGTTTGGGTTGTAGATAAATGAAGGTGGAGGTGGTATATTTGCAATATCATCAATTTCAGGTTTAACATTAGCAGTTATTGTACCTGAGATCAGCTCTGATGGTGAAGGCATCACCAGGTTAGGATTGACAGCAGCAATTTCTCCTTTTAGCTCATAGAATATTTTGTCAATCAAGCTGCAAAGTCCTCTAACCTGCATCTGAGCTACCTCTTCCTCTTTCTTCAAGTTTCTAATCACAAGAGCCCTCTTAATCTTTTTCAACAGACGGTAATTTTCATCATTCTTTGTTAGCTTGGTAGGCAATTGAGAGGCAATAGCAATTAACCTCTGCCTATTAGCTTCAGACATTGTATCCAAGTCATAATCCTTTAACCTCCAGTTGAAAGACCTGGTCTTTGCTTCTTCAAGAAGGTTTTCAAACACATTGTTTTGCATGTATAGATCAAATTCTTCTTGGAGCTCTCTGGCTATTCTCTCATCATCAGCTACCCTTCTGGCATCTTCAACCATCTTCACTATAGCCTCAGCTTCAGGAGTTTGAGTTACCTGTTGAAGGGTTCTAGCTATATCAGCTTGAATAGGTTCCTCAGTTAGAACTGTCTCTGAACTCCTTAAGGCTATCAGTGATTTAGCCACATCCTCAGCTTCTTCATTTCTTTGTTCTTCCGGTTGAACCACAGGTGTTTCATCAGTCCCAAATATTGAGGAGCTAGGACCTTGAACATCCACCTGGGTTGGAATTTGTTGTTCCGGTTGAACATTCAGCTCTCCTTCAACTGGAACTACCGGTTGAACTTCCGGTTGAAGTTCCGCTTGAACTTCCGCTTGAACCAGTAATTGACCATCAGTCACCACCTGAGGTTGGGTGACTTCAGGTTCTTTATCAGTTATCTCCAGTACCTTAGTTCCTTCATCTTCACCAATCAAACTCTCATCTTCTCCTTCAGTCATAGTACCAACTGCTGCAGTTGCAGTACTTTCTTCCATATCAGCTGCTGCCTTGCTGGTGGAGGCAATATTGCCTACAACATGATCACTAGCTCTTTCAGCCGGAAAAATAACATCTTTTAGAAGTGTTGTGATCATGTTGATGTGCTCAGGGAGAGCACCAGCAATCAGCATGGACGACTGAACAAGCTCGGTGAGGTTGGGGTCCTTAAAAGGAGAAATAGCAATCAGTTGACTGCACTTCATATTCACCCAACTCTCTTCAACAGAAAAAGGCTCTATGCCAATCTTTTGGCAAGCTGTGGCTCTTACTTCAGCCGGTATCCTTTCTTCTTCTTCGATTTCATTAATAACAGGTTTTGACACTAACTTCTCCCCCAATTTGACAGTATCAGCTTCATCAGTTGCAATAACTTCTTCAGTATCTCTGGTAGGGTTTGAAGGACCTGCTTCAGTTGGAGTAGGATCAGCTTGAACCAATTTGGCAACAGTTGAGTTAAGAGCTTCAACCTGTGCTTGCAGAGAAAGGTACAGTTTCGTCAATTCAGGTAGTGTAAGACTATCCTCAACTGGCTTTTTGCCAGTATCCTTGGAAATAACCAAACTATCAATCCTAGATTGATCAGCATTGGTACCCATGGCTTCTTGGCACCTGAGATTCTCTTCAGCTGTTTCAACAACCCTTGGTTCCAATGAAGGACTTCCGGGTTGGTTCCAATGAAGGACTTCCGGGTGCTGATTCAGAGAAGATTGCCGCAGAATGGGTCTTATTGATGTTACTGCTGACACCAAGCTCCAGTTGGGATACTTGGGCAGCAGCAGCCCTTTCTGCATGAATCTCTTCAGAACTCCTGAGATTCACCTCCGGTGAGGAGTGGGGTTGCAGTGCTACAGTGTCCTGGCTTATCAGGATGTTCTCATGTAATGTGGCAGGTGAGTTAATAACACCTTCACTTAAGCCAAGATTGAGAGCACTGTCACTCCTAGGTGACAGGGGTTGCAGGGGTGAAAAATTTTCAGATGGGGAAGCTACATCTGCTTCTAATGACTCCCCTTCAACAGAAGGTTCATCCCTAAGAGAGAATCCCAAATTTACCAGTTTCCGTTTAGGCTTTTTGCCTTGAACGGGGTTTGAAGCTTCAGGTTGGTTGGTGGTGCTAGGTGGAGGAGACCTAGTAACCACAATTTCTCTGTCTCTTAAAAATGACAGGAGGTGAGTTTGATGAGGAGGTGGCAGTGGAAGTGTATGTGGAAGCTTTCCTCTTTTTGGATTGAGAAACTACGAGTGAAGAGGAAGCTGGGACAGATGTGGGATCAGGAACTGTTAGGTCTACAGCTCTGTCATCTTGAGCAGGGAGCTCAGTCACTCCTACAGTTTCCGGTTGAACCTCTACTGTAGCAGGTTCATCAGGAAACTGCCTTGGAATTGGTAAGGGGTGGTCAGTATCCCTTCCAAGAAATGGAGATTTGTTTAAAGCAAGGTTTGAAAAAGTTTTCTCATTCAGAAGTTTTTGGTGCAAAATTGTACCAAGCCATACTATATGGGGGTACTCTTCTTTGAGAATATAGGTAAAAAATCTAGGATACAGGTAAACGTATTCAGAATGAACATTGGATTTTAGGGCTTGAAAAATTTGTTTGGAAAAATTAAAGTTCTCACCCTTGACCACAGCATAGAAGGCAGAGGCTTGTTCACCGGAGAGCTCATCAAAACCTCCCTTCTTTGGAGATAAACACACCAGAAGTGTGTGTGCAAGAAATCTCCACTTGTATGGTAACTGCCCCTTCTTGATAGTTTTGCTGTGTAGGGAGCCACCATAACCAATGTTTCTGAATAGGCGGAGATATCTTTTGTGATCTATCTCTCCGTATCCACCTTCATCCCTCAGTTTCAACAACCTTCGAACCTTCGCTTCATCAATTTCAACTTCCTTCCCTTGGACAGTTGACACAATTTTAACACTTCCGCTAGCCTCGTCGGTAACCCTAGCGTGAACCCAAAAGTCTTCCATCACCTCTTCAAAGATTTCTGCTTCGACAGTAAGCGCATGATGGAGGTGAGAACTTTTGATGAACTAGATCATTCCATTGTAGATATCAGTCTTGGATGGTGGTTCAAGATATGCCATCAGGTTGTGTTCTACCGGAAATTTTGAGTCACCAACTGGCTTCTTGCCACTTGCCTTTCCCTTCGGAGCCATTGTTGTGACGGAATTCGAGAATGTTGACGGTTATGTGGAAGTTAATCGGAGATGGTTTGAGAGGATTTTGGGAGTAATTTCTGAGTCGTGTTGCGAGAAATGGGGAAAATGACGGTAATTTAGGGCTTTTTACCTTTTCGGTGATGACGTGGAGGAGAGAGGTTGTAAATCGACGGTTCATTGACGGATGGGACAGGTGCTTTAGGGGTTATACAGTACAACTGGTTAAAGCATGACCTTATCCAAAAGTTAATTAACTGAAACCTCGGAATTGAACAGTTAAAAATTCAATGGGTAAAATAAATGAGCATCCGCTTAGAAAATTGTGCATTCCGGGTAATTAAATAATTCCTTGACTTTGTTGACCCGGAAGTTCAAGCGGAACCCATTTTCTCCTTTATTTTAAAAACCAAATTTCTTCCGTCTGAACTTCAAGCGGACAAGTTTTCCGCTTGGAAGAATTGTTTTCAAAAAATAAGTTTCCACGTCAAATTTAAAGCATTTTTCCGGTTGAAGTTCACCCGGTGAATTTCAAAAGTTGTTCTTTCAGGTTGAACCTGAACTTGAACCGGAAAATCCAAAACACATAAATTTTGAAAATTTGTGTCGATTTTTCATAGTTTTAACAGCAGTTATTGACTATGAACTGAAATATTATTCAATTAACACAAGAGATTTTCTTTTTCTTTTTCTTTTTGTATCAAGAGACGGGCTCTTGAGCACATCTCTTTATTTTATTAAAGTTGTGAAAAGTTTTATTCAAAGTTCATCATCCCAATGGCTGTGATGAGGTAGAAAAATGTTGCCTCATCGAAAGCTTTTGTAAACAAATCTGCCAGTTGATGATCAGTGTGAACTTTAAATAATTTGATTAAATTCTTTTCAGCACAATCTCTAATAAAGTGATACCTTATGTCAATGTGTTTGGTCTTGGAGTGCTTCACTGGATTGTTGATGATGGAAATGGCACTGTTGTTGTCTGCAAGAATAGGAGTTTCCATGACTGTGATCCCATAATCAAGCATCTGATTTTGGATCCAAAGGACTTGGCTGCAACAACTTGAGGCAGCAATGTACTCAGCCTCTGCAGTTGAAGTAGAAACACATGTTTGCTTCTTGCATTGCCAAGAGACAAGCCTTTCTCCTAGAAATTGACATCCTCCTGATGTTAATTTCTTATCTATATCACATCCTCCATAATCACTGTCTGTGTATGCTTTGAAAGAGAAGTCAGAGTTCTTGGGATACCACAAACCCAGTTTGGTTGCCCCTTTAGGTACTTGAAAATTCTCTTAACAGCAAGCAAGTGTGACTCTTTTGGAGAAGATTGATATCTAGCACATAAGCAAACACTGAACATGATGTCAGGTCTACTAGCTGTGAGATACATCAGAGAGCCTATCATTGCTCTGATACCACTTGTAGGATCGTTATTAGTTATGAATAAACTAAAACTAAGCCCTTTACTTGCAAATATAACCCTGCGGAATTAAAGTTATATTTCACTTTACTTAAGCGATATTAAACTCTTGTATAGTGTAAATGCTTGATTTGCAGAATAGTAGAGACAACGAAATATCGAATATTCGGCACTATTTGCATTAACTCAAAGCTACACTATTACAAGTGATAACCACACTGATGATGATGTGTAAACTAAGAGATAACATGCTATATATAGTGCTAATGAGATCAATGACAGCCATTGATCTCATGCGATCTAATCTAGACCGTAAACATAAAAGTCAAATACAAACCACTAAAAGAATAAACATCGACAATCGGAATAACTTGCGTGTTGGCAGCAACAATCTACTTTAGGAGAGCGGCTTAAATCTGATTTAGAAGCATACGAGAAGCTTTTGCAGGATTGGACTTGCTAAAAAGACATCTCAGGAAAAGTCAGGTTGAACTCTTTATCTGGTGGATAATCGAGTTCACCCGGAATATTCGCTAAGTACCAAAATTGTTTCTTTCCGCTTGAACTGCCTGTTCCGCTTGAAGTGTGAATTCCTCTTCAACTTCAACTTCAACTTCAGCCGGAACTAGTAAATTGGCATTTCAGCCGGAAATCTTCCAAGCTCTATTTTTTCTTACAAGCTCACAGCGTAGCCGGTTTATTGATGGCTTATTAATTCGGAGGTCGCAGGTTCTAAACCTACCGTCGTCGTTTTTTTTCTCATTAAAAGGTCCGGTTTTGTCAGTTTTTAAAGGTGAGGGACCTTTATTGTAAACTTTTAAAACTTTTTTTTTGTTTAATCCCAAATGGGATTCGCACATCACAACACACGCATAGATCAAAATAGGGTTCCACTTCTTCTCAGTTCTCAGGGGCGACCTCCGACTTCAACCCCTCTCCCTCTCGACTCTCGTGACCCAAAATCCGGCGACCTTTGTCTGTCTGACCTGGACGTCGACCGCCGACGGCTTGTTTCGACGTCCGACCAGGAATCCGACGACCTCTAATTGAGGTATTTTGATTTAGGGTTTACTTGTTCTTTTTTTTTTAATTCCAAATTCGAAATTTTTAGGGTAAGTAGATAGATATATAGTTTAGTTTTTATGATTCTATCAATGATTTATGCCTTATGTATTGAAAAGTGATTTAGGGTTGAATTTTGTGGTTATGATTTATGATCTTGGTGTAATTTTGTGTTTTAGTGAATTAAAGTTTAATTTTGGTGAAATTAGGTATGATATTGGGATTGAAAAGTGATTTGGGGTTGAATTTTGTGGTTATGATTTATGATCTTGGTGTAATTTTGTGTTTTAGTGAATTAAAGTTTAATTTTGGTGAAATTAGGTATGATATTGGGTTTAATTTTAATTTTTTATGTATTAGATTATGCCTCCCAAATCCTTATATAACCACAAAAGCGGGAGTATGAAGCGAAAAAAGAAGAAAGTGGAAAATGCGTTAGTAAAATCTCAAGCGAGGGCTATATTTGGTTATTTCTCAAAACAACCTACAACTTCTAATGTTGATGTTAATGTGGATGGAGATGATGTTGATGCCAATGTGGATGGAGAGGATGTTGATGCTAATGTGGATGGAGAGGATGTTAATGCTAATTTGGATGGAGGTTATGTCGATGCTAATGTGGATGGAGAGGATGCTAATTTGGATGGAGATGATGTCGATGCTAATGTGGGTGTGGATGATGTGGATGTTAATATAGATGAAAATGATGTTGGTGCTAATATGGATGAAGATGATGTTAATGTTAGTGTGGATCCAAATATTGATATTTTTGATCCTAGAATGTGGGATGGGCTTAATCTTAACTTGATCAATGTTTTGGTAGAGAAAGGGCCAAAACGAGATTTGACTATCAAGAAGGGTCCCGTGGATAAATTTGGAAGACGGTTTTCTTCAACCATGTATACAAAAACTCTATCAAATAATGAGGGTTGTGATAGAGATTGGCTAGTGTACTCAAAAGAGCTTGACAAAATATTTTGTTTTTGTTGTAAGTTATTTAAAAATGGGCTTTCGAAGGGTTCTTTGGATAATGAAGGTTATGCGAATTGGAAAAAATGCTAGTACTAGACTTAAAGAGCACGAATTCAGCTTTGAACATATGAAGAATATGAAGCAATGGTATGATATGCGTCACAGATTGAACGTTGAAGCAACAATTGACAAAGTAGCCTACGCCCAATATAAGAAAGAAAAAGATTATTGGAAGGAAGTGATCTTCAGAATTATTGCACTCATTAAGTATCTTGCTAAACACGGTTAGCATTTCGCGGAAAGAAAGAAAGGTTGTATGAAAAAGGTAATGGAAATTTTATGGGATTGATTGAGACATTGGGAGAGTTTGACTCGGTTATAAAATAACATATAAAGCGTGTGACACATGATGACCTTGGCGTACATTATCTTGGGCACAATATCCAAAACGAGTTGATACTTCTACTAGTTGATGAAGTTAAATCGCTAATCATCAAGAACATAAAGCAAGCGAAGTATTACTCCATCATACTTGATTGCACCCCCGATGTAAGTCACCAATAACAAATGACTTTAATTGTAAGGTATGTCAATTTCAACTCTAATCCTATTAAAGTCGAGGAATCTTTTCTGGGTTTTTTGATTGTTGATGATACCACTGGCAAAGGTTTATTTGATGTTACACTTCAGGAGTTAAAGTGTCTTGGTCTTGATGTTGATGATATGCGTGGTCAAGGATATGACAATGGTTCAAATATGAAAGGAAAACATCAAGGTGTTCAAAGTAGATTCGTAAAGATAAATCCTAGAGCTTTTTGTACTCCATGTGGATGTCATAGTCTGAATCTTACATTTTGTAACATGGCTAACACTTGTAACAGATCTAAGAATTTTTTTGGCGCCATACAACATATTTATACTATCTTTGCAAGATCTACTAAGAGGTGGAAAATCTTGAAAGACACTGTTAGGGGATTGACTCTAAAATCCTTATCCGCCACTCATTGGGAAAGTCGCGTTGAAAGTGTTAAGCCTATCAGATTTCAACTTGCAGATTTAAGAGAAGCTTTGATTCAAGTTAGGGAAAATGATGATGATCCTTTAATTACAAATGCAGCAAATTCGCTAGCAGACAACGAACTTGGTGATTTTTCATATTTGGTATCAATTGTTATTTGGTATGAATTATTAACAAAGGTGAATATTGTGAGCAAAAAGTTGCAATCTAAAGATATGATTCTTGATGTTGCTATTGAATAAGTGAACAAGTTGATTGATTTTTTTAAGGAGTTTAGAGAAGTGGGGTTTGCTAAGTCGATTAAAGAAGCTAAGGAAATTGCCATTGAAATTGGTGTTGATCCGCTATTCACTCAAGATTGACGGATTCGTAGGAAAAAACAATTCGATGAGTCTTCAAGTGAACCAGAAGTTCTACTTTCACCCGAGGAGAGTTTTAGAGTCGATTACTTTTTAGTTCTTGTTGATCAAGCGATTATTTCTCTTGAAGAACGATTCAAACAATACAAAGAATACGAAAAAAATATTTGGTTTTCTGTTTCCTAAAAAGTTGAGAGAACTTGAAGAAAAAAATCTTAAGGCGTGTTGTAATCTTCTTCAAGATGCATTGAAGTATGAGAAAAATCAGATATTGATGCTGATGAACTGTTTATGGAGTTGAAGTTGTTTGAGACGTTTTTACCGAGATATATTATCAGTCCTTTTGATGCTTTAGCCATTTGAAGCGAGATAGTTTCTTTCCTAATACATTAGTTGCATACAAAATCATGTTGACTGTGCCGGTTACAGTGGCATCGGCGGAAAGAAGTTTTTCCAAATTGAAATTGTTGAAGTCCTACTTACGATCTACAATGTCCCAAGAAAGACTAAATGGATTGGCAATTCTATCTATTGAGAATGATACTGGAGAATGTTGATTGTGAAGATTTGATTGAAAAATTTGCTACAAAAAATGCTAAGAGAGCCTCACGATTTATTTAGGAATTTAAAGGTTGGTTTTATATATTGTTATTACATTCCTTAATACATTATTGACTTTTTATATATGTGGTTTTAAGTTTATATTATAAGGGCCCATTTTTCTTATCTCGCCTAGGGCCCAATTTTTTTCTGGGGTTTTCTGAGCCGCCACTGCGCCCTGGTGGTTAGGGCTTTGTTCGGGTTCGGAGAGGTCTCGGGTTCGAGACCTAGCCACCCACAAACATTTTCTATTTTTTTAAAAGAATCCGATTTCCAGGTCATTAGTGGTCAAAAGTATTCCTGTTGGTTCAATTAACAAGACAGTGGACTAGCCCAATGGTTAGAGCACTATATTGTAATCAGGAGGTCACGGGTTCGAACCTGGTGACCACCAACTCTTGTTGTTTTATTTTTAAATCGTGATTTTGGAGTTTTGTTGACCAGAGGCCTAGCACCAATCGTTCCCACCTGTTATTTTGAACTCGTGAAAATCTTCGTAGACGTCATTGTCTTGTTTGTTGTCTCATTGGTTTATATAAATTAATTTTTATACAAAATATTTTGTAATTTGACGGTGATTTATAAAAAGAGTACACATTTATATATAAAAAAAATGATGAACATTTTAAAAACCCTTATAATTATATAAAAACCTAAGTGTACAAATTATATATTTTGTTGTATCGTGCGATATATAAACCTTTTAACGTGTATTATATATTTTTATAGAAATATATAAACATATAAGTACATTTGGGTACACGTTATTGATATAACTGTACATTTGGTTATGTATATATTTAAATATATATACACATTTTATTATTCAATTTCACAAACGAATATTATTGGTCGATAATATACCTTTCCTCGACATTCGTAATCGTTATGATTTTGGCTACGTGCCTTCCTTGACTCGTTTTGGACTTCTTATTTTCGTCATGTCATAGTTGCCATCGTCTATCTTTCACTGTTTGTCTAAACTTAGTCGTTTTCAATTAAACACACACTTATGTATATATGCTCGTCAGGTGTTTGGTAGAGTACACAAGACCTACTAGTTGCTACTTGCTATCGTTAATTTATCTGGAATTGCTGTGCACCCGAATGTGAGTTTCACGGCCCCATTTTACTGTTTCAAATCCTGTTGGGAGAGATTAACATACATGAACTATACAACTGAGATAATTAGACTTTTATATATCACATGAAGTTCTTGAAGCACAGATACAACAAAGTACTTCTTATGGTACCATTAGTATTAATGACAATAGCGGGAAATATATTGTAGTACTACTGGGTCTGACAAACCCCACCCGGGTCAGTCGCGCTGACACGATTGGATATCGAACAGATGTTATATTCGTCCTAAACACAACAAGGAAAACTATAAACAAATGTTAGCTTCGGTGTCAACGTATGAAGTTTCATGTATATAGCCTAGCTAGCTATTTGATATATATTAGTGATTATGCTCTTAGAAATTGACTGTTGTTGAACAGTCAATCTTAAACACAACTTGATTGTTGTTGAACAATCAATCTTAAACTCAACTTGATTGTCGTTGAACAGTCAATCTTAAACTCAACTTGAACTTTTTTGTTTTTACTGATAAACCTGTGAACTCACCAACCTTTGTGTTGACATTTTTAGCATGTTAATTCTCAGGTTGTGGATGTTCGAGTATCACGAGTACGCATGCATGAGTCTTTGAAATATTTTTGATGTCTTTGACAAGTCACGTCACCTTGGGTGACGATGTTTTACTTATATTATTATTTGTATTTACGCTTCCGCATTTGTAAAACTCTCAATTTATATTTTAAGGAAATATGAAACGTTTTTTTTATTAATTATTGGTCGTTTGGTGTAACTAATGGTCTGCGATCCTGGTTTGTCACGCTCCCTGCGGTGCGTTACCACGCGTGGGAATTTTAGGGGTGTGACACTTATGGCGCACCAAACACGACCTACGGGTGGACTATAGTTTTTGT
>JBCNJP010000008.1:33192365-33246644 GCA_039602395.1 Deinandra increscens subsp. villosa | reverse complement strand
TCATCAGAAAACCAAGACCATCTTGCCATGGCCACATCACCGAACAGGTCACCTATCTGTATTCAAACATTATTAAAATTTAGGTTAATAAAAAATATCAAAATATGACAGATTCCTACAAAATTTTGGTACAAATATCGGATATAAAGTAAACAATGGATTCATGTGGCGACAATGGTATTCTCGGCAACATCAGTCCTCTCACGGATTCTATGATTCATACCCTCATACCAACATCGGGTATCTTATGTCTTTCAGCTTCACGACAAGGAAAGCTCTGCAAGAATAATATAACATCAATAAAAATGTATACATTGGGACCTAAATCTAGTAGTTAATTCATCCTGCTAAAATCAGATGAAGGTCGGATATGAAGCTAATGATCCCCATGACTACAAACCTTGCATCAGCTGACTTAGTGAATTATGTAACCCTTTAAAATACCAATTCAAGTGAGAAATAGGAACATGTGAGAAGTAAATAAGCAGAGTGAACTGGATACTATAGATTGTTGTTTCTAATGTGAAATTAAAACACATTTACACTTTTTTATATAACTTTGTGATTACATCATCTTTCTATTATTATCATCCTGCAGGCGTCAAGTGTAATGCAACTAATATCAGTCAAATGTACCTCACATTCTTTTAAGTTACACATATGGATGTCAAACCAAGTGTAAATAGAAACATAAAAACAAAGCAATTATGAAATCAAAACAAAAATGTAATCTATGTAGATGTTGTATGTATTTTCTTACCTTTGAAGAAGGAGATCATGAATCACGGACAATGAAGACCTGTAACAAAAATTCATCCGCTTTTTTCAAGATCAAAATAGTACATATATCAAATAAAAACTAATTTTACTCACCTTAGCATCAAAACTGGAAAACCACAACAAACAATTTATGACTTTATGCGAAACCTTCAAAACCTATAAGAAACAAGAAATAATAAGAAACTCTCTAAGGAACAAAGAGTGTTTTAGGGTTTCGCTATAAAATCTTGAAATCTCTGAGTTTTAAGGCACCATCTGTCACTGAAAACCATAGAAAACAAAAAAATTTGCACAAAATCGTAAATTGATGTTCTACAGACTACAATGGAATGGAAAATCCAAATATAAAGGACATCAGAAAGAAAAAAAAATCAAGGATTACTCACATTCTCGAAGAAAACTGGAAAGCTTAGCAGATCCCAGGTTCGTTGAAGAGGCAAAAGAGTTTGTATCTTCGTGCGTCTTTGAAGAGGCAAAGGAGAGGAGAAGAGAAGAGAGAGGACAAATCTGATTTCCGGACAACGATGTCCTCAAAAGAGAGATTTTAGGCGGTGAAGGAATTGAGAAATCCCTTCTTATCCTCCCTCATCTTCGCTGGTATCACCATATCATCCGCCATCTTATTCTTGAAGCAAATCCGTGCCGACGAAGCGCTTCTGTCAACAAAATTGAAATTTCTTCAGTTACAATAAAAATAAAACAAAACGAAAGAGGCTCCCAGTGCTCATAAATGAAGAAGGGCGGAAGAATACTAACACAACCGTGAAAATGAAAGATTTATACGCCGCTCACAAGTCACAACCACCGATATCCCTAAAGCTCCAATCTCTCTCTCCCACATCTACAATAACAAAATTAACACGATTTGAGAAACGATTCAACAAACAATAAACGAAATTTACACGATTTCACAAACGATTTCACGATTTAAGTCAAGAAAGAGTAGAGAGAGTTTGAGAAGTCACCATCGAGCAGCCTGCACCTGCAAAACCAATCGATTATTACGTTTCATCATTACAATACGTTTAATCGATTTAGGACAAACACTAAGAAGATGAAAGAGGGCCTGAGCCACAATCCGAACCTGCATAATGGAAGTTGGTGATAAATTAGACAAAACCTCAGAAAGAAATAGGCAAAAAGAAAAAACCCTAACATGAACCGTGGTCGGCGCCGTGTTCGGAACCGAGAGGGAGGTCCGGAATGCATATGAAATGAGAATAGAGAAAAATAATGAGTTTATATACCTAGGGTTTCAAAAGTGTGTGTGCAGTCAAGACTTGTACATGTTGCTTATTGAGTAGTACGCGTCTTAAAATTAAGACACTTTCACTTTCTCTCTCCAATATGCATTATATATAGTAATAGATAAAGAGGGGCCAATCACGTATATGTGCATCTAAGTGTGTGTCTACCCGACTCTAGCCGTAGTTGGATTATAATGCAATCCTATGTTCTCTATGGCTGATGGCTCTGATAGCAATCTATCACCCCCCTAAAATTCTCCTGCGATGTATCAGCGCAAATGGAGGCGTGACATGCTAGGATCCGAGTCATCAGACACACTGAACATACTACATGCAAGTTTGAATCTTTGAAAACCCAAATTTTACAATCCAAAAGTTTTAAGAAAGTTCTTAACGTTTGTGGAAGCGTAAAACAAACATAATTAAGTTTCAAAAGTTTAACGCTCACACAACGCCCAATAGTTGAATGTTTAAACAACCATGCATTGTTATGAATGAACCATGATTCCCTAAACATGCTCCTTAGCGCGCTCCTAAGGACCTAAGAAGAAACATGCTAAAATGCGTCAACACTAGGTTGGTGAGTTTACAGAGTTTGAATGAAACCGTTGAACAATCATTTATCAAAACCGTAAGTTACCCGATTAGTCTCAACCAGACCCAATCCAAAAGCGGGATACCGATCCCAAAGCAATTAATATACCCTTGGATAGCTAGTCCATGCATATTATATCCCAATAGCGCCCTGTACCAATTACTTGACTGTATGAAACTGCCTTTCCCATCATGCCTTTACCGAGCAATGAGTGAAAACCTTATGACAATATGATACCCATCTCCACTCCCTAAAAGGCAAGTGGGGCTAGAGCGACTAGCCGAGGCAGGGCTTGTCAGACCCAGTAGATCTACTAAATATTTCCCCGTTATCAAACCGATGTTCATGGCACGATGTAGAAGGATGTAAAACCACGGAGGGATCTTACTACTACATGATTCGGTAAATCGAGAATGAACACGGATGTAAAGCTTTATTGACTCACAAAGAGATACAAGCTAGAGAGAGAAACACACTCAGATACACACAGTTAAGATGTAGCAAATGACAGAACTACTGAACTCTCTCTAACCTGAACTATTTATAGTGTTCAATATAACACTAACGGACCACCCAGCAGACCGTATGGTATGTGCGTACCAATTGGTACGGCGTACCATTTGGTACGCCCACTAATGTATATTGCCACTGAGACTCATACAAATGCTCTAATCTAGATACAATACACGAGACACATCGTAGAATAGGAATATGTTCTAACAAACCCCCCTTAACGTGTAATGTATCTAGCTATCTATCTATCCAACCAAACTTCAGTCTTCAATCTTCAGCATCACTGCGCCCGATCTTCAAATTGAAATCTTGTCAGAAATAGAGCTTGCATGCCTCGATCAAACTTGAACATTCTTTAAACTTTAAGATCCACTTGTGAAAGATAGTACATACTCCCTCTTTCACCATGCTTGAGTCTTGTCACACAGAACCTGCAATTTCAGAAGACAGAAACGCGACTTTCCTTTTCTTTTGAAACATAATTTAATCTTGGCGCAAAACTTCTCTTCGAGAATCCATGTTTTGAAATTTTGATTTCGTATCGTGTTTTTTTTTTTTCAATCAATAATATATTAATTCAAATTTAACGAACGCACAAGACTCAAGTTACCACGCAGGAAAGGCGGGCAACAAGCTGCGCCGCCAACCCTTTTTGAATAGCAAACCCTAGACGTATGAAAATAACATTCTTTAATCTAGAGTTTACGATATTCCCAAACATGACTTTCTGGATCCGACGCAACATGGCAGCCGCCGCCGACTCGAGGTGCCCAAAAGTATCAAAAGCGAAGGGAACAAACACGTGTTGATTTTCAATGCACGCTTTCTCGTGTTTGTTCACCTTCCTGGCCGCCGCACTAGACGCCGCCTGTCCCGCCACGAAGGCACTGCTCCTCAGCCCCACAAGGGGAGAGACCCCCGTTAAATCGACACAGGCATGCTTCCCATTCTGCCACCCAAAAACAAGTATGTCGGCGGGCCTGAGGGTTGAACGCCCATCCAAGGGGTCTGACAGAAAGTTAACAGGAGCTTCCTTCCTGGCCGAGATTCCGGCCCGCCGGAAAATGTCAAACAGAACGTCCCGAACCGTATCATGTCGATATTTAAACCCCGGGAGCTCTTTGCAGTGGACAGCGTGCTCCCCAAACGAATCCATAGACGCCTTGTTGCAGACGGGGCATTTTTCGTCCACGGAGAACAGAGGGACCATAAGACGATACTTGAGAATCGTCCGGTATTCGACGGGCGACATGTGTTGCCCCAGCCCGTCAATGGGGAGAGCATGGAGGAAATCTTGCGCATGTGGCTGTCGTAGGCATTCCCAGACGGCCTTTTGCCTGACTGTCATCTCGTAGGCAGCTTCCATCTCGAGCAAGGTTTTACCAAAGAGGGCATTCGCCAAAACGTGTTGGGCTTTTGGGGGGCGGGGGGGCGGTGTCCTTATTAGTGAAACCGCTCAGATCAAAGCCCGGAATTATACCATGGAGATCAGCCAGAGCATTCTCGTAGTCAAGGCCCATGCCACAAGCCCCACTCTCCCGAAGAATATGGTCTTGCAGTGCCCAAGATTGGGCACGCGAGGCCACAAAAGCGTATGACGTCGCCTCGACCGCCGAATAGACCCCGAGTCCCCCATACCGGATCGGCAAAGAAGCGAGCCGCCATTGCAAGTCCCCAAAGAAGGGAACCCCACACACGACAATATCCTCGATGGCCGACCGCAAATCCTTATCAAACCCGACCGCAGCCGCCATCATATGAGTAGGGGGACATGTTCTGAGACCAAAGAAAAGCTTGGCGACACCCATGCACGAACGAAGCAGAAGGAGTTCGCATTGCGGGTCGCCAAGCGCGGGGAGGAGGCGCATAAGATCAGCAGCAGTTGACGCTCTCCTCGCAGCCAACCCTTGAATAAACTGGCCATCGCAACTAACAGCCCCCCCAAGGAGCTTCACTCCTTTAGTGGGTCTGCTAATGTCAGCAGGGAAGAGCCCCGGTCGGACTTTCACACCATCACAGGACGGCCAAAAGAGCTCCGTCTTCCTAATATTTAGAGCCAGCCCCAACGGAGGCCCCTTTTCCTTAATGATCTCGAGGGCCTTAGCCACTTCACTAGTATCCCCAATAACCGTGCCATCATCAAGATACCAGGCATGGAGCAACAGATGGCAGTTATCCCGGATCTGATGCACAAGCGGGTGAAGGACGAGGGCAAACAGGAGGGGCCCCAACGGGTCACCCTGCTGGACCCCAGTAGTGGCCCAAATATGATCATCTCCCAGATATAAGCGCGCCGGTTGGCCATATAAGAACTCAACCCAAGGCGAAATGGACGGGCACCTCAGCCTAACCTCCCGAAGCAGGGACGAACGATCAACCAGGTTGAATGCATTAGAAAAATCGACCGTGAGCATAGCGAGGGACCCGTCAAGATGTCGATCCCCCACAAGGCGGTTAACACTATGGAGGATTGCTTCAGCGCCACCCGACACACCAACCCCGAACTGAAAATCACCAAGATATTTGGCCATATCTTTACAAACTCCCTGCATCGCAACCTTGGAGACCAACCGCCTCCAGATGGTGCCAACGGCAATAGGACGAATTCCATTGTCAGGCTTAAGGAGCGGCGTAAGGGGTGCCGAGGCGACAAATTCAGCCAAGCTAACCGGGCACCTCCCTCCCAACCAGAGATTAACGACCATGGTGATTGCGTCCAGGAGGTCCCTGGCAGTAGCAGAGCCATCCCCACACAGGCTGTCCATGATGTGCTGGGCACGCAACCCATCCCTTCCACACGACGTCCCTTTGGGAAAAGATTTTATACATTCAAGGACCCGCTCGCCACTAGTGATCAGCGGAGGCTCGGAGAAGGGAGCGGAGGGCATAGTCGGGGATGGAAAGTGCGGGTGCTTAGCATTTAGGGCGCGCGTGGTATCGGCGTTGTACGGCGCCACCCCGGATGAAGATAACACCTTCACGGCCGCAGTGAAATGACCGTCCGCGATTTTACGGATGCACCGCTTGACGTTGGGCGCCACACGGTCCCCCTGATCGGTCGAAAACAAAATAAGAAAAAAATCGTTTTTGGCTTTTTGAAACTTTACATCAAAACACACTGAAAATCTTTTTGATTTTTCTAAGTTTATGCTAAAACACACCTAAAATCTTTTTGGAATTTTCAGATATGAAACATAAATGCAATACAGAAATGAAATACTGAATCACACACTATTTTTGTCTTTTGTGAGAAAGATCACAACTTGTGATCATATTGGTCATGACATGCTAAACTACACTTCAATTTTAATTACTTCAACACATAAGTCATGTCGATATTTTAAACTCAGGCACAATTATACTCATAACATCTGGATATGTTATTGTATTCATTAGATTGCTTTGACCAGTGTACCCCACACTATCAGATATACTCAGATATGTATTTGTTTATCACACTTTGTGATTTCATTTGTGATTTGATCACTTAATGATTATATTCATGGTTTAGTCAACTGTGTTCCATGCAAAAAGAAATAAGAACGTTAAATCGTCTACCTTAAGGTCGATCTTTTGATACGCAAATAAGGCATCGGATTTAACAAAATAAGAAAATAAAACAAGTTGAAATTGTATAACTCAACAACAATCAGGTCGGTACTACCGTACACGCAGAGAAAGTCCGGTGAGTTATACGAAACACCAAAGAAAATAAAGCAGAATATCAAACGAACAACAATCAGGTCGGTCTTGTGGACACGCAGAGAAATTCCGATCGTTTGACAAAATAAAGAAAATCAAACAAATTTAAATCTTTGCAAAATGAACACATGTATACACAGTGACTTATCATTTTCTCTTTTTCACATATCTTTTTCTTGATATCATGAGATACGCATGAAGATGTTGTCCACTTGGTCAAACATTAGTATTTAATGTGTTTATCATATCTGAATACTTTTTGATTTATTGCCGAGCCTACCAACCATATCGAACAATGATCCTATGGCTTTTTCATCTATTTTATTCATGAGTCAGACATGTAAGCCAATGTACCATCATTTCCCAATCATGTCGGATCAATTTCTCATATAATTCCATGTTTTTGTACTTTTCTATTTTCTCCCACTTAAAATGAAAACTCTATTTTTGGATTTTCATTTTAACAAAACACAAAGACACTATTTTTGGTTTTTCAATTTTCTCCCCCTATACTACAAACGAAATGCATTAAAGAAAGAAAATTGACCAATCGATACTGATACCTTTCAATTTTTAGCTTTCAGGAAATTCAGTTTGAAATTTGATATTTCTTGAAATTTAAGTTAAAACGCAGAATACTTCTCCATCAGCAACTTTTTCAATCACCAACGGGTCTTCTAGAAGTACCTGCACACTTGTTTAAATGATTAGTATTCAAATGACCCGAAGCACACAGCTTCTGGTCGACCAGTGTCTTCACAAAATCATTTGCAGCCTTTCTGACCACTTTAGGTCGCCACTGCATGTTTACTTTTTCATTTTGAACCGAGTCATCATCCGGAGATGAACCACCAACACTTGAATTAAATTTGAAAAATGATTTCTTTTTAGATTTAGGTTTGGAAGGTGGGGACTCAGTAAAAATTCTGACTGATTCATCCATAAATTTTGCAAATTTGTTATAAAAAGATCTTTTGACATTTTCAGGACAATTCTTTGCCATGTGTCCCTTTCGGCGACATTAATAGCACAAACGATATGATTGTTTAGTTTGTGGTTTGCCCTGAAATGTATCACATTTATTATCAGAATCAGAATTATCAGAAATATCATCAAATACTTGAAACCTGTTTGCATGCACCCAGTTAGATGTAGGACTTTGAGGTGTAGAATTAGATCTAGATGAATATTCTTTTGGAGAACTTTCAGATGAATCCTGCTTCTTTTGTTTGCCTCCAAATCCCTTTTCCATGGTGGAAATGAATACTTGAGCCAAGTGATAAATTTGATCCAAACTAGTGTCTTTCTTTTCTTTCTTAACATTCTTTGACACATTTTTCTGTTTTTTCTTCTCAAACTTCTTGCCTTCACTACCCAAACCCGAACGTTTGTAACCCGGTAGCTTAGTTAAATCGACTTGAGAACTTGAAGGACCAAATTTAGCAGCTTGATTGAATGAAGCTTTAATGTCTTGTAACCTGTTAGCTTCAACCAACTTTGCAGCAACTTGTGCTTCATTCAATTCTTTTTCATCCTTTTCAATCTTCTTTGCATCAAAAAAACTTTATCAACTACACTAGTTCCACCAGAAACAAATTTAACAAATGTGGGTGCACCAAATGTTGAAGAGTCCACTTTCTTGTTTGAAGGATTTGGTTTCTTCTTTTCAGATTTCTTAGACACAAATTCAGAATAATCTCCAGTTATATCAGAAGAATGAATATCAGCTAGAGCATCAGATTAAATAACTGGATGTGGAATTTGATTATGCTCTTCGCTTCCAAAAACCTTCCTGAAATTCTCATCTTTGCACAAGTAACTTGTGAAAGAATGTGAATTCTTCAAATTGTTCAGTTGCCTTTTAAGATCCAATACTTCAACATTCAATTAGAGTTTTATTTTGAGCTTCCCCCAACGCTTTTTCTGAATCAATCAATTGCTCCGAAGCTCTATTAGACACAAACTTCTCTTGTCGCATCTAATCATGGGCATCATACACTTCTTGAGTAATTTTCTTCACCCTTCCCTCATGAATCTCAATATTTCTTTTCAGTAATTGATTTTCTTCTTTCAAACTGATAACTTTGTCTTGTAATTCAGAATGAACCAATCGATGTTGGTTTTCTGCAACAGTAACTTCATCAAACTCTTTCTTGAGTTCATCATAAGATTGCTTTAGCACTTCGACTTTTGCTGTGGATTTCTGAAATAAAGCATCAAAATCACTAATGACATCTTTTGCTTCACTCTCCCACTTCTCAACACTTGTAACCAACTCTTCATTCTCAGTTTGCAACTTAAAAATTTGTTCTTTATATGCACTGACCAGCTCATCCAATTTTGTCTGAAGCTCTACAAACTCTTCCATCAAAACATTCTTTTCCTTGATTAATTTCTCATTTATCTTTAGAATCTCACCAGAATCTTCAAACTTCTTTTTGAAACTTTCTAATTCTTCTTCCTTCTTTGTCCTTTCAACCATTAACCCTTCTTTTCTTGAACCAATTCTCGAATTTATTATCCTTTTGAGCACAAAATTCACAAGTTGACTCATAACCATTATCTTCAGAATCACTTGTTTCAGATTTACTGATCTCAGATGCATACCCACTTGATTCAACCTCAATATTTGCCATCAATCCATAATTTTCTGGAGAGTGGACTAAAAATGCAGATTCATCCGGAAAATTTGCAGCCCAATCATAACCTCCCTCGGCTACTAGATCCTTTTCATCTTTAGGTTGACCATGCTTATCCGAATTAGACTTATCAGATGATGATTGATTGCATTCTCGAGCAAAATGTCCAAATTTAAAACATTTGAAACATTTAAGCTTCAACTTATCTAAACCAAACTTTCCTCCTTGAAAAAGAGATTGCTGTCCATGTTTCTTTATAAATCTTTTTCCTTTTTGAACAAGCATAGCAAACTACCACTCTAAATCTAACTTATGCAGCTGATCATCATCCATCTGACTTAAATCATCTGGAAACATACCAGAATTACCGATTTGACTAAATATGGATCCAAATGAAGATGATATGAAAGCAGATAGCAATGCAGCTAGATCTTCAGTAGCTTGATTAGAAGTGGACTTGCTTGATGATCTATCGGGAATAGTAAAACTGCAACCTAAAGAATAACCAGTATTTTCAGACGTTCCAACAAGAAAAGTTGTTGTTGGTGGATTTATGCTTGAACTCGAATGAGATTTTGCTTTAGCATGCACGGTAGCAACATTTTCTCCAAAATACAATTCAGGATTTTGAATCGAAGGAGATGCTGACTTCTTGACTATCAATTCCATCTCTCGAGCTTGTAACTTGCTAGTTAGTTGATTGAATGTCCAATTTGTATTACTTGGATCATTAGCGAACATCATTACATAATTTTCCCACTTTTTGGGTAATGCTTCCAGAAACTTCTCTTTCAGTTCTTCACTCTCTTTCTTGACCCCTACAACATCAAGTTCATTGATCAAGTGTGAAAACCTTGTAATCAAATCTGACACCCTTTCATTATCACAATGTCCAAAATTATCGAATTCTTTCTTTGATACTTTATTTCTAGTCTTCTTGTATTGATCGTTGCCCTCACATCTTTCAGCAATAGCATCCCATAATTCCTTAGCGGTTGTATGTTGCTTAAATTGATGCATTAGATCTTTTGGTAAAGCCATTGTAAGATAACTATATGTTTTCTTTTCTCTGGCAAAAAGTTTTCGTTCCTCAGCGTCAAAACTACTAATCATCTTTGGCTTGTTGGGACCTATCATTGGATGCTCATATTCTTTCTCAATTGGAAGTGAAAAAATGTAAGATTCAAAACGACTCCTCCAATTATAGCAATCTTCCAATCGTAGCAACTTAGGAACCTTTTGTGTTGTTCCTATCTCATTATCATAATTCATCATTGCTTGCAACGATGTTTGAGCAGCTGAAAATGCGTGAAAATCGCTCATCTTGAAGTTAAAAATTAACCGTCAAAACTTCGAACTCAAAAATGAAGGTCTTCCAGGTGGATTTTGGGGGTCAAAACGGAGGGTACTAGCCGTTAGGTGAGTAAAAGTATAGATCTTGTCGAGACGAACATTTTGGCTGGTATTAGCTCCCGTAACTCTTAACAGTTCTCAAGTTACGTCACTTTTAGTGAAGACCACTTTTCTGCTAGCGTACCAAAAAATCGATCTCCGTACCAGACCAAATTCAGCGGACCAAACCAACTCAGCGTACCAGATGACTTCAGCATACCTGACCACCCTTAGTGTACCAGTTTGGTACGGAGTAACTGTCAACGGACCAGTGAATAACCGTCGCGGACCAAACTTGAAGATTGTCTTCCGGACCAGATTTCAACGTACCAGAAATTGATGAATATTGCCTTGCGTACCAGAAGCGTACCAAAGGCGTACCAGCTGTTCTTCGAGCGTACCAACGATGTACGAAACTGAGATCGAGGGATTTTTCAAAATTTCGACTTTTGGAACTGGAATTTGATTAAGTGAGGTGCGAAAACTCACTAGGAACACTCAGAAATCATTTTTGACCTTAGAAACACGCAGAATTGAAAAAATTTGATGAAAAATGACTCAAACCAAGCTTTCTCTCTCTAAAAACTCGAAAATAGACCAAATCACAGTAGTAGAGCAACCTGGATTGCTCTGTTACCACTTGTAAAACCACGGAGGGATCTTACTACTGCATTGATTCGGTAAATCGAGAATGAAGACGGATGTAAATAAAGCTTTGCTTTATTGATTCACAAAGAGATACAAACTAGAGAGAGAAACACACTCAGATACACACAGTTAAGATGCAGCAAATGACAGAACTACTGAACTCTCTCTAACCCGAACTATTTATAGTGTTCAATATAACACTAGCGGACCACCCAGCGGACCATTTGGTACGTGCGTACCAATTGGTACGGCGTACAATTTGGTGCGGCGTACCATTTGGTACGACCACCAATGTATATTTCCACTAAGACTCATACAAATGCCCTAATCTAGATACAATACACGAGACACATCGTAGCATAGGAATATGTTCTAACAAAGGACTTTATGATTGGCAAATTGAAACTCGCTATGGTCACAAGATAGTATACTAATTAAAAGAGTATTTATGAAAACATAACCTTTACCGCATGTCTTTTCCCCCAAAATGTGAAACAAGTAAAATGTGGGGCCATGAACTCACCTTAGGGTGCAATATAGATATCCAAATAGTAAACTCCTGATAGAGAGGTAAATTCCTCCTAGACTCCACATATGACACGCAATCGTGTGAGTGTTGACTAAGTTTGACCAACCGTCTCGACAACGCGCAGACAACAGACAAGTGGACTCGAATACACAATGGTGATTGAATTTAGGTTTTCTATACATAACCTAGTACGTATCACACATACAACACATTGTATCATGATAAAAATAATGGTGATTGAATTTAGGTTTTCTATACATAACCTAGCACGTATCACACATACAACACATTGTATCATGATAAAAATAATGCGTCACAATGACTTACGACATTTTCCCGCGTATACGATGTACGATCGACGGGGCGATCGTACAAAGTCTTGTCATTCCCACCGAGGTAGGAGACTTAGGACTTATACACTCGTATAACTCGTAATCAATTTGACTTATGACATGCAAACACATAGCCAAGTAACCTCATGCTCATAATCATGCGTTTTCCCAATTATTCATTTACCGATAAATATATATTTGTCACATGTAGGCTAATCCAATGTTTACACAAAATCATCATCGCATGCAAATCACATAGGTCATCATTTGACACATTTCAAACTATGTCATAGATTCCTAACCACATGCATGAAAACTATCTTGCCCTAATAAGCCACTTTCATCATATTTTCACGTAAATAATATTTATAAAATAATCGACATGCATTTGATCATCAAGTTCACAACTTTATACATCATCATGCATCCAATAACCTAGATTACATAATCACATAATAGATCTAACACCAATCATGTGCCTTTATTCATGATCTAGCATTCATGGCAACCGAAATCATGTTTTCATCCTAGATCTCGCGCAAAGTCAACAAATTTATACATCATTATTAATGTCATAATGGGCTGCTATTATAAACGTAATATCTAGGGTTGTTATTGGTCATTAGTTAGAGGGTTCTCATTGTAATTTAGTTCTCTATTTATATCCCTTGTAATCTAACCTAATTTGGTATCAGAGCCAGTTATTGCTGCCGCCAACTCCCACCCTTCCCAACCCTACGCTGCTTCTTCCCTCTAAATGCCCTTATATGGATGCCTCCAACAATCGAGCTAGGCCACAAGCTAATTTTGCCGACAATCGTTCACAAGTATCCAGCAATAACCGGTTTCCAGATACAGGGGCAAATAACCATGTCACGCCAGATCTCTCTAGCATTGGTACTTCGGAACCTTATCATGGTTATGACTCACTTCATGTTGGTAACGGTAAAGGTCTTCCTATTTTACACATTGGCTCCTCAAAAATCTTTTCGCCATCCAAAACCTTTTCCTTAAATAATATTTTGCACGTTCCACAAATCAAACATAATCTTCTTTCTGTGCAAAAATTTTGTCTTGATAATCATGTCTTCATTGAATTTCACCAATTTTTATTTTGTGTGAAGGACATATCTACATGCACTACCCTACTCATGGGTCCAAGTAAGGATGGTTTATACTCCATGGATCTTCCTCAACTTCATTCCATTCCGAAGACTGTTTTCTCTGCCATACGTGCTCCCGCATCTGTTTGGCATCAACGTTTAGGGCATCCTCACCATCGACTTTTACAATATATGTTAGCACGTTATTTACTTCCTATTTCATAAAAGTCTTTCAAAGACATTTGTTCATCTTGTCAACTTGGAAAATCATCCAAACTTCTTTTAAAATCCTCATCTTTTCAGAGTAATAATATTCTTGATCTTATTTATTGTGATGTGTGGGGCCCCGCTCCTACTTTATCTTCTAATGGTGATAGATATTTTTTGCTGTGTGTTGATCATCATACCAAGTTTATGTGGATTTTTTTCACTTTAAACAAAAATCTGATGTCTTTTTAATTTTCAAACAATTTGTCACTATGGTAGATCGTCAATTTAACACAAAATTAAAAAGTGTTCAAACCGATTGGGGTGGAGAATTCCGTAACTTATCCACCTATCTTACTTCACTTGGCATCATCCATTGTCGATCTTTCCCTCACACGAGTGAACAAAACGGTACTGTTGAACGACGAAATCACCATGTCGTTGAAACCGGACTTGCCCTTTTAGCTCAATCACATGTTCCTCAAAGATTTTGGCATTATGCGTTTGACACAGCAGTTTATCTCATAAACCGAATGCCTTCTACATCCTCCTTGCTTACATCTCCGTTTAAACGTGTTTACAACCGTTCTCCTGATCTTTTGTTCCTAAAAGTCTTCGGTTGCCAGTGCTTTCCATACTTACGTCCTTATCATTCAAACAAGATGGACTTTCGTTCTACTGCGTGCATTTTTCTTGGGTATTGTCCGGTTCATCATGGTTATCGTTGTTTCGATCCTACGTATGAGAAAATATATGTCATTCTCCATGTTCATTTCAACGAAACCACGTTTCCTTTCGCACCTAAACCCTCCACTTCACCTCCACCTTCTGATTCCGCTTATTCATCCTCTCGTGGCTTTCCTATACCTTTTCTGTGACATCCGAGAATTTCAAGGTTTACTTCCGTTAGACAATTCCGTTAGTTATGTTATAAGTATTAACTTAGTAACTAATGCATAACTAGGCCGAATACGTCCACGACCTTTGGTTGATCACCGAACCCGCCCATATGTGCTATGTGTTCATTTATTAATGTCATTATGTGCAATGTGATTTAAACGCATGATTTAATATTATGAATAGCATGACAAATTATAAATCCTTGATTATGTGAAAATTGCCTAATTTGTGCAGCCAGCGAAACTACCGGGCGAAACTGTAGTGTCGCCCGGTAGCCAGCTAAGCTAATCATTTAAGACGTGACCAGAGCCAGTTTCGCCTGGCCAGCGAAACTGCCAGCGAAACTAGCCTCTGATATAAATAATCTTAATAAACCCTAGTTCTCCCATTTTGCCTCATTTACACAAAAACACACACACTCTCCTGAAACTTCTGGACCAGCTGATTCCAGCCGAGAACCACCAAGAATCAGCTATCATTCCGAGTTGTGAAGATCATCCATCGATCCTAGATCAACCGTGAGTCCCAAAAACCACCATTGTTATGCTTTTCTATGTGTTTCTTCATAAAGCATGCCTAAATCTCTATGTTATCGTTAGATCTTCTGTAGGAATGCTTAGGAATGCTAGATCCATCATAAAGTTTGCAACTTTACGTTTGAAATCCAACCATGATAGAGATTTATGCTATTTTGGTCACTTTAGGGTTTTAAATGTATTTTGGTGATTTGATGATGAAAATGCATGAAAAGGGTGTTAAAACTTGTTGATTGATGTTGGTAAATGCCTATGTATGCTAGATAATGAGTTATGTGAAATATGGAAGCTGTTAGAGTGATTTTTAGGCTGATCCGTAAGTTTTTCGCGACCAGCGAAACTGTAATGTTCTTTGGGCGAAACTATACAGCGAAACTGTATAGATCTCCCTCCAGCGAAACTGTGCTGGCGAAACTGTAGTGTCGCCCGCGAAACTGACCAGACCAGCTCGAACGAAATTACCGAGCGAACCAACCTGAACGAAAGTTCAAACCAGTTTCATGCGAAACTAGGCTAGCAAAACTACGTCAGCAGTTTCGGGCGAAACTAGCCTAGCGAAACTGTGTCACCGGGTATTGCCTAGCGAAAGTGCTGCCCGTGCACGTAGCGAAACTGCCTAGCGAATCTATGCTAGCGAAACTAAGACCTGACCTAAAAACCAAACTTGTACAATTTACTTGAATGTTATGCCATGACTTACATGATTATGCCATGATGATACATGCTTTGATTTCTGATGCATATGAACCCTTGTTTATGATCAACCATCGGTGTCGTGTGTCTGTATGTCGAGTCATAGTTCCAACGTGCTATGTTATGGGCCATAGTGACGTTAAGTAAAGATCAGACACAAAACTAATACTTAAGACCTAAACGTGTTCATAGGTCTTCGTTAAGCAAACTTGGATTATATAGCAAGTGTAGCAGTGCAACCCAAGGTGAGTGTCACTAACCCAATTACCGTGAACCCGTTTGGGTCACACCGAATAACTAAAAGTGAAACAATGCTGACAAACTCGAGAGTGCTAGGCACCTCCCTGATGAACGTGAAAACTTGGAGTGCTCGACACCCACTTGATGAACTTGAAGTGCTTTATGGGAAGCACTTGTGAATTACTTAAACAATTATTTCTGAAACGAAACTGAAAACACTTTTGAGATTCATGAGAAACCAGTAAACCTTTTTAATATGGCTAGTGTAGGTTAAAGTCTAAACTACATGATATCACATGATTTCTAAGGATGCCTTGAAAACTTAAAAGTCCTCAACTAAATTGTACCATTAATTGTAAAGCGAGGGGATGTTGGGTAGATCTACTAGAGTTTGACAAACTCCGCCCCGTGGCACGGGGAGTGCACGGAGGTACAATATCAGCCTATCTGACCGTGATCCCGAGAGGACACGGGGGAGGCAAAACCGCGATGACGTAGGTCCGCAGTACTGATGGCACGGCCACTACAATAATTTATGGTCAGCTTTGGTACAAACTTCCTTAGTGCATGGAACAACGGATTAGCTACCCGCGATATCGGTTGAGCACTTTAACTATACAAGACTAGTACATACCCGATAACGTAGGTTACGGACAATACTTTTACTAAATCACCATAATATGATTTTGATTATCACAAGCATTGCTTTTCACAAATAAATTGTACGTAAGAATACGTTTACACGATTATGATTTATGAGACCGGGCCACTGCATGACAAGCCCACTGTGAACTCACCAACCGTTAGGTTGACACTTGCGTGGTTTAAACTTTTGCAGATCGCTAAGGAGTATCCGGAGCGGGTTGGCATGGCACATGAAGACTTTTATTTTAATTAAACTAAATTGGGAATTTAATACACTGATTTGTAAAGCACGTGGTTAGTGCTAAGATGATATTTTGTTCCGCTGCGTAACTTGAGATTGTTTTTATGATATATCTTTGAACTAACTTTGATTCGTTTAGTATTTGTAACTAATGGTTGTGGTCCTGGTTTGCTCGCACCCCTTGACGGTATACACTCCGTTAGTGGTTAATTTGGGGGTGTGACAGATTGGTATCAGAGCCATAAGTTGCAGAGAACTGGAATCATTTTGAAAAACGATTTGGAAACTGCAACTTGAAACCTTAGTTACAAACGAACAAACAAATTCCCAAAACCAAAATAATTACGTGCCAACCTGGGATACTCGCTCTGCTGTGTAAGTAAAAGCTTAGTACGTATGTATATATATATATATATAAATATATATATAGACCGTGTCTAGGAAGTCTAACGGAAAACCTTAGGAAAATTTTCACACACGAATACGAAACGCGAACGCTAATGCGCGCACCATGCCGGGGGAAGGCGACAACGAAACGATGCTACACGCCACATCCTGATTTCTACTACGACGACTACGCCGACGATGACTTTTATGGGAAAGCCGACTTTCGACGATAGCTACTTACGACTTACGACGTTCCTCGACGACGCCTCCACTTTGCACAAAATTTTTCTGGACTAATAGAGGGATAACGGGAATTGTTAATATACATATTATGGGATATGTATAAAATATAACTGTGACTGAACACTGGCTACTTTAACTGTCCAGCAAGATGTCTGGAAGAGGACACGGAAGGAACAACATTAACATGACACCTGCACAGCTGCAAGCGATGATTAACGAACACGTGCAAGCCGCGGTGGCAGCCGTCCAAGCTGCATACGCCGCACAGGGTAACTATTATGCCGGTTAAGGCGCAAAGCGAATTATATTTGACCTGTTTAAATTTGAAACCCGAACTATTATTGTATCAGGAAACCACCACTGCACGTTTAAGTCCTTCATGGACTGCAAGCCGATAACGTTTTCTGGCGAAGAAGTAGCGGTAGGACTCCTCAGGTGGATCGAGAAGTCTGAAAAGGTCTTCTCCATGTGTAATTGCCCGGCTGAAAGCAAGGTGAAGTTTGCTACTGGTACCTTTGAGGGAGCTGCACTCTCCTGGTGGAATGCCGAAATCCAGATGATTGGGATTGATGCGGCTAATAACATGCAATGGGAAGCATTCAAGGAACTGATTATGGAGGAGTACTGTCCTCGTGACCAAGTAAAGAAATTAGAGGGCGAATTCTTGAATCTGAAGATGGTTGGGTCTGAAGTTGAGCAATATACTGCGCGTTACCATGAGTACGCGGTCTTGTGCCCCACAATGGTAGATGCTGAGTTCAAACGTATTGAGCGTTACCTGGAAGGCCTCGCGCCTCAAATCAAGGGATTAGTGACTGCCAGCAACCCCGCAACCGTGCAGCAAGCCATCCGCTTGGCTCACAAACTTACTGATCAGGAGGTTGAGAAGGGTACCTTACCTGCGAAAGCCACTGAGAAGACTGCCTTAAGCGGCAAGAGAAAAGCTGATGATGAAGCTCCTGAGAACTCACTGAACAATCAGAGTGTTGGAAACAGCACTGGGAGGTCCTATAACTCCCAAGGTCAAAGCAAGAGGTCTGGGAACAACAGTGGTAACTATCGCCAGGGCGGTAATGGGCAAAGCAACTACAGGGGTAACCTGCCTCTATGCAACAAGTGCGGGAAACATCATGCTGGTGTTTGTAGGAAGAATCTGAGCTGTGAAAGGTGTGGAAAGAAAGGCCACGAAGCAAAAGACTATTGGGCAACTCTACCTGAGCAGCAAAACCGCCAAAGACAAAACAACAACAATCATGGAAACAACAACTATGGGAACAACCGCAACGGGCAAGGAAACAATCAGAACAACAACAATGGTGGAGCCCGTGGCTGTTTTGAATGTGGTGCCCAAGGCCACATTAAGAGGGACTGCCCACAGCTGAGAAGACAGGGAAACGGTAACCAAGGAAACAACGGTGGGAATGGTAATGGTGGAGGAAATGGTAACGGGAATGGTGGAAATGGCAGGGGAAGAGCTTTTGTTATGGGTCAGGGTGAAGCTCGCAATGATGCCAACGTGATTAACGGTAAATTCATCCTTAATGGTTTCTTTGCTACTGTATTGTTTGATTCTGGTGCTGAAAGAAGTTTTATTTCCGCTTAGTTTGCTAAACTAATAAATGCTAAACCAATTGCCTTAGACGCTAAATATGTGGTAGAGCTAGCAAATGGTAAACTTCATGATACGACTCAGATAGTTAAGGACTGTAAGTTAGAACTAGCTGGCCATACGTTAGGAATCGACCTTATGCCTTTCCCGATTGGTAGTTTTGATGTTATAGTAGGAATGGATTGGTTATCTGAGAATCGAGCTGAAATCTTATGTAAAGAAAAAGTGGTTCGTATCCCGCTCGAAGGAGGTAAAGAGTTAACGGTCCAAGGTGAAAAAGGTGGAACAGTCACCGGTATTATTTCTTTTCTCAAAGCTCAAAAGTGCCTTCGTAAAGGTCACTTCGCGATTCTTGCAAACGTCACCGATTCGACACTTCCCGAGCGTAGAATCGACGACTACCCGATAGTCCGCGACTTCCAAGATGTATTTCCTGAAGATCTGCCTGGTTTGCCTCCATTTCGACAAGTAGAGTTTGGAATCGACCTAATTCCTGGAGCGTCTCCGATTGCACGCGCACCTTACCGATTGGCAGTAAGTGAGCTCAACGAACTCTCCTCACAACTTCAAGAGCTACTCGACAAAGGGTTTATTCGTCCAAGTTCGTCTCCAGGGGGAGCACCGGTTTTGTTTGTTAAGAAGAAAGATGGAACGTTCCGTATGTGTATTGACTACCGAGAGCTTAACAAGGTTACGATCAAAAATCGGTATCCACTTCCTCGAATCGACGATCTCTTCGACCAGCTGCAAGGTTCAAGTTACTTCTCAAAGATTGATCTACGGTCTGGATATCACCAACTTCGCGTTCGAGATGAGGATGTCCCCAAGACTGCTTTCAGAACTCGGTATGGTCACTACGAATTCCTGGTTATGCCGTTTGGGCTAACCAATGCGCCTGCTGTATTCATGGATCTGATGAATCGAGTGTGCAAGCCGTACCTCGATAAGTTTGTGATAGTCTTCATTGATGATGTTTTGATCTACTCCAAGACGAAGGAAGAACACGAGAATCACCTACGACTTATCTTGGAATTACTTCGCAAGGAACAGCTTTACGCTAAGTTTTCGAAGTGCGATTTTTGGATTCGCGAAGTCCAGTTTCTTGGACACATTGTCGATCAGAATGGAATTCATGTCGACCCGGCTAAAGTGGAAGCTATCAAGAATTGGTCTACTCCGAGAGCGCGACCCAAAACCGACAATTTTTGGGACTTGCCGGATATTACCGAAGATTTATTAAGGGTTTCTCGCAATTGGCTCAACCTTTAACGGCTTTAACGCACAAAGGAGTGCAATATAGATGGGGTGAAAAAGAAGAATGCGCGTTTCAAACTCTTAAAGATATGTTATGCTCAGCTCCAATTCTCGCGTTACCCGATGGGATTGACGACCTTGTAGTCTACTGTGATGCATCCATTCAAGGACTCGGTTGCGTGTTGATGCAACGAGATAAAGTGATTGCCTATGGGTCCAGGCAACTGAAGGATACTGAAAAGAATTATACAACGCATGATTTGGAATTGGGAGCCGTTATTCATGCACTCAAGATTTGGAGACATTACCTCTACGGAACAAAGTGCACGATATTTACCGACCACAAGAGCTTACAACACATCTTTAATCAGAAGGATCTCAATATGCGACAACGAAGGTGGGTCGAGCTACTGAATGACTATGACTTAGCAATTAAGTATCACCCGGGAAAAGCCAATGTTGTGGCTGATGCACTAAGTCGAAAGGAGTACGAAAAGCCTCGACGAGTACGAGCGCTGCAACTTACCATCCACACGGGATTGCCGGACCGGATCCGCGATGCCCAACAAGAAGCTTTAAAAGAAGAAAACTTCGCAGCTGAAGCACTGCGAGGGGTAGATGGTAACTCTGAAATTAAATCCGACGGACTCAGGTATTACAATGACAGAATTTGGGTTCCTTTACTTGGAAATCTTCGTGAGCTCGTGATGGACGAGGCTCACAAGTCAAGGTATTCGGTGCACCCTGGATCGGATAAAATGTACCAGGATTTAAAGGGCTTGTATTGGTGGCCGAATATGAAAGCCGACATCGCGCGATATGTGGCTAAGTGTTTAACGTGCTCAAGAGTCAAGATCGAGTACCAAAAGCCTTCTGGGCTATTACAGCAACCAAAGATCCCAGAATGGAAATGGGAGGATATCTCAATGGATTTTGTAACGGGATTACCTCATCGGTCGAATCGACCGGATGCGATTTCGGTTATCATTGATCGGTTAACCAAATCTGCACACTTCATTCCAATGAAAGAAACTGATAATATGGATAAGCTAACTAAGCTGTACATTGACCGAATTGTGGCACGTCATGGAGTGCCTAAGACTATTATCTCTGATCGAGATCCTCGATTTACTTCCCGCTTATGGCAATCTATGCAAGAAGCACTGGGAACCAGACTGGATATGAGTACAGCTTATCACCTGCAGACCGACGGTCAGACGGAAAGAACCATTCAGACTCTAGAAGACATGCTCCGTGCTTGCGTTCTCGATTTTGGTAAGGACTGGGAGGCTCACCTTCCGTTGGTGGAGTTCTCCTACAACAACAGTTATCATTCAAGTATCGGTGCAGCACCTTTCGAAGCTCTTTACGGCAGAAAATGTAGATCGCCCGTGTGTTGGGCCGAAACTGGTGAGAAAGGACTCACTGGACCGGAAATCATTCATGATACAACTGAACGGATCATTCAAATTAGAAAACGGATAGCCGCAGCACATGACAGACAAAAGAGCTATGCCGACAAACGCCGTAAACCTTTGAAGTTCGAGGTAGGCGACAAGGTACTATTGAAGGTATCCCCCTGGAAAGGTGTGACACGCTTCGGAAAGCGTGGAAAGTTGAATCCTCGCTACATCGGTCCTTTTGAAATCATCAGGGAAGTAGGCCCGGTGGCCTACCGATTACAACTCCCTGCCGAACTCGATGGAGTTCACAACGTGTTTCACGTTTCTAACCTAAAGAAATGTCTGGCTGAAGACACCGAAATAATTCCTTTGGAGGAATTGGAAATTGATGAACATCTGAGATTTATAGAGCAACCGGTAGAAATCATGGGACGCGAGGAGAAAGCCCTCAAACGTAGCAAGATTCCGATCGTCAAGGTTCGATGGAACTCAAAGCGTGGACCTGAATATACTTAGGAACGAGAGGATCAGATGAAGAAAAAGTATCCTCACTTGTTCGAGCAAACGTCCACGGAAACTCAAGGTATAATTTAATTTTGGGGACCAAAATTCCTGTAACAGGAGGAGGATGTGACGACCCTAAAACTTTTGCTTTCTTTCCCCAGCAAATATAGCAACGACGACAGCTGAGGCTGCGAACGCTACGACGCAAGAATAATTTTCGGGACGAAAATTCCAATTACAAGGGGATGATGTGACATCCGAGAATTTCAAGGTTTACTTCCGTTAGACAATTCCGTTAGTTACGTTATAAGTATTAACTTAGTAACTAATGCATAACTAGGCCGAATACGTCCACGACCTTTGGTTGATCACCGAACCCGCCCATATGTGCTATGTGTTCATTTATTAATGTTATTATGTGCAATGTGATTTAAACGCATGATTTAATATTATGAATAGCATGACAAATTGTAAATCCTTGATTATTGGAAAATTGCCTAAGTTGTGCAGCCAGCGAAACTACCGGGCGAAACTGTAGTGTCGCCCGGTAGCCAGCTAAGCTAATCATTTAAGACGTGACCAGAGCCAGTTTCGCCTGGCCAGCGAAACTGCCCGCGAAACTAGCCTCTGATATAAATAATCTTAATAAACCCTAGTTCTCCCATTTTGCCTCATTTACACAAAAACACACACACTCTCCTGAAACTTCTGGACCAGCTGATTCCAGCCGAGAACCACCAAGAATCAGCTATCATTCCGAGTTGTGAAGATCATCCATCGATCCTAGATCAACCGTGAGTCCCAAAACCACCATTGTTATGCTTTTCTATGTGTTTCTTCATAAAGCATGCCTAAATCTCTATGTTATCGTTAGATCTTCTGTAGGAATGCTTAGGAATGCTAGATCCATCATAAAGTTTGCAACTTTACGTTTGAAATCCAACCATGATAGAGATTTATGCTATTTTGGTCACTTTAGGGTTTTAAATGTATTTTGGTGATTTGATGATGAAAATGCATGAAAAGGGTGTTAAAACTTGTTGATTGATGTTGGTAAATGCCTATGTATGCTAGATAATGAGTTATGTGAAATATGGAAGCTGTTAGAGTGATTTTTAGGCTGATCCGTAAGTTTTTCGCGACCAGCGAAACTGTAATGTTCTTTGGGCGAAACTATACAGCGAAACTGTATAGATCTCCCTCCAGCGAAACTGTGCTGGCGAAACTGTAGTGTCGCCCGCGAAACTGACCAGACCAGCTCGAACGAAATTACCGAGCGAACCAACCTGAACGAAAGTTCAAACCAGTTTCATGCGAAACTAGGCTAGCGAAACTGCGTCAGCAGTTTCGGGCGAAACTAGCCTAGCGAAACTGTGTCACCTGGTATTGCCTAGCGAAAGTGCTGCCCGTGCACGTAGCGAAACTGCCTAGCGAATCTATGCTAGCGAAACTAAGACCTGACCTAAAAACCAAACTTGTACAATTTACTTGAATGTTATGCCATGACTTACATGATTATGCCATGATGATACATGCTTTGATTTCTGATGCATATGAACCCTTGTTTATGATCAACCATCGGTGTCGTGTGTCTGTATGTCGAGTCATAGTTCCAACGTGCTATGTTATGGGCCATAGTGACGTTAAGTAAAGATCAGACACAAAACTAATACTTAAGACCTAAACGTGTTCATAGGTCTTCGTTAAGCAAACTTGGATTATATAGCAAGTGTAGCAGTGCAACCCAAGGTGAGTGTCACTAACCCAATTACCGTGAACCCGTTTGGGTCACACCGAATAACTAAAAGTGAAACAATGCTGACAAACTCGAGAGTGCTAGGCACCTCCCTGATGAACGTGAAAACTTGGAGTGCTCGACACCCACTTGATGAACTTGAAGTGCTTTATGGGAAGCACTTGTGAATTACTTAAACAATTATTTCTGAAACGAAACTGAAAACACTTTTGAGATTCATGAGAAACCAGTAAACCTTTTTAATATGGCTAGTGTAGGTTAAAGTCTAAACCACATGATATCACATGATTTCTAAGGATGCCTTGAAAACTTAAAAGTCCTCAACTAAATTGTACCATTAATTGTAAAGCGAGGGGATGTTGGGTAGATCTACTAGAGTTTGACAAACTCCGCCCCGTGGCACGGGGAGTGCACGGAGGTACAATATCAGCCTATCTGACCGTGATCCCGAGAGGACACGGGGGAGGCAAAACCGCGATGACGTAGGTCCGCAGTACTGATGGCACGGCCACTACAATAATTTATGGTCAGCTTTGGTACAAACTTCCTTAGTGCATGGAACAACGGATTAGCTACCCGCGATATCGGTTGAGCACTTTAACTATACAAGACTAGTACATACCCGATAACGTAGGTTACGGACAATACTTTTACTAAATCACCATAATATGATTTTGATTATCACAAGCATTGCTTTTCACAAATAAATTGTACGTAAGAATACGTTTACACGATTATGATTTATGAGACCGGGCCACTGCATGACAAGCCCACTATGAACTCACCAACCGTTAGGTTGACACTTGCGTGGTTTAAACTTTTGCAGATCGCTAAGGAGTATCCGGAGCGGGTTGGCATGGCACATGAAGACTTTTATTTTAATTAAACTAAATTGGGAATTTAATACACTGATTTGTAAAGCACGTGGTTAGTGCTAAGATGATATTTTGTTCCGCTGCGTAACTTGAGATTGGTTTTATGATATATCTTTGAACTAACTCTGATTCGTTTAGTATTTGTAACTAATGGTTGTGGTCCTGGTTTGCTCGCACCCCTTGACGGTATAAACTCCGTTAGTGGTTAATTTGGGGGTGTGACATTTTCCATCGGACTCACCGTCCACTACACCACCACCCATTCCCGAGCACCATTTACCATCACCTCCTCAACTCGCCTCTCAGCCTCCTACGGCCCCAACATCCACCAAACAGCCACCTCAACCATCTCCCATGAACCCCAACTCGGATCAGCCGCCTCGGTCACGACCATCCAACCTTCGCCAAAATCCTAAGCAAACTACCCGGTTTGATCCTTCTGATTTTCACACCACTGCCGAGTCTCTTGATCCTCCCACCACTGAACCTGTCACTTTTACCGCTGCCAATAAGTTTAAAGAGTGGCGTCTTGCTACGAGTGAGGAGTTTAATGCTTTGATTTCTAACAGGACATGGTCTTTGGTTCCCCCTGTTGAAGGGGCTAATATTGTTGATTGCAGGTGGGTTTACAGGATCAAAAGGGACAAAACTGGTGCTCCCTCTCGGTACAAGGCTCGTTTAGTAGCCAAAGGTTTCACTCAAACTGCGGGTGTTGACTTCACGTCCAAAATGCCTTATTACCATTCGAGTTAAAGCGACTACCATTCAAGTGGTGCTTTCTCTAGCAGTTACTCGTGGATGGTGCTTGCGTCAACTTGACGTCCAAAATGCCTTTTTACATAGGCAACTTGATGAAACGATTTACTTGAAACAACCACAGGTTTTGTGGATGATTCTAAACCTACTTATGTCTGCAAACTGCACAAGTCACTCTATAGTTTAAAACAAGCGCCTAGGGCATGGTTCACTCGGTTTTCTACTACTTTGCATCGCCTTGGATTTCGTGTATCTCGGAGTGACCCGTCTCTCTTTATTTCCAAACATGGTAAGACGATTCTTTATCTACTTGTTTATGTTGATGACATTATTGTTACCGGGAACAATACCTTTGAACATGTCATCTCGGCCTTAAGCTTAGAACTGGCTCTTAAAGTCATGGGTGATCTTGATTATTCTTGGGTCTTGAAATTCTTCGACGAGGTAAGGATATTGTTTTATCCCAACAGAAGTATCTTCTTGAAGTTATTGAGCGTGCGGGCTTTTCTGGTGCAAAATATGTTCCATCATCAATGTGTAGCTCAACAACCCTCACACCCAATGATGCAAAACCATTTTCTGATCCTACCAAGTATCGTCAACTAGTTGGTGCCCTTCAATATGCAACCCTATCTTGCCCAGATATTTCTTTTGCTGTTAATCGGGTTTGTCAGTTCATGCACTCTCCCACAGAAAATCATTGGAGTGCTATCAAGCATATTATTCGGTATCTTCTGGGCACGGTTAACTATGGTTTACTTATTCGACATGATTCTACTTTTGTCCTGCATGCATTCACTAACACATCTTGGAACAGCCTTGCTGCCTTTTCTGATGCTGATTGGGCTGGTTGCCCTATTGATAGGCGATCCACAGGAGCTTTTGCTATTTATTTAGGCTGCAATATTGTGTCTTGGATGTCCCGGAAACAAAAGACTATTTCTCGCTCCTCCACCAAATCCGAGTATAAAGCCCTAGGTGATACGGTTGTTGAAATTATGTGGCTGGAATCTTTAATGACCGAACTTGGATGTTCTTCGTCTACACCTCCAGTTCTTTGGTGTGATAATCTTGGAACAACCTATCTCTCTTCCAATCCTGTTTTTCATGCTCGTACTAAGCATGTTGAGATTGATTATCATTTTGTTCGTGAGAAGGTTGCTATGGGGGGGGGGGGGGATTACGAGTTCGTTTTATCAACATAGGGGATCAGATTGCAGATGTCTTTACCAAGGCTCTTCCAACAGACCGCTTCAGTTTTCTGCGGTCCAAGCTACAGATCGTTCCCCGACCTTCGCTTGAGGGGGCGTATTAATGTCATAATGGGCTGATATTATAAACGTAATATCTAGGGTTGTTATTGGTCATTATTTAGAGGGTTCTGATTGTAATTTAGTTCTCTATTTATATCCCCTGTAATCCTTTTTTACTCAATCAGTATCACGTAACCTAATTATCATCAACCCTAGATCTATCATTATCAGGTCATTAAAACATAGATCTAGCACAAATCATCAACCTTTATCCATATGCATGCATGATTTTCCATGAAAAACCCTGATCTAGCTCATATCACAATATCATGCATAAAATCCATATTTTTTCTTTTATCAAAAGATGCATTCTTTCCTATATAATCACTAGATCTATACTAGATATCATCAAACAATTATAGATCAGACTTAGATCCATCAAAAAGCTTGGATCTTGACAACTTAAACACAAGCAAAAGATGAGAAATCACATACCGAATGATGTATGATGATGAAGGATGAAATTGGGGCTTAAACATGTAATAAAGCTCAAATCTTGATGTAGATTGACTGGAAAGGTGTAAAGGGTCGTGAATGAGGCTGGTGAAAGGTCTGGAGGTGAGTAAATGGATTGGTGGTGGCTAATGGTGTTTATATAGTGGGGAAATTAGGGTTTGCTGAAGAAGTTGGTGTAGGCGTATCGCCTAGGGCCTTCGGTTGCTCTAGGCGATACGCCTAGAGCTCTCCGTTTGGCAGCCATGTTGACTTTTGTTGATCGCAGCCCGTTTTGTCCGTTTTTCACGTTTTTGGTCACGGTTTTCAAGGTTTTCTCCCATTTTCAATTCACCATCATTTTATCACATCAAATCCAATAAAATCAAGTATCAACTTGCCACATAACGATTTACGATCATACAATTAAATTCACGAATCACTTTGCACATAATTCACGATACTTAGTAGTTTTTAGTTTTTCACCAATGTTTCGAGACTCCGACTTGTGCCTAATGTTTGTAAAGAGTTTTAAGGCTACTAGACTTTTCTAATACCTTAATTGACATACTAGCCTATATACGCGACTCTCGGTTCGCCGGTTTTATCCGTTTCTAAGGCTCGAGTCCCACCCGAAGGGCCAGCATGTCTTTGGCATTAGTATGCCTTGTCCCGTTGTTGCTTTTAGATATCGCAATATTCACATTGCTGCGTCCATGTGGCTTTGTCTTGGGTCGGCCATATATATAGAATATGCATGTATAAACCAGAGTTTGTATACTTGTACATGTTGCACCCCAAAAACATTTAAGTAAAAATGGGCTATGAAAACTCACATGATCGCAGTGACGGGAATAGAGAAAATCAACAATAGCGGGATGAGAAATCAAGTCCGGAGATCACCTTGACAATCGATTGAGATGAAAATAAAATAAATAAATAAGTAAATAGTTTAAGTTTTATGACTTGAAACGACATACCGGACACGACGGAAAACATGACTCGTTGGCGACTTGATGTGGTGATACGTACGGGATCGATTTACCAATTAATAGGGTCAAACCTAAGTCTAAGTCAGCGATGGAAAAAATATTAATTTATCTATTTATTCTCATGAAAATTTGACATAATTATTTATTTTCATGAAACTCAATTAAAATCGTCTAATGGCGAAAAGTTATCCTAATATGTCTAAACATGGTTTCATCATGCAACATAATCAATCTAGCCATTTAACATGTGTAAACCCTAGGTCTATTCATCAAGATGATCATTTTTATGGCAACATTCTAGATCGAACATCAAACGGTCAAACTTCCATGGAGAACCCCTAGATCTAGCATCAAGAGGACAATTTCATATGATCAAACCCTAGATCTAGCAATTAGGAGCATGAATAACATAGATCTAGCTTGATTACATCAGAAAAATCTAGTATTTTTTACCATGACATCACTAGATCCAATAACTATGAACATGCATGACATGGATCTAGTCCATTTACATCATAAAAATCCTAACTTTATGTTCATAACCATAGATCTATTCCTAGAGGGCATGCTTAGCATAGATCTCATCAATTTGAAGCATAAAAATCAAGTCTTGATATGGAAAACCCTAGATCTATAACATGATCATAATTTCTCAAGCTAAAGGCCTAGATCTATATCCAAGATGACATTTTTATGGGGATATAATCATCAAAGTTCATGCATATCAAAGATCCATAGAGATCCAACCATAAAAATCCAGAAAGATGGAAACTTTATGCATAAAAATTACACCTTTGATCATAAAAACCCTAGATCTATCAAGCATGGCATAGATGATAGATCCAAGTCAATAAACAAAAAAAGTTTAGATCTTGATAAAGAAGGAAGAAGGATTCAAGGTGATAGAAGTATGGTTTTGAGAAAACATACCGAATAGGGGAAAACCGACACTAATCTAGGCTTGAAAGCTCCAAGCTTGAGCTCTAAATATTCAAAAATGGAGGTCTGGAGGGTTTATAGCCGAAATGGTCGTTTGGAGGTGATTAGGGGTGAAAATGAGGAGCATGGTGGCTAAAGATGCATTTATAGGGAGCAAATTTTGGTTTTGATGGAAACTTCAAAGTAGGCGTATCGCCTGGGGCACCTATATGCTCCAAGCGATACACTTGGAGCATGCCCAATCTTTTCCTTACCTGATTCCTCGATTCGCGTGCTTAGTTATTCGTTTTTTGATATTTTCGAGTCTCGTTTTTCACCCAAATTACCCAATTTATCATCCCATCATGTTAACTACATTTAATCCACTCAAAACGAATATAAATACGTTGCGTAACACATAGAAATGCTCAAATTAGGTCAAGTTACGCGTTTTTGGTTGGTTTTGGTGTACATATCACTTTTGGGCAAATCACTAACATTTTATAACTCGATACAGTGTGTGATGACTTGTGACATCATATGAAACTATAAGACTCCTAAATATGATAATCTGACATACGATACTCAAAAGCGTGATCTCCCGATTTACATCAAAATCGCGCGGGATTTACTAAACTTCTGCCGTTTGCGTTCTAAACTTTGAACCTTCGCACACATTCACTTGTATTTAATTGTATGCGTTTAAATTATACACAAGCCTCTTACATGATTAGATTGTTCGAGTTATCCGGTTAAACGTAAACAATGTCGCGTTCGCGATAAAATCTGAAATAGTGATAAATCGAACATCAAATTGATCAATGAATATAATAATAGATCCAATAACATAAAATTAAGTATAAATAAAATACCATAATAAAAGATAACCCACTTTATTTGACTATCCAACTCTTAGCATCGAATGAATTAGAGACAATTATAGAAAAATAAACAAACTTAAGGGATGCGAATGAAAAATTATAATTACAAATGAAATGAAAGATCCAGATGACATCAGAGAGAGACTCGGTTTTCTTCTTCAAACCGAGTTAACAAACCAAATTAAAAACCGATCATAACTTCTTCAAATTTGATTGAATCATGAAATTTAATGCATGGTTGCGATCGAAATCAAACAACAATTCAAAGTAGATGCATTTTTGATATATTTTGGTGAAGATTTGAAAATGGAAAAAGAACACGGTTTGAGAAAGATGAAGTGATGAATTGTAAATTAAAATTTGATTCAAACTTGGTGCAAAATCAGAATTGATGCACAAACTGACTCGGAATTTCCAATAGATTTGAAGTAAATCAAGATTGTTAAGTTTTTTTTATGAGGTATTGAAAGTTCCAAAATTAACAGAGACTTATTGCAAGGAAGAAGATGACGATGAACTGTGATTTGCGAATTCAACTAGAAACTTTAATGAAAATCGAATTCGTAACTTGAAACGACCTCAGAATTATGAACCGAATAAGATGAAACTAAACTTTAGATCTATCACTGAGTGTTTAAAAAGCTGACATGGATGAACTAGTGAAGAAACGAAGAGGATGACATCTGTGAAGTTTGAACTTGACTGAAACGAGAAGAAATCTTCAAATTAACACCATAAATGCATTCGGATCCATATACTGAAGTTAATGAGAACAAAATCAGTAATCAAACATTAATATCTTGTGATTGATATCTTAGAACAGGAGCTTGAGCCAATGAACATATTGACTTCGGAAAAGTCAAAATCGAATGATTTTGATCAGTTTAAACACCGATTTTGATCCAAAAGTTTTGTAGAATCACGCATGGATTTGCTCTGATACCAATTGTAATAACCTAGAGCCGGATCGTTATGATATGAACATCGTATTTGGACCAAAACAATATCAAAACTCAAGAACACAAAATATAAATATAACTCAGTTTATCTCATTGATTTGATTCAGATTACATGTAATATACACTCAATGACGAACAAGAAATCCGAAACACAAGATAAAAAACTACCCCTATAGAAATCGACTTAGAGAATAGCAAATTGGGAATGTTCGTTCGGTTATCAGTATGCAACGAACACACACATATATATATCACTGGTTCATTGATAGTTCGTTCACTGGCTTCAAGATTGGTTCACTGGATAGAATCTCTTTGGTTCGTTGGACTCAAGCTTTCGTAATCACAAATGAGTTATATGTATTTCTTATATGTGAGATAACATATCTCACATATAAGTCCCTCATGTATTACAAAACTACACAAACTACCTTATGACATGATTTAACTATTCTAACTAAATCAACTAACGATACTAACTGAATACATCACACCTCACACAAAAATTCTCTAACATACCAAACCAGAAATCCAAACCTATACCTCTAGACCTCTCTAGCGCGAATAACGTGTTGTGTACATAGACATAAAAACACGAATTCATAACTTTTCATGGGGTTAAGATTTCATCTTTATATGTTGTCCTAACCCCTAGACGGGTGTCAATCACTGACTAATGAGCTTTTGAGGGAACGAATGTTCCATATGCAAAGCTAAGTATTGTTTTTAAAGACCAATAACAAACTTTCAATATAAGAGTTTAGACCCAAAGTCATTGTTACACACCTTAAGCTTGGTTTAAAGACTTATGTTACTAACCCACCAATGGTTTGTTTCCCCCAAGTGAGTATAAGATTTAGCCAATCATGGCTTTAATGATTTGCTCATAATATTATGAAGAGTTTCTAAACAAAGTTTAAACGAAATCTATTTGAGTTGAATACTTAGAATCTTATACTAGAAACAACCAAAGCTTGAAAATAATGGCTCAAAAGGAAAACAAATCTAAAAACTACAAATAAGAGAAAAGAATTAAGCGAATGAAAATGTTGGAGGAAGGCTGGTATTTATAGGCTCGACGAGTACGGATGATATTGGTCGTGTCGAATAGAGCACGAGTCGTGCCGATTAGAGGATCAGCATCATATCTTGGTTGTACTTGACACAGGTTGTGTTTGTTAGAGGCTTGGGTCGTGCCGTGTTGATCAAAGGAATGGGTCGTTCTTGTCAGGTGCAAAAGTCAACTCTTTGTACTTGTTGTAGCTTGACACGGGTCGTGTCATAGGCCAAAAATACCAAAGATTCATTTTTCTTATATTTTCTTCATTTTTTGCTTCTTTTGAGATTTTAGCCTGGATTAAACTGAAAAACTACAAATAGTACCCAATATATGGGGAATAAATGACGTAAAAATATGAATAATTTAGTGCACATCAGTACCGGGATCCATTTCAGTATTTTATGTAATTCTATCTTTTAATTAATCAAGCAATCTTTGTCTTTCTTTTCATTATATATATTATTATACATGCTAAGTCAAAGTCTCATACATGATAAACCCAGATTTGATACTATTTACATTTATTAGTTTGGTTTATTATTGAATTAGTTGTAGTTAATCAAAGTCTAGGAGAATCTGTAACATTATAAAAATTTTGGTGTTGTGTTTATCTTGTATCTTTACTCATGACAACTTATGCCCTAAAGCCTCAAACTGGATGAATATCCATATGACCTGATCATGGTGATTAGAAGCTTATATTTATAATATCATATAGTTTTTATATACTTTTATAAAATTCCTAAAGTTGTATATTTAACATTTTTTAAAACCTTCCATTTATTTATTTAAAGATTAAAACCCCTTCTATTAAATTTGTAACCCCTCCTATTAAAATTGTAACCTTCCACTATTTAATTTGTAACCCCCTCTTGACTTTTCTTTTCACCTCATCTATAACCATCAATTTTTTCTATGCCTTCACATTTCTTTACTCAACGCCTCTTCCGAATTGCAAGAGAATCTACTCCCCCCCTCACAATACTCTAGTTATAATCCTCCAAGCCCCCTCTAATCAAGATCATTTTTTTCAACAAGATCATCAAGATAGTTTATATTTTTTTTAACATCTCTTTCTTTATTTATTTAATACTAATCATATGATTTGTCAATCATTTAGATCCAGAAAATTATCCTAAAATAAATCTAAGAATCCAAGAAAATCCATAACACCATGGTGTTATGGTGGATGAGACAAAGAACCAAAGGAGATGATCTAGTTCTTACACTAAGATCACACTTTTCATGCTCTTACACTTCATCTTTTGATTTTTGATTTAGATTCAATAGAAATCATGGTCAAATATGTAACATCCCAACATTTCGTCTAGGTAACTACGTATCTTGATATGCTTATATATGTGCTTTTATTATAAATTCATGTTAGAAAATGATGATATATGAATAAACACGTAGTTATATGAGGAAAATAATGAATGAGTTTAAAAATGATTATAAGTGAATAAATAAGTCTTGTATACGTGTTTTAAATAAATATATGTGTGTTTAAAATAGTTGCATACGTGTTTTTATTTTCGTTATATGTTACACAGAGGTTAGAAATAAACCATGACATGTTATGGGACATAAAATGAAAGCCTAGGGGGTTAGGTGCACTAAAATAGAAATTCATGGGCTGAACATGTAAAGCAAAATCTACCGAAAACCCAAAGTTCACGGACCACGAGCCTTGCACATTGAACCTGTCGCAGTCCGCGACATCTTCAGCGAACAGAAGGGTTTTGCAGGTTCAAAAACAACCACATTTTTATGCTGGGAGCTCACGATGATTCGCTTTACTCCTGTCAAGTTCGAATGATTAGTCATGGTAGGACATGTCTAGAGGTTGGGAAGCATCTAATGACTATAAATAGAGGCTGTAACAACAATCAAAACTCACTAATTCACTTGAAAGTCATCCCAAAAACCCCTAAGAACAACCTGAAACTTCTTACGTCTAATATGAGCTCTACAAGAGGAGTTAGAAGCTGAAATTCTGCAGTATTACGTACTTAGGAATGATCCACAGTAACTCTTTCAGTTTTTGATAATATTGTTGTTTTGTCGAGTTTCAAAAAATGTGTATAAAACTTAGGGTTCTTAAGCTTGTTTTGCTAAAATTGGGTGATCGGGTTGGAATTAGGGTCTGAATTTTGTTGGTAATCCTAAAATAATGTATTTTAAGAAAGACCTAAGTTAATTTTAGGTTTGGGAAATGTTTTGTATTTATTTTGAATATACATCAAAATTAGGGTTTTCGTAATATTCTTTTGCCAAAATTGAACAAATGGGGTTATATTGGGGGCTAATCTTTTAAGGTATGTTATAATATAATATTATAAGTAAAAGACCTAAGTTTATCACATATGATAAAGATTTTTGATAATTATTTGATAATTATGTCAAAATTAGGGTTTTGAAATAAGGTTAATTGAAATTGAACAATCCGTGAGGTGTTCGGACTTGATTTTTGATATGGTAACATGTTTATATATAAAAAATATATATATGGCTTAAAAAGTTAGAAATAAGAATATATTAATATACCAAGTTATTCGGGTACTTAGAAGTTCGTGCGGACCGTAAGGGTAAACACATGTACTCTAGGGTTTCTGGCAAAGTAGGGGTGTCGTATAAATCCCAACTGGGATCTGGTTTACCTCACTAGGCGATCCCGGGGTGAGCGTTTGCTTATAGGAATGTGCGTATTCCTATCTAAAAAGAAAAGGATAATTGCCTAAAGGGCATTTTGGTTATTTTGATCTTTAAAAAGGTTAACCTTAATAATTAGATATTATTAAGATAATAAAATATAGAAATAAACATAGAAAGTGTTTATTATATAAAATCTTGCGCTAATGACATACAATAAGCGGTTAGGTTTAATGTCACACCCCCAAAAATCCCACGCGCGATAACGCGCCGCAGGGAGCGTGACAAACCAGGATCGCCGTCCATTGGTTACACCAAACGATCAGTAATTAATAAAAATGTTTCATATTTCATTAAAATATAAATTCAGAGTGTTACAATTGCGGAAGCGTAAATACAATTAAATCATTTATGTAAAGACATCGTCACCCAAGGTGACGTGGCTTGTTCAAAGACACTAAAATGGTTTCGAAGTCTCATGCATGCGTACTCGTGATACTCGAACATCTGCAACCTGAGAATAACATGCTAAAAAGTGTCAACACAAAGGTTGGTGAGTTCACAGGTTTATCAGTTCAAAAGCGGTTCCAGTTTAATGTAAATCGACTGTTCAATAACAGTCCCAGTTCAGTGTAAATCAACTGTTCATCGATAGTTTAAGTTCAAGTTCAAGATTGACTGTTCAACAACAGTCAAGTTCATGTTCACGTTCAGTTGAAAATCCAGATAATATATCAATAGCTAGCTAGGCTATTTTCAAGAAATCAGTGCACGTTTGACTAGATAAACTAGTTATCCAGTTACTGAAGCTCGACAAGTTCAATTGTGCCTCGTTAAGACTAAGAAGTATATAACACCCGTTCGATATCCAATCGAGTCAGCGCGAATGACCCGGGTGGGGCTTGTCAGGCCCAGTAGATCTACCAAATAAGTTCCCGCTGATGTCACATTGACAGTAACTCTAAAAGTGAGGACTTTATCATAAGTGTGCCACTATCATTCAGGTGATATAATCATCTAACAGTTCAAGTGTTTGCATGTTAATCTCCCCCAACAGGATTAAAATAGGTAAAAAGGGGGTCGTGAAACTCACCTTCGGGTGCACAGCAATTCCAAATCAGTGATAGCAGCAAGTACAACAAAATAGTGGCTTGTTCTACCAAACACCTAACGAGCATAACAATATAAGTGTGTGTGTGTTTGACCAAAGGACAAAGTCTAACGTAAATTACAAGAACGAATCGTCACAACGTTCAGAACAAGTCGAGGAACGTTTGCCAAATTCGAGCGATCATCGAAATAACGCAAAAATACAATATATAACAGTATTATATATTTTCTAGGTTCAAGGTTCAAAAATAAATAAAATAAATAAATATATATATATATATATATATATATAATATAAACCAAACGTGCAAATGACGTTGATACCTAGATTCAACGGGGTATATTTATATTTATATAATCCATAAAACAAACGGTGAAAATAAAATAGCAATAACCAGAGGTCACCGGGTTCAAATCCGTGACCTTTGGTCCCTATCTCAGCACCCAAACCACTAGGCTAGACCTTCCATTGGTTAACAACATGATCAGGAAACGTTTTGAGTTATACAATGGCTAGAAATCGGTTTGCAGAAAATTAATAAAAAGGATTGCTGATTGTGGGGGTCGAACCCAGGACCACCACAAACGAACGCAAGACTTCTACCATAGGGACAGTTCCGATTTTTGAATTAAATCAAGTTCGAAATATATTTAAACAGTATATTCAGCGTCATCTCCTACCTTTAAACCCTAATATCTCGCATCCGCCATTAACGACTAACAAGAACTCAAAAGAACATTACAGAAGCATGCGATCTCCTTAAAGGGAAAAGAGTTGTCGATTGTACCTACTATTGAAAAGAAGAAGCGGAGGCTCTAAGAAAGACGATGGAGATCGTTCGCGCCAGCTGGATCGAACCGAGACCGGTGCTCACGGACCGTTCTTCGTTGGTAACGTTCTCAGGTGGCTGTGGAACATCGAGCAAGGGCTCCAAAGTAGTCCGATGGCAATGTAACAGCTTGTTCACAATGGTGCTCGTCGGTGGTGAAACGAGATCAGAGACCGGTTGTTCAACGGATTTCTTGTGGTCAATGGAGTGGCTCACCGGTGAGATTTGATGGTGGTCGTCTGTGAACGAGAGGCAGAGATGGAAAGCTTCTGATTTCATAACTCAGGTCCCCGTCCGTGTTCCTTTCGTATTTTCCGAGCAATACACGACGGGAGTTTCTCGATGGTGATTTTTCCTTGATGCATCAATTGGTTCTTCGGTTTGATAGTTTGCAATGATGGAAAATGATTGTAAGTTTTATGGTTTTCAGACACTTTGTCGATCATATTCTTGTAACCGGCCGAGTGAATTGAAGAACTTCGAAATTGTAACCGCCGGAGAGGAAATGAAGGAACGGAAGTACTATAAATTCATTAAATCGTGTATGCTTAAATGACCATAATCACCCTCAAGTATTGGAAGTTTGACACATAGATCCTCAATGTTTTATATAAAAGAACCCAAGTTTTGCAATTTACCAAACAAGTCCCTCGAAGTTAAAAGTAGTTTAACAACTCTAACGAGGCTTACGGATGGTGACTTTAACGGTGGACCTTCGTGCCTTACCAAAGTACATTTATCATATAACGCTCATAAAAACATAAATCTTGTTTCGCCACATAAAATCACAAATATACATTTTAAGTTCACATAAAATCATAGGTATCAATCTATAACTATATATTTTAAGTTATAGAAACGTTACGATTAGTTACGTGACACATTGTCAAATAAAATCATAGAATGTAATATGTATATATTAGTATAATTGTCACATAAGATAAGAAAGCGTTCACATGAAATGATAGAATATGATTTACATAAAATCATAGAATATAAAACGTCTAGACTAAAGTGCATGCTCGTATAGTGACGGTTACATAAACCCTAGATAATAAAGTCAACACAAGTCAATCTCATAAATGTACACACACTTTTATATCAGTTAGGTTTAGAAAAGGGACTTGAAAAGACGGATTGTCACATTTAACTAGAAATCCTAGCGGAGATTTTGTCCGAGTTTATTAGAAAGGAATACGATGAGTTCTATGAGCCCACTTTTTAAATGTTTTAAATGTTCTAATATTTTTGGGCTAATGTACATACAATGTTATATAATCAATGTTTATATGAAAAGTATTTAAATGCCTTTTACCTGTTTTATGTTGATACACATACGTGGAATGTTTTATACCTATAACTGTTTTAAATTATGACTACTTGTTATAAACTGTTTCCGGGAAGGTTATAATAAATGGGTAATATAAAGATGAAGCTTTTAAACAGTTTTGAGTAATGGAAAAAGTAAAGGTTTGGTCTAAACTTGTGTATGTGAATAAGTGTCGGATAAATATGATCTTATTGGCCTTGTTGTGATTATAAGTTGTAATCTTCAACGGTATGGTACTATCTTATATCCATTTGTATTTAAGGTGCGGTGGATACGCTACGGTACTTCCTATATATAAACACCCGCAATACAATAGGAAATGATATAGAATCAATCTAGTGTATCACTATGGTTTAACGAGACCAATAACATTATGATAATAAAATGATTATTCTATATCTGGGTGATGGAATGGGGTTGAAAATGTTATTACTAAAAAGTAATCAAAAAGGATTTTTGTGAACTGGCCTAAGCAATATTATCAGAGTAAAAAAGAAAATGTTGGTTGTATAACTATAAGCAGAGGATGATGGTTCTCCGGGGTAACTATGGTTACTCGAGAAAGGTATTCGGGTGGCGACGATTGCCCGAGGAACTAACGTGGTTTCACTAGACAATGCTTAGTTAAATGATGATTAAATGGTTAAATTATAATGGATTAAAAGATCATGTTTTGGTATAATTCTGTTATATTTATACTTGATAAATGTTTGTTAAAAAGGGGGGCTGTCAGGCCCAAGCATTTGAAATAAACTTTCAAGATAAAGGTAACACTTTCCGAAATGTAGACTCACCAGCGTAAGCTAACCTTTTCAAGCATGTATATCAGGTCATGTTAAGGATCCGAATATCAAAGGAAAGGTTCATGCTTGATCAGGCTAGTTATTGTAGAAAGAAGCATAATTATAGTTATTATCCTATCTAGTTTTAGGTAATTGTTGTAGAATTTCTCTATCTTATTTGTTACTTGGTTATAAATAAATAGAAGTTTCAAATTTTCACTGCTTTAGTTATCTATGTTGTTCCTTGTGTTCATGAGTAAATCCGATGCGTGACCCCTCCTAGAGCCAAGTCTGGGAGTGGGCATCACAAGTTGGTATCAGAGCCTTTGTTTAAGAGATTTAGGTACTAATGTAGTATATAGACTTAAACTAGGACTCTTGGTAGACAAAGTCATATAAGATAGGATGCCTGCCAGAATAGCTTGTGCCCATAAAGGATATGGATGCATTAGGAGCATAATAAGTGGAACCTAGGATATGTAAATCTGGTAGGTACCCAATTGAAATTAGCTACTGCCGTTTGGTATTAACCATATAAATGTATCTAGGGTACTAACTGTTATGTGGCCAAATGCGAAAAACACTTGGAAGAAGTGATTTATAGACCGGCTTGAATTAAGATCACCGGCAGAGATAGAAAGGCGAGGAATGGACACAAGGGAGGAATGTGATGGAAGTAACCGGGTTTCAAACGGATCATGACTATATAATTGTATGACGTATGCATTTATCTAATGTCATGCCTTCAAAATTTGGAGACTCAACATCACATGAATTCTGACATGTCTGTCGATCATGGCAAGAGACGAACAAGGCGATAGAAGAGTTGGTAAACCCAGTCGGTAGACCAGCCGATAGTAGAAGACGTGCGTGAACGAATCCTGAGGCCGGGAATGTCAAGGAGATAACGTATTTACTGAGGAGTAGAGAGCCGCTATGGCTGCGGAAATGGAAAACATGTTTCAGGCTGCAATACCTTCAAGGAGCCGTCGAAGCACTGTTGTCACACCCCATGTTAGAACATATTATGTGTCTAATGCTAGTTCTAGGCGTTTTGATTATGTGTTGATTATTTTGTAAAGTCTCTGGCAGCGTAACAGAGGGTGGACCAGTTGGTACGCAGCTCCGGACCAACTGGTACACTGGTTAAGTTGGTACGCTGGGTAACTAACTATAAATAGGTCACAAGTGGTATCAGAGCACCAGGTTGCTCTTTTACTGTGATTTTGGTCATATTTTCGAAGTCTAGAGAGAGAAAGTAGGTTTTTGAGTCATTTTTCTTCATTTCGTGTCAATTCTGTGTGCATTCAATACGGAAATTGATTGCAAAATGATCCTTGAGTGTTTTGTTTGAGTCATGTGTCAAATTTCCGTACAAAAAGCCAAAAGTTTCAAAAAATGTGTTCGATTTTCACTGGTACGCCGTTGGTACGTTCATAGAACACCTTGGTACGTTTGGTACGCAAGGGAATCTCCTTCAGTGTTTTGGTTCGTCAGATTTGGTACGTAGGACAATCTTCATAGGTGGTACGCAACAGTTATTCAGTGGTACGTAGACGGTTACGCCGAACCAGTCTGGTATGCTACTCAATTTTGGTATGCTGAGTTGTTTAGTCCGTAGGTGGTACGCCTGAATTGTCTAGTACGTTGGTGGTACGGATAGTGGATTTGGTACGCTGAAGCTCCTTTGGTACGGAAATCGATCATTTGGTACGCCGAGTCAGTTTTTGAGATAATAATTATGGATCCATTTCAAGCATTTGCTGCAATGTCAACAACCGTTCAAGCTCTTTTGAACTACGATAACGAGATAGGAACCACAAACAAGGTTCCTAAGTTGATGAAATTCGAGGATTTTCACAATTGGAAGACTCGTTATGAATCGTACATAGGTGTAACCGATGTTACGGTTTGGACTTCTATGTTAGATGGTTATGAGGTTCCAAAGTTTACAAGTGGTGTTAATGCTGGTGAAGTAAAGCCATACAATAAAATGAACGATGCTGAGAAAGAAGCTTTCAAACTGGAGAAGAAGGCTTATTCTAACTTGTCAATGGCTTTACCAAAAGACATTCTGCATCAATTTAAAATGCACACAACATCTAAAGCATTGTGGGATGCGTTGTGTAACCGATGTGAAGGCAACGCCCAGTATAAGAAAAGCAAGAAGAAGGTATTGTTGAGAGAATATGATAACTTCTGTCATGTTCAAAATGAAAAAATTAATGATCTTATATCAAGGCTGTCACATTTGGTAAGTGAGCTTGAAATTGTTGGGGTGAAGAAGGAGGCAAGTGAGTTGAAAGAAAAATTATTAGATGCCTTACCAGTTAAATGGGAAGGATATATCTTGCTTCTAACTCATGATAAAAGATTCGATGATGTTTCGTATGATGATCTAACAAGGAACTTGTTGGCACGGGAATTAGATATGATGAGAGTTAAAATTCTTCCAGCACAAGTTCAGAATCCAGATGTGTGTTTTGGAGAAAATTCTACAACAGTGCATGCTAAAGCCAAAGCAAGCACAAATCCACCAACTACTGCATTCTATGTTGAAAATTCTTCGACTGGTCATGCTAGTGTGTCTCGGGGTTCTTCTGGTGACAATTATACTCAAAAGGCTGCTGTGACATATCCTGTTTACTCAAATTAATCTGCTTCTGCATCCACTCAGAGTGCTTTTTCAGCCAAAACTACAAATGCTTTTATGGCGTTGTTTTCAGTAATGATTTCTTCTTATGATGGGGTAGTGGCAGGAAAGCTGACGAGTGCTGAATTAACAGATGAAGACTATGAACAAATTGATCATGATGACTTAGAACTTCTGGATATCAATTGGTCAATGGATATGCTTGTCCGGAGGGGTAAGAAATTTATATATAGAACGAGACATAAGGATCTTAACCCTGAAGGAAAACTTGGGTTTGACAAATCCAAAGGGGTGCTACAATTGTAAGAATTATGGTCATTTTGCCAAGGAATGCAATAAGGGAAAGAAGCAAGAAACTTCGAAATTGAATCAGAAGTATGCGGCTCAAAGTGCTATAGCATCAGGAAGCAACTCTAATCAATCCAGTTCTAATGAAAATGTTACTGCGTGAATTCAGACTCTAAAGCATAGTCTCTCAAACTGGTGAAGGCTCCGATTGGAGTGCAGATTTTCCTGATGAATCTTCGTTTCTGTGTACTGAAGATCAAAGTGTGAAAATTGGAGATGATCCTGATCTTCCAAGGGAAGACTTATTTGGAGAAGGTCAACAAGCTTTCATGGCCGATATTCAGGTAGATTCTAAACTCTGTGAACATTGCATGACATCTGCTAACAAATTGAAGGAACTTTATGATGAGAAAGTTATGTATTATGACAAATACATGTTAGCAGAAGAAAACACAAAAATTTACAAACAAAGGTGGGAGGCCGTTAAGGCTGAACTGAAAAGTGAACATCCTTCAACTCTGAGCACAAAAATTGAATTGAATAACAAAACTGAAGATTACTTTATTATGAAAAGAAGCTTGCAGAAGCTAATGCTAAAATTTCAGATTTAAACATTGAAATTCTAGATCTTCAAAGACAACTTGAAAATTTCAAAAATTCAGCTTCCTTTGCAAGTTTTCTTTACAAAGATGAAACTTTAAAAGAAGTGTTCAAAGAGTCAAAATGTAATTCAGTTCCACCACTGATTGTTCATGGTTTGGAACCAACTGACACTGAAACCAAACCATCCATTGTGTTTGACTATTCTAAGTTCACTGAGAACTTGATTAGTACATCTGATAAACACAAAGGCACTTATAAGAAGAATCCTGGCAAACATGTGTCCAAGTCAAACCATGATGCTCCAAACCAAGCTGAGTCCAGTGATTCTGTGGGTGGCAAACCTGTCACTGAGACTAAACCAACAGGTGGTGTTAAATTGACACCTTTGCAGGAGGCCATGAAAATAAAAGAAACTGAAAAGAAAATGAAAACTTTTGAAAATGAAAAATTTGTCAAAGTTCGAGATCTGTTTTATGAAAAGGATGGTAACTAAAAGCAATCAAACCACACCAGATGTTAATTCAATTCCAGTTGCTCCTCCTAAGTCGGTGAAATTTAGTGGTGTTGGTTTTGGATCAACTTCTAAAATTTATGAGGTCAATCAGAAGAAACCTCAGAAAGTTCAGAAAAATGACAAGAAACTGAAAGGTATAATTGAAACTGGTGAATCATCTCATAAATTGAGAATGTATTGTCTCAAAGGTAGTAATACCATATTTCTGATGAGATGTTCCCATTGTGTTGTGTTGATCCAACACGAATTGCTAAGGTTTTCTATGCTGAGTCTGAAGAGCAAGTTGTATCTGATCATAAACCTGTGGAAAATGTTTCATTACCTGATTATAAATCCAAGGCAAATGATCAGCGCTCTCGAAACAGATCATACTCTTCAAACGACCAAAGATCTGATTTTAGATCTTCTTCCTCAAAAGATCAGAAATTTCAATCAAAGTCCAAAACTACAAATTACTCACCAAAGAGTTTCTATAACTTTGATGGTCAGTTTTCTTCAAAAACGAATACTTTTGATTATGAAACATATGGTTTTTGTGAAGATTGTGATTTTTATGATGGATTTGGACAGTTTGAGCAAAAACAAAAGGGTCACACCAAAAGGTTATTCCGATCAATGTGGGGTCGATGAGTATGGTTTTTATAACGAATTTGGGTATATTGCTCCTATGTTGAAACCTCTTCCGATCTCCAAATCTCGAAGGTTTAAGACTAAGACACCCAAGAAAGTTTCTCAACCCATGAGTGATGATAACACCTCAAATGATTTAGGAAATGGTTTTCCTATGGTCTTTAGTGATCGTAGGACGTGTTATCACTGCTATTAACGTGGTCATCTACGTAATAGATGTTCGATTTTGGCTAAGAAACGTGCTTCCGCTGTTAGTAATGGTAAATCTGATTCGGATTCAAAATCTGATTCCAAGCCAAAGGTGATTGATGGAAAAGTGGTTACGAAATAGTTTTTCAAAAGAGAAATTTTTTTCAAAACCCGAAAGTCTTTTGGTAGTTCATCTGCTGGTGATTCCACCACTGATTCATCTATTCCGACATTAAGGCAAAAGTGGCTGCCAAAACTATCTTTAAAAGCCACTAAAGATTTCTTCGAGGATACCGGTCGACCCAAAGCTGAAAGCTTGGGTCCAGATTCCAACTAATTATTTGCTACTGTCTGTTGGGTGCTCGAAAGCCAGCTGTCAACAACTTATGGGTAGTTGATAGTGGAGCATCCAGGCACATGACTGGTAATATTTATCTGCTTTCTGATGTCAAACCAATTAACGGCGGGAATGTTACTTTTGTTGGAAATAAATGTGGAAGAATAACCGGAGAAGGTAAAATGGGTAACGAGAAGGTCACGTTCGACAAAGTTCAATTTGTGGAAGAACTGCAACATAACCTGCTGAGTGTCTCACAGATTTGTGACAAGCAGTACAATGCTGCTTTCACAAGTTCTAAATGCTTGATTCTGAAACCCGGAATCCAGATTCCTGAAGATTGGATTGTGATGCGTGCGCCAAGATTTCGTTATATGTATGTGCTGAATATGAATCAAACTTCGTCTCCTGTATCGGCTACATGTTTCATCTCAAAAGCCACGGAAAAAGAGTCGAATTTGTGGCATCGCCGTATGGGACACATCAATTAGCGGAAGATGAATTATTTAGTTAATCATAATCTGGTAGATGACATTTTGAAGAATCGTTTTTCAATTAATGATGTGTGTGTTTCCTGCAAGAAAGGAAAGCAATGGAAAAAGTCTCATCCTTCCAAACGTCTTAATTCGATTATAACACCGTTGGAGCTGCTTCATATGGATCTTTTTGGTCCTATGAATGTTCGTAGCGTTGATGGTTGTTTTTATTGTTTGGTGATCACAGATGATTTTTCGCGTTTCTCATGGGTGGCGTCGATGCATTCAAAAGATGAAACTCCGGCTATTATTCAGAAGTTGTTATCCAAGTTCGGATCGGTTTACAAGTACAAAATCTGTCGCATTTGGACTGATAATGGTACCGAACTCAAAAATGCAAAAATGACAGCTTTTTGTGATTCTCTTGGAATTGTACAAGAATTTAGTGCACCGTATACTCCACAACAGAATGGAGTTGCTGAAAGAAAGAATCGAACACTGATTGAGACAGCACGTACTATGTTGTCTGATGCACACTTATCATCAAGTTTTGGTCTGAAGCAGTTCATACTGCATGTCATGTGCTAAATCGTGTTCTGATTGTCAAACGGTTTAACAAGACAAATTATCACTTGCTTAAGGGTCATACGCCAAATTTAAGCTTTTTAGTGCCGTTTGGGTGTCTGTGCACTGTTCTCAAGAAAGGTGGAAAGTTTGAAGAAAAAGCTGTTGAAGGCATTTTTGTTGGATATCAGCATCCAATGAAAAGGGTTTACTTTCCTACTTCAAAAACGATTAAGAGTCACTTCAATGTTTATTTTCAAAGACACACTTTTATAACACCCATAACACCCAAGACGGTTGATATTCCTGCTTTTGACTATAAGAATTTATTTGATTCTTTCTCGGTTGCACATAATGATTTTGCTGAAGAGCCTACTGAAGAACTTATAACTGCTGCTATACTGCATTCAATGAATACTCATGGATCGTGTATTCCGAGGCTTCCAAGTGTTTCTACTACTGCTTCATCAAGTCAGCATGTTTCTAATCTAGAAACACTGGGTTCGTCTGATGATGATGAAAGTACTTTTCATGAAGCTGAATCGGCACCGGTCGATGATCCGATTAGTTTACTAAGTACTAGTTCTTCAGTTCCAGTTTCTTTACTGATTGGTGATCTTTCTAGCTCAGAAGATGCAGGTGACAATTTGAATACTCTTGAAGAAAATATTGTCGTGCCTGACACAACCACTCTTCGGATTCACAACATACATCCTCAAGAGAATATTATTGGAGATCCAACTTCTAAAGTGCGCACATGACATCAATTGTCTGATTCTGTTGATGCTTTGATTGCTGAGATTCGGGATCCTGGGGTTCAAAATGAAGTCTTTCATTCTTGTTTTTTTATCCCAAGTCGAGCCTACCAATGTAGACCAAGCGTTGCAAGATGCTTCTTTGGTAGAGGCTATGCAGGAAGAGTTGCAGCAAATTTTCAGAAATTAGGTGTTTGGCATCTCGTTGATTTACCCGCAAACTCAAAAGAACCTTGTGGAACTAAATGGGTTTTCAAATGCAAAAAGGACGATCGCGGTATCATCGTCAGAAACAAAGCTCGATTAGTGGTTCAAGGTTTCTCTCAAATCGAAGGCATTGATTTAAATGAAGTATATGCTCCTGTAGCAAGGATTGAGGCTAATCAAGATCTTTCTGGCTTTTGCAGCATATCACGGGTTCAAAGTGTATCAGCTAGACGTCAAAAGTGCTTTTCTCAATGGGAAAATTCGTGAAGAGGTGTATGTGAAGCAACCTCCTGGTTTCTATGATCCATATTTTCCTGAGCGTGTGTATAAATTAGATAAAGCTTTGTATTGTCTCCACCAGGCTCCACGTGCTTGGTATGAGATGTTGTCTACACATTTGATTGAAAATGGGTTCAGACGAGGCAAAGTTGATTGCACGCTGTTTACTAAGAAGTTTGGAAAATATCTGCTGCTGGTTGAAGTTTATGTGGATGATATTATTTTTGGAGGCACAAACGACAAGCTGTGTAAAGAGTTTGAGCTTGTGATGCAAACTAAGTTCGAGATGAGTTCGATGGGAGAGATGAGTTTCTTTTTAGGCCTCCAAGTGAATCAGTCCGGAAAAGGGATATTTTTGCATCAAACAAAGTATGTGTCTGATATTCTGACGCGGTTCAAGATTGGAGATGTTCGGATTCCTTATACTCCTATTCAGGTGTCTCATGGCCTTGAACCAGATGAATTTGGTGACAATGTTAATCCAACATTGTTTCGTGCCATGATTGGTTCACTTATGTACTTAACTGCTTCTCGTCCTGATATAATGTTTGCTGTGTGCATGTGTGCTAGGTACCAGGCAGCTCCCGAAGCTTCACATTTGTGAGCAGTAAAGAGAATCTTTGCTTATTTGAAGGGTTATCCGGATCTCAGTATCTGGTACCCTAATGATAGTAAGTTCGAGTTATCAGCTTACTCCGACTCGGATTATGGCAGCTGTAAAATCAATTTCAAATCTACTACTACTGGATGCCAGTTTTTGGGGGAGAGGCTCGTGTCATGGCAATGCAAGAAACAAAGTTCGGTTGCGACGTCTACTGCGGAGGTAGAGTATGTGGCTGCTTCCAGTTGCTGTTCACAGGTTCTGTGGATTCAACAGCAGTTACGCGACTATGGTTTGAAATTTCTGACTACTCCCATTTATATTGATAACTCGGCTGCTATTTCAATCATGAAAAACCCCGTGCAACATTCCAAGACAAAGCACATTGATATAAGATACCACTTTATCCGTGATTGTTATGAAAATAAACTGATTGATTTGTAGAAAAATCATACGGATTTTCAAAGAGCTAATTTATTCACAAAATCGTTTGATAAAACTCGCTTTCAATTTTTAATGCAAATCAGTGGTGTTACTCGGTTAAATGCCAAGTAAACTGTATCAGTTGATCACTTTTGATTTCTTTTATGTTTTCATTTGTTTTCTGCTTTTTAGGGAGAATTATGGAAAAATACAAAAATAGTGTGATTTCTTGTATTCAAAAATGAAAAAGCATAAAAAATTGAAAAATTAAAATTGAGAAACGTGATCCAACCTCGTGAGAAATTATAGTACATCACTGAATGTTACTGACCATGGATAAAATAGATTGAAAGGCTGTAGGTTCTTGTTTGTTTCATTGAATGTGTCAATCAATATCTGATACTTGCTAGTATGATATAAACATAACGCTGGCCTGAAATCTATGGTGTAACATGATTCTTGTGGTTGTGTAATCCTGACTACAGCTGAAAAATACAAAAATAGAATAAATAAGTGTTCTAGTGTATGCATGCTTTCTTTTGAAAGATTTAAACTTGTTTGATTTTCTTTATTTTGTCAAACGACCGGACTTTCTTTGCGTATCGAAAGATTGACCTGATTGTTGTTCGTTTGATGTTCTGCTTTATTTTCTTTGGTGTTTCGTATAACTCATCGGACATTCTCTGCGTGTACGGGAGTACCGACTTGATTGTTGTTGAGTTATACAATTTCAACTTGTTTTACTTTCTTATTTTCCTAAACAATCGGACTTTCTCTGCGTGCTCACAAGGCCAACCTGATTGTTGTTTGTTTAGGGTTCTGCTTTCTTTTTGCATGAAACACTATGAACAACTTATATCTGTAAATACATTCTGTGATGAATAAAAGAAAAATATAAAATATCATAAGCCAGATTATCAATTACTTGAATCTGTGGGTACCATGATTTATGTGCTCGAAAACTATACCTAATAAATATCTGAATGCAGTAAAAATTGATTTGATTTGACTGAAATAAACATGAAAATGTCGTATTCGTGGACAACTTGGCTTGCATGCTGATTAGATTGAGATTGAAGTGTGTTAAGTGCATCTCGCTGATATGATCTCATGTTGCGATTTTTTCTCACAAAAACATAATTTATTGCATTTACATTTCTGTTTTCTGTTAATTCATTGTTTTAGAAAATCTCAAAAAGATTTTTGGTGTGTTTTAGCATAAATTCGAAAAATCAAAAAGATTTTAGTGTGTTTTGATATAAAGTTGGTAAAATTCAAAAAGATGTTATTTCAGCTTTATTTTTTATCAACTGAATATAGGAACGACAAAAATTTTGTTGAAAGAACCACAATCGAAGCTTACATCAGCTCATCATCATCAAAAATGTGCAAAATTGACAAATTATACTTTTTGGGTACAAAATGACAACATTAAAAAGTTGAGGGTTAAAAGGGTAAATTATAACTGGAGTGAGACGCCCGTCCCATGTGGTACGCTGGGCCGGACCACCTGGAGTATAAAAGGGGCAATCTGGTACTTTTTCTTCATTAACCACGTACCACATTCAAATCTCTCGGAAAAACCCTAAGTGCCCCGTATCTGTTTTTCACTGATTTTTCACTTGATATCGAACCTCTGCTCAAATTTTTTGTTGCTACAGGTAGGTCTTGGATTTGCGCATCTGATGATGGTCTTGGATTGCATGTTGGTGTTCTAAATCTCATGAAAATTGAGATTTAAGTCTTCGTTTCTAGCAAAACTGCACACATGTCTGATTCAGTCGGTTTGTGTTAATCGGTTTTAAACACATGGATAGACTCGGATTTTATTAAGAAACAAAACCTCGGTGTGGATTTTGAAAACAACCACAGTTTTTTAACTCAAATTCGCGAATGACCTTTCGGTGACTATTCGTCCGACGTACCAAGTGGTACCCGCGTACCAGATTTGGTACGTGGCTCACAAAGTGGTATGCGGATGGTACGTTTGACATTCTGGTATGCAGTCAACAAAATTTGGTACGTCCGTTCCAAATTGGTCCGAATGACCAAAGTGGTACGTGACTTGGCACGCCGACTAGTTTTTTTGTTAAAAGTTCAATGTTCAAGCGTTTCGATTTGAATTAGAGTCAATCGACAATGTTTTTGATTATTCAATACAAATTTAACTTGACTTGTTTTTATGAATTTTCAGAAATGGCTGTTGAATTACCATCAAATGAGGAACACAATATCTGTGCGCATCTCGGTGCATCTGCAAGATGGAGACCTCATTTTGGAGAAATATTTGATTTTATACGAAGATCCAGAATTTACTATGCTGCAACACATGAATGTACACCGTATAAAGACATTTTGAATATCTTCTGGAATGAAGCTCAAGTGGATTATTCGGTTGTGTTGATAAATGGTCCTTGATCGTCATGTGAAGTATCGAATACAAGACGGATTCACACAAGATTGCTGAGGTCCGAACTCAGGCCGAACCTGGAGTTCGGACATGGCCGAATGTGTGGCCGAACCTGAGGTTCGGCCAATCGTATATCAGCCCTATAAATATGTGTTTCATGTATTGTATTCAGTAGTGATAACAGTCTAAGCTTCCGTGTCATATATTCTCTGTGTACTCTGTGGTCTCAGTGGTTAATACAAAGCTCATTTGTATTTACTCTTTGTGTTTCATCTCGTATTACTTTGATTTCATTACGACTAAGTACAAGATCCGTACGCTCACGCACTTTTAAGTGGTATCAGAGCATTAGGTTTGCTCTACTAGTCGGAAATCAGTGTTTCTCGGAGTTTTGAGTTCAAATTCACGTTTTTGCGAAAATGTCAATCATTTTTGAGTTCGTTTGATTGTTTCGAGTGTGCTTTTCATTCAAAACTCATTCCTGATTTGTTTCTATCAAGTTTGCTTGAATTCTTGTCGAAAATTCCAGTCAAAAATGTTCAAAATCGAGAAAATGAGGTCGAGTGAAATCTGTCTCGTTTGAGGTTCGGACAACTTCGGAGTAACCGCTCCGAACTCGAGGTTTGGATGGAGTTTGGTCTTTATTTGAGTTCGGTGAGAGATCGGTCTTGTTTCGGAGAGAGTTCGGTGGTATTTCGGAGCAAGTTCGGAGTTGCTGTTGATTTCTCTTTCCGAAGGTCAGGTTCGGAGAGAGTTCGGCGTAGCCAAGTTCGGACTAGACTCGGTGAGCGTTCGGAGGAGGTTCGGACGGGGTTCGGAGTGAACAGTAACCAGTTTTTTTTTCTTCAAAAATGAGTGCATCACAAGCTAGTTCTATGATACCTATCTTGGTAAAATGGGAAGATTATAATAAATGAAAAGTTGAGTTTGAGATTTACATCAACGAACATTTTGAAGAATTCTGGAAAGTAGTTGCTAAGCAATTTGCATGGCCAACTTTTGTCGATGGCTATGTCAAACTTCATCGACATCTTTCTTTATCTGAACGAGAGTACATAAATACTGAACACCAAGCCAGAGATATTATTAAGTCTGGTCTTTCAGAAGAGTTGTTTCTTGAACTCACAGTGGGTTGTACTGCTAAGGATAAATGGAATGATTTGCAAGAAAAAGGTAAGATATATGCAATCATTCAGACTATAAAGGATGACTCAGATTCTACTGATTCTAAATCCTATGATTCTGCATCGAGTGGTTTGGAATCAGGAAGTGATAAATTGTCAGACAAAAAGGATTGTGATGGTGTTTTCAAGAATAAGCAACGTGATGGTAATATCACTGATTCTGATTCTGATTCTGAAACAAGCTCTGGTGTTATATATGACAAAGGGAATGAAAGTGACATGGAAGAAGTTCAGAATGGAAGTTTGTTAGTATGTTCAATGTGTGCAAAACTTACTAAGATTAACAAGAATTTGATGAAAGAAAAGGATACATTGTTGGTTGAATGTGAAAACGCAAAAGCTGAAGCTAAAGATGTTGCTGCAGATTTTGAGGCATTGTTCAACAAGGCTTATTCTGTTCAACAGAAGTATGAAAAGGCAAATTATTTTGTGATTGAATCGGCAAAGATATTTGAGAAACTTCAAAATAAGATATCTATGCTTCAAGATGAAAATGTTCTTTATCGTGATAAGAATGAAGTTTTAACAAAAGATATTGAGATTTACAAAAAGAAAAGAGAAAGTGTGCTTGAAGAATTATTTGCTGAATGTGACATTCATAAAGTGCAGATTTATGAATATGATTAGCTTAACGCAAAGTTTATTAAATCACAACAGGAAGTGTTTGATGCTCAACAGAAAATCAATGATTTGAAGTTAGAAATTTTGGAGTTAAACGGCAAGTGAAGAATTGCAATTTGTCACCAACATTGTTAAATTTCTTATATAAACAGGATCAAGGTGAAGATAGTTCTAAGAAAGATGATATTCACATGGTTCCTCAACCGGAGGATTTATCTGCAATTACATCTGCTCCGCTTGATCCTAAGGACGAGTTGCATGATTATTCCACGTTTGCCACTCCACCTAAGAAGCACAAGTCTAAGTCTAAAAAAGAAAGCAAAACCATTGGGTGAAGCTCCGAAGTTTACTTCAAAGTCCGTTCTTCTGGAAAATGAACAAATTTTTAATAAAATTGTTTCAAGTACTTCTTCTGAACCTGATGAAGGAAAAGTTTAGATTGAAAAGAACAAACTAAAGGACATCAAAGATAAATTCACTAGAGAAGCTAAAGAGAGACATGCTTCTGGTTCTTCATCTGGATATACAAAGGGTTCTGGATTCAAGCATAAAGGTTTGGGTTATGAAGTCAAGGATGTTTTAGTGCAACAGACTACGAAGAAACCAAAGAAAATTGTTGTTCAACATGTTCCTCGACTTCAGCAACAATCAAAGAAACAATCTATTCAGACCCAGCACAAGCAAGTTCATCAGAAGAAGCCGCATGTTTCTACATCAAGAAATCGATGTTATCATTCTGGAGGTTCGTCGAGTGATTCGTATTCTTTACCACAACGTTCTCCTAGGTATGATTCATCTGCAAATTTCTTTGATTCATTTACTTATGATCATTCTTTTGGTTACTATGATTCTCGTGCTACGAATCATAGTTGGAAAACAAATACTTTTTCCAAGTTCTCACCAAAGTTTCGTGAGAGAATTTGTTATGCATGTCGTCGACCTGGACATCTGGCTGCAGATTGTCCGACGACTGCATATGTTTATACCAATGCAAAACATGTGGATAATAATGGTAAAATTTTTGATGAACCATGGTCTCCAAAGAGTAGATCAACTAGTAAGTCGTCTGGTTCTACATCACAGACGCCAGTTGCAAACTTTTCCGGTTTCGATTCAAAAATTTTTATCTACAATGATATGGAAACCAAAATTTGTTTCCAAAGCCAACAGTGACTTTGTGGAAGACACCGGGCGACCCGACGCTGTTGCATCGGGTCGATCCCAAAGCATCTAATGTTTTATTTGGTGTCAAGCAGGTGTTTCAGGAAGACCTTTCGGTGATTGGAAAATTGCTGATTGTGAAATATCTGTTTTAATTAAATTGCATTCAAAATCAATTTTGTTTTTCAAAAGGCTAAACTGCTCGTGTTTGTGTTGGTTGATCAATTTTTCTTGTTTTTCACTTCGTCTCATTCTGAGGGGGAGTTTTGTTATTCAAATCGTAAAAATGAAAATCTATAAATAGAGTTGTCATTTTTAGGGGGAGAAATTTGAAAAGACAAAAACATTGAAAAATGAGAAAATTGTATCCGACATGATTGGGAAATGATGGTACATTGGCTGACTCATAGATAAAGTAAATGAAAAAGCCATAAGACCATTTGATCGATGTGCAAGGTAGGCTCAGCAAATCAGAAAGTATACAAATGTGATATACACTAAATCTGATGCTTGACCTAGTGGACAACATCTTGATGCATATCTCATGATATATCAAGAAAAAGATATGTGAAAAATAAAATGAAAAGTCACTGTGTATACATGTGTTCATTTTGCAAAGATTTAAACTTGTTTGATTTTCTTTATTTTATCAAACGATCGGACTTTCTCTGCATGTCGAAAGACCGACCTGATCGTTGTTCGTTTAACGTTCTGCTTTAGTTTCTTTGGTGTTTCGTATAACTCATCGGACTTTCTCTGCGTGTACGGGAGTACCGACCTGATTGTTGTTGAGTTATACAACTTCAACTTGTTTTATTTTCTTATTTTGTTAAATCCGAGGCCTTATCTGCGTATCGAAAGATCGACCTTAAGGTAGACGATTTAACGTTCTTATTTCTTTTTGCATGGAACACAGTTGACTGTATCATGGTTACAACCATTATGTGATTAACATCACAAATGAAATCACAAAATGTGATAAGCAACGCATATCTGAGTATGTCTGATAGTGTGGGGAACACTGGTCAATGCAAGCTTAATCAATACCTTAACATATCCAGATGTTATGAGTACGATTGTGCCAGAGTTTAAAGTTGGACAAGTTATATCTGCAATCGGCATGGCTTATGTGCTTCAATAATTGAAATTGAAATGTAGTTCAGCATGTTATGATCAATATGATCCCAAGTTGTGATCTTTCTCATAAAAGACAAAAATAGTGTCTGATTCTGTAATGCATTTACATTTCTTATCAGAAAATACCAAAAAGATTTTAGGTGTGTTTTGATATAAAGTTTCTAAAAGCCAAAAAGATTTTGTTTCTGATTTGTTTTCGATTGATCAACACGAATTACGAAATCATTTTCAAAATCAAAATATCTTAGAGTCTCGAAGAGAC
>JBCNJP010000008.1:33164054-33191865 GCA_039602395.1 Deinandra increscens subsp. villosa | reverse complement strand
TATAATTAATTAATTTTATAGAAGATATATACAATTGTCCCTATTATAATAATCTATTATAATAATAAAAACTTACTGTACAAATATACAATCAATCGCAAATTCAGTGGAAATCTTTCCCCCTTCTCCAAAATAGTAATACCCACTCTCTTTCATTTCTGAGCTCCAAGTTTACTCCAATGGCGCCTCGAAAACGATGGCTCTTCCTCTTCATCACGCTAATTCTCTTTGCTTCTTACGTATCTTCAGAAACCTTCGATGATGATTACGAAGCACAAAAAGCGAATGATCAATCTCTCCAGATCAAGCACGATGAGCTCCTATCAAAGATTCTCAATTTGGGTACCGGTTTTTAATTTTGTTCTTTTATGCTTCAAACAGATTGTTCTCGTGTACAATGAAGTATCAAATCGGTTTAGTTTGAGCAATTGAGTTCGTTCAAGGGCTGCCGCTGGTGATCACATGCGTCATATGACTAATATAAAATTTATTATTTTTAGGGTTTGCTTAGAAATTTACATCTTTATACAAATTTCCTGAAATAACTGACAGGTCCTTTGCATCATTTTCTAAAATTTTAAATTATCATGAAATTCATTGAGATGGCATGGGTTTTATTGGCTACAGTTTGGGTTGCATGTTGTACCTGGTCTATTGTCTCCATTTACTCCATGTTTTGATGGTTAATTGATTTATGTGCTTTTTGTTAGTAACTACTTGAAGTACCTTTAGCTCAATGGTATGTTAATAGGTGTGGCTCTCCGGTATGGGTCGATGGTTTGAATCCTACTGTGGACTATGGGGTAGAATTTGCCAATTAGGAGTAGATTCGATAGGTGTCTGAGTTGCAGCAAAAAAAGTAAGTACTTGAAATAGGGTATTGTTATATCTAAGTAGGGGAAGTATCTTGGATTTTTAAACTATTGTATGTAACTGCAATTTTATCTATGTGGATTGATTTTTCAACTTGTTTTGTAAGAGGAATTAGCTCTTCAAGTTTCGTTACCATTGTATTGGAAGTCATTCATTTTTTAGTTCATATTACTACTAATGAGATTTGTATTGTAACCTCTGCCCAAAATTGCTCATCTTGCTAATTCTCGTTCTCAGAAGCCAGCATTGATGAGAGGAGCCGGGAAATTAATTTTAAGGATGAAAGAATTAAGCAACTGGAGTTGATTGCACTTGAGAAATCAAATAGTTTGACCTCCTTGCGCAGTGAAATTCAATCCCTTCAGGTCAGCGTTTGCTTAAATGTACTTATGGAACTTAAGTTTACATGTGGTAAATGAGCTTGACATTGTTCTAGTGTATTATTGGTATTCACAATTCTCAATTGTGATTTCAAGCATTAATGGTTGAATGAACTGTGAACCACCAATTCCATACCGAACTGAAACACTGATGCTATTTGTTTCATCAAGTTGCTAGTTTCTTAATCATTTTCTAGTTACCTTTTCATTTACTAGAATGTAGCCTCTCTATCAACTTTGTACATGTATCAACTTTATACATGTAATTTGAGAAATTAGAGCCAAAGTTGTGTTTGGGGTTCTTGAATAACCATTTTTTGCATCGTAAGATTTCATGGCACCATTCCACTTTTGTGGAACATTTTACGTTATGTGACTGGAGTTTTGTATAATTTTTATTTTCTCACATATTGCTGGTCATGATTCTTAGATGTTTTCTTAACAGAAAAAGGAATCTGTGTATGCCAAGGAACTAGAGGGTGAGGCTCATGCACGCGCTAGTGAACTTGTAAAGCAGGTGATCATTTTCATAATAATGTTGATAGATATATCCTCACTGATGTATATCTTTAATAAAGTGTTTTTTGATAGGTTGAAAATCTTAAAGCGGAAATATCAAAGCAAAATGCAAAAAAAGAAACACTGGAAGCTCGAATAAATGTCGCTGAGATGAGAATTGCTGAACTGGATGTGAAACTTGAAAAGGTGACCATGAATTATTACATTTGTGTAACAGGACACATGAACCGCTATGTTGTTTTAGGGCAGTTATTTTTGCTCCCATGAGTCTTTTTTATGTTACTGATGCAGTTTATTATGATACTATATCTTATTTTGCTTTTCCATTTTACAGTTTAGTTCCACGCCAATTGTCAGCCGCATGCTTGTTTTGGCTTCCTAATGTCTATTTATAAATTTGTTTCTGTATTTCAATGGATATACATGAGGGCGTTGGTTGAAGTAACTCGTACTCTGTTATATGATTATAAATTACAAATCATACAAAACTGGTTTTTTATATATGGCTTATTAAGCTCAACATGAGATTGAGGCATGATTTGTTAACAATATTTTATAATAATTGACATTAAACATTTCAATCTTTTTCCTTTCTAAATTCCAATTATTTCGCTGCTTCCAGTTCCAGAGGATAAATGAAGAACAGAAGATTAGAATCCGTACTACAGAACAAGCTCTACAGAAGACTGAGGTGCGTTAGAACATGGCTTTTAATGTGAAAAAGGTTGACTTGTTCCCGATAGTTGCATGACACCGATGTTTCTTCAGGAAGAAAGAATCAGAGTCCAATTAAATTCTGCTCGTTACTCTAAAGAACTGACAAAGGTATATGACATTTTACTGTTGTTGATATTATCTGTTTTAACCATCATCCCTTGAGTTTTTACATGTGTTCTCTACTCTGTGAAACATTTTGATTCAATTTTTTTATTGATTGTGCATCAGGTCCGTGAGTCATGGCTTTCATCTTGGCTAGCAGTTCATGTAGTTCACTATCAGGTATATTTTAATTTCTTATATATTCTGTTTCTAAGAACAATGTGTCATGTACTAAAAAAGGTTGCAAAATGAGCAGTTGGTGGGTTAGATAATGGGTCAAAATGAGTCCGGTTGGAAAGCATATTTTTGCTTGGGGGTTTCAGTTGATTCTAAACACCTTTTATGCAATTCTTTAATGGATAATTTATGTGTTAACTCTGGCTAGTGACTACAAAATTATATACTATTACTACACTAATCTAATTTCTTGAATGAGGTGATTTAGAAGGTTGTATGCACTTATAATATATTAGAAATACACTTAAGGCCACTTTCGACCCATTCGACTCGTTTCCTACTTAGCCAAACTTTTTTATTTTACTCATTTGGTCCATAAGAAATAAACCAACCAAATTCACTCACTCATAACTAAAATGGGTCAAAATTTCAACCTCTATGTATCTATTTACTCATTTGGCTCAAAATGGATTGTTGTTTGGGGTTAACTGTGATGTTTCATTTGGTCATGTATATTTTTCTTAATGTACAGTCTCTTCTGGAAACTCACTGGAATGTGTATGGGAGACCAGCTCTGGACATTGCAGCTCAAAAGGTTTTCCAGTTATTCTGATTTCTGATGTAATTAAGGTTTTCCAGTAAATTTCATTGACATCCTAATAAACTGTTAGGCATTTGATTTGAATGCATCAGATTTCTTTAGAGTAAACGACATGCCGTTATCAAGCAATTCTTATATTTAGCATCTTCCTCTTATTCTAATTTAAATTATGCTCTCAAATTTTTTTAGGCACTGGAAACACAAGCTCAAATTCGAAAGTGGGGGCGACCATACATCGATGATTTGCACACGGTAAGTTGGTTCCCATAAAGTTACACTTGAAAGGTGTTTGTGTGAAGTGATTTTGATTATTGATTATATGATAATTTAGGGTCAAAATATCAGTTTAGATAATCTGTTTCATACTTGTAGCAAAACTGATTACTTTAAGAAATGTAAAGATTGGTTATTTTCTCTAATCACCCACATTTGCATTATCGACAATACTGTTAAAGTACGCACGCATGCATACTTACATATATAATTATTGTAATTGTAGATTATTTAAAATGTTAAGATTTGTTATAGTCAATGAGAATATAAAGTTATATACTCATATATAAAAATGTCTGTTTTGATCATTTGATCTATTAGTTCCTTCAATAATCAGAATTTTCCAAACACTTGAACAATTATTATCTGCTTATTACAACTTAAAACATCATTAACACATCCAATACTATCTCATTCGACATGTTTTAGAATTGGTTATCTGATTGTAAATATTTCATATGTAGTTGGTTACAAAATGCATATCCAAACAGCCATGTAATGGATATGCTTAAGCAAACTGTGTTCTCACATGTTTCAAGTTTTCTCAAAGCTTTTTCACACATCATCTTTGTTTTTTCTGATTGATCCTTTATGGCAATTTCTATTATTGTCTCTTTATCTGCAGAAGTGGATCCCTATCATCAAAGATCAGTGGCTTACATTCGTGACAAACATGGAACCATTTGTGCAACTACTTACTGCAAAGGCTATTGAGATTTACAACGAAATTAAGAAAACCTTAAGGCCTCACATTACCAACATACAAACTATCTTGGATCCATACATTAAGGTCTTCTAGGTTTTGACCAATCATTAGATTCATGAAATTGTAGAAGCAATTTATATAAAAATCTGGATTTCTTTACCATTTTGTTCTCTGCCATATCTTTTTAGGATGGAAAGAAGTTCACAAAGCCCTACATCAATCAGCTTTTGAAGACACTGAAACCACATATTAATAAAGCACGCATTTTCTTCAAGCCTTATACTAAGAAAATACTCCGTGGTTATAGAAGGTTTTCTAAGACAACCCTAAAATACCATCGCCAGGTAATCTTCTTTATTCACTGTGCTGAAAATCAAAAAAAGTTAGCTTTATGAAACAATTTGTTGTTTTTGTTCAATAATACTTTGCCTAACCACTGTTCTTTTTATTTTTATTATCAAAGGCTCGTGAGAACATTAATACAATACTGAAGGAAAATGAATTTACACGCCCCCTTGCAAGTACCGAGGTGGTGTGGTTTATGGTATGTGCCCTTTTCTATGCATTGAGTTTTGTGAAGAGGTATCAGTTTCGACCAATGTACTTTTGAATGGTTGACTGGTTCGATTTGGGTTATGTTTATATTAACAGATCAAATGGTAAAATAAAAAGAAAGCTTAAAAGGAAATGGTTTGAAATTGTTCAAAGTGTAAATTAATGCGTAAAATTTTGTGAAATCATATCAATAAAAAATAGATTATCATTGACAAGATCTAGATAATTTACTGTTTGACCCAAACCTATATTGTATAGTTTGTTGACCTGGTTGATTATGCTGCATCTAATTTTTTGTACATAGTTTATATGGTTGTGTAGTAATGAGATAGTCTTGCAGGCCTCTGCTTTTATGATTTTTCCTGTGATGATTCTGCTAACATGGCTGTCAACTTTATTCAGGTTTGTTTCATATAAAAGTTTATATTAAGACCTAAAGTCTTTTCATTTCTACAGAATACTAAAAAAAAATAAATTAGTTTTCATATTAAATGTGGTGTGTAAATTTGGGTCTTGCAGTAAAAAACCTAGAAGGCGTACCCGTACTTCTCATACAAGTCATTCACGGCGTAGGGCAAAACGGGTGCATCCGGACAAAGCAAGTGCATCGAGATAGTCCTACAACCATACTTCTATCAGGTTAAGTTTGTTTTGCTTTCTATTGCAGTCATATTTTACTTAAAAACGAGACAAAATTTTCTTCTGTGTCAACCCGAACCAAACCTTTTGACCCGTAATAATAGATTCAAAATGACTCGTTTCAAACCTGTTTTCTCCAGTTACCCAACTTGTGTGACCCCATAATCTTGAAGCTTCTAGCTTCCACTGCCTCTTCCATTTCCACTAATCTTTATGCAGAAACCTGTTTTCTCCAGTTACCCAACTTGTGTGACCCCATAATCTTGAAGCTTCTAGCTTCCACTGCCTCTTCCATTTCCACTAATCTTTATGCCTACTTGTTCTCTCTCATTTTAGGCAAACAACCGAAGATTTCACCTCTACGTTTGCTCGACATTTTTTGACCTACAAACACACTCTTCTACTCTTAAAAATCACCACTCTTGTCCACCGTAGGATTTAAACTCACATACACCAGGCCGTCCCCTTGTGTATATTTGCTTGACAAAATTTGAACTCATGATCATTTGCTTGGAGAGTACACCATTTTACCATCAGGTTGTCCTCTTAAGTATATTTTCTTGACAAGACTTGAACTTGCAACCATGTGGTTGGAGAGTACACTTTTCCATCTGGTTGTCTTGTCACACCCCGAAAACCACCCGCGAGCAGGGGTGCGAACCAGACCAGGACAGTCGCCACACTTCGAACATCTTTATGCTCGACTCAACGACAAGCTTAAGTTTGTAAAACAGTTTATTAGAGTAAAATGTTATTTAAAACTGCGCAAAAGCATTTCTCAAATTTTGAAATCTCTTTTGCGGAAGCGACAAGTTACCAACTCTAATAATTCATATGCAGAAGCGACACCATAGAACAGTTTTAATATGTCTTTCGACGAGGGCGACAAAATAAGTTTAGAAATGACATAAGCAAATGCAGACCAATACCCATGATCTTAACGTGCACTCCTTAGCGAACCTCCTAAGGACCTGAGAAGAAACATGTAGAGTGTCAACGCTAAGTTGGTGAATTCTTAGAGTTTAAGCGATAAATATCAATTTATTTAAAACAGTAAGTTAACCAGTTACCCTCATCGATGCGTAACCCACTCAGGACTCACACATCTTGATAAAGATAATCAACATTTTATATACTTGGGTTAACTAAACCACATTATTTATAACACCATAGGCCCCGTGTCTCCATTCCTGACACCTAAGTTTTTCTTCTTGCCATGCTATACTGAGCATGACCCGAGTTAGGACAATATAATACTCCTTCTCCACCCCGAAGGCGGTGGGGCTAGAGCGACCAGCTAGGGCAGGGTTTGTCAAGCCCAACAGACCTGTTTCACATTTTCACGTTATCAACTTGATAGTAATGGTACACGAATTGTGGAAGGACTCCATTGACATGTTTTCCTCAATGGGTTACAAATAATATATAAAATAAAAGTTTAGCATTTCTCAACAGAAATCGTTTAGTATTTCTCAACATAAATCGTTTAGTATTTTTCAACAAAAATAGTTTACCACATGTCTTCTCCCCCAAAAGCATAACACGTTAAAAAGTGGGGCCAAGAACTCACCTTAGGGTGCAATAAGTATCCAAATAGTAAACGTTGGATAGAGATGGTGAATTCCTCCTAAACTCCACCTATGACACGCAATCGTGTGAGTGTTGACTAAGTTGACCAACCGTCCCGACAACGGCGAACAACAGACAAGTGAACTCGAATACACATTGGTGATTGAATTTAGATTTTCTATATTTAACCTAATATGCATATCACATATAACACGTTGTACGATGATAAACATAACGCGTCGCAATTACTTACGACATTATCCCGCGTATACGATGTACGATCAACGGGACAATCGTACAAAGTCTTGTCATTCCCATCGAGGTAGAAGACTTAGGATTTCTACACTCGTATAACTCATAACTAATTTGACTAATGGCATGCAAACACTTAAGCAAGTAATCCCATGATCTTACACATGTATTTACTTAGTTATTTATTTTTCAATAAATATATATTTACCACATGTAGGTTAATTCCATGATAAATCCACATCATCATCTTACGTAAGTCATATGGATCCTCAATTAACATACTTCAAGCCATGTCATAAGTTTCTAACCACATGCATGAATGCCATCTTGACCTAATTGGTCATTTTCACCATATTTTCATGTAAATAAGTTTTATAAATTAACCCACATGCATTTGAACATCAAGTTTACAACTTTATAGACAATCATTCATCCATTAATCGAGATCAAACAACTTCATAGTAGATCTAACACAAATCAAGTGCCTTTTATTCAAGATCTAGCATGCATGACTATTGAAATTGGGTTTCCATCATAGATCTCACGTATAGGTTAGCAACTTTATTGCACAAAAACCCTAGATTTATCATTATCAAGTTATTAGAACATAGATCTAACATGAATCTTCAAGCTTTATCCACATGCAACCATGTTTTCCCATGTAAAACCCTAGATCTAGCATGCATCAACATAATCTGCACAAAAATCATATTTTTGGTCCAAAGATGCAAACTTTATTATCACAAACACTAGATCTACTCATGATATCATCATACCGTTACCAATCAGCCCTAGATCTAACATAAAGTTTGGATCTTGACATCTTTCAAACAAGCAAAACAAGGAGAAACACATACCGAATGAATGTAGGATGATTAAGGATGACATCGGGGTTTGAATCTTGAAGAAAAGCAAGGAACTTGATGGATTTTGAGTATGGAATGACTTAGGGTCGTGAAGAGAGCTGATAAGACGTTCTTGAGGTGCACAAATGAGGTGGTGGTGGCTAAATGTGTTTAAATATGTGAAATTAGGGTTTCTGCTGGAAATGAGGCTCCAAGCGTAGCCTAGGGTTGCTCTAGGCGATAAGCCTAGAGCTCCCGTCTTGCAGCCCTTTGACTTTTGTTGACTTTTCACGTTTTTTGATGTTTTGGTCACGCTTTTCAATAGTTTAGCCTTTCCTCTATTCATCATTGTTTTTATCACATCGATTCCAGTAAAATCAAGTATCAACTTGTTAGATAACAATTTACGATCATGCAATTAAATTTCATGTATCAGTTTACACATACTTCAAGATACTTAGCAGTTTTCAGTTTTATCACCAATGTTTTCGAGACTCCAACTTGTGTGTGCTGTTTGTGAAGTGTTTTAAGTTTACTAGACTCCTCTAATACCTTAATTGACATACTACGTCTATATACGCATCTCCAGGTTTGCCGATTTTATCCGTTTTTATCCATTTCTAAGGCTCGGGTTCCACCCAAAGGGCCATAATGTCACATAGCTCCTCAAGTACATTTGCTTGACATGATGGCTAATGAAGATCGAACCCACAAAAAAGTGGGTTCAAGAAGTACCTAATTTTTCTACGGGTTGAGATAGGTAGTTGGGTTTGTTTGACCAAAAACAATTTTAGCTAGTGTAATATACGGTTACAGGAAGCACAAGTTTCATTAAAGTATATTAGAGATAAAACATAACGTGAATTGACCCATTTACATACTATTGACCTTAACTTCTAATCTGTCCTTATCATATTTCCATAATCTTGATCATTCTTGCAATGAGCAGATACGATCTAGAGCCTGTTGCAGCCGCCATCAACATATTTTTAGCGAAGACATGCTCACGAAGAAGATGACTCTAGCTTCATCATACTAAATCGAAACCACTAGTATGGTAATTTTACTTGGTAGACTTTAATCTTTAGAAATATAAAGATGTCGAAAATGATATCCTAGTCATCAATATAAGACCGATGCTTCATTGTTGGGATTGTATGTGTTGACTGGACACACTAACATGATAATCTTGTCAAAACTACGTTAACCAAATTAACTCAAACCTTTTCATGCATCGTTGATTGCCAATAGGTTTAGTGGATATAACTATTGGTCGAAAAACGGTCATCTTCAGTTTATCTTATGAAATGAAAATAACACGCTTTTATAAATATGATTAAACGCTAGCAAATATATATCCGATAAAATCTCTTTTAAAAGAAAGGTTTGGAGATGGTGGGATGGAACAAACTTCACCCGTATTTTTCAAGATACAGAGATTGTTCGTAAAGAAACCGAAAACTTGAAAAACCTTATATTTTAAGTAATTGAATGCAGGGAAGTAGTTGTATTTTTATTGATATCATGGTTTTCTATACATAAAAAATAAATAAACATGTAATAGAAAAATAGATAAACATCCCCCACCATTTGGTGGAGTGCATATCTAAATTTATAATAATCCCCCACCCTAGATATATATTAATATTTATTTTATGCTATTAACTAACATACTTCAGGCTGGTGTTAGCTTGGTATTTAAGGACCAAAGAAATAACTAATACTATCGTATTAGTTTTGTTGTCTCATTTAAAACCTTGATAGAAAAACCCAGTAGGATAAAACTTACTCAATGAAAAATGAGTACATTGCGTATAATGTTTTTCCTTAATTTAACAAATGCCTTTCAATCTACAAAGCATGATGCTCTCAGTTGAAACTGCTTTTAGGTAGAAATTTTGTAAATAGGCCACTTGGATTTTCACTTGTCTTGATCTAATGAACATCAATTTCTCCCTTTTGTAAGTCGTATGTTGCAAAAAACTTTGGTAAAATGTGTTTTGTTTTATCAATCTTAATGTAGCCTTCTTTGATCTGAGCTATGCAAGTAACATTGTCTTTATAGATAATCACCGGGTCTTTCTTGATCGCTTCCAAACCTGTTTCTTGTATGTGGTTAATCATTAAACTCAACCACATGCATTCCCGCCTGGCTTCATTTAGTGCTATCGACTAAGCATGATTTGATGATGTTGTAAGTATTTGCTTTGTTGACCTCTAGGAAATTACTATCCCTCCATATGTGAATACATAACCTGTTTGAGATCGTGCTTTATGCGGATTTGATTGAGATACTCAATAAGCTAAAACCCTTTATTTTTCTGGTGGAAGAGACTTAAGTCTCGTGTCCCGCAAATATATGGAAATATATGTTTTATTCCATTCCAATATCTATGTGTTGGGTTTGAATTGTAGCTCGCTAGCACATGTATCAAGAACGCAATATCAAGCCTTGTGTTATTTGCAAGATATGTAAGTGTACCGCTTTGCGCTTAAGTATGGTATTTCTGAACAATGTACCTCTTTGCCCTCTTCTTGCGGACGATAAGGAACTTTATGTGCTTCTAGCGGTCTCACAACTATAGATATGCTATACGGATGAACTTTGTCCATATTAAAACTTACTAACATTTTTTCGATGCAGTATGATTGATCGACGACTGTACCCTACGCAAGTGTTCAAACTGCAGGACGATACATAAATTTGTTATGCCAATGTCTTTCCTTTCAAATTATTTCTATAGAATCTGCAGCTTTTATAATTTCTCCCGGAGACTCGATGATGTTTATATCATCAACATAAACTTTGTTAGGGTGAATTTAGAGAGTGATCTTTAAATAAAGACACACGGGCTAATTACATCAGACTTGTATCATTCATTTATGAGATATTCAATGAGTTGATTGTACCACCTACGACCACATTGTTTGAGACCATATAAAGATCTCTTGAGTTGTATAACACACATATCTAGAGGTGTTAATTTTAATGTTTGGGCATTTTTAGTTCTTTAAGGATTTTCATGTAGATGTTATTTTCAAGGGTCTTGTACAAATATACGGTGGCAACATCTTTCAGTCTCATCTGAAGTCCTTTAGAGATTGCAAGGCTAATTAAGAATCGTAGGGTTATTACATCCACTACAAGTTAGGACAAGGGATTACGTTTCCTCAAAATAAGTCATTTTTTAACACACCAATGTACGTTTGTGCTATGATTAAAACTACCTACAAGCTAAAAAAATTATTCTAAAACAAAAATACATCTTTTTTCTTAAACGGACCCTAATCCCAAAATAAGGGTTTAAAAATTATAAGGTTAATTATGACTTTAGAGGTGAAAATTTAATAGGTGAACAACGAAATACAGTATAAGGCTTATGAGGGGCTATCAAGGGGGATAATGTTCGGGCAAGGAATTAAAAAGAAAAAGGCTAATACAAGTGGTAAATCCTAAGTGTCAATCATTATCCTGCATAATTCTGTATTCATGATCTCGGAATGTATACGATATGCAAGTATTAATATGCAACGGGGATATGACATACACAAAACGTCCAACAAAAGGTGAGCATGTGAAAATATGTATGTAAATGCTTAAAATGCCCAAATATTACTCACGGGGAATGATAGATGGGTCAAAATGTAATTTGGGCATAAAACTGGTCTTTTATATTTGTGACACCCCTAAATATCGCATTTAATATTTATGAAAAGTTCTCAATTGGTTTACCTAAGGCTTGCTGTTCGAAGATGCACCCTTGACTTATGGTACTAAACATGTGCTTATTGAGATTTTATTAAAAGATAAGATGTTGTTGTCTTTTTACATTTTTGTTTTCTCGAAGCTTCTTGTTCATATCTTTCATCAAAAGGCGCTATTCGATAATGTCTGTCTAGCAAATCCCCCGCTAACCCGAGTGAAGATTCAAAGATTTGTCCTACATTCATTCGCGAAGGTACTCCTAATGGGTTGAAGACCATATCAACAGGTCTTCCATCTTGCAAATAAGGCATATCTTGTCTAGGTAAAATTTTCTGCATTTGTTTTGACATTTTAATTTTTTGTTCTTCATTTTATTAAGAATAAGGGTGATCATAAACAAAAAGTTAGTCGGTGCAGTGCTCGAGGACAAACAATATCATAAGATCAAAACCCTCCTCACACTTGATTTGTTGCCTTAATGTACATATGTGTGAGCAATGTGCATGAAATGCAAACAAATAAGTGCATAGGAGAAGACAATGAAACTGTAACTCCCCTCATGGTGTGCGACTGTGCGGCAATTGAAGAACTTCAGGTTATTATTACTATTAATTAATTTAGTTTATATACTTTTGCGCATTATTAACTGTGATTATAGTTAATTAGGATTCCTAGCGAATCAATTTATTTTGGACCGAGCACTATATCCCGTAGGATATAACAAAACACATCATGGACGTTGGTGATTTAACACTTTTTTTCTATAATCAAATTAATATTTAATTATAATATTTATTCATTTATTATTTATCTATTTATCAATATATCAAACAATTATAAATAGTATTAAAATCTTGGATGACGAATTTTAATCAAACCCTTTATGTCGGTAATTATTCGCGTCTATCCCAAACCTATTTCTATTGTGAAAAACTTTCGAGACGTCAACACCCAATCATTTCTTTTTATTCGTTGGTTTGTTTACCCTCCCGTCAACTTTGCCTGATATATATTAAACCGATCTCACCCGACAACACCGAGACCCGACCACTGCCACCTTTATCTCGGTCAAACCACCCGATCCCATCACCGCCACCATACTCCATCATCACCATCACATCCATCGCCACCTTACCCTATCTAAGCAACACATCCACCCTACTTCACTACCTTTTGACTAAGTCAACCATCACCACCAACTAGCACCATCACCCTCCACCCTCCCTCCCTCTCTGTCACCCGTCGCATCCCACTCCCTCACCCTCCCTCTTTGTTAGCCCAAGAGGCTACAACCGCCACCACCATTAACCCACCACATCACCTCCAGAAATCCATTGCCATACCACCTATCATCATTGATATCCACCATATCCCCCAGTCCACACTATAAATAGCCACCAAGACCACCATTCGACACCATCCATCTCACCCTCCCTCTATCTCTCTCTCGAATCCGATCTCCTCCCTCTCCCTTCTCAGTTTCGACCAAACAACCACACCACCACCACACCACCGCCACCATACCACCCCACACCACCGTGACACCCCAAATCGTTCACCACCCTCCATCGCTAACCCAAAACTTAATCATATCAACCCGTCGTTTTCGTTTGTGTTCAAGTCTTCGAGCTAGAAGCTTCAATCAAGTCATTGGAGTTTCCCATCATTTTCTTTTGCGGTTCGTCACCTAACCTTGAGCTAGAGGTAACCGACTAAATGCTCGTTAATCGTTTTCTATTAATTTAACCGAGTTTTCATCCAAGGAATTTTCTAAATACTATTTTATAAATGATTTCATCTACCTATAAAGTTCTATAATATATAACTCAATAAAGAGTTTTAGAAAACATAAATTAAGTCTCATTCATAACATATTGTAAGTTGATGTTGTTTAATTACATTTTGCATAAAATGATAAGTATATATGATCTTGTATGCAATGTTGCAACAATCGGTCTAGGTGGTCAAGTACTCGCTGATGAGTCGCTAGGCGGAGGGTTGTCGAGGCGCTTTTGCTATAATCCGTCTAGGGTAGGCGCACTTAGTCAAACTAGGTGGTAGGCGGTCAACATCGAGTATAGGTGGTCAAAATCCGCGTTATATTATGAGTGTAAGACTGATAATGCTCTTGATTATTGATTACTTATTGACATATATTAAAGTTCACTTGTTATAGATATTAGCATTAGAACCTTTATATAATTTCTAGAAATTAATTTTCTTTATATTTCGTTATAGATATATGTATGTTGCTTGAGAATAATATAATTGTAGACTAAAAACCATTTTTGTTATGAGACACTTTAAATATTATATTTTGCTAAAATTTAAAATCATCAATCACCAACGGTCCGATTTTCAAAATGGTTTTTCTATCAAAACTTGGTAATCAACAAAACCATGGTTGGATGAACTACTTGTGTTTTGTGTTATCATGATAGGATTTTGGTGTCATTTTTATATTATAGGACGCTGTGAGGTTAAGGTTTCTCTTCTCTCTAGTTATTCTATCGCGAGCTTGTATGAAGTGAGTTCATAGTCCTCTTTTTACTATTTCTATTGGGAATATTACATGCAGTTAACTACTTTCAATTACAAGTGATATCATAACTATTATTATATGAGACATTTCACTAATACAAAATTTAGTCCCCCATCTTGTATTGTTAACTTCGGTTCAGCGTGATAGTTGTGAATAGATCTATTTGGTATTGACACCCATGGTCGTGACCAATCGCGCCAATCCTGACAACCTTTAGTTAAATGGGTACATGATTAGTCATTTTCTACACAATGTTGGTATTAGAACATTGGGTTGGGGCATATCAAATGTTCAGATAAGCTTCGATTACAGGAGCTCATGGTAATAAATTTGCGATATTATTTGTTGTGTAGACAATAATACTTACAAGAGCTTATGTATTTTAAACTTATGTTTTCATTTTATCAAAAATTGTGAATTCATCAATTTTATGTTGACTCGTTTTAGCATGTTAACCTCAGGTCAGTAGTTCGATGAAGTCTGCATGGGATGTTCGTATGAGTTCTCTGCTAGAATAGCTTTTGGGGGATTTAACTAGCATAACATTTTGTTTTCATGTAATGTTTTTCTAGATCCAGTTGCATTTGTGAAACTCTTTTTTAACTATTGGTTTTGTAAACTTACAAGACTTATGTTTTAAATTACGTATCTTCTGCTACCAACGACTTTTAAATGCATGTTAGAAGTTGTTCAAAATAACCGTGACTGTGATCCCATGACATGTCACGCCTTGCAGGTCCAATCATATGCGGGGTGTGACATATTGGTATCAGATACATTGGTTATAGCGGAACTAGGTTGCATCAGCAGTAGAGGCCTAGACTAAGGTAGTTTCACTTCCACACACACATAGTAAATGTGCATTTTTATATTGTTAAGTATTAAATTTAACGTGTATATATGATATGCAGCTATCATATCATCACTTATTGTTTTACCTTCCAACTCAGAAAACTCTCGCGTACTTGAGCCTCATGTATCCGATGACGACTCTATTAAGGAGTTTTACCAAAATCCGAGCCTAAAGAAGATCTGAACTACAAATCTGAACCAAAAGAGTTGTTAGACGATGCCCCAGTACCCAAGAAAAATGTAGAGGATGAAGTTATAGACACCTTTTCGATGACGGGGATGTCATTGTCATATCTGACGCCAATGAGGTAGCACAAGAGGTGTCTATCGTTATAGGAGTTATGTATGCTAACAATTGTTAGAACATGAACCTTGTGTGGCCGTTACTGTTCGAATTGTCAAAACAGACTGAAGTTCGCAGGGTCGCGAACTGGTCACGAAATGAGCCACGAATTGAGATCTGAACTCACACTTCGGATCCAAACGAAGTGACACGAAGTCACAGTTCGTGTCAGTTCAGATGACTTCGGGTGAGCTCCAGTTCGGGCAGATCAACAAGCATATAAATAGGATTTGTACTTTGTAATTCATAAGTTTTTGGTCAAGGTTTGTCCAGATCTATGTGTTGAGAAGGGAGGTGCTGTCCAACCTCCCCCATGGCTTAATCATTGTATACTCACTACTAGAAAAAGGGGTTTCCTTGACGCGCAAACGATGACGCGCAAAAAATGCGCGTCATAAATTTCTGTCATATTTTAAAAAATGAAAACACGGAGGACACTTTAAGATTGCGCGTCAAGAAGTCCTGTCGTTTTTTAATTTTTTTGGCGCCAAAAAAATTCCCCAAATATTTTGCCCTAATATTCAGCCGCCTCAAAAAGATTTCCCCAAATCCCTCAAATCCCTCTCGCTCCTCCAAAAAATTTCCACCGGAGAGGGTGACCTCCGACGGAAATCTCTATGCCGGCCGCCTCTCCAACGGAATTCCCCAAATATTTTGCCCTAATATTCAGCCGCCTCCAAAAATCGTTGGCCGTCGACGAATCCTCCACCCTATGATTCCCATCACCGCGACCCTAATTAGGTATCATTCTTCTCTCGGTTTCCCTATCACCGCTCACCTGCTCTTGCTCCGCTTCTTCTTCTCTCGCACCGAATTGGTTAGTTCAGCGCTGCCTCGACTTCATCTTCACCGTGTTCACGGCTACCAACGATTTCAAGGTTTGTAGTTATCTTTGCTTGATTGAGTGTTGTTATTGTTTCCATTAGATTTGGTTTAACTATTCGATTACACTCCTAGGTTTAATTTCAATTTTGATACAAACAAGAGTGAGTTTATGATTCTGGTTCGTCATCTTCATTCACGTCATCATCTGTTCATAATTCGAAATTTTCAAACTCTACAGTTACATCTCAAATTAGGTATCATTCTTCTCGGTTTTCAGCTCTGAATCTAATGGTGCTATCATTTTTGTGATCCGATTGAGATTAGCTCAATATCATAATCTCAGTCCCTCCATTGTCACCATTTAATGCCTCTACAGGTGACTTCATATTTGATGGAAATTTGTTCCTTGAAGCTGATGACCTAAAATGATGTCAAAGACAGAATCTCGCCTTGATATTTTTTATGAGTATTCATCGTTTCTTACTTCAGTTTCCTCTCTTATTTGGTTTTAATCATTATCCTAAACTAATATGTTTCTTATTTTCAATAATCAGAGTTCAAGTGATGAAAATCATAAACTGAGTGAAGTTAGCCAGGAATTTTTTGAAGTGTAAAACATCGACTTTGCTTCTACTTCAAACCAAGAGCCTGCAGATTTATCAGCGGGTAACGTAGAAGGAACTCATGATACTTGCATGTTTATGTTTTCTTTAAATGATCAAACATAGTCAAGAGTGTTTAACTCTGAGTACATTTTCAATGGCTCTAGCTTCTTTCCTTCAATGCTTTCAGCTAAGCCTAGCAAAACAAATCGGATGGGACATGTACGGTTCCATGTGAAAGAGAGCATGTTTAGATGTGAAGATGACAGGTAATTTGTTTATTAGCAGTGTTAAATATAAAGAAAAACATATGTATAGACATGTTGTTTCAATCAGTATGGTGGTTGGTTCAGTCGGTGTCCACCAATAAAGGTATTAAAAACGTTTGGTTTACTTATGTCTGGTTTATTATTGGCTCTGTAACCAAACCAACACCAAAGATTGACTACTGGTCTGTGTAATATGTGAAGTGACTTGTATCTTGTGTCAGTTCTTTGTTTTTAAAACTGGTGATTAACAAACGGTGCCTGGTTATTTTACTTGAAAAGGAACCTGTCCTGACAGTGAGATAATTTTACTTGAGTGAGTTCTCTGTTTTAAAACTAGTGATTGAGATAATTATAAAGTACCCATTTGAGGAACTGATGCTTTTCATGTCCTCACAGTGAATCTTTTTCCTGTCTTGAAATCCTAGAATTTCTCCTATAAGTAGATACAGTAACTGATGCTTTTCATGTCCTCACAGTGAATTTTATGTGACCAATGAGCTCCTAAATGACATCGAGGTATTAAAAAAAGAAGTGCAAGAAGAACATTTCCTAAACTATCACACCCACTTTCCTAAATAACATCAAGGCTTGCATTATCTTCAACTTCTGTTGTCCTCCAGGTAATAACCACCAGTGTAAATGAATCTATGGTTTGTTGTATATTATACTAAAAAAAAGTTTTGTCAGTTTAGTCAATTGTAATGTTATTTATATTTCAACTGTCCTTTAAAGTTGAACCCCTGTTCTACAATCTTATTAGTTTTGCTTATTAATTATTCTTTTTTTTTTGCTTGCAGTAATTTCCAATTAAAGATTCACCCAAACAATTATATATATGAGGTTGTGAGAGAATACAAAAACTTTGCTCTTTTAGAGTATGCAATAGTCGGTAGAGCCTTAGCCTTATATGAGGTTGGAGACGAAAATGAAGCGGTTGCAGAAATGGAGGATGCCTCCATATCTTTAAAAGGCAGCTCAGGTAATATTTTATCCATCAAAGTTGTATACTTTTATTTGGTTAATTAGTAAGTAACTTGATTATCAACGGCATATATGGTTGCAAAAGCGCATGCAGCTCTGGCAGCAACATTATACTCAGACAAGCATGCCTCTGTGCTTGCTGAAAACCAGTTCACAATAGCAACTCTTTTAGATCCAAAATATACAGACCTCGCATACGTAAAAGACACAAAGAATTGGCCTCCAAGGCATATTGAGTAAATCATCATCATCTTTACTTGCAACTACAAGAAATACTGAGTAACTCATAGGTTTTTTTTGGGAGCTGCTTGTTTACATTGTTAATATATTATGTTGTGATACGCAGAATCATGTGTTTTTTAAACATTGTTTAAACAGCGGTGGAGGTCGAGTTCACAAGGTCTCAAGTTGTTGCTGCTATTCCTGGTACATACATAGTACACTCATCTTTTCACTAAGTAATGATTAATGTGCCCTTACTTTAAACAGAAGCTATGCTTATTAGACTTTTAAACAAAAGCTATGATTATATTCAATAGAAAGTTTTTGCTGCCTTTGTATCTTTTTAAGTCACAACTTGGTGCTGCAGTCAATCTAATTTGGATCAACAGGGGATGCAGAATTTGGAAGGTTTAGCCTTAAATTTGAGGTGTTTGGTCAGAGAAAATGAAGGAAACAAGAGGAACGGATACGGACGAAGTCAAAAGATAAGAAGGTAAACTATCAAAGTTCATTAAAATTTGATATTGAACTTGCTTTTATAGGTTTTAGATTCACAAAAGTTCAAGAGGTTCATGATATATGTTCATGTAAGCGTTAATCACATCAAATTCTGTATATATCATCATAACTAATCCCCTCCATGTATTCAACAGGTAGATAAATCACAAATGGCAGCAGTGTTTTTTAGTTAACAGATCCTAGGATAATCTTTTCCATCAGGGGAGCCTTGAACATGTGTTAACTTTGTAATGTTTGTCATATATATGAAATGTGTTGTTTTGCTATAGTGTATTTTATTTTGATTATGAGGTTAATTGTCATTAATGTGGAAATAAGTGAATCTACAAAAATATTTTTTTTAATTTTTTTTTAAATTCATGACGCGCAAAAATGCGTGTCATAAGAAGATTTATGACGGGGCCTTCCTTGACGCTTATTTTATGACACAAATTTATGACGCTTTTTTGCGCGTCATCGTTTGCGCGTCATAAATGGGATGACGCGCATTTTGCGCGTCAAGAGGATTCTTGACCCTGCCTTCCTTGACGCTTTTTTGCGCGTCATCTGGGCCCTTTCTTGACGCGCAAAAAGCGTCAAGAAAGGCCATTTTTGTAGTAGTGACTCCTTCGGTTAATGTAATCATTCAACACTTTTAATGATCAAAACTTTCGTCTCAATCTGTATCTATAATAGAATCGTTCTGTTCATGCTCTTTCAACAATGGAGAATCCGCCCCTACTACCGAGCTGAGAGCTGTCGGACTACGTGCCTACCCTACCGACTCAAAGAATGACACATACATTGGCGTTCCACCTAGATTCGAGGCCATGCACATGTGATGCGTGAGAGGTGTATATCGAATTACCTGCAAAAATGACCTTTAAATTTATAATTTAAATAATATTCTACGCATGCATATATGAAAGTGGACCTATCGTACAATAGTATTCAGAAAACTCAGGGTCGACCTAAGGAAGCAATGGTGTAATCATAGCTAACTTAATAGGAATCATTAAGAATCTGTCACAGTGCTTAATGACTTGGAGGATGAAAACAATAATGAGAAAACAGATATCATCTAAGACTGATCACTACTTAGCATTACCTAAACATGACAACTGAATATCGCAACTAAAATGTCATATGGATACAGAATCGCTAGACACCTGAATCACCAGTTAAAACCACAACCACAACGAAGTATCCACTAATTTTGTGACTTAGTTATAAGACACCAAACGAATTTTCCCTAATTCAAATGACTTAGTTATAAGACACCAAATACATGATCTAAGACCTAGGACCATAGACCAATCCTATTCTGAATGACCATGATAGATTAACAATTATAACCAAAGTACATACAATCACATATGCAATATATCTAGACACTTCAGCAATCCTTTGACCCAAGACATGGAAGCAAAGATTCATGACTAAACATAAAGACATACTTCAATCAAAATGGACTATTGAGAGAACATCATCACCAATTCCTATGAAGGATCGCTAGAGTTCCTAAACACATATTGGTATCGTTAGATAATAACTACGAAATAGCACCAATTTGACAAGCAGAAATACGTCTATACCACATATCAAACTAAGTACTACTAGGAATGGGTGAAACATGCAATCAATAACACATGCAATAAGAATCACATACGTTCTACTCAAATCATTGTGTAATGCGATAAATCAAATTGTCAGGACCGATTTTCACGTCAAGAATCTCGATCTTGAGCAAGAACGTGGTTCGGATGAGAAAACCCGAAGAGACGATGATGAACGAGAAGATGAATCTAGGAAATCATAAAAGAAAGATGATGAATAAGAAGAATCAAGGATGATCAAAACAAGAAAGATGATAATCAAAGTCGAATGATTTCATTGAACCGAATGATTATAAGAACAAGAAATCATGACAACACTCAAACTCTCTCTAGAAATCCATGACTCACTCTCTCTCTCTAGAATGGAAATCTCACACTCTACAAGAAATCATCATCTCCACATTTGGAGACTCCCTTTCTTGTAATGGGCACCCTCACTACATATAGTGAGGGTGACTAACAACAGAAAAACATAACAAATGAACAAAATTACAAGTAAAGCAGATAAACATAAATATTAATTAAATCAAAGTTGATTTAATTAATCCGAAGCTTGACTCGCTCGAACCGATCTTTCGTTGACTTTTATGTTGACCCGAACAGTTGACTTTTCCTGAAAACGGTCTTCGGTCCAATCTCGCAAGCCTCGATCATCACAACCCGTGTCTCTGAATCAATTCACATGGATTCTTCAGTCGAATCCTTCGGTAAACAAATTTGATGGCGTCAGTCACATAGATTTTAGTTCAAACATATTCCCCCTTGACTGATGCTTTCAAATCTGTTCAACTGCTGAAGAATCGCTATGCCATACATCTTTAATGAATAACCGATAAACCCGAGACTTTCTGTCGTAGAAATTCCCCCTCTGAATAAGCTTCTTCTTTTCTCGTTTCTCCTGTCGAGAGCCAAGTGTTCCGCTCACTCGGTTCACACGGTCGGGTACAATACTGAGAAAATGCTACATCTTGGAGTCCAAACCGCAACAAATTGAATCAGATAAACCAGTTAATCATCGAACATGCTCCAACTCCGGATAATCGACCCGATAATCAATTCCATAATAATTCATCCTATTTCTCTAAATCTCTCCAAAAACATCCAGTTGGAAGCGTAAAAATCAGATGCGGAGAGTCGAACCGTCGTGATCGGTTGCCTAGAGAAACCGGATAAACAATCTTGAAATCGGACAATCTTGCGAAAAACCGGAAGTCAGATGCTGACAGTTGTGAATAATCCGCTGACTGAGGTTGGATGCGAAAATAAACTGTCAAATCGGAGAAAAATTGAGATCTCGAGTGCAAAATAATCATAACCAGAGTCTCCGTAATTTTGGGCGAAGAAAAATGAGCTCGGAATAATAATCCGTGAATATTTCTGAGTCAAACCGGTGAAAATGGCTCGATCAGAAAAAATCCATCAATTTTGATGAAGTGACGGCTTCTCGAGAGATTTAACGGATAAATTCCAATAACTAACTGAGATTCCAGTTAATCCGGTTAGCTGACATCAGCGCTGCATCAGCTAAAAATAAATCGTGAGACATAACGGAAAAAGCTGTATGATTAACTGGATAATAAAGCTAACCCGTTAGTGGTCGATAGCCAACGTACGCGCAACGTCAATAAACGAGAACCCCAATAAATAATTAGAATAATTCCTTGACCAATAAAAATTTCTTGAATTTCTGTTGCGGCGTTATCTCGTTAATCTTGTAAAAGACTGATAGAAATACCCGCGATTTAACGAATAATACTTAAAAATACCATTAAATCTCCACAAAGAAGCACAATCCTTGTGAGTTAATTCTGACCAATCAGAATTCAGATTCTAACATGATCAACGGCAGACAAAAAAAACTGATCCAAAGGCCTAGATCCATGATCCGTGTGCTATGGCAACGAGCGAATCAAAAATCAGTTCAAGAAACACAGCATATGATCCAACGGCTTGGAAATAAACTGATCTAAGGGTGTGGAGTGCTTGATCCGTGTGAGGTGGGGCAGCGCCAATCAGAAGGCAGCATCTCATCAGCCTTCAACGGCTCTTTGAGAATGTTGGGACCCACGCTGCTAGTATCCACCAATGAGCATCAGATAACGATTTGAGAATGTAGCCATCGAGTCCGATAGCAGGAGAGAGAAAGTAATTCTGCACATTCTCTTTTAGCCAGTCGCCTGAGGACACGTCATCACCGGTCCCACCAGCGTCTTTAACATTCCGCAACCCTAGTCTGGTCGGATTAATCACCGGCAGATCGAAGCTCGCCGGAAAAGCGTGAAATCCACATATCTCACATAATACTGATCCGTTTTTTGACGATTCTTATACCGTTAGATTCCTTGTTCGAAGCTCTACAACCCTTAACGATTAGAATCCACCGAGAACAACTTGAACAAAAACCCAGAAGCTGATCAATTGAGGCTGGTCTTTCAGACCTGATCGTTAAGATCAGAAGCTGATCGTTTAAGGCTGGTCGTTAAGACCTGATCGTTTAGAAGCAAGGCAGGTCGTTCAACCTGATCGTTAAGAAGAAAGGCAGGTTGTTAGACCATCTTCAAGCAAATCTAGGTCGTACAGGCAAACTTCAACTTGAACCAGATCGTTTAGAGCATCTTCAACAGCTTCAAGAAAAACCCAGAAAAATGAAGAACACATATCTGATGCAGATTCGATGTCCCAAACGAGTGTAGATCACAGATTCGTGACCGATATGAAGTGATGAACCATTCACGAGATAGTTCTGGCCACAAACAATCCATAAACAGCTACAAATCAGATCGAATCAGTCCCAAATCTGGAAATCTCAAGAACATGAAGAACACCACAAAACACACACTAGTGTGTGTTTTTCCAGATTTGCCCAAACTGTTGAGATTCAGATGAAACGGATGCTTCCAATGGATCCGGAATGCGTTTTCCATCAAGATTAGTGCTTCGTTTCATCCAAATCCATCAACAATAACACCAAAAACGCAGAATCAAAGCCGAAATCTTCAAGAACAACCCAAAAACGTGAAGAACTCCACTGTTACGAAAAATCAGCTCTTATCTCCATTTTCCTCACAGATTTGCAGAAGTAAAACATGAAATAACATCAAATGAACTCCATGAACACGAATCTAACATCAAACGACATCAGATCTGTCCAGAATCCATCTATAATGAAGAAAAAAAATAGAAAAAGTCTCCAAAAATGGGTTTTCATCATCTTCACCCATTCAAGCTCAAAATCCAGATTCGAGTGACTAGATTCATCGTGAGATGAATTCTGATCGGTTACCCGCTCTGCTACCAATTGTCAGGTGCGATTTCAAGCCATAGATCATCATTTGATTCATCACACGAGTGCGGATATCACGTGTGATGATCATCCTTGGTTGGATCAGCAACATTGCCTTGCCATTCATGAAGAAATCTCTGAAACTCAAGAACACCAAGAACACACACACAAACACACAATGCTCCTCAGGAGGTTCTCTCAAGGCTTGTTTAGGGTTTCCTAAGAATTCCTATATATACCCTATGAGGAGCACAAGTGTCTATGCACAGAATACAAGGAGAATCACACATCACATCAAGGAATCATTAAATTCGTCTAACACTTATTGTCAGATCGTTAACCACAAGTTGCTGATCGTTAAGATGCACATGTCAGATCGTTAGCCACATTGTGATCACATAGCCAAGTCGTTAAGAACAATGTATCTGATCGTTAAGGCTCCTTCAGACTAGCCAGGTCATTAAGCATATCATAGGCAAGTCGTTAAGGTTTTACCAGATCGACAGATTGGTTGTTCAGGTCGTTAAGGCTAAATGATCAGTGCAAGTCGCTAAGACATGTGAGGCAGGTCGTTAAGATGAACAATGTCAGATCGTTATACATATTTCACATGCAAGTCGTTAAAGCCAATGTACCCAAGTCGTTAAGACCTTTGTCAGGCAGATCGTTAAGCACAACTAGGTCAGATCGTTAAGAGTAGTTTGGCCTGATCGTTAAGTACAACTTGAGCATGAAAATATTCTAAGTGTTGAACAGCCAAACAGACATACAAACACAAGATCAACACAAATGTAAATCAAGCTGAACCAACATAAGATAATAAACAATCATTCAAAGTAAATATTCAAAGTTCAACATCAACTAAGTTATTACAAACTGAAATGTTCAAATACATAAATAGCAAAATACATGTTGGTTCTCCAGCTTTACCTTTGATCTTGTCCTCGTGTTCGTGTGTTCGCGTTATCACCAACCTCCAGGTTCCAACACAACAGCTACCGTAGTAGGCTCCTCTTGTGAAATGAAGCAGGAGTACAAACACGTATGTAAGTCCTTGGATTTACTTCGGGTGAGACGTTGGTCAACTGGGCCGATAATCTGACTTGTAGGATGTATCTTGTGAATTCGAGTCTCTTTAACAGCAGGTGCTGGAATAGACGAGTCCAGATTTCCTATTTGTAGATCATCACCAGGGGTCTCTCCAGTATTAATCTCTGTAACATCGTCTGAATCTGATTCATGAGTTACAGCTCGAGTTTCAACAATGTTGTCTACTTCGGTTGTTGCCGGTGTAGGTTCTGTTTCCACAATTACAGAATCATGAATCTGAATGACGGCTGATCAGTTGCAGAGGAAGTTGAAGCTCTAGTGACATCAGTTGATGGTGTTGACTGCTTTCCCCATTGCAACTCTGGGGTATTAACATAATACATAGTATCCAGGATTGACGAAGTGATTGGAGCAAATGTATCAACAGGAGGATTAACAGCTTTAATTCCTTGATCAACTTGAGCAGATGAAGTACCTGCATTATTAGATTGAAACACATTAAAATAGGAAGAAAACAACTCCAGGTCATACATGTTGTTCGGAGCAAGATCTCTAGTGTTCTGAGTGTGTTCATTACAAGTAACGTTGCACGACTCAATAACAACTTGAGTTCTTCTGTTAAACACTCGATAGGCCGGCGCCGACATCAAGTATCCAACAAAATAACTGTCATCTGCCCGAGGGGCAAACTTAGTTAACTGTTCTGACTTAATTAAAACAGTACAAGCGCACCCGAACGGTTTTAATCGTTTTAAATTCGGTTTTACTTTGGAAAACAGTTCGAATGGCGTCTTGTTAGCATGTTTGACCAAGAGTGTTCTATTCTATTCATAGCATGCTGGATTAACAACTTCTGCCCAAAAAGATAATTTTAGAATGGAATCAGCAAGCATGGTCCTGGCAGCCTCGATGATAGTTCTATTCTTCCGTTCAACTACTCCATTTTGTTGCGGTGTATACGGTGAACTGAGCTGTCGAGATATGCGTTTTTTCTTTACAGAAAGCATCAAACGTCTGATTCTTTAACTCGGACCCATTGTCTGATCTGATGATCCTAACCCGCTCTCTATATTTGTTCTCGATCCGAGTGACAAAATCCTTCAAAATCTCAGCTGTCTTAGACTTCTCTTTCAGGAAGAACACCCACGAGTATCTGGAGTAATCATCTGTGATAACCAGGCAGTATGACTTTCCCCCTAAATTCTTGATGCTCACTGGCCCGAAGAGGTCAAGATGGAGTTGCTGAAGTATTTTCGTCGTTCTACCCAGTGGCTTTGGCTTGTGGGATGTCTTGTGTTGTTTACCTTTCAGACACGCTATATAATTGTCGATATGGATGAATTCCTTCTCCGGCACACCGTCAACGTGTTTCCCCCTAACTAGGCGGTTCATATTCCGAAAGTTAACATGCCCCATCCGCCTATGCCATAAAGTAGAGTCATATTCTGATGCCTTTGGCAAGAAGCACATTACAGAACCAGTCAGCCTTGCAGCAGACATGTCCAAAGCATACATGTTTCCTTTCTGTTTTGCACGAAATAGAATTTGATCTTCGGGAATCTTGAACCCAGGCTTCAGAATAGCATTCTAGGTTATCTAAGAACATCGGCATCTTGTTGTCGCAGATTTGTGAGACACTCAGCAGGTTGAATTTCAGATTGGACACCAGATTAACCTTATCAAATGAAATTTCTCCATTGGTCAAGAGACCGTTACCGACTATTCTACCACCCCGAATATCACCTCCAAAGGCAACAGGACCACCATGCGATATTGTTTTGACATCATACAGCAGGTCCTTGTTCTCCGTCATGTGCCTGGAACAACCACTATCTAAGTACCACGTGTTGGCAACACTAAAGGCCAATCCCTGCACATAAAAAAGAAAGTTGTTATGAGATGGACCCTAGCCATTTTAACTTGGGACCTTCTTCTTGGGTTCCTTTTTCGTAGGTGGAGCAGTTTGTGCATGAACGACAGCAGGAGGAGTCTGTGAAGCTACAGCACTTGGTCGTGGAGCAAGGACAGGTTGTTGAACCATAACAGGCCTTGGTATGAATGCAAGCCTGGGCCGAGGCGTCCAAGATCTTACAGGAATAGGATTTGGTGCAGTCATCCTCACTGGTTGTTGAACTTGTGGCCTGAAAGTATTTGTACTCCTTCCCAAACCTCAAGGGACATACGGGGCTTGATTAGGAACATAGGGTTGGTTCGGGTAAGATTGCTGAAACATGGTGTCAAACCGTTGATCCATGTAGTCCTCACCATAGTTCCCATAATACATTGGGCCAATTGATTTCCTTGTGGTACCACTTGCTATTGCTGGTAGAAGTGAGTAGGAGGCATTGGAGCGTTGTTGTAAGCAGAATAACCCGTATTGTACATACACACCCTTGCATCATGGTGTGGATTTCCGCAAACCGAACATCCCAATGTCTCAACTGTCCCACTAGGATTAACCACAATAGGTAGTTCAGCAATTTGGGGAGCCTCTGGTTGTGGCTCATTGGACATAGCACTTTCATCCTTGTCTGTTTTCGTGACTATCTTCTTGTTTCTTCTCCTGGTTTGTTTCTTCTTCTTTGGTGTGTTCTCAGTTTCATGGTCATCAACAATAGTAGCATCTAGCTCGACCATTGCAGGATGATCTTCAAAACTTGGTTGAGCAGTCAAAACAGGTTCATTCTGAGTCATTTTCTTCTTAGGATCACTCGGTTTGAACATAACCAACTTGGACTTTCCAGCCTCATTGGGAGTTCTGCTGACAGAAGCTTCACATGGTTTGAAAACCACGGATGCAGAAGTTGCTTGAGC
>JBCNJP010000008.1:33002943-33163554 GCA_039602395.1 Deinandra increscens subsp. villosa | reverse complement strand
TGTGTGCATATATAACTAATAAGGTTTGTATATAACCAATAAGTTGTGTTTAGGACCAATGATGGCCCTATAAGGAGTGTTTAGTAGTGCAATGAGGGTCGGTTGGGACCAATAAGTCCTAGTAAGGTGTGTCTTATATAACCAATAAGTTGTGTTTAGGACCAATGATGGCCCAATAAAGTGTGTTTAAGGGACAATGAGGGTCAGTTGGGACCAATGAGTCACTAATAAGGTGTGTATATAACCAATAAGTTGTGTTTACGACCAATTATGGCCCAATATGGTGTGTTTAGTTGGGACTAATGAGTCCCACTAAGGTGTGTATATAACCAATAAATTATGTTTAGGACCAATGATGGCCCAATAAGGTGTGTTTAGTAGGGCAATGAGGGTCGGTTAGAACCAATAAGTCCTAGTAAGGTGTGTATATAACCAATAAGTTGTGTTTAGGACCAATGATGGCCCAATAATGTGTGTTTAGTTGGGACTAATGAGTCCCACTAAGGTTTGTATATAACCAATAAGTTGTGTTTAGGACCAATGATGGCCCTATAAGGAGTGTTTAGTAGGGCAATGAGGGTCGGTTGGGACCAATAAGTCCTAGTAAGGTGTGTCTTATATAACCAATAAGTTGTGTTTAGGACCAATGATGGCACAATAAAGTGGGTTTAAGGGACAATGAGGGTTAGTTGGCACCAATGAGTCCTAATAAGGTGTGTATATAACCAATAAGTTGTGTTTACGACCAATTATGGCCCAATATGGTGTGTTTAGTTGGGACTAATGAGTCCCACTAAGGTGTGTATATAACCAATAAATTATGTTTAGGACCAATGATGGCCCAATAAGGTGTGTTTAGTAGGGCAATGAGGGTCGGTTAGAACCAATAAGTCCTAGTAAGGTGTGTATATAACCAATAAGTTGTGTTTAGGACCAATGATGGCCCAATAATGTGTGTTTAGTTGGGACTAATGAGTCCCACTAAGGTTTGTATATAACCAATAAGTTGTGTTTAGGACCAATGATGGCCCTATAAGGAGTGTTTAGTAGGGCAATGAGGGTCGGTTGGAACCAATAAGTCCTAGTAAGGTGTGTCTTATATAACCAATAAGTTGTGTTTAGGACCAATGATGGCCCAATAATGTGTGTTTAAGGGCAATGAGGGTCAGTTGGGACTAATGAGTCCCAATAAAGTGTGTATATAACCAATAAGTTGTGTTTACGACCAATTATGGCCCAATAAGGTGTGTTTAGTAGGGCAATGAGGGTCAGTTGGGACCAATGAGTCCTAGTAAGGTGTGCTATATAACCAATAAGTTGTGTTTAGGACCAATGATGGCCCAATAATGTGTGTTTATAGGGACTAATGAGGGTCCGTTGGGACCAATGAGTCCCAATAAGTTGTGTTTAGGACTAATGATGACCCAATAAGTTGTGTTTACGACCAATTATGGCCCAATAAGGTGTGTTTAGTTGGGACCAATGAGTCCCAGTAAGGTGTGTCTTATATAACCAATAAGTTGTGTTTAGGACCAATGATGGCCCAATAAAGTGTGTTTAAGGGACAATGAGGGTTAGTTGGCACCAATGAGTCCTAATAAGGTGTGTATATAACCAATAAGTTGTGTTTACGACCAATTATGGCCCAATATGGTGTGTTTAGTTGGGACTAATGAGTCCCACTAAGGTGTGTATATAACCAATAAATTATGTTTAGGACCAATGATGGCCCAATAAGGTGTGTTTAGTAGGGCAATGAGGGTCGGTTAGAACCAATAAGTCCTAGTAAGGTGTGTATATAACCAATAAGTTGTGTTTAGGACCAATGATGGCCCAATAATGTGTGTTTAGTTGGGACTAATGAGTCCCACTAAGGTTTGTATATAACCAATAAGTTGTGTTTAGGACCAATGATGGCCCTATAAGGAGTGTTTAGTAGGGCAATGAGGGTCGGTTGGGACCAATAAGTCCTAGTAAGGTGTGTCTTATATAACCAATAAGTTGTGTTTAGGACCAATGATGGCCCAATAATGTGTGTTTAAGGGCAATGAGGGTCAGTTGGGACCAATGAGTCCCAATAAAGTGTGTATATAACCAATAAGTTGTGTTTACGACCAATTATGGCCCAATAAGGTGTGTTTAGTTGGGACCAATGAGTCCCACTAATGTGTGCATATAACCAATACGTTGTGTTTAGGACCAATGATGGCACAATAAAGTGGGTTTAGGGACAATGAGGGTTAGTTGGCACCAATGAGTCCTAATAAGGTGTTTATATAACCAATAAGTTGTGTTTACGACCAATTATGGCCCAATATGGTGTGTTTAGTTGGGACTAATGAGTCCCACTAAGGTGTGTATATAACCAATAAATTATGTTTAGGACCAATGATGGCCCAATAAGGTGTGTTTAGTAGGGCAATGAGGGTCGGTTAGAACCAATAAGTCCTAGTAAGGTGTGTCTTATATAACCAATAAGTTGTGTTTAGGACCAATGATGGCCCAATAATGTGTGTTTAGGGTATGGGGACTAATGACTCCCACTAAGGTTTGTATATAACCAATAAGTTGTGTTTAGGACCAATGATGGCCCAATAAGGTGTGTTTAGTAGGGCAATGAGGTCGGTTGGGACCAATAAGTCCTAGTAAGGTGTGTCTTATATAACCAATAAGTTGTGTTTAGGACCAATGATGGCCCAATAATGTGTGTTTAAGGGCAATAAGGGTCAGTTGGGACCAATGAGTCCCAATAAAGTGTGTATATAACCAATAAGTTGTGTTTACGACCAATTATGGCCCAATAAGGTGTGTTTAGTTGGGCCCAATGAGTCCCATTAATGTGTGCATATAACCAATAAGTTGTGTTTAGGACCAATGATGGCACAATAAAGTGTGTTTAAGGGACAATGAGGGTTAGTTGGCACCAATGAGTCCTAATAAGGTGTGTATATAACCAATAAGTTGTGTTTACGACCAATTATGGCCCAATATGGTGTGTTTAGTTGGGACTAATGAGTCCCACTAAGGTGTGTATATAACCAATAAATTATGTTTAGGACCAATGATGGCCCAATAAGGTGTGTTTAGTAGGGCAATGAGGGTCGGTTAGAACCAATAAGTCCTAGTAAGGTGTGTATATAACCAATAAGTTGTGTTTAGGACCAATGATGGCCCAATAATGTGTGTTTAGTTGGGACTAATGAGTCCCACTAAGGTTTGTATATAACCAATAAGTTGTGTTTAGGACCAATGATGGCCCTATAAGGAGTGTTTAGTAGGGCAATGAGGGTCGGTTGGGACCAATAAGTCCTAGTAAGGTGTGTCATATAACCAATAAGTTGTGTTTAGGACCAATGATGGCACAATAAAGTGGGTTTAGGGACAATGAGGGTTAGTTGGCACCAATGAGTCCTAATAAGGTGTTTATATAACCAATAAGTTGTGTTTACGACCAATTATGGCCCAATATGGTGTGTTTAGTTGGGACTAATGAGTCCCACTAAGGTGTGTATATAACCAATAAATTATGTTTAGGACCAATGATGGTCCAATAAGGTGTGTTTAGTAGGGCAATGAGGGTCGGTTAGAACCAATAAGTCCTAGTAAGGTGTGTATATAACCAATAAGTTGTGTTTAGGACCAATGATGGCCCAATAATGTGTGTTTAGTTGGGACTAATGACTCCCACTAAGGTTTGTATATAACCAATAAGTTGTGTTTAGGACCAATGATGGCCCTATAAGGAGTGTTTAGTAGGGCAATGAGGGTCGGTTGGGACCAATAAGTCCTAGTAAGGTGTGTCTTATATAACCAATAAGTTCTGTTTAGGACCAATGATGGCCTAATAATGTGTGTTTAAGGGCAATAAGGGTCAGTTGGGACCAATGAGTCCCAATAAAGTGTGTATATAACCAATAAGTTGTGTTTACGACCAATTATGGCCCAATAAGGTGTGTTTAGTTGGGCAGCCAATGAGTCCCATTAATGTGTGCATATAACCAATACGTTGTGTTTAGGACCAATGATGGCACGATAAAGTGGGTTTAGGGACAATGAGGGTTAGTTGGCACCAATGAGTCCTAATAAGGTGTTGTATATAACCAATAAGTTGTGTTTACGACCAATTATGGCCCAATATGGTGTGTTTAGTTGGGACTAATGAGTCCCACTAAGGTGTGTCTTATATAACCAATAAGTTATGTTTAGGACCAATGATGGTCCGATAAGGTGTGTTTAGTAGGGCAATGAGGGTCGGTTAGAACCAATAAGTCCTAGTAAGGTGTGTATATAACCAATAAGTTGTGTTTAGGACCAATGATGGCCCAATAATGTGTGTTTAGTTGGGACTAATGACTCCCACTAAGGTTTGTATATAACCAATAAGTTGTGTTTAGGACCAATGATGTCCCTATAAGGAGTGTTTAGTATGGCAATGAGGGTCGGTTGGGACCAATAAGTCCTAGTAAGGTGTGTCTTATATAACCAATAAGTTGTGTTTAGGACCAATGATGGCCTAATAATGTGTGTTTAAGGGCAATAAGGGTCAGTTGGGACCAATGAGTCCCAATAAAGTGTGTATATAACCAATAAGTTGTGTTTACGACTAATTATGGCCCAATAAGGTGTATTTAGTTGGGACCAATGAGTCCCACTAATGTGTGCATATAACCAATACGTGGTGTTTAGGACCAATGATGGCACAATAAAGTGGGTTTAGGGACAATGAGGGTTAGTTGGCACCAATGAGTCCTAATAAGGTGTTTATATAACCAATAAGTTGTGTTTACGACCAATTATGGCCCAATATGGTGTGTTTAGTTGGGAATAATGAGTCCCACTAAGGTGTGTATATAACCAATAAATTATGTTTAGGACCAATGATGGCCCAATAAGGTGTGTTTAGTAGGGCAGTGAGGGTCGGTTAGAACCAATAAGTCCTAGTAAGGTGTGTATATAACCAATAAGTTGTGTTTAGGACCAATGATGGCCCAATAATGTGTGTTTAGTTGGGACTAATGAGTTCCACTAAGGTTTGTATATAACCAATAAGTTGTGTTTAGGACCAATATGGCCCTATAAGGAGTGTTTAGTAGTGCAATGAGGGTCGGTTGGGACCAATAATGTCACACCCCCAAAATACCACTAGCGGAGTTTATACCGTTAAGGGGCGCGACTAGACCAGGATCCACAACCATAGTTACAAATACTAAACGAATCAGGGTTAGTTCCAACACAAGCTATAAATAAAGTCTCAATTACAACGCAGCGGAATAAAGTATTGTCTTAGCACTAACCACGTGCTTTACATAAACATTGTTTTAAAATTCCCAAGTTTAGTTTAAATCAAGAACAAAGGTCTTCAAGTGCCATGCCAACCCGCTCCGGATACTCCTTAGCGATCTGCAAAAGTTTAAACCACGCAAGTGTCAACCTAACGGTTGGTGAGTTCACAGTGGGCTTGTCATGCATTGGCCCGGTCTCATAATCATAATTCGTGTCAAGGTACACTTACAAGTTATTTATTTGTGAAAAGCAATGCTCGTAATTATTTCTTTGTTTATAAATGAAGTTTCCGTGACCTACGTCATCGGGTATGTACTAGTTCCGTAAAGTTAAAGGACTCAACCGATATCGCGGGTAGCTAATCCGTTGTTCCATGCTCTAAGGAAGTTTGTACCAAAGCTGACTTATTTTGTGGGGGCCGAGCCATCCCGTACGGTGCGGACATAGTCATCGCGGTTTTTGCCTCCCCCGTGTCCTCCCCGGGACCACGGTCAAATAGGCTGATATTGTTCCTCCGTGCACTCCCCGTGCCACGGGGCGGGGTTTGTCAAACTCCAGTAGATCTACCCAACATCCCCTCGCTTTACAATTAATGGCACAATTTTAGTTGAGGACTTTTAAGTTATAAAGCATCCTTAGAAAACATGTGATATCATATGGTTTAGACCTTAACCTACACTAGCCATATTAAAACGTTTTCAGTTTTGTTTCAGAAAAACAGTTTGTTCAGAGTTCACAAGTGTTCCCATAAAACACTTCAGTTCATCAAGTGGGTGCCGAGCATCCCGAGTTCTCAAGTTTATCAGTGAGGTGCCTAGCACTCTCGAGTTTATCAGCATTGTTTTTCGTTAAGTTATTCGGTGTGGCCCAAGCAGGCTCACGGTAAACGGGTTAGTGACACTCACCTTTGGTTGCACTGCTACACTTCAAGTAAATCCAAATATTGTTGCTTAACGAAGACCTAGAACACGTTTAGGTCTTAAGTATTAGTTTCGTGTCTAATCTTTACTTAACGTCACTATGGCCCATAACATAGCACGTTGCAACTATGACTCGACATACCGACACACGACACCAATGGTTGATCATAAACAAGGGTTCATATGAATCAGACATCAAACATGTTTTATCATGGCATAATCATGTAAGTCATGGCATAACACTTAAGCAAATTTCACAAGTTTGGTTTTTAGGTCTGGACTTAGTTTCGCTAGCATAGTTTCGCTAGGCAGTTTCGCTAGGTGCACGGGCAGCACTTTCGCTAGGCAATGCCCGGTGACACAGTTTCGCTAGGCTAGTTTCGCCCGAAACTGCTGACGCAGTTTCGCTAGCCTAGTTTCGCAGGGAAACTGGTTTGAACTTTCGTTCAGGTATTTCGCTCGGTAAGTTCGCTTGAGCTGGTCTGGTCAGGTTTCCCGGCGACACTATAGTTTCGCTGGTCAGTGTCGCTGGAAGGAGATATAATTTCGCTACTTAGTTTCGCCCAGAGAACAGACAGTTTCGCTGGTCGCGAAAAACATACGGATTTGCCTAAAAATCAACCTAACAGCTTCTGATCATACATGCAATTCATTATCTAGCATCCATAGGCATTTACCAACATAAATCAAGCAGCTTTAACACGTTTAGCATGCATTTTAATCATCAAATCTCTAAAAACACTTCTAAACCCTAAAATGGCCAAAATTGCATAAATCATCATCATGGTTTGTTTTTAAACGTAAAGTTGCTGACTTTATGGTAGATCTAGCATCCCTAAGTACTATCTCAGAAGCATACAAGTTTTCATGAAGGTTTGAGCATACTTTATAAAGAAACACATAGAAGAAGCAAGAAAACATAGTTTTTGGGACTCACGGTTGGTTCTAGGATCGATAGATGAGATGAGGTGATGGTCTTGAGGCTGAGGTCTCGGTTTCTTGATGGTTTTCGCGGCTGACCAGTTTCCAGAGAATTGTGTGTGTGTGTTTGTGATGAAATGAGGCAAATGGAGAAACTAGGGTTTATTAAGTTTATTTATATCAGAGGCCAGTTTCGCTGGCAGTTTCGCTGGCCAGGCGAAACTAGCTCTGGTCTCGGGTACTTTGATCAGTCTAGCCTGCTACCGGGCGAATCTGTAGTTTCGCTCGGTAGTTTCGCTGACTACCAAATTTAGGCAATTTTCACATAATCAAGTATTTACAATTAATCATGCTTTTCACAATAATACGTCATGTATTTAAATCACTTTGCACATAAAGACAATCAATGATGAACACATAACACATATGGACGGGTTCGGTGATCAACCAAAGGTCGTGGACGTATTCGGCCTAGTTATGCATTAGCTACTAAGTTAACACTTATAACGTAACTAACGGATTTGTCTAACGGAAGTTAACCTTGAAATTCTCGGGTGTCACATGAACCATCAATTGTGAAAACTGCTTGGAGACCAAAATCTGCTGAATCCCCAAAAACAGTTTTAAAATCTGTTTCAAAATCACCCATCCATCCAAATCCAGTTAGTTCAGCTAAATCAAATGGTTGGAGGAAGGATGACAGGTGGAATGTTTCAAAAGTTGTGAACATGTCTTTCAAGCCTACTGGAGTGTACAAGAAACACTCCAAACAATTTCAAGAAATTAAAGTGCAAAATTCTAATAAAAATTCACCACCGAGAAAACCACAAGTTTTTGGGAAAGAAAATCACAAACCCAGAGATGTCAACAAAAAGGACATTCTCAGTCTAACCAAGGCAGCCGCACCCCCAATCCCTGATGTTACCAAGGGAATGTTTTTAAAAGAAATTTCTTTCACTGACTCTTCAGGTATACCCAGAACCACAATGGCCTGGGTACTTATGGCTAATTGATCTCTCACCTTGTGCAGGAACAGTCAAGGAGGACTTCCATTAACTTATTTGTTTATGAAAGCATGAAGGTTCTTGAAGATACGTAAGAAGCAAAGAGAATTAGCGTGATGAAGAGGAAGAGCCATCGTTTTCGAGGCGCCATTGGAGTAAACTTGGAGCTCAGAAATGAAAGAGAGTGGGTATTACTATTTTGGAGAAGGGGGAAAGATTTCCATTGAATTTGCGATTGATTGTATATTTGTACAGTAAGTTTTTATTATTATAATAGGGACAATTGTATATATCTTCTATAAAATTAATTAATTATTGTTGTAAAATCAGATATACAAATATCAATTTCTCTCTCTATTTGGTAGTTATGTAAATATATATACGGTTATTTCTGTCATATGAAAACTCTCTCCATATGAATAATAATAAAATCTCTCTCTGGGATTCTCTTGAATATGAGTTTTCTTTTACGTTATCAGCACGAATGTCTCTAATCATTCGATGGTGATAGATTGTTGAACATCCAATTTTCAATTCTCCTCATTTCAGATAATCAGATTTATCCATCCAGGTTTTGATCATATCTATCTTAAATTTTGTTGTATGCACAGTTCTCTGTTACACACTTGAAACAATCATACTCTCAAACTCTCAAATTTCAATTTTTTTTTGGGTTGAATCCGGTGATGTAACAGAAGTATACAGATGAATCATTTAGAGCCCTCTATGTTACATTACTTGTTTGAAAATAGATGTTCTTTTACACACTTGAACCACCTGATTTTCAAAAATCATTCACTTTCTTTCTTCAATTTTTTAAGTATTTGGTACAATCCAGTGTTGTAAACGAACAAGATAGAAGAATCATAGAGAATAATTTTTTTTTCTTTATTTGCGATTTCGAACGCATGAAATGGTTTTTTTAAGACCCCTTTTGTAGATTTAGATCTGAAATTTTTAAGAGCCCGTTTGTAGATATGAAATACAAAATTGAAATCCAAGTTCATAATCTGAAGTTTAAATCAATATTACAAATCAACGACAGTTACTACTGTCCGAATCCAAAACTACAAAACACAAAAACAAGAACAAATTAAATCTTATTTTGAGCATACAATGAAAGAAGATAGAAGAAGAGAAGATTAGTTTTTCCCCAAATTGATGGTATCTGCCACAAAATATTACACACACATGCACATACCGTGGATATTCTATCTCAATCCATCTATCTTTCATCGACTCGCCGGAAAACGATCATCCTCTACTATTATCATCGGTCATCACCACCGATTCTTGACGTTTATTGCACTACGGCATCACAATTTATGGCGAGTCTTCTGTGACAGTTCCAAATCCCGGACGACAAGGTTCTTCAATCGGAGATAGACTTGCGTATGAATTTACTCTCTGTTTCTTTTCATCTCTCGAACACTGAGCAGCGACTATTTGTGTAATCTGGGTGTGAAGCATTTGTGTGGAGCGGTGATTATTTGTGTAATTTGGGTGTCTCTCAAGTTCTAGAAACATAACCCTAATATATGCATAAATATCCTATTTTTTCCCCAGTCTACTAGCCGCACACTCCCATCGTTTTCTTTTACTCAGCCCAATATGGTTTTAAATACTATGGGCCATAGTCCTATTTGGCTATTTTGAATTTTTAAGCATCACACGTACACATTTTAAAAGAATTTTACATATGGAATTCTTTGAATTTTCTTTTAATATATAAAATGCATGAAAATAAGGTCTACACTCGAATTCCCCACACTTGATATCTCCGGGAACAATTATCTCCCGTGGACTCTTGATGTACAAATCCACCTCACGGCCAATAATCTGGGTGAAACTATCAATGCGAATAATAAAGCTCCCCTCCACGATAAAGCCAAAGCTATGATTTTCCTCCGTCACCATCTCCATAAGGACTTGAAGCGAGAATACCTCACTGTCAAAGATCCTTTTGAGTTGTGGAATAATATTAAAGAACTCTTTGACCACCAGAAGTTGGTCTTACTCCCCGTGGCTCGCTGCGACCAACTCCATCTTAGGTTACAAGATTTTAAAACAGCCGGCGAGTACAAATCTGCTCTTTTCGCATCACATCTGAATTGAAATTATGCGGAGAAAATATAACCGATTAAGACATGCTTGAAAAGACTTTATCAACGTTCCATGCCTCAAACATGATCCTATCGCGACAATATAGGGAACGTAAAACTCACTAAATATTCTGAATTGATTTCATGTCTTTTGGTCGCTGAACAAAATAATAAGCTTTTGCTACAAAATCATCAAGCGCGACCTGTTGGTTCAAGCCCATTACCTGAAGCTAATGCGGCTACTTCTCAAAGCAGTCGTGGGAGAGGAGGAGGTCGCGGCTCCAGTAGAGGTCGTGGTCGTGGACAAAACAATTCATGGCATCATGATTCATAAAATGTTTAAACATGAGTCAATAGCGACATTCTAGGGTCGCGACAAAATGCGGGCAAGCATTGTTCTGCGACCCCCAAGCATCTTGTTGAAGCTTATCAAAGAATGATCGAAGAGAGAAAAAAAAAACTGTTGAAAATAATCTGGTTGAGAATGTACCTAACACCGATCAAGATATCAATATGTCAGACATTCCTATCGATGTGTGTGATTTCATCTAGTTCCAGCAGAACTACTGTTCGTGATGAATGTCTAGTAAACAGCAGCATAGACTATATTCGGTGTTAGCAATCTTATTGAAAGCTCCAGAAGAGTATATCTTATCTTATATATTATGACGAAACTGATTAGTTTTAACGCACATATATGATAATCAATGTATCATTGCACCAAAAAGAAGATAATACCAACTGCTAATCACGAATACTCCCCAGATACATCAAATATTTTCATAAGAGAATTAGTATGTCCCAACTAAAATGTATTTGGTTGTACGATCCATGTACAAATAACACAACCATATGATTGACTGGCGAGATATTTACAGCGGAATATGTTAATTGTCGATTTAATATGACAATATTCCCATTCTTAGGGGGAGATTAGAGTAAAGAAAGACTGGTAATACAATGAATAATATGAAATGCATCATGAATATCAAGATAAATCTGAAGTCAAATATGTCATACATTTACTAGATGCATTCACATATATGTAGTGACAAAGTCACATGTACCAGTATTTAGTACATCTGCTCAGATTGAAATAATCATTTAAAGATTGAAAGATAAATCGGTTCCAATAATAAAACTTATGAAAGTAAAAGAGCAGAGGAAATGCAGTTGGTGTAACCCCATAAGAGGTTATACACGGAAACCTAGAAAGAGGTTATCGATAAAATCCAAGAAGGATTTAGTAAAGCCCAAGAAATATGAAGTCCTAGAAGAGACTAATAATATTCAATGTCCCAGAAGAGGCAAGTTAAGTTCTAAAACAAATATCGATATGAATGAATATGAGATCTCAATAAATTATGTATTAGAAAGTACGATGTGGAACCGGAACAAAACACGTGTATAATATATGTACTCAATGAAAAAGATTGCGTACACAAAACTATGTATAAGTACATATAAAGATGATTTGCCAAAAGTGGCAAAATGCCTTAAAAGGCCTCGCTTGACAAGCGAAACGTTTTCGGACCTGAAGTTCGAACACCCATAGACGTCAAGCCAGTAGGTTATAAATGGGTGTCTTTATATAAAAAGAAACGTTAAATAATGAGATTATGTGATGTACGGTCCGACTTGTACCACAAAGGTTTTTTTCCCAAATCCCAGTAGTTGATTATGTGGAAACGTATTCCCCTGTAGTGGATGCGATAACCTTTAATATTTAATCGGCCTCACAAATCTCGAATAGACTTCAGATGAAACTTATGGATGTCTCTACTACATATTTTTACGGGACACTTAAAAAATGACATCCACATGAAAATCCTTAAAGGATAATAAATGCCCGAAGCATTAAAGTAGTACCCCGAGATATCTGTGTTATAAATCTCAAATAGAATATTATATGATCTCAAGAAAACTGGTCGTATTTGGTACAACCGACTCAGTAAATATTTTGAAAAATGGGGTATGAATACATAAATCAGTCATGTCTGTTTATCAAAATTTACACTCTTAAAGTTCATTTAAAATCACAATTTACAATGATGATCTAAACATCGATCATCGAGAGACTCTATTGGCATTTTAGAGAGAATTTTGAAAGAATTAAACATAACTGATATAGAAACATCAGTTTATCTTACAATCCCCTAAGTACTGATTTAACTTCATCCAGAAGCATGTTGTTATTTATGTAAAAATAAAAATAAATAAACAGTACTATAGCTCACGGGGAGAAAATATAAATTGCATTTTAGTTTTCCTTTGCTACGGTTTTTGTCCCACAGGGTTTTTCCAAGCAAGGTTTTTAACAATGCATCATCATAAATAATTATTAAAGTATACGTTAGTGTATTTGCGGAACTCAAGACTTGGCGATCAACAAAGCAAGCATGACAAGGTCAAAAGAGTCAACATAATCAAGAAGAATACGGACAGAAGTCAATCAACCAAAGTTCAGCCACGCTATATGAAGACAATGCAGCATGCCCTGTTTAAATCAAAGAAGATTACGTTGAAGACCAAGTCAAGCAATTATCATAGAAGATTACACATCCCAAAGTAAATTATATATATTAAGTTGAGGGGGAGCATTATACACGCTGTACTCTTTTTCCCTTGACTAAGTTTTTCCCACTGGGTTTTCTTAGTAAGGTTTTTAACGAGGCAGCATAACTGGTCCAGTAGTACCAGTTTATAATATTGGTCCTGAAGTACCGATTTAACATCATCCTGGAGTATGTTGTTAATAGTGTATAATGAATAATGATGTATATCTGAGGGGGAGTGTTGTAAAATCAGATATACAAATATCAATTTCTCTCTCTATTTGGTAGTTATGTAAATATATATACGGTTATTTCTGTCATATGAAAACTCTCTCCATATGAATAATAATAAAATCTCTCTCTGGGATTCTCTTGAATATGAGTTTTCTTTTAATTATATATTTATTCAACTTATAATTTTAATTGTATATTTCATTTTTCTTGTAAAAAAAAATTATTATAAATTTATCCATTTTCAATTATTTTATTAATAATTACCTTATTTATCATTTTGATTAGCGTGTCAGTCTCCCATGATGTACTATTTGGTACACACGTTTTTTCCCTATTTGGTGTGAAGAGCGGTGGATGATGACGCTTTGTCTGTCTTTCCACGCGTCCTCTGCCCTACACAAGACTTTATCATCTCTCTCTAGTCTCAAGACTTTATCATCTCTCTCTGGTCATTATCATCTCTTTCTGTCGACGAACCCCCCATTGACGCCGATGTCTCTGGACTAACCCCCATCTGGCGACTCCGGCATGGTGGCCGCCGGTATGTCCGCTCTGGTTATGCTCGGTGTGTCGCCGCCGTTGTGCCCTTCTCGTGGCGTCTAGGGTTCCGTTGATTCAGAGAGTTGAAGCTCTGGGTGTATCATGCATGTCTTCTTCTTGCTGCGTGTTCCTCTCTCTAGCCGTCCACCAAAGCATCGCCGATTTGTGATGCCGTTGACTACAGCATCTCCGATTTGTGCCCTCATCGCCGATTTGTGATGTCGCCGTTGACCACAGCATCTCCGATTTGTGCCCTCATTGTTTTGATTTCCTCTTCCCTGTAAGTTTGTGCTTATTATTGGGTTATTAATCTTTCGATTTTATATGAAATTTGTGCTTATTATTGTACCCTCCTTGGTTGTCTCTTTCATTGTCAGTTCAGATGGAATCCAACATCTGAAGGCGCATCAGGCATCAAAGCCAGTGGTTTGCCATACCCATGGCTATTTATGATTTGAGGCAGTGATGATTTTTCATGAAATTATATGGTGAGTTCGGTCGACTCTTTGGCGAGGCAATAACTTTTTGCAGCCATAGAGTCGCCCTCATTCATGATGGCTTGAATTGTCACATGTAAATAATCTGAGCCTACAGTTTAATACTTCATCCAAGACTGGAATTGGTGCTCTTATTTCTTTTATAACTTTACTGTTGTTCTTGCTTAATGCATAACCAGTGAAAAATGTTGCTATCTAAGGCATTTTGTTGTGATAAAGACACCAATTTAGAAAACGAAAAGGCAATGGATGCTTATTACCTTATATATCATTTTGAGTAGCGTGTCAGTCTCTCATGCTGTACTGTTTGGTCCACACGTTTTTCCCAATTTGGTGTGAAGGGCGGTGGGTGATGACGCTCTCTGTCTTTCCACACGTCCTTGATGAGTGGTGTCTAGATACACTCTAATTCATGGTAATTCTACTGTTAATGCACCGATATGGGTACAAAATATATTATGTTTATCGGTTTTTGTAATTAATGGGTTATGAAGAAAATGAGCTTAAATTATTGCTATTAAGTTTGAACCCGAGCGTCAACAATTTATACTTAGGTTTCAAAGCATATTTATTTATTAATGATCTAAATTTAAAATTAAAATAAAGTAAATTAATAAATAAATGAGTTGATAAAATCTAAATGTTGAATTCGTTTGTTTGCAACAGGAATTTAGAAACAAGAAATTGCTTCATGGGCTTTGGCCCAATTAAAAAAAAATGGACGTGAGCATCAATTAAAAAGGGACCGGAAGAGTTGGCACAAGGGGGTTCCGCCGGCGATTAGGCAGGAGTGCCTTAGGGCACGAAAAGCCAAGGAGGGCAAACTCAGCAGAAGATGAAGATCAACATTGTTTTGCTCCATGTCACCGATCAAACAGAGAAGTTTTATGTTTTTATTCTTAATTAGATTGAAGACGTTTTTTGGTTGGTTATTTTTAGTGAAGAGTTTGATTGTGACAGGATTGAATTTCTTTGTTAATATGATCGGCTAAATTATTTTTGTTCACGGTTAGGAGTAGGTTTTGGATATGTTTTTGTATTCAATCTAATTTATGAACCGGGCTAAACGCTAATATATTTTGGTAATTAGGGTTTGAGTTAACTTTTGTGTAGAAGAAAGAATTTATCTTTGTTGAACTTATTGATAACCACCAGTCTTTGGTTTTAATTATCAGTCACCAGTGGTTGTTTTACGGGTCTCATATTGTTTGAATTGATATTCATTTAGACACATCCTAGCACGGGTTCCTATTCGGTTTCGGATCGTTAGGTCAAATTGGCCGGATTCCTTAGTCTAGTGATTATCCTTCTTTGCAAAAGTTATTTTAGTTATGTCTATGTAACTTCTCAAACATTGAATTAAGTTATGTCTATGTGGCTTTTTCAACATGGTGAATGAATTAGGTTATACTTAGTGCTGCCAATTCTGAACCTAAACGTGATCACTTGTTTTTATTTATTGTTATTATTTTCTATTTAAAAAAAAGAATTAACTTTTACACTTTTTAGACTTTTTAGTTTTTTTTTGGTTTAATCTAGTTAAATAATCAGATAAAACAAATAGCACCGACCACATGCTCTTCGTGGATACGATACCTGACTTACCCTAGCTATCTAGGTTATGTAGGTTTTTGATGTGGACCACGAAATCCGCTATCAAAATGGTGTCGTTGCCGGGGAGCTAGTGCGCTTAGTGTTATTTGCTTTGTTTGATTTTAGTTGTGATAGTTTGCTTTAAATTTCCTCTAAAAAACCCAAAAATATTTTTTTATTTCTTTTCTTTTATTTTTTATTTTTTTGCTCGTTGTTACTTTGGGTATTTTAGCTTGTTTGTGCAGGTTAAATTACTTACATGATGGATGAATATAATGACGAGGCGTGTTATTCTTGTGGGAACCACTTTCATTGGATTCAAAATTGTCCAGTGTTCTTGAACAAGAATGAGGGATCTGGGAGATATGAAGATGATGATGAGATGTTTCATTACATTTGCCAATTTAAAAAAGGTAACATCGCTCGGTTGGAGGTGCTTTTGTCCAAGGCTGATAAGTTGTTATCACAAACCACCCTTTCGAATCAACTACGATTTGAATTCTTAAAATTCAAACGTGAGGTATTATTGATGAAAATTCAAGAAGAAGAGTCTATTTCACCATCAGCGGAGGATCTTGAAAGGATGCTCCCTTCTCAAGTCGGGGAGGAGGTTGTGGAGGTTAATACCACATCGATGATTTCCTCAATTGCTGAAGTGCTGAAGGTGAATCATACTGTTAGCGGTGATGAAGTGGATAAAGAGGATACAAGTCTTTCTAAAGTATGAAATTGTCTGTTTAAACCCTGTTGAAGACGTAGCACCTTACTGAAAGACCTTGTGCCTAAAGTAATCCAAGCTTACCCAGACCTTTCTCCACGCATCGAATGGTCCAACAAACAAAATTGGAGGATGAGGGATTCAAGAATCAAGATTAGGAAGGTCGGTCCGCAAGATCTTGGGCAATTCATTATGAGGTGGACCTGCAACATCGTCCTTTATCTGAACATGCCATTGATCGTCAGATCATCATCTGGAAGTGGCATGTTAGATACCGAGCATTTATTGGAAACTCGGTAGGAAAGTGTTCACTGAGACCACCATGAGCATCATATCAGGTACGGTCTGGCTGAGGACCTAAAACTTAGCGCTTCCGGGAGGCAACCCGACGAACTTTGTGGGTGTGTTCAATAGAAACCCTCACGAGACTTCACTCGTCCACTCGGGCTACTGAGGGGTTTAAAAGGCTTGTTGCATATGCTAAATGCAACCGTGATTCCTACGAAAGTGAGTTTTAGGATTTTTATTTTTTATTTGTGTGTTTTTTTAATTAATTATTTTTAACTGAATTTGATCTTAAATGTTGCATTTGGGACAATGCAATGTTTTAAGTTGGGGAAGGGGGTTACTAGTTTTTTGTTCAAAGTCATGGTTTTTAAGTCGTGTTTAAAAGATGAAAAAATTGCAAAATATTTAAAATTTTTGTGTGCTAATCGCGTTGAGAAGCTTGCTTCTACACAAATTTTGCTAAGTTTTGCAGAATTATGAGATAGACTTTGAAGATTGGCACAACACTCGAAGATCTCGCCACGACTACTGAATCAGGTGATCTCGTTCCTTTTCTAAGTTTGCTTAAAAATGATTAATGTTTGTGTGTTTGCATGCTAGTTTAGATTAGTTAGTTCATGTGTAGTTTTTTTTCATTTGCTTGTGTGAATAAAGTTGGTGGTGATATGTGCTGAAAAAGATTAATGTCCTGAAAAAGAGTTTTTGCATATATGGAAGATGATAGAAAAATTGGTAGGTTGATGCTTATACATGAAGTGGATCTCTAGGGCAGAAAATACATCTAACTTGTGATATGTTGGTAGGCTCGACCCAAACTTATGAACTCCAATGTGTGTGCAATGATCTTAATTGAATATATATGTTTTTAGTTTCCCATCCCGATATGCATGGTTTAAAAAACTGAGTCCCAGCAAAAACGGGTTGCGAGTGGTATTTATACCCAGTATTCCTTTCTCACACACCATACATCTGCTTTTATGACACCAACACCTAATAAAATTGGTAGTTCAAAAAACAATGTAAAGAAAAAAAAAGTTGTGAAAAAAAAGAATAAAAAAAGATGGAAAAAAAGAAGAAAAAAAAGAAAAAGAAAAAAAAGCAAAAAAGAAAAAAGAAAAAGAAAAAAAATTGAGAAAATAATGGGAGGTAAGTCCCGAATGTCACGTAGAAGGAAAAAATAATTGGACTTAATCTCTATTGTGTCATAATGGTGGTGCATGGTCTCCTCAAGTTGTGGGCTAGTGAATCCTCAAGAAACCATGAGGTTGGGTAGGTTTTGCTGTGTATGCTTGGGTGTGGGGACGGTTAAACATAATGGTAATTTTGTATATTATTAAGCACAATGCATTTAGTTGGGATTAGACGGGTTGAGTTTAAAGCAGTTCAAATATATTGACAATCACAGTTAATGTAGATTCATGTCTCTATTTGAAATGTAGTGCGATAAGATTGGCTTACCGATTATGATTCTATTGCATCTCTTTTTCGGGACGAAAAATGTTTAAGTTGGGGAATGTGATGAGTGATGTCTAGATACACTCTAATTCATGGTAATTCTACTGTTAATGCACCGATATGGGTACAAAATATATTATGTTTATCGGTTTTTGTAATTAATGGGTTATGAAGAAAATGAGCTTAAATTATTGCTATTAAGTTTGAACCCGAGCGTCAACAATTCATACTTAGGTTTCAAAGCATATTTATTTATTAATGATCTAAATTTAAAATTAAAATAAAGTAAATTAATAAATAAATGAGTTGATAAAATCTAAATGTTGAATTCGTTTGTTTGCAACAGGAATTTAGAAACAAGAAATTGCTTCATGGGCTTTGGCCCAATTAAAAAAAATGGACGTGAGCATCAATTAAAAAGGGACCGGAAGAGTTGGCACAAGGGGGTTCCGCCGGCGATTAGGCAGGAGTGCCTTAGGGCACGAAAAGCCAAGGAGGGCAAACTCAGCAGAAGATGATGTTCAACATTGTTTTGCTCCATGTCACCGATCAAACAGAGAAGTTTTATGTTTTTATTCTTAATTAGATTGAAGACGTTTTTTGGTTGGTTATTTTTAGTGAAGAGTTTGATTGTGACAGGATTGAATTTCTTTGTTAATATGATCGGCTAAATTATTTGTGTTCACGGTTAGGAGTAGGTTTTGGATATGTTTTTGTATTCAATCTAATTTATGAACCGGACTAAACGCTAATATATTTTGGTGATTAGGGTTTGAGTTAACTTTTGTGTAGAAGAAAGAATTTATCTTTGTTGAACTTATTGATAACCACCAGTCTTTGGTTTTAATTATCAGTCACCAGTGGTTATTTTACGGGTCTCATATTGTTTGAATTGATATTCATTTAGACACATCCTAGCACGGGTTCCTATTCGGTTTCGGATCGTTAGGTCAATTTGGCCGGATTCCTTAGTCTAGTGATTATCCTTCTTTGCAAAAGTTATTTTAGTTATGTCTATGTAACTTCTCAAACATTGAATTAAGTTATGTCTATGTGGCTTTTTCAACATGGTGAATGAATTAGGTTATACTTAGTGCTGCCAATTCTGAACCTAAACGTGATCACTTGTTTTTATTTATTGTTATTATTTTCTATTTAAAAAAAAGAATTAACTTTTACACTTTTTAGACTTTTTAGTTTTTTTTAGTTTAATCTAGTTAAATAATCAGATAAAACAAATAGCACCGACCACATGCTCTTCGTGGATACGATACCTGACTTACCCTAGCTATCTAGGTTATGTAGGTTTTTGATGTGGACCACGACATCCGCTATCAGTCCTCTGCTCTTATTCACATAGTTTGGGGGTTACATCTTGGGCAGTGATGATTTTTCATGGATGGGTTACTTCGGTTTGCCATACCCAGTTTGGCTGCTTATGATTTGAGGCAGTGATGATTTTTCATGGAAGTATATGGTGAGTTCGGTCTACTCTTTGGCGAGGCAATAACTTTTTTGCAGCCATAGAGTCGCCCTCATTCATGATGGCTTGATTGTCACATGTAAATAATCTGAGCCTACACTTTAATACTTCATCCAAGACTGGAATTGATGCTCTTATTTCTTTTATAATTTTACTACTGTTCTCGCTTAATTCTCTTACAATTTATCACATGTTATTTTTCTTTTGCTCTGCTTCAATTCTTCTCCTCCTACAACTTTCATCGTCACACGCCTCTTCCGCACTTCATTTATGGTTGCTTCCAATTTCGTTAAGGTACGATTTTCTGTTTCTTCTTTCTAGGGTTTTGCTTCTCTGTGTATTTGATTGATTTTAGGGGATTAAAATTATCAGCTTTTAGTGTTTCGAACAGTTAGGCCATTGTTATGTTGGGGCTTTTTCTTTTTGGTGCGTTAATTGGATTGTTACAGTTGTTTCAACATACCCCATGCTGATTTCAGTAGTTATTTAGTTACAACTACATGTTTCTTTTTTAAGTGATGTTCATGAGTTTTACTTCATTTTCTGTATCAAATTTCATAACTTAAGCTTTCACATTGTCATAGTTTTAGTCTTCATGAGCCTTAGTGTTACTATCTAGGTGATGTTCATAGATTTAACTTTGTGTTTTTAGTCAAATTTCATAGCTTAGGTAGATTATTTGATTTAATTCTCCATTCTTATTGTGTACTTCGATACAAGTTAACAATCAAATCAATTATAAGAAGTGTTAAATATCTCAAGTGGCAAATTTAATCACAATTTTTTTGGAAACTCATAATTAAGCTTTTCATGGGCTAATCTATCATATGCTATTTTTACTTTTGTTTAAGATATATTTTATATACTTAGCTTATGTATATTCTATATGTATGCTGATTCTTAATCTTTATTGCAACTGCATTTATGTATTCTTTTAGTACAGGTACATGACACATGTGCAATGGGAAATAGTTTTTTACATAGAAACAACATTACCTACAGAATATAAATATATATCAATCAAACCAAGGCGAAAGTAGACATCTGTTTTATCTTCTCATAGATAAACAAGTAAGTATTTAAAAGCTTTTCTGTTTACCCGATATCACATACTTACAAAATCCTATATTTGCATTATCACAGGGTGATGTGATCGAAGATAAAGTAGAGGTTAAAGACAAATCATTTGACTCAACCATACGGTTGCTACTCTATCAGTGGATACATATGTGACAAAACCATCTCATACAGAAAAGTTGTTCCCCGCAACACGTCAATGGTCATTGGAAAAAGAACTTCGTTCGTCCAAATCGCAGGTTTGATTATAGGTTAGTTTCTATGTGCAGTTTGTTACTTACATTTGTATTGGTTCTATCACCACTGGTAGTAGTGGCGTGATTAATTTGGTCATCTTTTAGGTTGACATGTATGCTTTTCATAACAATATCTGGCTTCATTTTGCCTACTTATCATTTGTAACTAAAAGGTCACTCATTGTAATGGTCATGATACATATAAATTAATGGTACTAACTTCTCTCATATCTAATGCCAGATCTACCATCGCCGCCCGGGGTACACTACCTTATATAGGCTTATACATACAACTTGCATGAAAGCAAACAGACACGGGATGATATGAGTTGCCTTTGCATCTGTGAAGATTCTGACCAGCGGTAATACCCGTTACATTTTCTTATACTTCATATTTTTTGTTATCGCTCAATTGTAGTAGTGTTGTGCTATTCAATGGTTTTGCTTTTGTTTCAGAAAAAAGAGATGATATAACGAGAACTGATCATCAGCTGGATACCAATTACACCATAACTGATTACATAGTGAGTTGGGTTGTGTTCGGTTTCCATATTTACCTATTTCAACTGAGGTTTTTTTTAAACGAATTTAGAACTTATCTCATATAGTTAATCCCTTTTTTTCTATCATTAGAATATGTCACATTACTTAATTTTCTTATTAATGCATACTGCTACTTTCTTTGTTACATAATTTTCTTTCACTAATCTTATTGTTCTTGTTTCTGCATTCTTTCCATCTAGGTTTTGTAATTGTCGTCAGAGTTTAAGGTACGCTTTCAATTTGTTTTACATATAACTATTATTCGCTTTGCATACAGACATATTTTGAGTATTAAGTGTGTTATTCTTGCACTCTTTCATATTGTCAATATTAAGTATAATAGAGCTAACTTTGTTTGGTGTTTTCAAGACAACTTAACTTTGTTGCATGTTTTGTGATGTAATAACTATGACTATGGTAGTGTATACTGACAAAAAATCTCAACCCGTAGCAACGCGCGAGACATTTGCTCGTATATAATAAATGGACTGATTTACCCCTACTTACCCAAACCTTCTCCTTTCTCTTTCTGCAGTTTTCTCTAACCGTCTCCTTTGATTTCCACCATTTTTTTCTAATTTCTTTCATCGGTTGAATTTCTTTCCGTCTTCTTTTGGTGGTCCAAGACCACCATCAATTCCATCATAACCCCCAAATTTGGGTGTCAATCCTTCTGAAGTTCTGATCCAAACATTTTGCCACAAAAATGCACCAAAGGTTGAATCTTCTTTTGGGCATGATTCGTCATCCTTATATGCGAGGTTTAACAATACTATATATGGAGGCTTACGTAAAGGGGCGTACGGTTTAAAAATCGTTAGCATTCATGTTGTTAGGAAGGGAATCCATCATCACAGCATAGCTTGATAATCAAAGTTGTGATGGCGAGGGGCGGAAGTTGGAGTTCGAGACTATGGACTCGATCCAGGACGAAAGTGGCTAAAGGAAAGTTGTGGAGTTTTAAACCGGACCAGCCCAATAAGCCTCCATATTGCGACCGGCCCTTTTAGGGTTTATTTTATTTGTTTTGTTTGCTTCTTTTCCAAGTTTGTGTTTCCTATTTAAAGACTTGTTTGCTACTTTGTTTGGTTGGTTAAGTTTTGACAATAAATAACTTTTGTTTGGAGGTATTTCCAGGCATACTAGCGTCGGTTTTGGAGTTAGGGTTTGCTAATGTTGGTCTTTAACATTAGGGTTTATCGTTCTTGAAATAGATGAAGTCCGAGTACGTACCATCACACTATCAAGTGGTATCAGAACCGATGGCGGATCCAAGGATGAACCATCATCGAGATGCCAACGATGGCTACTATCGCGATCCGTATGAAGAAATCGAGAGGCTGCGCCAACAACTTCGTCAATCCAGAATTCACGATGACGTATCTTGTTGGGAGCATAGGGACGATTCGGAGGGGACTCTCTCCGACCTCAGGGAGACTACAACCCGTTCGGACGCCCACACTCACCACGCCAAGCACCACCACCCGTGGCTGACCCACTGCGAAGCCTAGGGTTTCGCATGGAACTTCCCGAATATGAAGGCGGTGTTCACCCGGATGATTTTATCCATTGGTTGCACACTGTTGAACGTATTTACGATCTTAAAGATGTCCCGGATAACTTGAAGGTCAAGCTTGTTGCAGTGAAACTGAAGAAACACGCTTCCCTGTAGTGGGAAAACCTCAAACGCAAACGGGTACAGGAAGGCATGCGGAAGATAGTTTCGTGGGAGAAGAAGCGACGTTTGCTAGAAAAAAAAAGTTTTTTCCTGTCAATCATCGTCAAGATGCCTTCCTTTCCTATCATAGTTTCAAATAAGGCTCGTTGTCGAGTGGCCGATTTTATTTTAGAGTTCGAGAGGTTGCGTATGCGTTGCGGCGTGGACGAGGATGAAGAACAACTAATCGCCCGTTTTTTGGGGCCTCTCAGGTCAGATATTGCTGATGTTATACAGTTATAACAATACTATACGTTTGATGATGTTTGAAGGTTGGCCCATCCAGTTGAAAAGCAATCCACTACACGTGCGAGGTACACGAACATGCGGCCCAATCAAAACCGTGGGCGTGTCGCTACTGCTGGGCCAAGCACAACCCCACAAAACCGTGCTCCCGTTGCAGCCCCACCCGCCACGTCGAGCCTAGCGACGGGGGTTGTTCGATGTTACAAATGCCAGGGCATCGGTCATTTGAAGCGGGACTGCCCGAACACGCAAGTTGTAGCCCTTGTTGATGAACCAAAACCCACTTATGATGTTGACCCGGACTCGGAAGATGAATTTAAAGATGCTGAAATCCTTTATCCGGACCAGGGTGAAGCACTAATCTCCCAACATGTTCTTAGTGCGGCGATAGCTACCTCCGATGATGACACCTCCTAGCTTTGTCATAATATATTCGCACTAAATGTATGGTTAAAGGAAAATTTTGTAATGTCTTCATTGACAGTGGGAGTTGTGATAATATGGTCGCCTCTTCGGCGGTCGAAAAGTTGGGACTTCTGTTACAACCTCATCCCGACCGTATCAACTAACATGGCTCAAAAAAGGGAACCTCGTAAAAGTGACGTGAAAATACGTGAGCATCGGATCGTCTACTCGATCTAGCTAATCGGACATCGAAACGTAAATAACCGATTGTTTTATTGATCAAACGAGAACAATTACAACCAGTAAACCACAGAGAATTGACACAGAGAAACACACTCAGAAACACACACTTAACAGTAATCTCGCACGCTCAGAACTCCTAAACACAAAGACCAAACTACTATATATACCCGACTGGCCGAACGTCCTCCGAACCCCAGGTTCGGCCGGTCCGAACTTCAGGTTCGGACCAGGTTCGGCCAACCCTATATTGGCTTGAACTTGGTCTTCGTTCGATACTTCACACGACGCACATTTCAGGTATCAACAAACTCCCCCTCGTCGTGTGCAGTATCTCTCCTCTATCTCTTCAATATCATCAAAATTGTATATTTAATCAAGCTCCCCCTCAATTTAAGAATCCATTCGTCCAATGAAATAAATCTTCAAACAAACTCCTCCTCAACTCGATCGTAGCTCAAACTTGAATACTTGATGACATTCTGTGTATCTCTGGTCTTTATCAACAGCTTCAGAAGACTTGAAGTTGTGATATCTTGCACTACAGCATCCTGCATCAACACTTTAAATAATCTTGGCGCAAAACGTCTCTTTGAAACTCCAAGATATGATTTTTTGAAAATTGATTTTATATCACGTGTTGATCAGATCGAAAAGAAAGCAGAACTATACATTATCTTTTTTTTGGCTTTTTGAAAAGTTATATTAAAACAAACTTAATTATTTATTTTTTTGATTTTTCAACATTTATGCTAAAACACACCAAAAAATCTTTTTGTACTTTTCTTGAAATGAAATGAAATTGCAACACAGAATCAAACGCTATTTCTGGTATGAGAAAGATCACTATATGGGATCATATTGATCAGAACGCACTGAACTACACTTCAATTTCAATTAATTGAAGCACACAAGTCATGTCGATTGCCGGTATAATTTGTCCATCTTAAGCTCAGACAGAATCATACTCATAACAGCTGGATATGTTAAGGTATTGATTAGATTTGCTTTGACCAGTGTACCCCACACTATCAGACATATTCAGACATTCTCTGTTTTTCTTTTTCTTTTTCTTTTTGTGTGATTGCACTTGTGATACTTTCACATTGCATAATATTTTTCATGATACAGTCAACCGTGTTCCATGCAAAAAGAAATAAGAATGTTAAATCGTCTACCTTAAGGTCGATCTTTCGATACGCAGATAAGGCCTCGGATTTAACAAAATAAGAAAAAATAAAACAAGTTGAAGTTGTATAACTCAACAACAATCAGGTCGGTACTTCCGTACACGCAGAGATAGTCCGATGAGTTATACGAAACACCAAAGAAAATAAAGCAGAACGTCAAACGAACAACGATTAGGTCGATCTCATCGACACGCAGAGAAAGTCCGATCGTTTGACAAAATAAAGAAAATCAAACAAGTTTAAATCTTTGCAAAATGAACACATGTATACACAGTGACTTCTCATTACTATATGTCACACTTATTTTTCTTTTTGTGTCATGAAATACGCTTCAAGATGTTGTCCACTTGGTCAAGCATTAGTATTTAATGTATATCACATCTGAATACTTTCTGATTTGTCGAGCCTACCAAGCACATCAAACAATGATTTTATGGCCCTTTCATCTACTTTATCCATGAGTCAGATACGTATGCCAATGTACCATCATTTCCCAATGATCAATTTCTCACAATTTTTATATTGTGCATGTATTCACCTTCCTTCCTTATATATATTGCATGTATTCACCTTCTTTCCATGACATGCTCTTTCTCAATTACTCACCCTTACTTACAATTCTCCCCCTTAAAATGAAAACTCTATTTTTGGATTTTCATTTTACACAAAAATAAGACTCTATTTTTGGCTTTTTGAGAAAAAACGTAAGCAAAGAAAATTGATCAATCAACACGGATATGTTTCAGATTTTAGAATTCAGAAAATTTGCATATGAGAAAAATTTGTCATTAAATTTAAATTAAGCAGAATACTCCTCCATCAACAACTTTTCAATCGTCGATAGGTCTTCTAGAAGTACCTGCACACTGGAGCAAACTAATTAGGTAACAAAAGACCCGAAGCGGATCGCTTCTGGTCGACCAGTGTCCTGATTTTGCTTAGAAACCACCTTAGGTTTCCATTCTTGTTGTTTTGGTAATTCAAATTTTGATGAAACATTCACAGGTGACTGTGATGATGAACCTACATTTTGAACCTTTTGGAACATAGGTATAAAACGTTTTTGTTTGTGAAAGAATGTAGGCTCAACTTCATCAAAAACTCTGCCTTGTTCATTGAAGAACTTAGGTTGGGCAGGTTTACCAAAAACTGGTTTCTTGTGAAACCTTGAATTTGATTCAGCAGGAAGTGGACAATCTTTTGCCATGTGCCCTCTTTGACGGCAAACATAACATAAACGTGTCGATTTGTCCCACTTTTGATGTTCCTGCACAGAATTACACACATGAATATCTCTAACATGATCAGAATGAGAATCATATACATGATGCCTATGATCATGCACCCATTTAGAAATTGAGCTTCGAGATTTAGAACTTGCAGAAGAAATGTTATCTTTCACAAAAACTTCTGAAATCTTCCGAGCATCCACGCAATGAAGAGGAAATTCTTTGTCTGAGAAAAGCTGATCAGAACCTTTGAGTTTGTAAAACCGCTCGGGTTGAACTTTTTCAGCTTTGAAAACCACCTTCTTCACTTGCTTCATCTTAAGCTTCTTGAGATTTGGTGATTCAGATGCTGGAACTTCTGCAACTTGAGTCTTTGGAACTTGAAAACCTAGACCAGTACTTTTACCTGAAATCCTTTCCTCAGTATTTGAAACTCTGATGTCCATTCTTAGCTAATCTTGTGAATTCGGCTTTCACATCAGGAATTTTCTTTTGTTCATAGAAAATTGTCTCATCAAATTCAGGTTGAGACTGAATCTTGTCACTTGATGTAGCCGATTTCTCATTATCAGCAGAAGATGAACCCGAAACAAACATTGGTGCTGGAGGAATTTCAGATTTCAAAACCTTTTTCTTGTTTTTCTTGTTTTTCTTCTTCTTTACAACCTTTGCTTCTTCAGAAGTAGAAGATGAAATATTTGAATAGTCAAAATTGTCAACCTGTTCCTTCACTTCTTTAAAAACTTCCTTGATATGAGCAGGGGGTGATGCAGTTTTATCAAACATTCTTCCAAAATTTGCATCATTTGCTAAGAACCTCGTGAAAACTTGAGAATTTGAAACATTGTTGAGCAATCTTTTAGCATCAAGAACCTGAATTTTGAGATCAGAAATTTGCTGTTGTGCCTCTGCAAACTCCTTTTCTTTAGCAATCAATCGCTTGGCAACTTTGTGAGTTTCAAATTTTTGCAGGCGAAGATTATCAAGTCCTTCATGTAACTCCTTCTTCAGTTTAACCTCATTCCTCTTTTGAATTTCCAGATTTGCAGCTTGAACCTTGTTAACTCTAACTAACTCACGCTTGTCATCCAACAACTTTTCCATATCAACTTGATATGCTTTGATTTTAGCCTCAGATTCTTCAACACTATTAGTGAGTAAATCAAGCTTGATCTTGGATTTGTCAAACAAATTCTTGAAATCATTTGCAGCATCTTCTGCCTCATACTTCCACTTTTTCACTTCTTTGATCAACTCATCCTTTTCTTCACAAATCTCAGCATGCGAATCTTCAACACTCTTCTTATCTTGCTTCAAAACGTCTAAAACTTCATTCAACATTTTGATTTCAGTAGTCAAATCCTCATTCTTCAAAACCAAACCCTTTTCATGCTCTTTAGAAATCTTCAACTCAGATTTAATCACACCAAAATCCTCATTCAGTTGTTGAACTTTCTTTATCAACAAAGCATTTTCCTTCATCAGACTCTCCAAGTTTTCAGCAGATTCATAAGAACTTGGAATTGAACTAGTATTTGAACTAGACTCTGAACTAGTATCTGAACAGTAATCTTCTTGTAAATCATGAGTAACTATTAAAGCTGATGAATCATATCCAAAATGTTTACCCCAATCAATAGCACCATCCTTTTGAACTGTCAATGCTGTTGTCTTGTTTGTATTACTGGTAGATGGTTGAGTAAAACCAGGTTTGGATGATTGTGGAAAATCAGATTTTTGTTGACAATCTTTGGCAAAATGTCCAAGCTGTTGACATTTAAAGCACTTCAATTTTGATTTGTCAAATCCCAATTTGTCACCAGATATACGTCTTCCATGTTTCTTGAAAAACCTCTTTGACCGTTGACATAACATAGCATATTGCCAAGAGACATCCAATTCAGTCAATTGATCATCATCAAGTTCATAAAGATCCTCACTGGTTAACTTTGCATCAGCAACATTTTTGAGAATCAAACCAAAAGACGATGAAATCAATGCAGAAATCATTTTGGCACAATCATCTGTTGATTCAGCTGAAAAAGCACTTTGATTTGTAAAATTTGGAATTGTGAAATTGCAACCTCTTGAAGAATTATTATCAGAATTTCCTGAAGCTCTAGCTAGAAAAGCAACACTTGGTGCAGAACTCTAAATTTGGTTTAGCTTTAGCATTCATGCTTGCTGACTATTTTCACCATGATACAATTTCAGGATTCTGTAAAGTAACACTTGACTTTTTGTTGTTTAACATTTCCATTTCCCGGGCATGAAGTTTTCCAGTAAGCTCGTGAAATGTTAAAGCAGGATAATCCTTGTCATGAGTGAGTAGCAAAACATAATTTTCCCACTTTCTCAGGTAAAGCTTCCATGATCTTTTCCTTTAAATCCGCATCAGATCTTTTCAATTCCAACAACCTTCAATTCACTAATCAAATGTGAAAATCTTGAAACTAGAGCAGTAATGTTTTCATTGTCATAATTCTGAAAATTATCAAATTCTTTGTTCAAAACTTTCTTTCGACTCTTCTTATAATCAGCATTTCCTTCACATCTTGCGGATAAAGCATCCCATAATTGCTTAGATTTCTTGCAAGTGCTAAATTGATGAAGCAATTCAGTAGGTAAAGCCATAGTAAGATAACCATAAACTTTCTTTTCAAGCTCATAACTTTTTCTTTCATCACCATCGAAGTCTTGAATTTCTTTAAGATCTCCATCTTCCATTGGTCGTTCATACAACTTTCGAATTGGAATCTCATAAATCAATGTCATTCGTGCTAATATAAGCAGAAAACCGTTTCTTCCAATTTTGGTAATCTTCAAGCTTTAACAATTTGGGAACTTTCTGACTTGTTCCAATTTCATTGTCAAAATTTAACATAGTTTGCATCGCACTTTGCATTGCGGCAAAAGCTTGAAAATCCGACATTGTTACAAAGTTGAAAAATTCTGTCCTCTGAACTTGCTCCGAACCTAGTCTGCCGTTCGAACCTACTCCGAACTATGTCCGAACCTAAATCAGCCTCCGAACTAGCACCGAACCTTGTCCGAATCTATGTCAAGCTCCGAACTCACACCGAACTAGCTCCGAACCTAAATATAATGTCCGAACCTCGACCGAACTAGTGACCGAACGCAAAAACTCCGAACCTTGACCGATCTACCACCGAACTCTCGCCGAACACACACCGAGACACCTCCGAACCTCAAGTTCGGAGCAGTTACTCCGAGCTTGCCCAGTAACCTCCGAACCTCGAAGACATTTTTCGAAAACTCGTGAAAATGGACTGATTTTGACGAAACTTGATATGGTGAATCAGAAAAACCAATAGGAAATGGTTTAGAAACAGTTTTGACACAAAATGCACGTCAGAAATGATAGAAAACACGTAATGAAACTCGAGAAAACTTCAAAAACGTTCAAACGTCCGAAAAATCGCAACCACAGATCAGTAGAATGAACCAGAAAGCTCGTTTGATACCACTTGAAAATACGTGAGCATCGGATCGTCTACTCGATCTAGCTAATCAGACATCGAAACGTAAATAACCGATTGTTTTATTGATCAAACGAGAACAATTACAACCAGTAAACCACAGAGAATTGACACAGAGAAACACACTCAGAAACACACACTTAACAGTAATCTCGCACGCTCAGAACTCCTAAACACAAAGACCAAACTACTATATATACCCGACTGACCGAACGTCCTCCGAACCCCAGGTTCGGCCGGTCCGAACTTCAGGTTCGGACCAGGTTCGGCCAACCCTATATTGGCTTGAACTTGGTCTTCGTTCGATACTTCACACGACGCACATTTCAGGTATCAACATGACGCATTAATGCTTGATTCCCTTTTCTATTGGGAATAAGTACACAGACAAATTGTGGTGTGAAGTTATTCCCATGGATGCGGCTCATCTCCTCTTAGGGCGGCCGTGGTTGTATGATCGCCGGGTGAAACATGACGGGTTCTGAAACACTTACAGTTTTAAGAAAGATGGCATCAACATCACCTTAGCACCCCTGAACCCGTAAGATACACAACCGTAGGCTATGATCCTTTCCCGCTCCGAATTCCTTCACTATACCGCCCATACCGAGCCCACGGTTGTCTTCGGGCTCTTTTTGCCTAGGAGAACCCGATAGTGCCAGATCCACCTGAGCACGTCATGCCATTATTGAGGGAGTTTCACGATCTTTTTCGGGATGATATACCAGTGCGTTTACCTATCGTTCGAGACATTCAACATTGTATTGATTTCCATCTAGGTGCCACTATTCCAAATAAACCCACCTACCGTTTAAATCCAAAGGAGTTTGAGGAGCTTCACTGACACGTAACAGACTTATCAGACAAAGGCCTTATACGTGAGAGTAAAAGTCCATGTGTTGTTCTTGCTTTGTTGGTTCCGAAACCAGGGGGTTCTTACCGTATGTGCATTGATAGTAGAGCGGTATATAAAATAACCGTTAAGTATCGTTTTCCTATTCCTCGATTTGAAGACCTTCTTGATCAGTTTCATGGTGCAACACTGTTTTCTAAAATCGATCTACGTAGCGGGTATCATCAGATTCGTATGCGTTTGGGCGATGAATGGAAGACGGCTTTTAAAACTCTGGATGGGTTATACGAGTGGATGGTCATGCCTTTCGGATTGTCCAATGCCCCTAGAACGTTCATGAGGTTGATGGATCATATTTTTCGGGCTCTCATTGGTAAGTGTGTCGTTGTGTACTTCGATAATATCCTCGTTTTAGCAGGGATTTGCGATCCCATCTTGATCACTTGCGGGCCGTTTTTCTTATTCTACGGGAACAAAAACTTTTTGCCAATCGGAAAAAGTGCCATTTTCTGACGACCGAGGTGATTTTTTTGGGGTACATGGTGTCCGGGAATGGGATTCGTATCGATGACAACAAAGTGTCGGCATTCACTTCGTGGCCGCAACCCACATCCTTACATGAGATTAGAAGCTTTCATGGCCTCGCGTCTTTCTATAGGCGTTTTATCCGGAACTTTAGCACTATTATGGCTCCAATAACCGAATGTTTGAAGAAGTCTAAATTCGAGTGGACCGAGGAGGAAGCCAAATCGTTTGATACACTTAAAGCACATGTCACTAGCGCACCTATGTTTGCACTTCCTAACTTTGACATGGTTTTCCAGGTGGAATGCGATGCCTCGGGCCTGGGCATCGGTGGCGTCTTAATCCAAGGAACGCGACCATTGGCTTTCTTTAGCGAGAAGTTAAATGATGTTCGTCTCAAATATAGTACGTATGATAAGGAATTCTATGCGAATATTCGGTGTTTGGAATATTGGCGCCAGTACTTGTTACCGAACGACTTCATCTTATACTCTGACCATCAGGCACTCAAGTATATACACGGTCAAGCTAAACTGAATTCCATACATGCAAAGTGGGTGGAGACTCTCCAAGAGTATTCTTTCTCCATTAAACATAAAGCGGGCACCGCTAATTCGGTGGGGGATGCCCTCAGTCAGCGCCCGTGCTTGCTCAGCTCTTTTGAAGTCGATATTCCGGGGTTTGATTCATGGTGCAACTTGTATCCGGATGACCCAGATTTTATGGCAGTGTGGGACAAGTGTAAGGACGGACCACATGCGGGGTTTTCTCGAAATGATGGGTTTCTGTTGAAGGGCTCCAAGCTATGCGTCCCTTTTTCCTCTTTTCGGGAAGCACTTATTTTGGAATGTCATAAAGGGGGTCTAGCGGGGCATTTCGGTCGTGAGAAAACCGTGGCTTTGGTGCGTGATCGTTTTTTTTTGCCACGGATCGAGCGAGATGTGTCATTGCTTTTAAAACGGTGTCGTATTTGTCATATTTCTAAGACTACCAGTACTAATCAGAGCCTCTAAACCCCTTTGCCTGTTCCCCAAGGGTCGTGAGAGGATGTTAGTTTGGATTTTGTTTTGGGTTTACCCCGCACACAGTAAAAGAAAGATTCTATTATGGTGGTGGTTGACCGTTTCTTAAAGATGGCTCATTTTTTGGCTTGTACTAAAACTTTTGATGCATCACAGGTGGCACGTCTTTATTTTCAGAGATCGTTCGTTTACATGGGGTCCCCAAGACAATTACGTCCGACCGCGACGTCAAATTTGTTGGTCACTTTTGGCGCACTTTATGGAAAAGTTTGGGCTCCCACCTCCAGTTTAGCAGTTCCCATCACCCGCAGACTGATGGTCAGACGGAGGTTACCAATCGGAGCTTGGGCAATTTACTTCGTACCTTGGTGGGTAATAATCCGCGTCAATGGGATTTGGCCCTTCCACAAACCGAATTTGCTTACAATCGTTCCAACCATCGCTCCACAGGTCGTAGCCCTTTTATGGTTGTTTATGGTCGCAATCCTTTTTCCCTGGTTGATATTGCCCCTCCCATTGTCATTGATCGTTTTAGTACCGATGGGGAGGTTTGGGCGGGTCAGATTCAGGATCTTCATGCACAGCTTCGTGCGGAGATTGTGCGCCACAGCTTACAGTACCAAGCTCGTGTCAACAAGCATCGTAAGCGTGTTATTTTCCAGGAAGGTGATTTGGTGTGGATTCATTTGCAAAAAAATCATTTTTCGCCGGGTCGGTTTGGGAAGTTGAAACCTCGGACCAATGGTCCTTTTCGAGGGTGTTGAAGCGGATTGGTGATAATGCGTACAAGATTGATTTACCGGGTCATTATAATGTTTCCGCTACTTTCAATGTTGCTGGCCTCTCCCCGTACGTGGCTGATTTTCATGATGATGACTCGGGGATGAGTCTTTTTCAAGCTGAGGAGGATGATTGCGATGGGCGGAAGTTGGAGTTCGACACTGTGGGCTCGATCCAAAACGAAAGTGGCTAAAGGAAAGTTGTGGAGTTTTAAACCGGCCCGGCCCAATAAGCCTCCATATTGCGACCGACCCTTTTAGGGTTTATTGTTTTTGTTTTGTTTGCTTATTTTCCAAGTTTGTGTAATCCTATTTAAAGACTTGTTTGCTACTTTGTTTGGTTGGTTAAGTTTTGATAATAAAGAACTTTTGTTTGGAGGTATTTTCCAGGCATACTAGCGCCAGTTTTGGAGCTAGGGTTTACTAACGATGGTCTTTAATGTTAGGGTTTATCGTTCTTGACATAGATCAAGTCCGAGTACGTACCATCACGCTATCAAGTTGAGTCATCACAAGTCATGGAACGGCTTCCGACTGAAATTGTTGTCAACTGCCATTTGATGGGTAATAAGGCTCTATCTATCTTAGACACTTTGCCTGAGATATTGATTATAGAACTCATCGGACATTTCGGATATTGATTGTTCCTAGGCTTTCTAAAAGAAATATTTATTTGTTTTGTGATATATATATATAAATGAATTTCGTTGGTGATGTTTTATCAAAAGAAGTCAAACGTTAAATTTCTTCATTTATCATTTGATAATTTTGGCAATAGATCCGGCGAGGAATTAAAATTCCCTCAATCGTTTTATCAGGGGTATAAGTGTCATTATGTTAAAATTCATTAAAGATGAGTAAATATGTAATTGTTGTTTTGAGTTGGGTAAATATGCAATTAAGATTGAAATAAGGGGGAATATATGCAATTATCTCATTATAATATATATTACCTTAGGATAACTATTTAATGTTGCAAGAATCACGAATTTTAAAATCTAATCCACTTTCATTGGTCCCAAATTTCACTATATTTACTAATATTGATCATGATGTTAAAAATACTTAACACCGTTAAGTTTTTGCTTACGTGGCAGCTGATGTGGAATTTGTTTTTCTTTTTTTTATCCATTTTTTAACCCCAATCTTTGATACACTATAACTTCTTCAAATTTTGATGAAATTCAATCCGTAAGTTGCGATGAACTTGTAATGAAAACCGAATCTATAGCAAAAGGAATCATTGAAAACCATTAAAATTGGTTAATCCATCATTGTTGAAGCTTCATGAAGAACTTTTAAACCCCAATCTTTGATCCACTATAACTTCTTCAAATCTTGATGAAAATTCAATCCGTAAGTTGCTATGAACTCGTGACGAAAAACCAAATCTATAGCAACAAGAATAATTGAAAACTATTAAGAATTGGTCAATCCACCATTGTTGAAGCTTCATGAAGTTGTGAAATTTAAAATCGAATCAAAACTCCATGAAACTTAATCCTATAACTTGCTATAGATTCGTAAGAACATGTCAAATCTGCTGGAATCTATCAATAACGCAAAAACAATGGAATTGATGGTCAATTTTTTATCCAAAGTCATGAAAAAGTCATAACTTTGATGCTCTTTTTAATCATCATAACTCGTTTAAAATCTAAGCAATATGGATCTAGTTTTGTTCGATTTTTCGTCAGGAGTTCATAGCAACTTACGGATTGAAGTTTCATCAGGATTTAAAAAAGTTATGGTGGATAAAAAATTGGGGTTTAAGAACAATGGATCAAAAGAAAAAAAGAAAAAGAAAAAGAATTTTAACTCAGCTGTCACGTAAGCAAAAAATAAGTAAGCTGACATGTAAGCAAAAACTTAACTGTGTTAAGTTTTTTAATGGGTGGACCAATATTTGTAAATAAGGTGAAAGTTAGGACTATTGAGAGTTATTATTAAAAGTGAGATTATTGTCGGCCAACCCTCAAAAGTTGGGATTATTTAAATCCAGTTTTTATATTTATTTTAATCGAAAAGAACACTAATGTCTTTTACCTACACGAGTAAAAGAAAAATCATACTAAAATATATTTAAGTTAGAAAATATCTTAATTGGTCATGATTAATTGTTTTGATTTTTTTTAAAAATTTATGTTTTTTGTAACGTTTTTTAATTATTTTTAACTTATTTTCCTAACTTTTTATTAATTTTTAAATCTTTTTTATTTATTTTTTTACTTTTTTTACTTTTTGTACTTTTTTTCATAGACGTTTTTTTAATTTTCTTAATTTATTTTTTGTGTGTTTTTTACTTACTTTTAACTTATTTTTTAAACTTTATTAACTTTTTTTTACCTATTTAACTTATTTTTTAAAACCTTTTTATATTATTTTTTTATTTTTTAATTTAGTTTTTACACTCTTTAATTTTCTTTTACTTTTATTTTAATTTATTTTTCTTAACTTATCTTATACTCTTTAAACTTTTTTTAACTATTTTTATATTTGTTTTTGGGTTATTGGCTTTAAATAATCCTAACTATCATCTTTTGGCCAATAACACTCTCAACTAACGAATTTTCCTCTGGCACTCCCAACTATCAACATATTTTCCTCCACCACTCCCTCCGTTAATTTTTTTTAACACCATTAGTCATCTGCCTACGTGGCCATAAGCCACGTAGACAGCCACATAATTATTTTATGCCATGTGGAGCATCCACGTAGGCAGATGACTAACGGAGTTAAAGAAAATTAACGGAGGGAGTGGTGGAGGAAAATATGTTGATAGTTGGGAGTACCAGATGGAAATTAGTTAGTTGGGAGTGTTATTGGCCAAAAATTGATAGTCAGGATTATTTGAAGCCAATAACCCTTGTTTTTTTAAATGTTTTGGATTGTTTTTATACCACCAGTAATAAAGTAGATGTTATAAAAAAAATTAAAATAAAATTGAAACATTAAAATTAACGTTGTATATTTATCCCTTGGTAAATTGAACCTGTTTTGGAGAAAAACAATCTGAACAACAACAACCAACCTGAATCTAGAAGTAAAAAAAAATGGAAATTACAAAGAACAACAAGAACACCATTAACCGCAAACCCATTATTTTTTATTGATAAAACTTACCCATCACTGCAGTAACCTTTTACACTGCCTGACGGAATAGAAGACTTCGTTATATACTGCAATGCTTCGCATTAAGGCTTAGGTTGTGTACTAATGCAATGAGAGAAAGTCATCGCCTACCCATCACGACAACTGAATATTCACGAGAAGAAGTATACGACCCATGATTTGGAACTCGGAGCCGTTGTCTTTGCCCTTAAAATCTGGAGGCACTATCTTCATGGTACTCGGTGCACCATATTCACTGATCACAAAAGCCTTCAGCACATTTTTAATCAGAAGGAATTGAATATGAGGCAACGCCGATGGGTGGAACTGCTAAATGATTACGAATGCGAGATTCGTTATCACCCGGGCAAGGCTAACGTTGTAGCTGACGCCTTGAGCAGGAAAGAACGCGTTAAACCACTTCGTGTTCGAGCATTAAGTATGACCATACGCTCGTATCTCACTTCGCAAGTGCGTGACGCTCAAATTGAAGCCCTCAAACCGGAAAACCTAGCAGAAGAAGGTTTACGTGGAATGGAGAAGCAACTAGATGAGAAACGTGATGGAACCAAGAACTTCATGGATAGACTATGGGTGCCTGTCTATGGAGGGTTAAGGCAATTAGTATTCGATGAGGCTCACAAGTCAAGATATTCCATTCATCCCGGATCAGATAAGATGTACCACGGTCTGAAGAAACAATTCTGGTGGCCTAACATGAAAGCCTAAATAGCCACCTATGTCGGTAAATGCTTGACATGTTCGAAGGTCAAAGCCGAATACCAGAAACCTTCTGGATTGTTGAATCGGCCTGTAATTCCGGAATGGAAATGGGAAGAAATATCCATGGACTTTATCACGAAATTGCCTAAGTCTAGATCCGGATATGACGCTATCTGGGTGATAGTAGATCGATTGACGAAATCTGCGCATTTCCTACCAGTCAAAGAGAAAGATAACATGGATAGACGAGCCAAACTCTATATTAAGGAAGTCGTCTCATGACACGGTGTGCCTATATCTATCATATCCGATCGTGATAGCCGTTTCACCACAAACTTTTGGAGATCTCTACAGAAAGCTTTGGGTACTCGACTCGATATGAGTACCGCCTACCATCCACAGACAGATGGCCAAAGTGAGAGAACGATCCAAACGCTTGAAGATATGCTGAGAGCATGTGTGATTGATTTCGGACCCAATTGGGACGAGCATCTCCTTCTTGCCGAATTCTCTTATAACAACAGTTATCACACCAGCATTCAAGCCGCACCATTCGAAGCACTTTATGGAAGAAAGTGTAGATCCCCACTCTGCTGGACTGAGATTGGAGACAGTCAGTTAACTGGTCCCGAGTTAATCTTTGAAACGACTGAGAAAATCTTTCAAGTCCGTAATCGTCTGAAAGCTGCCAGGGACAGACAAAAGAGCTACGCCGACAACCGACGCAAACCCTTGTCCTTTAAAAAGGGTGATCGCGTCATGCTAAAGGTGTCACCTTGGAAAGGTGTCATTAGGTTCGGCAAACGAGGAAAGCTCAACCCTTGTTACATTGGTCCCTTTGAGATCACTGAGACCATTGGACCAGTAGCTTACCGTTTACGCGTGCCTGCCGAACTAAGCAGCGTACATGATGTCTTTCACGTTTGTAATCTTAAGAAATGTCTATCCGATGAAACGCTCATCGTCCCTCTTAATGAAATTCAAGTTGACGAGACACTGCACATCATTGAGGAACCTGTCGAGATAATTGACCGAGAAATCAAGAAGCTGAAGCATAGCCGCATTACCATAGTCAAAATGCGATGGAACTCTCGAAGAGGACCAGAGTACACTTGGGAACGCGAGGACCAAATACGTCGAAAGTATCCTCGCCTGTTTGAAAACGTCGCATCCACCAGTAACTAAAACTGAATTTCGGGACGAAATTCTTCTAACTGGGGGAGAATGTGACACCTCGTCCGAAACAGGTCAAACCTCTCTCCGTTGACTTTTAATTTAAATATTCATACGTTTTAATTATATGATTAACTGAATTAGTTTTAATGATTAACTGATAACTGATTTAAATTCCGCGTTTGTGTTCCCGTAAAATACAAAAGTAAGTTTTCATATTTTAAATATGGAACTTCAATAATAAAAATATAAATATAAAAATTTGACTTTTTATATTTTATCAAAACCGACATAAACTGTTTCACTTTAAAATGTTTAGTGAAATTAAAATGTGATTAAAACATTCCGTTGTCAAGACTTAACCAAACGAGGAAACTGTTCAACCCATTGGGCCCGGTTAGGCCTAATAAGCCCGAGATAACCCGAACAAACCCGACACTCGACCCGATTGCTCAACCCGACTAACCGATAGTTCGACCCAACCCGAAGGCCCGACCCGCGGCCCAAATGGCCTTGGGCCGAACCCGATGAAACCCCTCTCACTCGGCCCACTCGGAAAACCCAACCCCGACCGAAACCCGATTACCCTTTTTGCGGCCCAACCGAGAAAACCCGGCCTCGATCTCCGAATTCACTTGGGCTTCGGCCCACCCCCAAACCTTTAAATTTAAATGGGCTTTGACCTATCAAATTTTATAAACCTAGCCCACTAGTCTTTTTATAAAATTTTGGCCCATCAACCTACAAATTTCACCACCTTTGTAATAAATTATGCTTGGATCAAATTTATAAAAATCATAATTTTTATAAACACCTAACCCCTTCATATTTTATAAAAGCTCCTAATCTTTTATGTCAGGACCGATTTCACATCAAGAATCCCGATCGTGAGCTCGAACAAAGATTAGATGAGGAGACGGGATGATGAGAATCTAAGAACATCTATAACAAGAAATAATAAATCAAACGATTCATTGATTATTGCTGAATGATTACAACGAACCGAATGATTACAAACTCGTCATAGGAAATCCACGGTCACATTGGGTTGAGCTCAAACCCAATGTGAGACTCTCTTTCTAGAAATGATAGCTCACATCTCTCTAGATCATCCTCCTTATTCATCTTATTCTCTCTTATTCTTAAATGAAGCTATCACCACTATATATAGGAGATCCCATGTGCTCACTAGCCCACTAACTAGAAAGACACAAATAAAATGAGCAAATTACAAATAAACAACTAAAGTAAATTATTACTTAAATCAAAGTTGATTTAATTAATATGAAGCTTGACTCGCTCGAACCGATCTTTCGTTGACTTTTACGTTGACCGTTGACTTGAACAGTTGACTTTTTAAGAAAACGTCTTCGGTCCAAACTTGCAAGCCTCGATCATCACAACCCGCGTCTCTGAATCAAATCACAATGGATTCTTCAACCGAATTATTCGAGAATAGATTTGATGGCGTCAGTCACACATATTATTAGTTCCAACAATTCCCTCTTGACTGACGCTGTCAAATTTGTCATACTGGTGAAGAACCGCTCTATCGTACATCTTCGAAGAATAACTGATAAACCAGAATCTTTCTGTTGTAAAGATTCCCCCTTCAAAAAGCTTCTTCTGTTCTTGTTGCTCCAGTTGAGAGCCAAGTGCTACAGTTCACTCGGTTCACACGGTTGGGTACAATACTAAGAATGCTGAACATCGGAGTTAAAACCACAACAAATCGAATCAGATAAACCAATCAATCACTGAAAATGCTCCAACTTCAGATAATCAACCCGATAATCCAAATCAATAAAAGTTCCCCCTTTTCTCTAGATCCCTCTGAAAACATCCTATGCGGAAGCGGAAAATCAGATGCAGAGAGTGGAACCGTTCCGCTCAGTTCCATAAAGAAAACGGTACTAAAATCCTGAAATCAGAAAATCTTTCGAGAAACCGGAAGCCAGATACTGACAGTTGTGAATGATCCATAAATACTGAACTTGTTCCGCGTGACTGGGTTGGATGCAAAAATAAAGTGTCAAATAGGTGAAAAACTGAGATCCCGAGCGTAAACGCGAAATTTATTCATAAACGGAGTCTTCATAATTTTGGGCGAAGAAAATTGAGCTCGGAAAAATATTTCGTGAAGATTTCTGAGTCAAACGGTGCAATTTAGAATAAATCTGAGAAAACCGTCAATTTTATTCAAGTAACGGGCCTTCCGTTAGAGATTTAACAGAATATTCCAATATTTAACTGAGATTCCAGTTAATTCGGTTAGATGACATCAGCGCTGCATCAGTTAAACAACTTGGAGTGAGACATAACGAAACAGTCACAAACTTAACCGAGAAGCGAAACCAGTCCATCAGTGGTCGATAGCTAACGTAGTCTTGACGTCAACAAAAACTAGAAACTCGGTGGAAATATGACGGAATAAATCCATGACCAATAATTAATTTTTTTCATTCAGAATTCCGTTGAGGCGTTATCTCGTTAGTCTCGTTGAAAAACTGATACGAAATACCCCGCGTTTAACGAACAATGCTGAGAAAATTAATTAGTGGAAAAAAAATCCTTAAAAGAACCATGATCCTTGTGCTATGTCCTCCACCAATCATAAATAACCTTCACATCTGATCCAATGATTGGGAAAAATGAATCCAAGGGCTGGAAAATGTCGATCCTTTTGAAACGCACTACAACTAATCAGAGGCTGCAGCGCTGGTGACTTTTAACGAAATTTTTTATTCAGCAGGTCCCACGTCTCTCTTGCAACCAATGGGAGAAAAATAAAATTCAAAGAGCAACGACTCTCTTCCCAGGTGGGACCAGCGCCTTTATTCTCTTGCCCAATCACGAATCGACAACCAGAGAGAGCATTCACGGATTCATTACAACTGGGACCCACGCCTTTTCCATCCACCAACGAGCTTGCGACAACAGCAATGGAGCTCTCAACGACTCTTATTAGTACCAGCGGGTCCCATGCGCATGCTCCCTCCAATCAAATTTAGACAACATTTAGGGTCGACCGATGCTAGGCGACAAGAAGGAGAGAGAATGCAACATTCTTTATTCCCTGTCAGCCAATGAAAGGATGACACATCATCGTCATCCCCATACAACATGCGTCCACCGAAACCCTAAAGACAGACCACCGGAAAATCGAACCCCACATCGGAAAATCGTATTTTGAGCATAACTCGGTGAAAACTCAACCAAAGTTAACGATTTTAACATCCCTGAACTCCTTATTCGATGCTCTATCATTGTAGACGATCAAAAACGTCTAAAAATTATTTGAACCAAGACCCAGATGTCGAGTTCAGTCGAGATCGCCAAACTCATTTGAGGTCGCCAAGGGATATACGAGGTCGCCAAGGCTATTGGCGAGATCGCCTGGACTTATTGAGATCGCCAAGCATGAGATCGCTAAGAAGGAAGTTCATGGATACCCGAGATTGCCAAGACAACGTTCAAAGACACCCGAGATCGCCAAGACAATCTTCAAGGGCACTCGAGGTCGCCAAGAACATCTTCAAGGCATTGAAATCGCCAAGGCAATCTTCAACCAAACATGAAGAACACCAAGAACACCGTGAAACACACACTACTATGTGTTTTTCCAGATCTGCCCAAACCGTTGCGTTTTAGACAAAGCCGATGCTTCCAATGGATCCGGAACGCATTTTCCATTAAGATTCATACTTTATTTCATCCAAAAACATCAAGAATAGCACCAAAAACTCAGAATCAAAGCTCAAAAAATCTTCAAAACCCCAAAAACGGGAAAACTCTAACAGCTTCGTTTTTTCAGCTCAGATCTCACATTTCTTCACTTATTTGAATGACTGGAGCATGAAGTCACATCTAAACGAACCCAACAACTAGAATCTATCATCAGATTCATCCAGAAATCATCCAACAGCTCCAAAAATGCAGAAAAATAGAATTATTCATCTCCAAAGTGGGTTTTCCAATCTGCACTTCATTCAAGCTCAAAATCAAGATTCGAGTGATCAGATTCATCGTGAAACGAGATCTTCTGATTGGTACCTGCTCTGATACCAATTTTTAGGACCGATTTCACATCAAGAATACCGATCGTGAGCTCGAACAAAGATTAGATGAGGAGACGGGATGATGAGAATCTAAGAACATCTATAACAAGAAATAATAAATCAAGCGATTCATTAATTATTGCTGAATGTGTAAGGGACTAAATTGTGGCTTGTGTATTAAATCATCCTTTGGCGGACTATTTTGAAGGCCTATGTGTTAGAATATGTGAAAAATAGTTGGTTTATTATTGTATTGGGTCATTGGGCCATTTTAGATAGGTTTGGGCTTAGTTTAAAAGAGTTTAGATGGGTTTTAGTGGGCCTGGAAAGTCAAATACGGGAATTAGGTGTTAATTAGGGTTTTTATCTTGGTTTGTTCTCCAAGTTGGAGAATCCCTATAAATTGGGAAGCCTTCTCATTAGTTAGGGTTGCTGGTTGCTGATTGGGAGCCATCCACAAGGTGTAAAATTCGTGAACCTCTCTCGGGTTACGAATTCATTGTGTTCAAGCAACATAAAGTGAATCAAGTTTAATTTCTCATTCGGTATTGTGTATTCTATTTTATTTCTTGATTCGTATTTGGTGGTTTATTGCTTATTTTCTCGAATCACTTGTTAATCTTGGATTCCGCACGAGATTAATAAGCTTTGGTATCGCGTGAGGGTTTAAATCGATCCTTACAATTGGTATTAGAGCCAAGAAACGCAAGTTTCGAGGCTCTCACCATATCAGATTCAAGGTCTTGTGAACTAACAATTTGAGCTTTGTTGGTGATTTTCAGTTTTTTAGCACACTCGGAAGTATTTTTGCAGGTTTGGACGCAAAACAGGAGTTCTCGTGGTGATTTGCACGTGTTTTGAGCACTTTTTGATATGCACAACAGCTTTTCGATCGACCTCACGATCGAAAAGTCTTTTTCTGTCGCTTTCCTGTGATCGAGAAAGACCCCTCGTGTCTTTTCGATCAGTTGACCTCAGTTGAAAAGGTCCCTCATTTGAGACTTTTCGATCAGCAGCCCTCAATCGAGAAGTCCCCTTCTGTGACTTCTCGTTTAGAAATTACGATCGGAAAGTCCCCCTGTGACTTTTCGATCAGCTTCTCGATTCGATCGGAAAGTCCCCTCTGAGACTTTTCGATCCACCCCTACTTTTCGATCGAGTAGTGTACTTTTCGACCAAGATCTTGTCCGATCGAAAAGTACTTTCCGACCAGATTCGTCCGACCGAAAACCCCTTTTCGACCCATCCTCTCTTTGATCGAAAACCCATTGTCCGACCGAAAACCCACTTTCCGATCGCAAACCCACTTTTCGGTCCAAATCCCTTTTGCGGCAAAAACACTATTTTGCATGCTTCACTAAAACGGACATAACTTTTGACTCGTTTGGAGTTAGAAGCGCAAATGTTTACACAACGTCCGTGAGAACGAGCCCCAGAATTATCCCCGACTAACGTCCAGGGGAGCTCGTTTGGACCTCCAAATTCCACTCGGAAGGCCTCCGTTTTTCAGTTTTAAGTTTTTGACACTATTCTTTGAATAGTGATTTTGCCGCTTTTACAGGGTTTGCACTTGAAGAGGATTCAAAGTCGATGGCAAGTACTCAAGTTGTTGATGATCAAACTCAGATATGTTCGTACTCGGCATGCTCAGAACCGATCGAACAATATAAGCAACTGTTTCGAATCGAACAAAGAGACCGTATCAATGCAGAGTACAAACTAGAGAATCATCTAAAACAAGTTGAACCCAACAAAAAGAAGTTAGAGGTTGTATATGAAGAACTCAGTCAGCAGAAGTATCTTTTCCGAACATTCCGCGAAAAAATTACCAAAGAAGAGGAGGAAAAGCAGAATATCAATCATGCTGATGGATCATGGGTTTGTAATGGCGATGAATGCTCAAATCCCACATGCTGTGCTTTGATTAAAGAATGAGAGAGCAAGTTTACAAATGAATGTAAGAATCATTCAAAAGCCACTTGGGAAATCAACAACTATAAAGATATTGCAAGGGTTTATAGAGAAAAGTTTGAAGCGGTTAAATAGGACCTAGTTAAATGTCAACAAGATAAGAGTGATAAAAGCACCCTTTTAAGAGTGGCTGAAAGCAAGGTGGAAGAATTGACACGAGAACTCACTGAACTGAAGGCAAAGTTTAATTCTACTAAGATTGCATTGGTGAAGCATCAAGTTATACAAAATAAAATGATGGACTCTCACCATGCTTTATTTAAATCAGAAGATCGACTCAAGCATGTGCAAGAAACATCTGGTCTCGGGGATGCAAACTTTCCTTCCCCACTACAACATGAGTACGTCAAACTGCCCCAAACTGCAGAGGAAGTGTTGAAAGAGTCCCTTAATGAAGCAAACATGGTTTATGGGCCTCAACCTGTGCGTGAAGATAAAAAGACAGCCACAGAAGCTTCTGAGAGTGCAGGTTCCAAGTCTAATGAAGTGAAGAAGGCTACTGAGGTGAAAACTCCGGTTGCAGATGAAAAATTGAAACAGTATCAAAAAATTGATACTGTTTATTTCAAGGTTGTAGATGAGGTGCAACGGGAAAAGGTGATCATGACAACAAGACCCGAGGGGAAGATATTTATGACATCTGGGTCTATGTTTGACCAAGAACCAGATGCTGGTTATGAACTACCATCCTTCTGCTCCAAGTTCAAAGGCTTGGGATGCGTCAACAATTTGTCATGTGACATTAAGAGTGTAAGACCCAAGATCATCATCAAGCCTCCAACCTCCATCCCGATAAAGATTGAACGGCCCAAAACCACCATCATGTCTTCAACGGGGCCATCTGCAGCTTTGAACAGTACAGGTGAGCAGAAGGGGGTTCCAAAGTCTCCTATTTCATCAGTTGGGTCATGCAGTGACAATCCAGCTATAACATCAAGCTGTTAAGTGGGTCAAAAAGCTGAAATGTCTTGTTCAGCTCAATTTTCTACCAACTGGAGATCTGGATTCTACCCAAATATGCAACCAAGTGTTCATGCCTCTTCATCAAAGTCATACAAATCAAATGGTCACACATCTGACTTCTACTTGAATAAGCAGACCTGCTTTAACTGTGGCACCCCTGGTCACATTGCTCGTAACTGTTTATATCGACCCTATGAGCCATATTATCCGAAAAGTCAAAGTGTTTCATCTCAGGAATCAGTTAAGTCTAAGCCAATGAAGGTGCAACCACCTAAGGCAATGAAGACTGTTTCTCCTAAGATAAAACCCTCTGATCAACATTGGAGCACTGCCAAAGAGCAGAGAAAAGTTTCTAATCAAAAATATGTTTTTCCAAATTATGAAAATTTTCATAAGAAGGTGAAGAAACCAATTTCAAAACAACACAATGTTGAAAAACCTAAAGTTATCCCTCCAAAGGTAACTAAAACTGTTTTGAAAAGGAAACCTGAACTGAAGAAGGTTGAAAAACCTAAAGTCACTCCTCCAAAAGTGACTGAAACAACTCTTAAATCACCTCAAATTTGGAAACCTAAATCAATGGCAGCCACAACTCCAATTCCCAATCTTCGAAAAAGACTGTGCTTAAAAGAAATAACTTTCAATGACTCTGTAGGTATACCCAGAACAACAATGGCCTGGGTACTTATGGCTAACTAATCTCTCACTGTATGCAGGAACAGTCTAGGAGGACATTCATTAACATTTATTTGCTTGTGATAGTGATTGTTCCAGGCACAGGATAGGAGGCACCTCTCTACTTCATGACATGCAAATTTTTACATGGTGGGTATGTTCTCCTTGTGAGAGGTAAAAGTGTTTATATCAGCAAGGTACTGTCTAGATTGGTTGTTGTGAGATATGGTTCTGCATAAAACAAAACCCCGTTCTGAAATTGTTTCAAAAGAAAGACTTTGAAGGTTAGCTTGGCCAATTTTGTCTTATAGTGTGTTAGTGTGTTTAAAAAAAAAGAAAAGAAAGAAAGATGTGTGTTGTTATTAAAAATCAAAAAGCAAGGGGAAGAATAGAAAAGATGAAATAGTTGACCCCTCAAAAAAAAAAAAAATTTGACCCCTAAAAAATTGTGCTTTTTAATTTTTTTTTTTGCTTTTTAATTTTTAATATTTTGTTTTTTTGCTTGAGAAGAAGGGAAGTGAAATAAACTTCCGTTTTGAAGATGGCTGACACGCGTAAGGCAGATGTGAAAGACATGATCCATGGTGATATGCTGGTAGGCTCGGCTCTTAAATCTGAAAAGGTATGCGTTACACATTTAAAGATAACGTATGGCAGTTTGTTGGGTAACAACACTTAGGTTAATTGCATTTATATTTGACTGCATGTTTAAGTTCCCGATACACACGCTTGTCTCCAAGAGTGTGAAATTGAGCTCAAAAAGTCGGTGTCCCCTCTGCTTTGCGTGAGCAATGACCTGGGGATGCTTCGCATGTATGTAAGGCTCTCCTCTGCTTTGCGTGAGCAATGACCTGGAGTTGTTCATACATACGTGCTTCTAGATCATCAATAAAAAATAAATAAATATATAAAAAAATAAAAAAAATAATATACACCCAAAAGATGTCAAAGAGCACATCAAAAGAGACCCTCAAGTGTCCAAAACCCTCAGCCTAGTCACTAATGTGTACTACGTGTCATAGTCAGGTTACAGCCTGCTTGAAACACCTTTGGGAAATTAGTTGACATTGTATATTATCCCAAAAAATCTCTGTGATCTATTCTTTATGTTCTCAACCAAGTCTGGAGCTTAGTTTTAAACTTCTGGTTCAGGTTGTGAAAATATGTGGTAGGGAATTTATATGCTTGATAGTGTGTAATAACATGTACCTACGATTTGTTAAAACCCACTTGCTGTTCATAATTAATGCACCTTAAAAGATAATAAAGTGACAAACAGCCTGATAAAGAAAGGGGTTGAGTTTAAAGTGGATCAGTATATTGGCAATCACCTGGACGTGTTCGAGTAACAGAAGCTGAAAAGGGTTCCTTGGTCAGATTCATACGGTTTGATCCCAAATAAAACCTTCTCGTTTAGTAATTTGGTATGTTTGTTTTTATTTTTATTTTTCTGTTGTGTTACCTTAATTTTTATTGTTTTTTCTTAACCATGGCCAGGTTAATTTAAAGGTTTTAATAAGTTTTTATGGGTTTTATGCAAGAAAGTTTGACCCCCTTCAGAATCTCAGGGGAAGATAATGTGAAGAGTCCTCGGGTTCAGGGGAAGTTGTTTGGTTAAATAATGCTAACTCGATAACCAGTCATCATTGTCTGGTTAGTGTCTGTTCCATGTTGTGCTTTACAGGTTAAGTCAGAAAAGAACAACTCATGGACAAGAAAGTCAAGGACTCAGTTGACCAAATCACTGATGCTGCTACTGATCAAGTTAAAGAACCATCCGGGAAAGGACTTATCCTATACTTAGGGGAAGTTTGTTGGTTGTTCAAGTAAAGCTTCCAAAGATTCAAAAGACACTGTTCGTATGTTGAGGGGAAGCTAAATGCCGTCAGTTCAAGATCTACAATCAATAATGACAAGATAGAGGTTTTAAATTTTTTTACCGGATGATCCAGCGAGAACCAAAGTTTCTTTCAAGAAGGACCAAGTAGTTGAGAATCCTCCTCTCATTACTTGTTCATTTCAAGAAGTGTAAGCTGTTGCTGATAAAGAGAAAAGTCATTAATCGTTCCCGTTGCTGCTCAATGAAGATCGTTCAAGATAAAGAATCTTCATCAACCCATGCTCATGCCAAGGTGAAGAGTGAAAGTTGAAGACATTTAATATCACAAGCCAAGGGGAAGATTGTAAGGGACTAAATTGTGGCTTGTGTATTAAATCATCCTTTGGCAGACTATTTTGAAGGCCTATGTGTTAGAATATGTTGAAAAATAGTTGGTTTATTATTGTATTGGGTCATTGGGCTATTTTAGATAGGTTTGGGCTTAGTTTAAAAGAGTTTAGATGGGTTTTAGTGGGCCTGGAAAGTCAAATACGGGAATTAGGTGTTAATTAGGGTTTTTATCTTGGCTTGTTCTCTAAGTTGGAGAATCCCTATAAATTGGGAAGCCTTCTCATTAGTTAGGGTTACTGGTTGCTGATTGGGAGCCATCCACAAGGTGTAAAATTCATTAACCTCTCTCGGGTTACGAATTCATTGTGTTCAAGCAACATAAAGTGAATCAAGTTTAATTTCTCATTCGGTATTGTGTATTCTATTTTATTTCTTGATTCGTATTTGGTGGTTTATTGCTTATTTTATCGAATCACTTGTTAATCTCAGATTCCGCACGAGATTAATAAGTTTTGGTACCGCGTGAGGGTTTAAATCGATCCTTACAGAATGATTACAACGAACCGAATGATTACAAACTCGTCATAGGAAATCCACGGTCACATTGGGTTGAGCTCAAATCCAATGTGAGACTCTCTCTCTAGAAATGATAGCTCACATCTCTCTAGATCATCCTTCTTATTCATCTTATTCTCTCTTATTCTTAAATGAAGCTATCACCCCTATATATAGGCGAGCCCATGTGCTCACTAGCCCACTAACTAGAAATACACAAATAAATTGAGCAAATTACAAATAAACAACTAAAGTAAATTATTAATTAAATCAAAGTTGATTTAATTAATATGAAGCTTGACTTCTGTTGACTTTTACGTTGACCGTTGACTTGAACAGTTGACTTTTTAAGAAAACGTCTTCGGTCTAAACTTGCAAGCCTCGATCATCACAACCCGCGTCTCTGAATCAAATCACAATGGATTCTTGAACCGAATTATTCGAGAATAGATTTGATGGCGTCAGTCACACATATTATTAGTTCCAACATTTTATAAATTTATAAAAATTAATCAACCTACAACTAGAAGAGTTGGGTGAATGTGGTGTTGACAACAAGCCTAGTCTAGGTGGTTATTGTTTAGCATGCAAGTGCAAGTTCCCATGATGGTTTAGCTCTAACCAAAGGGTATTAACCCTTAATTAGACTATAAGACCAAGCCCTCCCTTCACTTGTTCCCCACACCACAAACACACTTGCTCCCACTCTCTCCCTCTTGTCTCCCTTGAACCGGCCACCACCCCCGCCGGTTACCCCCTGCCGCCGGCTGCTGCTATCTCCGGTCACTGCTCCGCCACCCCAAAACCACCGCCGGACCACCCCACTCCGCCGGACCACCACCAAAATCCCTCCTCTCTTCCCGGTTTTCTTCCTCACCCATTGTGAGTGTTCTAAACCCCATTTCTCCTATGATTTCTACATACTTTATCACCCAAGAAAACCCACCAAGTCTTGACAATGAACATAAATCACCTACACTTTTGTTAGTCATCAATCTAATCTCTTCTTTATCCCCATTCTTCTTTGATCTTAAACATTTCCATGGTGTTCTTGGAACTTAAACTAGCCATGGAAATGGGTGAAACACACCTAGAAATCTATTGAAAGTATGGGTGTGCACCAAGATCACCATCTCTAAATCTTATGTTAGTTGGGTTAATTTTCTTACTTGAGGACAAATCCCTAATATCCAAGAACACACATAGATGAGTTCATGTTCTTGTTCTCTTGTGAAAAATAACCCACACTTATAAGAGTTAGTAAAATTATAAAGAAATAACTAACAAAAGTGGAACATTAAAATGATGTTAACTAACAATCTATTTATGTTTATATGTATTTGTCCTAACACTAAAATGTGTTAGTAGATTTCATTATTATTTGATTGTCCTAACACTAAAAGTATTAGTAGATTGCATTTATTTAATTATTTGGTCCTAACACCATGTGTTAGTAGATTGTCTTTATTTTAAATACTTGGTCCTAACACAAAGTGTTTGTAGATATGAACTCATAATCATGCTATAAAAATGCTAAGTAAATGAAAGGATATGATAAGCATGTTAATGGACTTATTGAAACTAGATTAAAATCATGGTAACTTTTATATATTTTGACATGTTAAATAACACTTAAAAAGAAAATGAAAGATTTGCTTGAAATGGTATATATCACATTAAGTGTGTTATAAAAATCTTTCAAAGACAAAAAGAAAATATTTATTTTTTACTAAAAAATGGAAAGAATATAATTTATGTCAAATGATTAATTTGACATAAATACTTGGATTTGTTACAAGTTTTTAACCATTAAAAGCTTGTTATCAAAATGGAAGTTTTCTATAAAAAGACATTCTAGAAATAAATATTACTATAAAAGGTTTTTATAAAAATAATCAAAAGGCAAGAAAATGACTTTAAATATTTTTATGAACTTACAATATTTACTTTGATGAAACCTAAGTAATCAAAAATGAAAATACGTTACGTAGTAATAAAACCGGGACCACACGACGATATACGCGAAAACGTAAATGTTAGAGATTATAAACAAAATTTCTCATCATGTATTATAAAGACAACTTTTATAAATCCAAGTGCCGTTACGATATTTTTAAAATGTTTAAGGAAATAAATATTTCATGACAATGAAATATTAAAAGATTTCGAAGTTATAAGATGTTGTAATTAAAAATGAAGCTTAAAATCCTTTTATTACTAAAATGAAATAAATAATTATTCTTGAGTAATAATTATTTACAAAATGATTTAAACCATGTTTTATCCACCAAGTATTGTAAATCATAATTATTAAAAATAATTATAACTTACATGATTAACAAATCAAACACAGTTATTTAGTTAAAAATAGTTATACGACCTCATGAAAATTATAATAAACATTATTATTTTTAATTCGATGTTCAGGAATTGATTGAACTATTAAAGGTTTAATCTTTGATTATATTTATGGAACATAAATATAAATCATCACGAAAGTATTTATTTAATAAAAACAAGCTAACGGATTTTCAAACGAATACAAACGGGATTAAAATGTCAAGACTTGACCAGTATCACTTGGGTGACTTATGTTACTCAAATGATTGTAGACCTTATGCATGTGCCTATTTAATTATTTAGGACGTTACGTGCTACCGTGCCTACAAAGTTTATTACCACCTACCTGCTGAATCAGTGAGTTTCACGGTCCCTTTTCTTTATAAACTGTTTTTTACTTTGGGGGAGAAATCATGAAATCTGATAAATGCTTTTTACTTAATATTATGGTTTATCTGTTAGCCGTATGACTGCTTGTTCTCTTACTGATTGCCCAATTATGGTACATTATCGTTATAAACGTTTGTACAACTGTATCCCATCATTAACTGATTTCAATTAGTTCTGTACGAAACGATAGCTAGTGAATAGATCTATTTGGGTTGACAACCCTGCCCTAACTGGTAGCTCCAGTTCTGACTCCGGATTGTCTGGGGGTACACGTCAGTTATTCTGCTATGTTCAGTATCTCTCGGGCGAGATACTATGAGTGGGTAAACCGTTAGTATTTGAAATCAAGGTTCGGGTGAGTTCATACAACCACAACGGTAAACCAATGTAATATTTAAGTATACTGAAACTGTTTTACCAACTTTAAACGTAGAGTCATAAACCTGTGAACCTCACCAACTTTATGTTGACCTTTTAAACTCATGATTTCTTAGGTAATTGATGCAGACGACGGAAGGCATGCAAATGGGGCTTCAACATGCTATCGGACCTGCTTACGGAGTCATAGTCCCAACTATCCTAATAACATGTTTTTTTTATATTAATGTAGGACTTTATGATTTTCAAATGTAAGACATTATCGTTTCCACCACCCTTTCCGCTGCAATGAAATTATGTGATGTTGGGCTTCCTTTATGCGTCTAATAAGGTTCGATTCAATCTTTAATTTAGCTAGATAACCATCAGACTTATTAAACTGTAACCCAATTCCCATTTTGTCTAAGTCCGATAATATCCGAGGTTGGATGTTAAGGCATGCCAACCCACCAGAATTTTTCCTGCTTAACGCATCTGCCACCACGTTCGCCTTACCAAGGTGGTACTGAATGTTGGCGTCATAATCCTTAAGGAGTTCTAACCATCCTCTCTGCCTCATATTCAATGCCTTCTGTGTGAATATGTACTTGAGCTCTTATGGTCGGTGAAAATGTCGCATGTCTCGCCATACAAATAATGTCTCCATATCTTAAGTGCGAAAACAACAGCAGCGAGCTCTAGATCATGCATCAGATAGTTTACCTCATAAGGCTTAAGTTTTCACGAAGCGTAGGCAATGACTTTTGCATGTTGCATGAGGACATAAACTAACTCTTTCTTTGAGGCGTCGCTATAAATCTGAAATCCGCATGAACCTGAAGGGAGAGTAAGAATAGGGGCAGACACCAATCTCTTTTTCAGCTCTTCAAAACTCTTTTCTCTTTTTTCATTCCAGACAAAGTTTACCTCTTTTCTCATAAGCTGGGTGAGAGGTAATGCCAAGATAGAGAATCCTTTAACGAAACGTCGATAATAACCTGCGAGACCGAGAAAGCTTCTAACTTCAGTAACTGTGGTCGGTCGAGGCCATTTCGTGATAGCTTCCACCTTTGACGGATCCATAGTGATACCCTCAGCGGACACAATGTGGCCTAGGAATGCTACTTCTTCTAGCCAAAAGTCGCATTTACAAAACTTTGCATATAACTTTCTCTCGCGCAAGATCTGTAAAACGGTGCGAAGGTGGTCTTCGTGCTCTTATCTGCTTTTAGAAAATACCAGAATATCATCAATAAACACGATCACGAAACGGTCCAGATACTCGTGAAATACTCTGTTCATAAGGTCCATAAAGACAGTTGGAGCATTTGTCAAACCAAACGCCATGACTAGGAACTCGTAGTTGCCATAACGTGTTCGAAATGCTGTCTTAGGAATATCTTCATCTTTGACCCTCAACTGATGGTAACCCGATCGGAGATCTATCTTTGAAAATAACTTTGCTCCCTGAAGTTCGTCGAAGAGGTCGTCTATACGCGATAACGGATGTCGGTTTCGGATGGTGATTTTGTTGAGCTCTCGATAATCAATGCAAAGCCGCATACTACCATCATTCTTCTTCACGAATAATACTGGCGCTCCCCACGGTGAAACACTAGGTCGAATGAATCCGAGTTCCAATAATCCTTGCAACTGCTCCTTTAACTCCTTTAATTCCAATGGGGCCATACGATAGGGTGCCTTAGAGATAGGTTCGGATCTAGGAATCAAGTCAATGGTAAACTCCACTTCACGTTCGGGTGGTATCCCTGGTAGTTCTTCTGGAAAGACATCAGAATAATCTCGAACTATAGGGAAGTCTTCAATGCGAGGTGAATCCATCGATGTATCCTTGATGGAGGCTAAGAACCCTTCATAACCGCGTGATATAAGCTTTTGAGCCTTGAGCGCAGAAATAATATTGATGGACTTTCGAGGCTGAGTCCCTTGGTAAACAAACGCAGGATGCTGAATATCGCCGAAGATAACTCGTCTAGTGTCACAGTCGATGGTCGCTCGATGCATAGCTAACCAGTCCATACCTAGAATGACGTCGAAGTCTCCCACTTGCATAGGAAGAAGATTCACTTTACGAACAATATTTTCAATCACTAACGGAAAATCTCTATACACATGAGTAATAACAGAAGAATTTCCCATGAGCGAGGAAATAACAATGGCGGGGTCCAATAGAGAAGGCATACTTTTGAGATGCTTAGCAAATACTTGTGAAACTACAAAATGGGTTGCCCCAGTATGAAATAACACATATACGTCACGTTCAGCAAGACAAACAATACTCGAAACAGTACCTAGTCAGGGATAATTAATAAGATACAATAGATCATAGGGAATAGGATAACGAATATGCAAATCATGATTGTTGAGAATGAAGAACATTGCAAAATGTACCTGGGGCATTAGCAGCTTCCCCAGCAGTCAGTGTGAACACTCGTCCTCTAGCGGTGGCACATTAGCTCCTCTAGGATTTCCTTCAGCTCGGTCATTATTTTTGGGGCAGTTTCTGATCATGTGCCCCATCTCTCCACAGCGAAGACAAGCTCCTAAAACTCGACAACAAACACCTGGATGGTGTTTGTTACAATGGTTATACATAGGATGCTGTGTAAGAGTAGGATTTCCCCTCTGGTTCAAGGGTTGAGCATTGATAGGCTGCTGGTACGGTTTATTCTGGCCCTGGTTTTGATTCTTACCCTTCCATGATTTCGAATTATTTCCTTGAGTACGATGTTCATTTGAATTTGGAGTAGGGCCCTGAGATGACGACTGACTAGAAGACTAAACACGATTTCCGTCTCTATCTCTCTTCTTACTATCCGATTCGGCTTAGAAATTCCGTTCTCTCCATATCCACTCTCTTAGCAGCCTTAACAACATCAGCAACATTCGCAAATGTCGAATGTATGATTGCCCTTGGAATTCGATTACATACAGCCCATTGGTATTTCTCCGCTTGTTCCTCTGCAGTGCCAGCAGAAGCCCCAAGGAACCTATTAAGTCTATAAAAACGATCGGTGAAATCTGCAAGTGACAAATCACTCCGTTAACGAATATTAGAGTATTCGTGTTTGTAAGCCCTAAATCAACATTTGAAAAGTATTTGTCCAAAAAGATCTCACAGAAGTTAGCCCAAGCTAATGTCTCTACAAACTGCTCTCCACCCCTTTCTTGTAAGACTGACTCCCACCAGTTTTGAGCATCCTCCTCTAGCTTATATATAGCCAACCTGGTTTTGTACTGGTCTTCAATCCCGAGTACCCTAAATATTTTCTGGATGTGAGAGATCCAATCCTTGGCCACAGATGGAGTTGATGCTTTGGTAAATGTTCTAGGCTTCTGTTTCTGAAACTTCTTAGCCAAAAGTGTATTCCATTTGGATTTGCATCAGGGTTCGGGTTCGGATTCGGATTCGGGTTCGCATTCTGCACCGCATTCAATGGCAGGTAACATCGTAGTAAGGGCTTGATTGATCGCAGCCATGAGCTCCGGATTAGGCTGACCTGATCCACTAGAAGGAGCGTGACGGGGAGGCATCTAGATGTAAGAACATATCCGGATTATTCAGAGCAATACAGAGCATAAGATCAAGTCATAAAACACTGAAAATAATTCCTAACCCAAAGTCTACCCAATCCTCACATGACTTTTAATTAGTTTAAGTTTTATACAGGAAAGATCCGAAGCTCTGATACCATAATTGTAACACCCCAACCCGAATAGGGCCGACGTGTCACTCATATAGTAAACAGAGATAGCAACAATTCAAAAATAATTAATTCAATACTTATAATACAAAAAAAATCAAGGTTTTTAAACAAAAACATGTCAAGTTTAAAGAAAGAAATAAGTTAAAATAAATAAAGTTTTAAAAACTCTTGCACTTTTCTCGTCCTAATCAGTTTTACTCTCTCTTGATATCTTTCCCTTTTTTCCCAGAAGCACCTGTCATAATAATAAAGAAGTCACAAGAAAAAGAAAAATGGCTGAGCCAAAAATTGCTCAGTAACGGTGGAACAATAGCAGTACAATGAGGATAAAACAAATATACGACTCAGAAGAAATAAATGAGACATATTAATAAGGATATACCCATGTGAGCCAGTAACAGTAACAGTAACAATAACAATATGTACATTGGCTGCAGCCCTAATGTACCAGTAATGTGCTTTGGGAGTGTAAGCACACACACCTAACCAATTCACCAATAACAATAATTTTCCTAGGATCGATCCATACGCCTCTAATTAACTAACTAGTGGAGCAACTTAGCACATCATTAACTACTTCAAGACGCCGTGGCTAATCGCTCTGCCACAGATAGAGCACGTCAAAAAGTGCCACAATTGACGCCCTATGGTCCCCATAGGTGGATGTGCTCGGGTATTGAGCCCAAATAAACGGTAACATATACAAGTCAACACAATAGTATCGGCAACCTTAACTCTAAGGTATAACAATGTTTATATCCAATGGGAACATGCGATAATGAGTATAATGGAACTATTCTATCGCATGTAAACAATTCAATAATGAAATACAATGCCTTTTAACATTAATCAATGAAACGGTATGACACTAATCAATGAAACGGTTCAATAAGGCAGTTATGATGAAAACTCTTAAAGCAATACTCAACGAAAATAATTAAGCTACGAGGGAAAGATCGAAAAACCGCACCTTAGCTTATAGGCAAGAAAATAAAAGGAAATGCTATGCCGGTGTCAAGAATCACGAGGAGCTATAGTTAATCTCCTAATATTAATGTGTTTATATAGAAAAAAGCTCTCTCTATATATACATGTACTCAAACTGAACTGCGACTTTTGCTTGATTATAAACTGTAAAGATTAAACTTTTACAACCTGTTAAAAGCCAGTAGTATCATAATGTTTGATCAATTGGAAATTTTAAACATAAGTCCATCATGTATTCTTACTGGTATTTTGAAAGACCAAAAAGTACCCATTAAAATACTTTTTTTATTTGACCACCTAAATTCACATCACTACTAAAATAAAAAAATACATAAGGATCATCTCATAATGCAAGTGACCATGTGGGAATATATGGCATATTTCAAAAGAAAGTACTTTTTGTGCATAAGTGTGTTATACGGTACAACACATAAAGCAAAGAGACCAAATGCATATAGGGTAACCATCTTCTTCCCCACATTAACTTGCAGGTTTTTCAAGACTTTCAAAACATAACCAGAACCAATCTTGGATTACAATAATATATATTCGTGTGATCGTGAACCATTAGCATCTACTATTTTAGAATGCTTAAGCTACTTCTCTAATTTAAAACGTTATTAGATTTTTATCAAACAGAAAAAAACTATTTGACAACTACTTTTATTTAAACAAAGATAAAATGTAAAACGACCGCAACTAACCATGTATATATTGCTATATATAGATATGTAAAGTTGACAGTAAAAATCGTCAATGGATTAGTACCTCGCTTAAACAAGACAGTATGTCACAGGAGTCGGAGTTGCTAAGCGGACAGTCGTATTTGAATGGAGATGGATGCCTGGCAGCGGTGATTCGGTGTATTAATCGTCATATTGTTGACTTAAGAACGCAGAAAATCGAATGAAAACAGAGACGTACGGTTTACCTCGGTTTCAGATTGGCGATAACGGGCGATACAACGTGACCGGTGCTCCGAGCAAGGTGGAGATGGATGGTTATACGGTACCGGTGAGACTTAGCGGTGATGAACGTGGGTGTTATTTGATGCATCACCAAGTTATGAAGGCAAGAAATCGTACGAAAACGAAGTCATATGGTTACCGCGGTTTGAATCGGTGGACAGTCAATTCCTTGCTGATAGTGTTGTGGTGGTGGTTAGCCGAGGTTTCTTCACGGTGGTGCGCTACGGTCGTACGTGGCTTCCAAAAACAAAAGAATCGACTGAAGGCGAGGAGACCAGTAGTTGATGGGGAGTTTAAATTGTGAATCGATTAAGGCTGAGGTATAAATAGTGATCGAATACGTGGATAAGGATCGACTTCTTGGTTTAGTTGTTGAAGAGAATCAGAGACCGACTCAATCTGAGACGTATTTTAAGGATCTTTTGGTTCTTAATATTTTGACATTGAAAGTTAAAATTGGATAGTGAATCGGATGGGGGAACATGGTCGTAAGTTGAGTAATATTTTGTATTTATTTTTACAAGCAAATTTCATTTATCATTATCTATTAGTATTTTTATTTATTAATTATGATTATTATTATTATTATTATTATTATTATTATTATTATTATTATTATTATTATATATATATCAATTGAAATTGCTTAGGTGTACACTGAATGTGCACTGTTCATGCCACATGGCATGTTTGTGATTTGCTAGATTGGACGGTGCCTTTTCTTTATTTCTTTAATGACTATATCTCAACAACCCACTGTTTTTTGTAGTTACTGTGAGCAGATAACAATATTTATAGAGATCTTTTTCTTTATCTCAACAACCCACTGGTTTTGTAGTTACTGTGGGTGGATTACCCACTGGTTTTGTAGACACCGTGGGCAGATTTAGGGTTTGAAGAGCCATATATTGATCTTTCTCTTAATCGCCGGTACAACTTCTGTGCTCACCTTTCCGGTGATGCGACGGATCTCCGACCACTGTGCTCGCCGTCGCAATTGTTGTGCCATCGTTCGTCGGTGGTTAGCGGCGGTTTGAGTACTATGGGTTGCTTTAGCGGTGGATCTAACTCAATGTTGTAGATCTCTGGCCATTGTGCTCACCGTCGCAGTTGTTGTGCCATCGTTCTCCGGTGGTAAGCGACGGCTTTGAGTACTATGTGCCACTTTGTTTATATCGTTCTCCGTTTCTTCCATTTTCGTTTCTTCCATGAACTCTTTAAAGCTTTCATGTCTTGGCTTTGGTGGACGGTGTGTCACACTGCCGCGGTCGCCTTGACGACAAATGGTGATGGCCGGTTTCACGGTTTGTCTTGCTGTCTTGAGGGCAAACGATGGTGATGGCCGGTTTCATGGTTTGTCTTGCTGTCTTGAGGGCAAACGATGGTGGTCGTTGGTGCCGCCGCCTACGGCATGCAGTGATTCCCAACTCCCGGAAACCATACTTCCGATGGAATATGACGTCCCTACTCGCGATCCTCTCAATTTTCCAACACCGATACGCTCCATCTTATCCCTATGGTGAAAATACGGTATGTACTCCGCACAAATCAGATCTAAACCTCTGTTTTATGTGACGATGGTTTAAATACAATTTCAATTCACTTATGGGTGGTGAAACAAAAATTGATTTGAGAATTTAGTTACAAACCCTAAACCTCCGTTTTTTTAAACAAATCAGATCTTATCCCTATGGTGAAAATACCGTATGTACTCCATCTTATCCCTATTTGTAACCAAGTAAATTTTGCTTGGAGATTAATTTTTGGTAGGCTTGCTGTAGCAATATCTCAAAGTTAATAGTGGCAACTTAAAATTTTCTATGGTCACTGTTGTTTGCTTTTCAGTGCAATGATTTGCAGGCCAATTGTGATGAAGTTTATAGGTCCATTATCATGAAGTTTAGAAAGATGTTGAAGATGTATTGGTATGCTTTATCTTTTTTGGACAGTCTCACTCCCACTATATACTGATAAATTACATGGAAAGATAATCTACAGTTTAATGTAGGAAGAGGAACAAATTATTATAAACATTGAACACACTTGAAGAATTTGCTCTAGGCATTCAACAATGTGTCATCAGTTGTTTCAATAATTTTTCCCTTCAAGCTTCCTATTATGTGTTAAGTTTCATCAGAATAAACATAATTTACAAATACTTCAAAAATTTGAACAAAAATTATATGCAATTTAGGCACCCCAGCACCTATCGGTGGTGGGGTCTGAAGAAGTGGAGCAAATTCTCTTTAGAAACTCTGGTTAAGAAGTAAGATGTTTGTAAAGAAGCATGAATGCTAGATCAAAAAGATGGTTACGAATTGTTAATTCATTTGGAAGTATCTAGATTTTGGATTGTTTTGTGATAAAGTTGTTGTGCTATTCAGTTTATTAATGAATCATTGTTATATCCACTGTCCAAAGTCATTACTATGTTCTACTTGATGTTCTTGAGATAGGGATGGGTGTTGTGCTCACTTCCACTTGATAGAGTTCTTTAGTTTTTCCTCAAGAAAATTATAGAACAATGAGGCAATCAAAGTTTTGATTTTTCACAAGACCAAAAGTCAGAGTATGATGTATTTGATTGACTCATAAACTGCTAATGGAAATCATATCAAATGTTTTATGCTATTTGTAACCGTTTTGTTCATTCTTTATGGTTTCGTATTGACTATAGCTTTCTGTTGGTTAATTTATTTCTTTATTTATGCAGGTTGTAGGTATAAGGCTTATGTGAAAAAAATATCATATATTTAATCAAGAACGTTTGCTCAGGATACAAGGGACTTGGTTGCATTTTTGCAATACCATGGTTCTAGGTAAAACATTGCAGGTATCACGATAATTAGCCTAATTTGAAATTGATATATGGTATATTAAATAGTTTTATACTTACTTTTCCTTTTAGACCTGGAGGTGTTTTTGAAATCATTATAGGTGTTGAGCAAATTAGTAACTTCAAACAGAATGAAGGGATTCAAACCATTAGCACTTAATTTTCAATTTGACTTGAAAGTATGAGTTTGTTATTACTCTATGAAAAATGATGTGTTTAGGTGGCTCCATATATTAAAAATACCACATAACTGGATTAGAAAGTGTTAAAAGAGATTATGGGTAAATATTTGTGATTGTTGATAGTAATTTTAAATAGATTTATGAAATTATAAATAATTTTATACTTAATTTTCGTTTCAGACCTGAAAAGGTGTTTTCGAAATTGTTAAAGGTAATTATGAACATAATTAATGCCTATGCTGCAATTTAATTTGTTGCAACTAATTTTTGGTGTCAGGTCACATCAAGGCATCTTCGTTGTTGATCGACATTCTCTCTTTATGGTTAGTATTCTTCTTTGTTCATAAAACTTTAGACTTACCTTTAAATCCATACGCCTATGAATGTGCGGCTTTTTTCTTTACGTTATTCCATGCTCTTCGACATTTTTTATGGCTTCACTTTCTCTTTCGAAAAGAGAAAAGCTCTTAACTTGCTTTGTTAAAGAAATTTTGGCTACTTTTTCAAATTCTTTAGGAAATATAGGACCGTTTGATTATCTTCTAATTAGGATAGTTTGATGACAGTTTGATTATCTATGTTGGGTGCTTTTCTAATTTTGGCTACCATACAAATGACACCATTTTTGTTTTTTCATTGTTTGACTATCATTATTATATGGTTAAGCTCATGTGGTTGGTTTCAATGATCAGACATACTAAATATATCTTGATTCGATTTTGCATTTTATATATACATATATATTAGGATTTACATGATAGAGGATTTAGTACTTCACCTTAGCGGTTAGCTTTTTCAAGAATGTTGATTTTCTGGGTTTTTATCATTGAATTATATGTTGGTATTCCAGACACATTGGTCCGTTTGAAGAACTACAGTAGTCTATAAGGTTGTAAGATTTCTAGATACACTTTTGTAGTGGGTCATGTTTGATTAATAATTCATATCCACTTACCTTATAGAAGCAATATACGAAATGGGTCCTGCAAAAAGATAAACAAAGACAAGCAAGACTAACAACATTCAAGTTTGCAGCCATCACCCCTTTTGAACATGTCTTCTTAGCGTACCTTTAATCAGAAATCGAATTTAAATAGGTGTCTAATGTGTTTCTTTATTTGGTCTCAGGCTCTGTTTTAGGAATTTGGTGCACGAGTTCATTAGTGATACCAACTTAATTTTTGTTACAACAACATTCAGTCAAATTGGTTAGTTTTAAACACACCGGTACTCTTTTGAAATTATTTTAATATACTAGCTTTAACTTTCAATTTGGCACACTTGATTATTTTCATTATTATTTGATTCATAGAGAGAGGCATCCATCATGACAAGGTTAAACATCTTATAGTCCCACTGCAAGTTATAAAATCAGTTGCTGCTAACTTTGATGACAACAATATTATCGAAGTAGTGGATTTGGGAAACCGTACAAAGGAAAACTTGCTCTCTTTAAGCATAGAAGAGTGGTTGCTATTGCCATTGCCAAGTTTGTGATTGGGTTACTTTTGACTTCATACATGTGTTGCTTTATCACTTTTTCAAGCTATTTGAAAAGTCACCTAATTGTTACCTTTACTATAGCCAGGTGGCCCGCCGCAAAACGCACGTTCCGATGGTCGCAAAAGTATTATGTCGGCTATGGTGACGTGAAGGCTGGGGTTTCCGATGACCCCTTGAAATCGCCGGCAAGGATTCCTTATGAAATATATCTCCGATGTAGGACTCCGGTAACGTCGAAGCGACCGTACGGTTGCTCCGTTTCTGTCGAGGAAACTACGTCTGTGGATTTTGCTTCGCCCTCTCTCTCTCCAACTGCGTAGCGAAAGATCCGGCTGCGGCCGCATTTGCTGCCGGACTTAGATGCCTCGGTTTGTGTGGTGGCGATCTTTTGCTCTGTTGTTCAGTAGCATCAACGGTAGTCGGCTTTGGTTCCGATGGACACTAACCGGCTTTCGTCACTGTTGCTCCGGTTCTTTTACGGCAACCGGTTTTTTTCGGCGTCGATGTCGGACCTAGATTCCGGTGATTATATATATATATATATATCAATTGGAATTGTTGATGTGTACACTGGTAGGGCACTGTTCATAACACATGGGTTGATTTAATTTGTTCAAGTGGGCGGTGGGAGGTGGCCAACGGTTTCTTGAAAGCTGGCCATGAATGATGGTGGTTTTTGTTTCGCGATGATCTTACTGCCATGGTGGCAATGACATTTGCTACAGCTTTGTCCCTTCATTTTTTACAAGAATCTTCGTTGGTTAAATGGCTATGATGATTATTTATTTCAAAAGTCATTGAAATCCATGTGTAGGCGTGGCAATTTCTTTTGCAGCCACCGTGGGTTTATGATTATTTCTCTTACAAATCTGAGCCAAACTAAAAATTTAACCATAAAAAATATGTTATATTTTCTATCTTCAAAACTCATTCTGAAAAAAAGCTTCTGAGAAATTACTTTTTCGATGAGGTTAAAAACCTCATTCTTTGGTAACTAACACACATTTAAGGAATATTATTAACTAAAATAGAAAAGATGGACAAAATCAGATGGTGTGCTAATTTCCATGTATAAAAGATCTTATATTAACCATTAGTCGTTTATTTAGTTTTTTAATATAGTTTTTTAATGTCAAAAGTTGGTTTTTATTTACTTGATGATGGTTTGGAATTCCATTGGTTGGATTTTATTTACTTGATGGTAGTTTGGAATTCTGTATGGTTTCTATCACTGGAAAATTGGCTGTCATGATTACTTTTTTCTAATCTGAGCCTACATGATTGAAGATTTCATGGAACATTACCATGATGAATGACGATGATGAATGCATTTCTGAGTCAAAGTTACAAATCGATTTCGTTATTTGTTACTTTTCTAGATGGTTTACTCAAGGCTATGAGGAAATTTTTCTGAGCCTGTCACCACTAACAAAATCATTTTTTTGTTTGTTTTATGAATATTTACAGAACCATATCCTAAACTCAATTTTGTAAAGCCGTGTAAATACTTTTGAAAATAAGGTAAACCAAAGTAATTATAAACTTTAATATTCATGACTTAAGTCTTCACCATCGGCTGAGAGATGTGAAGTAAATATAAAGAAGAATACAATCATACAAGTTTGAATGTGTATATGTTATAAGATAAGCAATAAACTTACGAAAGTCTGCTGATAATAGTAAGTTATCCCTTTAATCAAAAAAATACTTTTACTAACTTATAACATTCAACATCGAATTTATGATGAATAAATTTATGTTACAAAGATTACAATGTATAAAAACCATAATTCATATAGTATCTTTTATTTCTTAAGTTTATTAAAATTTTGACAATATACTTAATAACGTTAAAACAAACATATACTATTTAATATCAAATTTACGATATACAAATTCTACCTAGAAGCCACATTAAGACATAACAAAGAAATCTCATTGTTTCTCTTTCAAATAAAGACTTTAACTTCTTAAATATTATTTTGCACCTCATATTACGATCGGTTTAAACTTCTCGCCCGCGGCAAAGCGCGGGTCGAAGTTCTCGTTATTATTATTATAAAATATCCGGCATTTCAGGGGCCTTGAAACTCACTTGATCAAGGTGATGATGAAACCTGTATCGCCCTGGATGTAGCAAATAAAACAATGTCCTATAATAAATAATAAGACAATTTTAAGGTACTGTTTCAGTTGGACAACGTTCAGTTACCCAAACGATCCTGGTCGAGTCTTGACATAACATTCCCGTTTGTATTGTTTGGAAAGCCCATTTGGAATATTTATCGTTTAAATTAATATCTAGGTTAATGAATATATTTATAGTCGAATAAATATATAACTTGTAAAAATAGTTATAAATCAAATAATTACTTAAAATTTATGAAAAATATATATATTCAGATCAAGTTTTGAACATCGAGACAAATAATAAAGTATTTTATTATTTGAAGTCACGTTATATATCTTAAGCTTGAGTTCATAATTATAGACAATGATTATATATAAGTCATAGAAATATTTATGCAACTAAATATATATAACTTATAGAAATGATATATGTTTCAATATTCTCAAGATTTTAGAAAAAATATAAATCTTTATATTTTATAGAAATTTAGTTGTTGGCTTTGCCGCTATAAGATTTTAAAATGTGATATTTGTGTGATGCATTTTTAACACTTTTAGGAAAATATATTTGTAACAATATATAAGTTTCACGTTGAGTAAGTTAAAAATATAACTACGTATATTTTTAGGTCCAACGTCTAGAATTAATATATTATATATATAAGTATTCCGTTAAGTAATAAGATATGAAAACTAATATTTAAGTCCTTCAATATAACTGGGTTGTAATAACTTTAAATAAATATTTCAAGTTATTAAAAAAATGAGATCCAAAAATATGAGCGCTTAGTTATTAATTATGAGTCCAAACGCTCGGTATTTAAGAATATATACGTTTTATAAAAATTAAACTTATCTTTTTGTATAACACATAGTCAAAATATATTCCTTTGTCCAAAATATAGCCGTTTATATATTTTTAGTCCAATATGTCACTTTGACGGTCTCCGAGTCAGTTTTTATACCGATTAGTTTATAAGCTTTTTAGTACTCACAACGATTGTCAAATATATATTGTGACCTATGTTCTTAAATATTAACGTAAGTTCAATATTTAGGACGGTTTGTTCATTTATATATATTTAGTGGGTGGAGTGTCAAGACTCGTTTTGGGTGATTATAAATACCGAAAACGAACAACGAAAATTATTAAATTGAGAAGTTTAGACTTTTACCTCTAGCACTAGGCTAGGTGATGAACCAAAAGAGGCGAGAATATCTCCGTAGACCCGATCGAAAAATATCGAGTTTTTAAAGTTTGACCCGAAAGGTAAAGTGGCCTTTTGCGGGCTAGTTTTCGGTGGTTTACACTGATCATTAGGGGCAAACGTTGACGCCGTTTGGGAGGTGGCCGAGTGGACTAGCCGTTGGTGGTGAAACGGTGGTACTGCGGTGGTCCAATAATGGCGTAACGGTGGTGTAAAAGTGGCTACTGGAGCTGTTTTGCACCAAAACAAAAGAAAAGAAAATGCGTCTGATTTAGATCGAAGGGTCTGGACTGTTTGGATTTTTCTTTTCTATTTTTCATTATATATATATATATATCTGTGTGTGTATGTGTTTTGTTCGACCAGACTGAAAAGAAAAAGAGAGATGAGTCGGGGGTGATCGATGATGATGATCGCGATGGTGAAGGTTAGGGTGGTGGTGGCGGCTATGGGGTTCACGGGTGGCGGGACTGTGGTGGTGGTCGATGTTGATGGTGATGGCGGATGATGATGGTTGTGGTGGTTGATGATGATGATGACGAAGGTGGTGGTGATGGCGTTGGATGATGATGACGAAGATGGTGGTGATGGCGTCAGATGATGATGACAAAGGTGGTGGTGAAGGCTGATGGTGGTGATGGCGTCGGGGCTGGGATGATGATGGTCGTTCGTGGTTGTTGGTGGCGGTGGTTGATAATGGTGATGATGGCGGTGGAGTTCGATGATGATGATGGTGGTGGCGGCTTCCGGTTATGAAGGGGAAGAGGGGGGCCGTGGGCTCCACTTCCAGCGGCGGGAGGTCGCCGGTTTCACCGAGGGTGGCGGTGGGATGCGCCAACCGAGAGAAGGAGGGAGAAGGAGGAAGGGAGGTGTGGTGATCTCTTGAGTTTGTGGTGGTTTTTATAGGTGAAGTGGTGCGTGAAGTTGGAGGATAGGAGATGGTGGGTTGAGAGTGCAGGAAGGTTAAGTGAAGAAGTGAATTAGCATGTGCTTATTTTTCTAACTCTACTTAGGTTAGAGGCTAACCATAGTTTAGGTAATTAGGTGGTGTAGTTAGGAGGTTTAGGTGGTGTTAATTTTTATAAAAGTTAACACGTTTCTTAATTATTTTATAGAATCTACCAATATAAATATAGTGTAATCATATAATAATTAATTCAAAGTTGGCGGAGACTTTAAATAGGCCGAAAATATGGAAACGGTTGTCGGGCAGGTACATTTCGTGTCAGGCCTGTATGCGAGGCTTTCTCCGATTTTCATGTAGTTCGATTCATTATTCACTAAAATTAGCCAGGACTATTATTTTTTAGTCTAAAAGTGTCAGGTGACCTGTTGGACCGTATTTTTAGGCTCGGTCCGTTTGTTTCGCGATGTTAGGCCGGACTGGGCCCAATTTGGCATATGGGCATCCCTACATGTTGATAGCTCTGAAGATGAGTTAGAATATGATGAAAATGGTAATCCGAGAGAAGATGTTAAAATTAAAGATGAAGATGAACCAGTGAATCAAGAACCAATTATGCCAGAACAACCAATTCAACAATCTGTCCTGCAACAAAAAAATCAAGAACCAATCATTCAAGATCCTATTATTTAAGATGTGAGGGTTGAACCTGAAGCTGTAAATGCTCAGGATTTGATGGATGATGCTGATGCTTCCGACAAAGATGATGATGAATCAAGTTCGTCCGATACTGAATCAAACTCGGGTGATTATGTCACAATTTTGCATAATTCCAGAGGTATTCAAGTAAAGAAAGGTTCAAAGCAACATATTGCTTATTTGAAGTCAAGAAATGAAGATACTTCAATGTATGAACAAAGAACAAAACAGTCTGCTGATCGGGATTCTGATACTAATCCATCTTACTCTCCTGCAATGGAAGGATCAGTGGCAAAGATTGTGACTGCTGATAAGGGAAAGGCCCCAATGAAAAACACTGGTAGAGTCAACATGTCAAGGCTAAAGATGATGGTGAAACGGGGTTCCTTTGTTGCTGATGCTAGAAAATCATATTCAAGCAGTCCGCCTAGTAAGAAGCAAAAGGTTACTAAAAAACAGTCTTTGGTTCCAAAGCCAACAACCACAACCACTGCTGATGTTCAAAGTTCTGGAGTTCCACCTATCAGAAAGAAAACTTTCAAATCTTCTTCAAGTACTTCTGCTACCACTACAACTGCTGCTCCTGCTTCATCTGCTATTACTGCTGTTGATTTGAAGCTTGCTCTGCATACTTCTAGACTTGATGGTCTAGAATCTACAAATCGTCAACAAGCTGAGGAAATCAAAGAGTTGAAAGATACAGTTAAATAGTTGAAAGAACGTGATCAAGGGAGAGACCGTGAGATTGCTTGATTGCAGTAGATTTGTCTTTCTCTGGGTAAGTAGTTGAATTATTTGTTAAAATATTTACCTGCTCATGGTGAGATTAGGCCCAATCCAGAAGATGCTTGTAAAGATGATGCAGATATCTCTAAATATCTGAATGATAATGATGATGAGGACCCGGAAGGAGGTGTATGCAGAGATGGTTCTGATGCTGCTGCTGGTACTTCACAACAATCAGCCGGTACATCTGCTGCGAGAGGTACATGTCAGGGGGATACAACTGGAAGAGACGTATATGATGTGACCCCGATTACCAGAGTAGTTATTGAAGGGGGGGGGGGGTATATTCATCAGTATTCAAAAGATAAACTTGCTGCCATATATGCTCTAAATGTTAAAGATGCCGACAAAGTTCCTGTGGCCGAACCATATAAAGAAAATGATTCTAGTGACGATGTTGAGTTTGAGGAGGAACATGTTGATGTTGAATATGTAACTGCAGAAGAATATCCAGATAATCCAAAAGTTTATGGAAATTTTATGATGATGATCATTCTGGTGGGTTTAATTTCTTCGGGAAGGATGATGAGGAGGAGATTGAGAAGGAGTTAAAAAAGAAGGAATCTGAAAAACAGACAGAAACGAATGAGTCTGAAAGTTTCTTGGAGGAACAAGAGAAAAGAAGATTATTTGATGAATGGATGAAGGAACAAAGAGCTAAGAAAGTACCTTCGGTGAACCCTACAAAGTCTGTAAATCGGAAGCGTTTCTTCGACAACAAAGGTGAAGCCATCGGGAATATTATCAGTTGGATGTATGATTCTCAGCTTAACTGCTATGCAATTCAGAAGGAATTTGGGGTTATCTACTTGAAAAGTGCAAAAAGATTTGATACTTGTGAGAGCTAACCCGAAAACCATTTTTAAACTATGGAGGAAATGTTTTGGCTGAATTCTTCAAGAACAAGTTACATGAAGAATGTCAAGGAAGGTTCAGGTTTTTAACTCCGCAAAGGCCAAGGTATTCAGATCATCCAACAAAGATTCATCCAAGGACCTGAAAGGCTGTAGTTGTGTTGAAGTACAAGAAGCCGATTCAATTAAAGAAGATTCATCGGAAAAAGCTTGAACAAGATTTCATTAAGACATTAAAATGGTGGTATTATGATGAATATACAGGAGAAGCAGTGATAGTGGTAAAGGAAGAGAACAAAGTGGTGAGGATTTTTGATCCGATGTGGTTAATCAACTTATCTGAAGCAGACATCGATAAACTCTATCACAACAACATATTGTATCATGTTGAGGATGCTGATCAAGCCTTACAATTTCAAAAAGTGATTAGAGTATGTTACGCTTTCAGGATTCACATTAGCAACAATAGAAACCAATTTTGGAAGAAGACTGATTCAAAAGCTTCTGAAGACTAGCATAAGACAAGGGAGAGTTTGTTAGAACAAGTTAGAGTGTCTGATGCTAGGTCTAGGCATTTTGTAAATGTAATGTTGTTTTGTAAGTTTGTATTTCAGCGTACCATTGGGCGGACCAGTTGGTATGCCGATCCGTACCAACTGGTACGCTGACAACATAAGGATAAATAGGTTAAAGTCTTTAGTTCAGAGAAGAAGAGTGAGTGCATCCTAGTCTTAAGTGTGTGTTTTCATTGGTGTTCTCTCTCTGTTTCTCTCTGTAACCGATTGCTATTGAAATCAATCAAAGAAGCGTTCATTTACCTTGTTGTTCAATGAATCGATCATATCACGCAATAGTAAGATCCGTATCGGTACTTACACTCACCTAATACACGAATGCAAGTGCGGAACTACAAGTATACATGCTCAATTAGCAAGTAATATTATAACTCTAGTTAGGTTAGAGGCTAACCATAGTTTGGGTAATTAGGTGGTCTAGTTAGGAGGTTTAGGTGGTGTTAATATTTATAAAAGTTAACACTTTACCTAATTATGTTATAAAATATACCAATATAAATGTAGTGTCATCATAAAAATAATTAATTCATAGTTTGTGGAGACTTTAAATAGGCCGAAAATGTGGAAACGGGTGTCGGGCCGGTACATTTCGTGCCAGGCCGGTATGCGAGGCTTTCTCTGATTTTCACGCAATTTGATTCATTATTCACTAAAATTAGCAGGGAATATTATTTTTGAGTCTAAAAAAGCAGGGTGACCTATTGGGCCGTATTTTTAGGCTCGGTCCGTTTGTTTCGCGGTGTTGGGCCGGACTGGGCCCAATTTGGCATACGGGCGAATCACACCGAATCGTTTTGACGTTCTGATCGAGTTGGGTTTCTAAATTATTTATGAGACTTATATATTGATAAACAAATATTGTTTTAGTCATAAATTTAATTATTTAGAAGTTTCGTCTTTTATTTATTTTATTTGCCCGCATACCGCGTTCGGAAATTAAATAATTTGTTTAAATTGTTTTAAGCTTGAATATTTTACGTAGTCAAAACTAACAAATGTTTTAAATAAAATATTCACTTAAAGTGTTCGTCGGGTGTCGGTATGACGTCTTACGACACCGTTTCAAGAAAAGAATATAAAAAGTTATTTTATATTTTATTTTTCTTATTATTAAAGTTCCACCAATCACATGGTTGAGTTTCCTTTTTGTAACGGGTATGATTTTCCAATATGAACGTGGGAATTGTCAAGGTTGGACGTTTCCGTGCATAGTGTTTACTAATACTATTATTAAATCAAGTCATGCATATGTATATACGTATATATATATATATATATATACAGTCAAAGTAACATGTTTGACCTTTGATTTTTGACGGGTTGTCACAACATCTTCTCACGAAAACCTTGGGAACTACACCTTGCCAATCCGCATGGGTCGGTTACCCCCCTTTGGGTCTGAATCACCAAAAGAGTTCACCGAGCAAATACTGAACATGCGGTTAGGGATGTTGGCAACTGATTTTTCTTTCACCGCCTTGAGTATTTCTTCCTGTTGTTTGGCAGATTGTTCTTGCTGTTTCATTAAGGCAGATAACGAGATTTGGATCTCAAATATGGCCTTACCGGGATCCTTAAAAGTAGAGTCGACCTCCTGGTTGTGAGTATTCTTCATGGTGACGAGAGAAGTTCCAACCGTCGACTGGAACGGCTCTAATACCCTTGTTAGGGTTAGAACCTTGAAGGAGAAGAAAAATATATATAGAAGGAAAGCCGATCTTCTGATTAACTCAGAATATGGTCGGCAAATTCATTAAATCAAACCAAGTTTCCCAAAAGTGCAAATCAGACCCCAAAGAAATAACTGTTGATACATGAAATGTGCGTCGTGTGAAGTATCGAGCGAAGACCAAGTTCAAGCCAATATAGGGTTGGCCGAACCTGGTCCGAACTTGAAGTTCGGACCGGCCGAACCTGGGGTTCGGAGGACGTTCGGCCAGTCGGGTATATATAGTAGTTTGGTTTCTGTGTTTAGTGGTTCTGAGCGTGTGAGCGAATCTTAAGTGTGTGTTTCTGAGTGTGTAATCTCTGTGTCAATTTTCTGTGTTTACACTGGTTGTAATTGTTCGTTTTGATCAATAAAACAATCGGTTAATTAAGTTTCGATGTCCGGATAGCTAGATTGAGTAGACGATCCGATGCTCACGCATTTTCAATAACAAAAGGCATTATGGTCATTACCTCATGCAAAATAACCAAAATAAGAAAACAGCATGTAACATTTAAAAGATTCGGCTATGAATGAAAGAAACTCGGTGTGATTATTGTTGCTGCTACTGATATTAAAGATATGAACAACATTATTATATAATATTACAATTATAAAGGATTGGTTATGAGAGTGTGTAATCTCTGTGTCGATTTTCTGTGTTTACACTAGTTGTAATTGTTCGTTTTGATCAATAAAACAATCGGTTAATTAAGTTTCGATGTCCGAATAGCTAGATTGAGTAGACGATCCGATGCTCACGCATTTTCAAGTGGTATCAGAGCTTTCTGGTTCACTCTACTGATCTGTGGTTGCTTTTCTCGGATTATTGAGCGTTTTTGAAGTTTTTTTAAGTTTCATTACGTGTTTTCTATCATTTCTCACGGGTGTTTTGTGCCAAAACTGTTTCTAAACCATTTTCTATCAGTTTTTCTCGTTCACCATATCGAGTTTTGTCAAAATCCGTCCGTTTTTGCGAGTTTTCGAAAAATGTCTTCGAGGTTCGGAGGTTACTGGGCAAGCTCGGAGTAACCGCTCCGAACTTGAAGTTCGGAGGTGTCTCGGAGAGCGTTCGGCGAGAGTTCGGTGGTAGATCGGTCAAGGTTCGGAGTTTTTGCGTTCGGTCACAAGTTCGGTCGAGGTTCGGACATTATATTTAGGTTCGGAGCTAGTTCGGTGTGAGTTCGGAGCTTGACATAGATTCGGACAAGGTTCGGTGCTAGTTCGGAGGCTGATTTAGGTTCGGACATAGTTCGGAGTAGGTTCGGACGTCAGATTTGATTCGGAGCAAGTTCGGAGGGCAGAATTTTTCAAATTTTCAACGATGTCGGAATTTCAAGCTTTTGCCGCAATGCAAAGCGCGATGCAAACCATGTTAAATTTTGACAATGAAATTGGAACAAGTCAGAAAGTTCCCAAATTGTTAAAGCTTGAAGATTACCAAAATTGGAAGAAACGATTTTCTGCTTATATTAGCACGAATGACATTGATTTATGGATTCCAATTCGAAAGTTGTATGAACGACCAATGGAAGATGGAGATCTTAAAGAAATTCAAGACTTCGATGGTGATGAAAGAAAAAGTTATGAGCTTGAAAAGAAAGTTTATGGTTATCTTACTATGGCTTTACCTACTGAATTGCTTCATCAATTTAGCACTTGCAAGAAATCTAAGCAATTGTGGGATGCTTTATCCGCAAGATGTGAAGGAAATGCTGATTATAAGAAGAGTCGAAAGAAAGTTTTGAACAAAGAATTTGATAATTTTCAGAATTATGACAATGAAAACATTACTGCTCTAGTTTCAAGATTTTCACATTTGATTAGTGAATTGAAGGTTGTTGGAATTGAAAAATCTGATGCGGATTTAAAGGAAAAGATCATGGAAGCTTTACCTGAAAAGTGGGAAAATTATGTTTTGCTACTCACTCATGACAAAGATTATCCTGCTTTAACATTTCACGAGCTTACTGGAAAACTTCATGCCCGGGAAATGGAAATGTTAAACAACAAAAAGTCAAGTGTTACTTTACAGAATCCGGAATTGTATCATGGTGAAAATTCAGCAAGCATGAATGCTAAAGCTAAACCAAATTTAAGTTCTGCACCAAGTGTTGCTTTTCTAGCTGGAGTTTCAAGAAATTCTGATAATAATTCTTCAAGAGGTTGCAATTTCACAATTCCGAATATTTCAAATCAAAGTGCTTTCTCGGCTGAATCAACGGAGGATTGTGCCAAAATGATTTCTGCATTGATTTCATCATCTTTTGGTCTGATTCTCAAAAATGTTGCTGATGCAAAGTTAACCAGTGAGGATCTTGAAGAACTTGATGATGATCAATTAACTGAATTGGATGTTTCGTGGCAATATGCTATGTTATGTCAGCGGTCAAAGAGGTTTTTCAAGAAACATGGAAGACGTATTTCTGGTGACAAATTGGGATTTGACAAGTCAAAACTAAAATGCTTTAAATGTCAACAACTTGGACATTTTGCCAAAGAATGTCAACAGAAATCTGATATTCCACAATCATCCAAGTCTGGTTTTACTCAACCATCCACAAGTAACACAAACAAGACAACAGCATTGACAGTTCAAAAAGATGGTGTTATGGATTGGGGTAAACATTTTGGGTATGATTCATCAGCTTTAATAGTTACTCATGTTCAACAAGAAGATTATTGTTCAGATACGAGTTCAGATACTAGTTCAGATACTAGTTCAATACCAAGTTCGTATGCATCTGCTGAAAACTTGGAGAGTTTGATGAAGGAAAATGCTTTGTTGATGAATAAAGTTCAACAATTGACTGAAGAATTTGAGGTGATTAAATCTGAATTGAAGATTTCTAAAGAACGTGAAAAGGGTTTGGTTTTGAAGAATGAGGATTTGACTACTGAAATCAAAATGTTGAATGAAGTTTTAGAAGTATTGAAGCAAGATAAGAAGAATGCTGAAACTTCGAAAGCTGAAATTTGTGAAGAAAAGGGTGAGTTAGTTAAAGAAGTGAAGAAATGGAAGGAAGAGGCAGAAGATGCTGCAAATGATTTTCAGAATTTGTTTGATAAATCCAAGATTAAGCTTGATTTGCTTACTAAGCGTGTTGAAGAATCTGATGCAAAAATCAAAGCATATCAAGTTGATATGGAAAAGTTGTTGGATGACAAGCGTGAGTTGGTTAGGGTTAACAAGGTTCAAACTGCAAATCTGGAAATTCAAAAGAGAAATGAGGATAAACTGAATAAGGAGCTACATGAAGGACTTGACAATCTTCGCTTGCAAAAGTTTGAAACTCATAAAGTTGCCAAGCGCTTGATTGCTAAAGAAAAAGAATTTGCAGAGGCTCAACAGCAAATTTCTGATCTCAAAATTCAAGTTCTTGATGCAAAAAGATTGCTCAACAATGTTTCTAATTCTCAGGTTTTCACAAGCTTCTTAGCAAATGATGCAAATTTTGAAAGGATGTTTGATAAAACTGCATCACCCCCTGCTCATATCAAGGAAGCTGTCAAACAAGTGAAGGAACAGGTTGATGATTTTGATTATTCAAAGATATCATCTTCTACTTCAGAAGAAGTCAAGGTTGTAAAGAAAAAGAAAAACAAGAAAAACAAGAAAAAGGTCTTGAAATCTGAGATTCCTCCAGCACCAAAGTTTGTTTCGGGTTCCTTTTCTGCTGATAATGAGAAATCGGCTACATCAAGTGACAAGATTCAGTCTCAACCTGAATTTGATGAGACATTTTTCTATGAACAAAAGATAATTCCTGATGTGAAAGCCGAATTCACAAGATTAGCTAAGAATGGACATCAGAGTTCAAATACTAAGGAAAGGATTTCAGGTAAAAGTACTGGTCTAGGTTTTCAAGTTCCAAAGACTCAAGTTGCAGAAGTTCCAGCATCTGAATCACCAAATCTCAAGAAGCTTAAGATGAAGCAAGTGAAGAAGGTGGTTTTCAAAGATGAAAAAGTTCAACCCGAGCAGTTTTACAAACTCAAAGGTTCTGATCAGCTTTTCTCAGACAAAGAATTTCCTCTTCATTGCGTGGATGCTCGGAAGATTTCAGAAGTTTTGGTGAAAGATAACATTTCTTCTGCAAGTTCTAAATCTCGAAGCCCAACTTCTAAATGGGTGCATGATCATAGGCATCAGGTATATGATTCTCATTCTGATCATGTTAGAGATATTCATGTGTGTAATTCTGTGCAGGAACATCAAAAGTGGGACAAATCGACACGTTTATGTTATGTTTGCCGTCAAAGAGGGCACATGGCAAAAGATTGTCCACTTCCTGCTGAATCAAATTCAAGGTTTCACAAGAAACCAGTTTTTGGTAAACCTGCCCAACCTAAGTTCTTCAATGAACAAGGCAGAGTTTTTGATGAAGTTGAGCCTACATTCTTTCACAAACAAAAACGTTTTATACCTATGTTCCAAAAGGTTCAAAATGTAGGTTCATCATCACAGTCACCTGTGAATGTTTCATCAAAATTTGAATTATCAAAACAACAAGAATGGAAACCTAAGGTGGTTTCTAAGCAAAATCAGGACACTGGTCGACCAGAAGCGATTCGCTTCGGGTCATTTGTGAACTAATCAGGTTGTCCAGTGTGCAGGTACTTCTAGAAGACCTATCGACGATTGAAAAGTTGTTGATGGAGGAGTATTCTGCTTAATTTAAATTTAATGACAAATTTTTCTCATATGCAAATTTTCTGAATTCTAAAATCTGAAACATATCCGTGTTGATTGATCAATTATCTTTGTTTACGAAGTTTTTCTCAAAAAGCCAAAAATAGAGTTTTGTTTTTGTGTAAAATGAAAAATCCAAAAATAGAGTTTTCATTTTAAGGGGGAGAATTGTAAGTAAGGGGGAGTAATTGAGAAAATGCATGGTATGGGGAGAAGGTGAATACATGCAAAATATATAATGAAGGAAGGTGAATACATGCAAAATATAAAATTGTGAGAAATTGATCATTGGGAAATGATGGTACATTGGCTTACGTATCTGACTCATGGATAGAGTAGATGAAATGGCCATAAGATCATTGTTTGATATGCTTGGTAGGCTTGGCAAATCAGAAAGTATTCAGATGTGATATACACTAAATACTAATGCTTGACCATGTGGATAACATCTTGATGCATATTTCATGACACAAAAAGAAAAATAAGTGTGAAATTCAAAATGAGAAGTCACTGTGTATACATGTGTTCATTTTGCAAAGATTTAATCTTGTTTGATTTTCTTTATTTTGTCAAACGATCGGACTTTCTCTGCGTATCGAAAGATCGACCTGATCGTTGTTCGTTTGACGTTCTGCTTTATTTTCTTTAGTGTTTCGTATAACTCATCGGACTTTCTCTGCGTGTACGGAAGTACCGACCTGATTGTTATTGGGTTATACAACTTCAACTTGTTTTATTTTTTCTTATTTTGTTAAATCCGAGGCCTTATTTGCGTATCGAAAGATCGACCTTAAGGTAGACGATTTAACATTCTTATTTCTTTTTGCATGGAACACGGTTGACTGTATCATGAAAAATATTATGCAATGTGAAATATCACAAGTGCAATCACACAAAAAGAAAAAGAAAAAGAAAAACAGAGAATGTCTGAATATGTCTGATAGTGTGGGGTACACTGGTCAAAGCAAATCTAATCAATACCTTAACATATCCAGATGTTCTGAGTATGATTCTGTCTGAGCTTAAGATGGACAAATTATACCAGCAATCGACATGACTTGTGTGCTTCAATTAGTTGAAATTGAAGTGTAGTTCAGTGCGTTATGATCAATATGATCCTATATAATGATCTTTCTCATATCAAAAATAGTGTCTGATTCTGTATTGCAATTTCATTTCATATCAAGAAAAGTTCAAAAAGATTTTTGGTGTGTTTTAGCATAAATTTAAAAAAAAAATCAAAAAGATTTTAGGTGTGTTTTAATATAAATTTCAAAAAGCCAAAAAGATTTTGTTTCTGCTTTATTTTCGATCTGATCAACACGTGATATAAAATCATTTTTTTTTTCAAAATCATATCTTGGAGTCTCGTTGAGACGTTTTGCACCAAGATTATTTAAGTTCTGATGCAGGATGCTGTAGTGCAAGATATCATCAACTTCAAGTCTTCTGAAGCTGTTGATAAAGACCAGAGATATACTAGATATCATCAAGTATTCAAGATCAAGCTACGATTGAGTTGAGGAGGAGTTTGTTCGAAGATTCATTTCATTGGATAGACGGATTCTTTACTTGAGGGGGAGCTTGATTGAAGATACATATTTGATGATGTTGAGAAGAAAAGAGAAGAGATACTGCACACGACGAGGGGGAGTTTGTTGATACATGAAATGTGCGTCGTGTGAAGTATCGAGCGAAGGCCAAGTTCAAGCCAATATAGGGTTGGCCGAACCTGGTCCGAACCTGAAGTTCGGACCGGCCGAACCTGGGGTTCGGAGGACGTTCGGCCAGTCGGGTATATATAGTAGTTTGGTCTCTGTGTTTAGTGGTTCTGAGCGTGTGAGCGAATCTTAAGTGTGTGTTTCTGAGTGTGTAATCTCTGTGTCAATTTCTGTGTTTACACTGGTTGTAATTGTTCGTTTTGATCAATAAAACAATCGGTTAATTAAGTTTCGATGTCCGGATAGCTAGATTGAGTAGACGATCCGATGCTCACGCATTTTCAATAACAAAAGGCATTATGGTCATTACCTCATGCAAAATAACCAAAATAAGAAAACAACATGTAACATTTAAAAGATTCGGCTATGAATGAAAGAAACTCGGTGTGATTATTGTTGCTGCTGCTGATATTAAAGATATGAACAACATTATTATATAATATTACAATTATAAAGGACTGGTTATGAGAGGGATTGGACTATTCATTAGGCTAAGTTTTGGACCATAAACATGTCCAAGATGGTGATATACGTGGAGGAGAATTATCCAGTTACCCCTCTTTCAATTCACACTTGTTAACTTACCCTTATTGACCCCCTCTCTCTCTCTCTCATCGAAAAAGCAAACCTCTCTTTCTCTCATCGTTAAAGGGAGACATGTCTCCATCTCTCATCATTAAAGGCATCTCTCTCATATGCGAACGGATCTCTCTCTCTCTCTCTCTCTCTCTGTATAACTAGAGAACGGGTTGTTCTCTAGGTCACCGGAGATTAGTTTGTGTTTGGAGTTTCCGGCGTCAGTTGTCTTTTGTTACTGTTAGAACCTATTTTGTTGGCAACACAAACTTTTCACCATTGAGTATTGCTGGTGAAGACCTTTTGATGTCCTATCTAGATTTGATACTTTGTTTTGTAATTGACTTTGAATTTGTACTTAGAAACATTTTGATTATGAATCTAGCGTACTTGTTTTTCTTCTTAGCGGACTTTTGATTAACTGAACTTAGCGGACTTGTTTCACACTTAGCGTACTTGTTCAAATGTTTGTCTTAGCGTACTTAATTTGTTCCTACCGGACTTGTTTACTTAGTAGACTTGTTCCTGATCTTAGCGAACTTGATTTGCTCTTAGCGAACTTGTTAGCGGACTTGTCTATGTTTAGCGAACTTGTTAGCAGACTTGTTTATACTTAGCGGACTTCTTAGCGAACTTGTTAATGATTAGCGGACTTGTTAGCGAACTTGTTTCTGATTCCCCGGGATAATCTTAACTTTCACCTCCTTCCCAATATCCTTAAACATTCCGCGATGAGGGGCATGGAGACGTTTTTTCTCTTCAGCTATCTGAGCTTTTCTCTCTTCTTTTGTCTACTGCTTAGCGAACTTGTCTGTGCTGATGGATTATTTTGCTGAATTCTAGGTAATGATTGTGTGTGTCAAACATTCTTTTTGTCCTATGCTCTCTTGTAGTATATATATAGTTGAGAAAACCCTATTGAGGGAGAGCACTCCTGGATTATTCTTCAAGAGAGCATTTGTGTGTGTTCTTGGTGTTAGTGTGTGTTCTTGAGCTTTAGGAACCATCAATGGGTGAGCATTGATGCAGATTCATCCAGAATCGACCTTCACACATGATTTCCGTACTTGTGTGATGAATCATATGAGAACATGTTGCTCAAATCTGGTCCTCACAATTGGTATCAGAGCCACGTTCTTCATTTTTGAAGTTTTTCTCAAAATGGAGAAAATCTCATATGAGTTGTCAATTTTGGATGGATTTGCATGTTGTTTGAGTTGATTCTTGGTAGAAATCACTCAAGGAACACAATGCTTCACTCAGATTTCTGTAAAACTAAAGCAAAATAGTCGATTTCTGAGACTCAGCCATGAGCAGTTCGTAACTTGTTCAAGTCTGTAGTTGAATTTTTTTTTCAAATTCGTTTTTCTGTTGATTCTTTGTTAAAATTGATGAATGGCGAGATTAACACTTGTAAAACCGAACCTATAGGCACTGATTTCTATCAAAAACATCAAGTATGGAGATTTTAGAGGCTAAAAGTGGTGGTTTTTGGTGTTCTTCACATAATCTTACTATTCCATCAACTTAGGTCATTTAGAGTGGTTTCTGGAGTTTGTGTTAGTTGAGTAAAGTGTTCCTACATGAATTTCGAACCTATTGATGATCTTAAACATTGTTTTTGTCAACATTGATTTTTGAAGTTTGAAATTACTCAAGAACAAGCTGTTCAAATTTTGGCTAAGTCTGAAAATTTGACTTTTCAAATTTTTGCAGAAATCTCACTTGCTTATGACTAATTATGTTTGTTAATGTTTGTGAATGTAGGATTTGTGTGAATTCAAGCATTCTATAAGCATTTGAGCATTTTGAACCAAGCATTCAATCCGTCCGAACCGTTAGTCAATTTAGCAAGTTTGTGCTAAATTTTCGTGTTTCTCACTTCCAATGGCTGAAGGAAATCAGTTTGCTCTTGTCATGCAAGGTCACAATCGTCCACCAAAACTAATGGGCGCGAGTGACTTCGATGATTGGAAAGGGAAGTTTGTGCTGTTTCTGGAGTATGTTGACTATGATCTATTAACTTCAATCGTTAAAGGTCCGGCTGTGTTTGAAATTGAAGAAGCTACTGCTACTGGCACTACTGCTATTACTGTTGCTGATCATCCTCATCCCAAGAAGAAGATGATTCCAAAACCTTTGGATATGCTGACTCCTGCTGAAAAGGCACAAAGGAAACTTGACATGCGTGCAATGGGTTGTATAAAGATGGCATTGAAGGATAACTTGCTACATCAATTTCGTGAGGATACTTCAGGCCATAAGATTTGGGTTGGTTTGGAGAAAAAGTATGAAGGCGATCCGGCTACAAAGGAGAGAAGACTTGAGAAATTGAAGTTGGCTTTCAACACTTTCGCTCACAGAAGTGGAGAGTCGTTTGAAACACATGTCAACCGCTTCTGCAGAATCATTACTGAAATGACTACCAAGAAAATTTGTCCTGATTCTGGAGATATCATAAGGAAAATCTTGCATTCTTTCCCTCAGGAATTTGCCTCTTATGTCACTTACCTGATAGAAAGTACTGATCTAACTCAGGCTGACTATCTGGATCTGATTGACAAGGTTAGAGACTATGAAGTAAGAGCAGTTGAACGTAGTGGCAAGTCACTTATGGGCAGTGTGACTTCAAGGGGCTCATCTTCCTCAGCTCCTAATGCTGCATTTGCTGCTTCTGCTTGTGAGGAGAATTATCAGTTTTCCAATTCGTCTGGCTCAACACTGCCTGCAATCGCTTCATCTCCTGTACCGACTTCTATTCAAACTAAAGTATTTGCATCACATGCCACTCATCAACCTTCAAATGTTACATATGTTCAACAACCACCATCTGGGTTCATGGTTCAGCAGTCAGCACCAATTTCATTTAACAACACTAGCTTGGACCAAGATTTGTGCAATGCTTTCCTAGCTTGCATGAACTGTCAAATGTCTGGGAACATTGAGACGATGACTGTTTGTCAAGAAGATCTTGACCAAATTTCTGCTGATGATCTGGAAGAGATCGACATCAAGTGACACCATGTTTCAACAGTCTTACCCAAATCAACTCTACATTCCTAACCAAGCTCAGTATGTTCCTCATGGTTTGGGAAGGAAGGTAAAAGCTTTGAGGCCACCAGTTCAACAACCAGTGAGAATGTCTGCACCAAATCCTGTTCCTATAAGATCTTGGACACCTCGACCAAGGCCTGCTCTTATGCCTAGGTCTATAATGGTTCAACAACCTGCAGGGGCTCCTCGACCAAGTGTTACATCTTCACCAACTCCTCCGGTTGTGGTTCTAACATCAAATGCTCCGCCAGCGAAAAAGGCACCCAAGAAGAAGGTCCCAGGTCAATCTGGCCCGGGTCCATCTCAAAACTGATCACTTTCTTTTTCATGTGCAGGGACTGGCCCAGAGTGCTGCCAACACGTGGTACTTAGATAGTGGCTATTCCAGGCACATGACAGGGAACAAGGACCTGCTGTATGATGTCAAAACAATATCGCACGGTGGTCCTGTTGCCTTTGGAGGTGATGTTCGGGGTGGAAGAATAATAGGAAACGGTCTCTTGACTAATGGTGAAATTTCATTTGACAAAGTGAATTTGGTGTCTAATCTGAAGTTCAACCTGCTTAGTGTCTCACAAATCTGCGACAACAAAATGCCAATGTTCTTCGATGATCGTGAATGTTATATTCTGAAACCTGGCTTCAAGATTCCCGAAGATCAGATTCTATTTCGAGCAAAACGGAAAGGGAACATGTATGCTCTGGATATGTCTGCTGTGCAAGGCCGACTGGCTCCGTAGCATGCTTCTTGGCTAAGGCATCAGAAGATGACTCTACATTATGGCATAGGCCGAAGGGGCATGTGAACTTCCGGAACATGAACCGCCTTGTTAGGGGGAAACACGTTGACGATGTGCCGGAGAAGGAATTCATCCACATCGACAATTATGTGGCATGTCTGAAGGGTAAACAACACAAGACGTCTCACAAGCCAAAGCCACCGGGTAGAATGACAACAATACTTCAACAACTCCATCTTGACATTTTCGGGCCTGTAAGCATCAAGAGTTTAGGGGGAAAGTCATACTGCTTGGTTATCACTGACGACTACTCCAGATACTCATGGGTGTTTTTCCTGAAAGAGAAGTCTGAAACAACTGAGATCTTGAAGGATTTTGTCACACGTATCGAGAACATATGCAGAGAGCGGGTTAGAATCATCAGATCAGACAATGGGTCTGAATTCAAGAATCAGACATTTGACGCATTTTGTAACGAAATAGGCATAACTCGACAGTTCAGTTCACCGTATACAGTGCAACAAAATGGAGTGGCTGAACGGAAGAATAGAACTATCATCGAAGTTGCCAGAACAATTCTTGATGATTCTAACTTGAAATTGTCTTTTCGGGCAGAAGCTGTCAACACAGCCTGCTATGTTCTGAACAGAACACTCCTGGTCAAACATGCTAACAAGACGCCATTCGAACTGTTTTCCAAAGTGAAAACGAACTTAAAACGATTAAATCCGTTCGGATGCGCTTGTACTGTTTTAATTCAGACGGATCAGTTAACCAAATTTGCCCCTCGGGCAGATGATGGTTATTTTGTTGGATACTCGATGACCTCAGCGGCCTATCGAGTGTTCAACAGAAGAACTCAAGTTGTTATTGAGTCGTGCAACGTTACTTGTAATGAGCATACTTTGAACACTAGATTCCCACTCCGGATAGTATGTATGACCTTAAGTCGTTTTCTTCAACTTTTAATGTGTTTCAATCTGATGATGTAGGTACTTCTTCTGCTGCTGTTGATCAAGCAAATGAAGCTACCAATCCTATCGTTGATATGCTTGCTCCTATTACTTCTTCGATCCTGGATACCATTTATTCAGTTGATCCTACGGAGTTATTAAGAGAAAATCAATCAACACCTTCAAGTGATGTTAATGGCACTTCAACTTCTACTTCAGCACCTGAAAAGCCCATCATTCAGATTGATGAACCTGTAATTGTGGAAGCAGAACCTGCACAAGCAACAACTAAGGCAGACAACAATGTTGAAATTGATGCTATTGCGCATGATTCTGACTCAGATGACGTAACAGAGATTGATACCGGAGAGACTCCTGGCGATGACCTACAAATTGGTAATCTGGACTCGTCTATTCCAGCTCCTGCTGTTGAAGAGACTCGAATTCACAAGATACATCCTACGAATCAGATCATCAGGCCGGTTGACAAACGTCTCACTCGGAGTCAGTCAAAGGAATTGAACACATGTTTGTATTCCTGCTTCATTTCACAAGAAGAGCCTCCCACTGTTGCTGCTACCCTTTTAGATGATAACTGGATTGAAGCCATCCAAACGGAGTTACTACAATTCAAATTGCTCAATGTCTGGCATTTGGTAGATCCTCCCCTGGGTATAAAGCCTATTCTTGTCAAATGGATTTTCAAAAACAAGAGAGACGACCGTGACATTATTATCAGAAATAAAGCCCGCTTAGTTATGAAGGGGTACATGCAAGTTGACGGCATTGATTACGAAGACGTTTACGCGCCTGTCACTCGTCTGGAGGCAATACGGATCTTCCTGGCATATGCTGCATCAATGAACATCACTGTTTATCAACTTGATGTGAAGACCGTGTTCCTCTATGGAGAGCTTGATGAATATGTGTTTGTAGAACAACCTCCGGGGTTTGTTGATAATGGTTTGTCAGACCATCACAAATCCCCAACTAAATTGATTCGTAGTAGTGGTAAGTTAGGGTTATCGAACCTTGGGAATATGTGGAATTTGACTAATTGATTGATTACCTTATTAACCTAAAATTATACTAAATTGCCTCTTGGCTGTTTTGATTGAATTGGGGTGAATTAACTAAAACTTAACTAAGGAAATGGATTTAACTAACAAATATGAGAAAGATAACTGCTTCTGGATCCTGATTGGCTACCGATCTAGGCAAAACTAATCAACTATTGATAGCACATAGGCATACTCCCCAATCGCGTAATTGACCTAATATCTTAAGTTTCTAATGGGCTGATTAGTTCCTGCCGCAAGAAAGTGCTAGATCATGTCAGGGGACCACTAAAACCCTAGTTTACTAGTTAGGTTAAACAATTTTAGCATGCGGGTGTTCAACGGTTGCAAGGATTCCGGAACAACCAATAGTTAACAGTTAGGAATAGAACGATTTCGCACAATCAATCACCAAAAGCAGTTATATAAGATTAGCCAGACATGGCTAATGAAACAGACATGATTATAATAAAAGATTGCATTAATAAACGGTACCAAATGATTAAAACCTTCAAAAGCTTCAAACCAATGATGGAAATTCGTAACCCTAAGCTCTCTAGTCGCACAAGAATGAAGGAGAGGTCCTCCCTTAACTTAACAAACAAGTTTAAATACTAAACCCTAAAATTCTTCTGTCGACCAATTCAGGGCGTACCGCCCCAAATTGTGGGATCCTGGGCGTACCGCCCGGATTTGTAACTTCGGCTGCTTTTTACAATTCAGGGCGTACCACCCTGATTTTTGCTTCCCTGGGCGTACCGCCCTGAATTGAAACTCAGAAACTTTTCTTGATTTTCTTCTATGTCTTCACTCATTCCCGCTCATTTCTCGATCCCTATACCAGTCAGCTTCTGTTTCTTCATAAAAACCCAGATTTGACATGTTTAACTCCTGGTACCTCAGAACACAAAAACCGTGTAAATGCAATATAATCCAACCGTTATTATAAATAAATATTGACAAATTAGCAACAATAACGACGACACATTGGACTAACATCACATCCCCACACTTGACTTTTTCCGTCTCGGAAAAAACTGCCATGGAATCATAATTGGAAAATCAACCTCAAAATCATTTAACATTTTAATTTATCAACCTTTTTCATTCCACATTCCAAAATGTATTCATATATACTAATTGCAATCGCCGATATTTTTGTCTGACTAAACCCAACCACTGATCTTTGAGCCCCCAAAGTGTTTATATAATTTACCAATCATTTGTATCAACCTGCCTATGTGTCCCACATTCAGAAAATTCTAGCTCAATCTAATCCCGACTCATATTCGGTCAAAGTAAAGGGTAATAAAGATGAATTATTTATATTTTCCCCACCCTAGTTAAACCAGATACTCATATATCCCAAGAATGATGGATTTGAATGGATAGTGAAGTTGCTTGAGCATTTATATGACTACTGATGCTTCTATTTTTTCATTTTCTTTTCTTTTTTCTCTTTCTTTTTTTTTCATAATTGGTTAATTTTAACTATACTTACCAACGGACATCATCAGAGGCATTCTTTCACAAGGTCTTACCCCCGAAATCATACATGAGTGTTTTGCCCGCGAGATCCGGAACATCATCAGAGGCACTCACCACGGGATACTATCCTTAGTTCGTACGTGAGTATTCTGTCCCTTCACTCTAATTTATTAACCAATTTATTACCTACTATGCTCAAAAGATGGAAAGATGGGGCGCCGTTATTTCTCGGATTTGCTTTCGCAAAAAGATCATAACGTGCCAGGTATTCTGAGGATATATAAGTTTCTAATTTAAAAAGGTCTTTTTCCTCCTAATCATCAGTTTCAACCTCACTCTAACTCCTAAAATGGGAACCCACTATCAAACTAATTTAATTACATATTTATACAACAATAAACACAATGGGCATTCTAAGCTAATGCTAAGTCAGTTGGGCCTACCGACACATCACAAATTAGATATATTTTCCATTCTCTCCTTTTTCTACCACTTTCCCTTTCTTTATTTTATTGTTATTCTGAAAATCGACTCCCAATTGTACTATCATTTTCCATGTACCGGCAATTTTTCTAAAAACAGATTCGACTCAAAACTTAAAACTAAAAATGACTCAAAATTGGAAAATCTTTTTGGATTTTTTATGTTTTTTACTTTTTTTTTCAAAATAAATAACAACTACCTAGAAATTCAAACAACTAAAAAAATTAAAAATTAACTGACGTCCTGTCCCCCTCCCCACACTTAAGATCGACATTGCCCTCAATGTGATAGGAAACACGCACATGACGAATATACAGACACGAACGATAAAGATAAAATAAAAAAAATTAAAATAAATGCAACCATAAAATAAAATAAGATAAAAGAAAAATAAATAAAAAGCCACAAATTGGAACAGACTCCCCTGATAACATCATGAAAGCTCCTCAGAAGTCATGCCAACGCCTTCTCGTAAAAGATCGTGAATTCCAGAAATCGGATGGAAGAAGTAACGCGGGAACGTCACATCTCACTCATGGTGCTACCAAAAAACAAACATCATACCATATATACATAACAAAATAAATCACAACCACCCCAACCGGTTACCCCGTACAGTACCCCCAGGTATAGTATAGTATAATATCGTACAGACCATGATCTAATGAAAACAAAATAACCAAAAAGTACAAGGGTAAAAGAAACAAAACTGATCGGCTATGGCAGTGAAATCAGCATCATAAGATCCTACTCCGCATCATCCCCAGCATCATCTGCACCAGCTCCACTAGGACCTGCATTTGGATCTCCTCCCTCAGCCATCTCATCATCACCTCCATCCTCTCCTGCATCATCACCCTCGGGCTCCCGAAAGAACTCAGGAATATCCTTCCCCTGCTGGGACATCATATAACGCATCGCCCGCTCTATCCTCTCAAACCGAACATCAACATAATCCAACACCGTCTCCTGAACCATCTCCAGTGTAACCTGATCAGCCCTAGGCGGTCTCTCTGGTCTCTGCCTCAGCGGCCTCTCCACCTGATGTAAAATCCTATGCCGCCTCGCGGCCCTAGCAGCCTCATCTCCCTGAACAATCACATCCCTAACGCCCTCCCACTGTGGGGGATCAGTCATGGTCACCATTGATGCCAGCTGCATATCTCCTAACTCATAATGAGAAGTCTCAGCCCCGATCGTCAAATGGGTCTCCAAATACCTACCAGGCTCAAACACTCCCAATCTCCTGGCCAACCTAGTCATGTAGGGCCCCATATTCAGATGGACGCCCTTCCCCGATGTCCTCCTCCTCGCAAATGAAGATATCAACACCCCAGCTATGTTGAGGTCATGTCCCTCAACAATCGAACGCAGCACCGCCAAATCCAACTTCGTGACCTTCTCGACGCCAGATCGACGACCAAGAAGAGTACACGCAACAATCCTATGAACATACCTAATCACCGGATCCCTAATCTGAGACTCTACCACACTATCCAAATATGGAACCGACCTAATCTCATCCCAGAATGCTGTAAGCTGTAAATCAGTAACCCCCTGGGGGTGTGGTCGGCTAAAGAGCCCTCTCGGCATAGCGGCAAACGCCGGCGCCTCAACCTCCTCCTGCGTATACAATCCTGATGCGACCGCGAACTCCGAAATACTCATATGATGAGTCCGACGGCCCAAAGCAAACGACAAAGCGTTCCCATCTCCAAATTTCCCCGGACCCACCTGGAATGTCGATAGAAACTCTACAATAAGCTCCAAGTACTGGTGGTCATCCGGAGTCAACGCCCTCCTCCATCTCTCAGTCACTAAACCCCTGATCCTCTCGAGCTGCCCTAACTGTGCAATCAACCCCCAATCGATCGTACGGTGATGTAGTAGTGGCATCACGACAAACCTCCTCATCTGCCTCTCCTCGTTCGACCCGTGCTCGAACTTCAGCAATGAGTGATGCTGATGGTTCCTCCTCGCGACCGGCGGTGCTGGAATATCCGCCTCGGGTAAAATCTCCGATCCCCAATAGCCAATGATCCTCCTCCTGAAAGGGGGGACCGGAACAGCAGCATCCGGATCTCCCCGTCTCCTCCGCTTGGGACCTCGTGTCCCGGAACTGGACCCTTGTTGGTTCGACATCCTGATTCACACAAGTTAGCACAAGAACAACAATAATGATAATAACCGGGCCTTCCTGCAATTGAACTCCACTTTCACAAACTATTTTTGGATTTTTTCGATTTTTTAATTTTTTTGGTTTTTTCAAAATTTTATAACGAAAAACAAAAATTAACTTAAACGAAAACTAAACTAAAAGTGAACATAAAAAATGAAACAAAAGTGGGTTTTTAGAAAACTTTAAAAAATCTGTCAAATTAAGTCCAGGGCGTACCGCCAAAAAATTGTGCAAATGGGGCGGTACGCCACCCAATTTCATAGCAGGAACCCTAAATTCAATTTGGGGCGTACCGCCCTAAATGTTGGTAACCTAGGCGGTACGCCGCCCTATTAATGGCGCAAAAAAAAAAACGAAATCGGTACTAACCGAGCCATCTAAATTTATCCCACACTCCGACAACCTCATTTCCTCACTCAAATCGGTTCAATCTCGATTTCATTCGCAAGAAAACGAGCTAAACTAACCTAAAATCACAAACACCCTAAATAACTAAAATTAAACAAAATGGAACGAGAAAACGGAACCTGCAGAGTTCGGAAATACTCGGTGGTGGCCGATAATCACGCAGCGGCGTTTGGCGGTGGTGCGTCGCGCAACAGCGGCGGTGGCGGTGGTGTTGATCGAGAGAGAGGTGAAGGTTGGCGGTGGGTTGTGAAGAACCGACCCGTCGACTGTTTTGTATATTTTTTTTCCGTCCAAAACACGGGCGTACCGCCCTAATTTGAAATGTTTTGGGCGTACCGCCCGGATTTTTAAATCAGAAAACCTTGAGACCATTTCTGGGCGTACCGCCCTGATGTTAGTCGATGTGGGCGTACCGCCTCTGCCCTTTTTGGCAGAAAGTTTTGAAAATTTGAGGCCTCAAAAATTTTCTATCTCTGGAGAAAAAACTTATTTTTGCATTACCGAGCAAGTGTATTGTAAAATTTTCATTAAAACTTACCTGGAATGCAGTTTATGGCACAATTTCACTCCCGAACTTCCTGATTTCCTGAAACACACTAAAAACGTAAAATTTAACAAAACTACAAAAACACACAAAAATCAAAAAAAGAAAAACAAACCGCTGGGTTGCCTCCCAGTTAGCGCTAAGTTTTTTAAGGTCTTCAACCAGACCGTACTTCCCTTTCACGTTTCAGGGTTTTCAGCTGCGGGCGCCAAGAAGTAATCGTCTTTGTCGATGTGCCCGTGAATGTCAGCTGAATCCAAGTAAGGCTTCAATCTGTGCCCATTTACTACCTGCCTCAGGTGGTCATCCAAATCTTCAATCTCAAAGTTACCATACCCCCCCACACTTGTGATGAGGTACGACCCCGTCCACTTGCTTTTCAGCTTACCTGGAAAAAGTTTCAACCGTGAGTTAAACAACCATACCTTTTGACCTACCTGGAAGTCCATCTTCTTCAATCTTGCATCATGCACTTTCTTTATCTTATTCTTGTAAGCGGATGCACTCTCGTACGCCTCGTCGCGTAACTCTTCCAATTCTCCCAACTGGAGCTTTCTTTCTCTACCTGCAGCATCATAACGCAAGTTAACCTCTTTCACAGCCCATAATGCTCTGTGAGCTAACTCTACAGGTAAATGACATCCCTTTCCATAGACCAACCGATAGGGAGTGGTTCCAATGGGCGTTTTACAAGCAGTGCGATACGCCCACAAGGCGTCGTTCAATTTGGAAGACCAATCCTTGCGGTCGATTCGCACAGTTTTCTGCAAAATTTCTTTAATTTGCCGATTGGAAACCTCCACTTGACCGCTTGTTTGCGGATGATATGGGGTTGCAATTCGGTGGTCTATGCCACACTTCTTAAGTAGTTTGCCAAATTGAAAGTTCTTGAAATGAGATCCCCCATCACTTATGATCACACGAGGGATTCCAAATCTAGAAAAAATGTGTTGTTGGACAAATTTGCAAACGACACTATGGTCATTGGTCTTAGTAGCAATGGCTTTTATCCATTTGGAAACATAATCTACCGCTACTAATATATAAAGAAAACCATTAGAGTTAGGGAAAGGGCCCATAAAATCTATGCCCCAAACATCAAAAATCTCTACAACCAAAATTGGTTGCAAAGGCATCTCATCACGCTTCGTGATGCTTCCCATCTGCTGACATCTCGTGCAGTGCTTCACAAACTCAAACGCATCCTTGAAAAGCGTGGGCCAAAACAACCCGGATGAAAGGACCCGGTGACCCGTCTTCTGCCCACTAAAGTGGCCTCCACATGCTGATGCGTGTACCAACTCCAACACTGCTTGTACCTCCGACTCCGGCACACATCTCCAGATCACTTGATCCAGCCCTACCTTGAACAAATCCGGTTCATCCCATATGTACTTGCACGCTTGAGCTTTCAAGTGCACCTTCTTCCTCTTTGGCCAATGCTCCGGAAATGTACCTGCAGCCAGATAGTTCACAATGTTAGCATACGAGGGCAAGTTTGAAACACTTAACAATTACTCATCAGGAAAAGTTTCATTAATGCTCTACTCATCCTCCTCTGCTTCAATGTGGGGCAATCGGGACAAATGGTCCCCCACCACATTCTCACTACCCTTCTTGTCTCTAATTTCCAGATTGAATTCCTGCAATAAAAGGATCCACCGAATGAGCCTCGGCTTGGCATCCTTCTTCTCCATCAAGTACCGAACCGCACTGTGGTCCGAGTACACTATCACCTTGCTTCCCCAAATGTAGGACCTGAACTTATCAAGAGCAAACACAACTGCAAGTAATTCTTTTTCAGTGGTAGTATAATTCAATTGAGCCCCATCTAAAGTCTTACTCGCATAATAGATCACAACCGGTTTTTTATCCACCCTTTGACCCAAAACCGCCCCAACAGCAAAATCAGATGCATCACACATAATTTCAAAAGGCGTGGACCAATCGAGTGCTTGCAACACTGGTGCCTCAATTAGTTTGTTTTTCAAAGTGTTAAAAGAGTTTAAACACTCATCATTAAAATCAAAAACTTCATCTTTTAACAATAGTTTGCAAAGAGGTTTGGTAATTTTGCTAAAATCTTTGATGAACCTCCTATAAAAACCGGCGTGACCTAGAAACGCCGTAATGCCCTTAACATTCGTGGGAGGAGGCAAAGTTGAAATTACTTTGATTTTTGCCCTATCAACCTCAATCCCACGACTTGACACCACGTGTCCTAACACGATTCCCTCTTGAACCATAAAATGGCTCTTTTCCCAACTTAACACTAGATTAGTTTCTATGCAACGCTCTAAGACTCGTGTTAATTGGTTCAAACAAGACTCAAACGATGTACCAAAAATCGAAAAGTCGTCCATAAAGATTTCAAGTGAATCCCCAACCATATCAGAAAAAATAGCCATCATGCATCTTTGAAAAGTGGCCGGGGCATTACACAAACCGAATGGCATCCTCCGGAAAGCAAAGGTGCCATAAGGACAAGTAAAAGTGGTCTTTTGTTGGTCATCGGGGTGAATGGCAATTTGGTTGTACCCCGAATAACCGTCTAGAAAACAATAAAACTTTTGACAGGACAACTTTTCAATTATTTGGTCAATGAAAGTGTAACACCTATGGTAAAAACCTTGATCTCGGAATATAAAATCACAAGAATTTTTTTTTCTGGAGGGCATGAGGACCGCATGCCACTCTGGTCCAACCTCTCGCGATCCTCATGACCCGTCAGGTTTCCGGGTCAGGATCCGCGTACTTTTTTGACCCATGAGGACTGCATGGGGGTATGTTTGTGCACCTCTCGCGGTCCTCATCGACGCCCAACACTATAAAAACGAGTTTTGCTCATTTTCTGCTCATTTGCACAACTCTAACTCGGAAAAACTCTCTCATTTCGTCCACCATTCACCTGAGAAGCCTAATTCCGGCCAGAGGGAGCTTGTGGCTTCAAGTCTCAAGCAAATTAAGGTCACACGAGGCTCGGGTAAGCCTCTAGTTCATCCATTTCTCCATTTTGAGCATGGTTTTGTTGTAATCCTCTACTGACAAGGAGTTTCTAGGGCTTCTAAAGGCATTGCATGTCTGATCAAGAGTGATCAAAGGCTTGTGGGAGTGTTCGTGTTGCAATCCAAGGTTAGTTTGTGTCGGGTTTTACGTTATATCAAGTTTTTGGATGATCCATTGCCTAAAATCAGTTTTGATGATGCATGCAAGGGTGGATTCAGCTACTGGAGTGTTCAAGAACCTTAGAGAACTGAAAAACCCGCTTGGAGAAGCTTGGTACAAGAATTTGTGCCTAAGGTACAAGTCTTTGATGCATGCATGTTGTTATTGTGTGTTTAGTTTGAGAATCTGGAACTTGGTCAGGGAAACCCCACCATCTCAGTGGCTAAAATGCCACAAGAAGAGAGTTGGTCCAATGGGTGGAGACCCCTTTTGTTGTATTCTACCATTTAACCCAAAAACCGAGCATTTTGGCATTATTGATAATGGGTTAATGACACATTGGGCATCTCAGTGGCTTAAAGCCTTAAAAATCTGAGTTTATCAGTCCCTAGGTGAAGACCATTGGTTTGGAACATGATTTTGGTTGTCGGTTTTGCAATGGAATTGAATTATGGACATTTTGTGTATAACCGGGACTTGTAACATTGTTTTGGTACGGCCTCAAAGCCTTAAAATTTAAGTATTAGCTACTGAAACATGTTAGAACAAAACCCCGTTGTCGAAACGAGCAAAAATCAAATTTTGAGAAAATTTCACTAAATGAAAAAATAGTCGATGAGGACCGCATGGGTTTCGTTTGTTGGTATGCTCGCGGTCCTTATAGCCTGGAAAGTCAACGTGGTCTGTTGACCATCCATGAGGACCGCATGGGATGTTTTTCTGGTTTACGCGCGGTCCTCATGTGTCCCTGGACAATTTCATTGTTTTGTTTTGTTTTGTGTTTTGGGCAATATCGAGCGACCCGGTTTGGTTATTTTCACGAGTATGGGCATGTTGGTTTCTAGTAAAGATATTTCACTTCCCGGTTGGGGCCCTATGATCTCGTTGGGTGTTTTTTGTCCGCTCGGTATGTTCCCGGGAGTGTTGTTAAACCTCCCATTTGGTTAGTTATTGTTGCTACAAATTGCTTAAGCGGTTATAGTTGTGGATAGGTTCTGATATAATTATGCATATATCATTATAATAGACTTGCCACTGTGATACACCTGGACGTTTGGATTCTCGTGCCCTGTGACGTTTGTTTGATCCACCGCTTGTTCATCTGTGAGTTGATAGCTTTTCCCCTACTTTAACTTTTTAACGTTTTGGGGTGTACATGAACCATGTCAAACTATTGCTTGTTTGTTTGTTACTGTGCTTAGGTATTTATTACCATGTTATAAATTTAAACTCGCATGTTATGAGACGTTCATGTTGATTAGTATGGTTAATTTGGGCCTTAGTGTTAGGCCACAAAGACATATATTGCACCAATACAGCTGTAGAGGTAGATCAAGGTGTCTCATACCCGTTTGTTAGATCCATTAGGGGTCGGGTGATGGCGTATATGCCTAGTCCACAAAGGGAGGCGTGCGGCCGTAGGATCGTACCCCCGGAGTGCTGGTTTAACCATAGGAATTTATAACAGGCACAATATTGTTACTTGATTTGTGGAAACTTGGATTTGAGTCAAATGCGCTACGACTCACCAATAACTTTTGTTGTTGACGTATTTTTGGTTCATGTGCAGGTAAGTAAAGCTTTGGGTGGATGTCACGTTTGGATGTTATGGACTAGTTGGGTTTTGTACCCGTTGGGGTTGATTTGGTTGATTTTGGGACTTGTTCCCCGTCATGACTATCCTTTGTTATTGTTGTCTTTTCCTCTAACTGTGTTGGTAGCCTTAGGTTCTGCCTGGGCGTAGACTAATGTGCAATACTTAAGACTTAACATATTAAGTCCATTATGGTTTGTATTTGATTTTGTATTGGACGGGTCGTCTGTTTATGTGTGTTGACCTTGTGATCTTGCATCTATCTGTTTGCTTCCGCGTGTTCTGATACGGGCGGCCGGTCCCACTCTCTTCTCCCCCGCGCCTGGCAGGGCGGGGCGGGGCGGGGTGTGACAGGTTGGTATCAGAGCCCAAGGTTCCAGCAGATTAGGTGACTCTTAGAGCCCCTAAGCTTGAACCTCTAAGAAAGAACTTTAAAGCTAAGCTCGGTTCTAAGTCTAGGACTTAGGTGGACGTCTGTGTGTTAGGGAGTAGTTGAGGTTTAGTGTAAGGTCGGTGGTAGTTTCAGCTTTGCAACCTGACATTCCTACCCACAGGTGCATCAAGACTCAGTGAACCCTAGCAGACATACGAAAGCTGATAGTCTTCCCTTGTTTGGACCTAGGTGAAGGTTTGTGTGTTAGGAGGATCTCAAGGATTAGTGTAAGGTCGGTAGTAGTTACAGAACTGCAGACTGCCATTCCTACCCACAGGTACACTAAGACTTGCTGAATTCTAGCAGACCAACGTAAACCAAAAGTCCCTCCTTGTGTGCTTTTGCATTGGGTAATAGGACACATCGTCCTTAGTGTGAGTTAGGGTAACGGTACCCTAGGCATGCATGGGAGATTTGATATCTTGTATATTGTACTGACTTTCAATTTGACAGGTACCCTGAAGAAAGCATGGTTTTCGGTCGAAGCAAATCATCATCCTCACGATCTAGCGGAAAAGGAAAGAAGAAGGTGGAAGTAGGTCCCAGCCGACCGGTTATTCCATTAAGCCCCGATTCTTCGGGCTATGTCGTATCTCCTTCAGCGTTCATTCGGAACACGCCGCATCGGGAGGAGCAGCCACAGGAACTTCCGCGACCGCCGCGGAAGCGCATTGGAGCTCGTATATCTGTTCGCCCTCAGCCACAGATCCAACTGACTCAGGAGGAGATTGATGCTGGGTTTGCCATAGCAGCAGCAGCCCCACTCGTGGATCTTGACGATGATGATGACGAGGAACCTGAGGAGCAGGCATATGAGGTTGAGCCGCCACAGCAGCAGGAACCCCCGGATCAGTAGCAGTCCGGTAACCATCTGGTTATCGAACTTTCAGCAGGCCATTCTGTCAGCTACCATTCTCAGCACCATGAGCACCACGTCTATTCCTTTCCAGCTCCCGCTAGCTATGATTCCGGTGTTAGCAACAACCCGGACGAGTCCGAGCCCATGGTCGAGGTCCCTATTGTTACAGCAGCCACCACTGCAGCCGCCACCACTGCAGCCGCCATTGCTCCCGGACACCCTGTTCCCCCACCATACCCACCGTTTGCCCACGATATGCGTGATCCCTATGTTGCTGCACGCATGGAGGCACAACAGCCATGCCTTGTTTCTTATCGTTACTCCTTCCCAGCGCTGCAGAGATCGTACAGTGCTCATGTCACCATGTACCCCCCACCAGTTGACCCATATTTTGCTCATCCTCCACCACCCCCACCTTACATGATGCCCTCCTATCCCTATGCCCCATATGTTCCCTATGTTGAGCCTCACCGTTCTTCGTTTTCCGGTCCTGGTTACCCATTTCCTTATTCTCTATACCGTGAGGTCGCCGGACCTAGTTCCCCAGACGTTGCCGCTCTCGTGAAGAGGAACCGTGCATTGGCACAAGAGAATGCAGAGGCGAATAAGAGAGAGAAAAGTATGGAGAAGATGTTATCGAAGGCATCCACTGCTATTGGGGAGGCAACTAGGATGGGATTTGGCATGGGAAAGGAGAAGAGGCACTGAGGATCGATCGTTGTTGATGATTGTGGATGTTGTGATTCTTGTCATTCTACCTTGTGGTTGTGTTTCTGATGTGTTTTGATTGTCAACTGTTGTACTTGTTGTAGTTCTGTTGTACTTTCAGACTTATATCTGTGTTGTTGTTATGGTACTTTTAGTGGTTGATGTATTGTGATCTGGATATTGTGGTCATAGTCCTTATGCTAGGAACTTGTGTAAGACTTGTTATGCTATTGTGGTTTAATAAATCCCAGTGTTGTTGTGATTTGTTGATTGTGGATTGGATTTCACTAAGGATTGTATAGCTTGTTAAAGCTAGGAGTAAGTGATTGCCTAATGTGTAGGAAATTCTTGGAACTCCATTATCCTTTGTTTCCCTAGATAGTCATGACACTGCTTAGTTTCGTGAGCCCCCTATTCCGGGTGTATCCGATAGGTATCCTCCGCGCATCCCCGATGACTTGGACCGAAGCTATGCTTCCCTATGGTCCACACTTGTTAGGGGAAAGACCGAAGCAAGCGTTTGTTCCCCCGTTTGAATAACTCCTAAGGAGTTATGTCCGTATCACAGTTGCGTTTGTGGGAGTCTTTTTGAACCTTTGTGGGAATTCTAATTGCATTTCATCCAAATTTTAGTCGATAACGAAGGCTACTACTAGCAGGACTACCAGAAGGACACGCCATGCTACTGACGATCCCAAGAATGGTGGTGATATTCCAAAGAATACCGTTGAACAGAGCAATGATGAAGATGACGAAAACTCCTTGCGTATTGTGGATGAAAACCCTCTAACCTCCGAGTAGAGGCGAGAAAAAGAGCAGGAAGAAAAGTTCCAGAAACTGATTGCTGACGGGATTGCAACTGCATTCCCAAACTTAGTTGCCCAGGAGAAAAGACTGGGTAAGAAACACGTTGAACCTGAAGGACAGAAATCCAGAACTGAAGAAAGAACCGAATCGAGCCATCATAGGGAATCTAAGTCTGAAAAACGCAAGATAGTGAGAGATGAATCCTTCGCAAGTTCCTGAAAGACAAGGTCTAAGAAGCGTAAAAGGGGAAGATTCTTCTGCAAGCTCGAGGAGCGAGCCTAAGAGGCGTTACAAGTAAAGTTCAGATTCTGACGGCTCCGAGGAGCGCGAAGCAAAGAGAGAGCGAAAGGAGAAACGAAAAGCATATCAGAGGGGTTGCAGCTACAAGACATACATGGCGAGTAAACCAGGAATCTTTAGGGGTGACAAAAGTGCCACTGAGGCACTAAATTGGTTGGATGAGGTTGAAAGCGCGCTGGATATCAGCGAGTGTGCAGAGAGAGACAAAATCAAGTTTGCTTCTCAATCATTTAAAGGACCCGCTTTGAATTGGTGGAAAGCGGAGCTGAACAAAAGAGGTAAGACCAGAACTTACTCGATGGGTTGGAATAAGTTCCGCAGATTAGTGTTGGAAAAGTTTTTGCCAAAAAATGAATCTGAGAAGTTAGAAAATGAGTTTATTCACTTGGAGATGAAGGGGTCAGATTACATGTCGTACATTAACAGGTTCAATGAGCTGCCGAACCTTGTTCCTCATATGGCAAAGGAGGAAGAAACTCAGATTCGTCGATTTCTGTATGGTTTGAGCCCAGTAATCAGGGTTGATGTGTGCTAAACACATCCAGTTTTCCCTTGTATTTTGTATAGTATTTGAGTCGAGTTTGAGTCATTTTTATTTAGTTTTTATCTATTTTATAATATTTGAGTCTTAATAAATAATTGAGTCATTTTAATATAATTTGGTGTGAGTTTGAGTGTTTAAGTTATAATTGTGTTTATTGGATAAAATGCGCTAAAAATGGTTCAAATATATTTGATTGTAGGTTGACATAAGAGGTAAGAGGAAGGTATAACATTATATTAAAGATTGAGGGCTAAAAGAATATGTATAAATCAGAAGAGGCGGCATCGCATTAATGAAACATCAGGGCTGAATTATAATTATATATTAAAATTCATTGTGATTAAGTTATGAATTCGGAAAGAATGAAAGGGAATACTGAATTGTGTGATTATGTGTAATGGGCTTGCGCAAAAAAATTAAACAAGAAAAATAGAAAAAGGCCATTGGCCCATAGACATGTAACGCACGGCACATGTAATATTAAATAGGGCAGAAGAACCCACGGAGAAGAAAAAATTCGAAGAAGAGGGAGAACACAATTCTTTTGGACGGCTGAAACAAATTCGAAGGAGGAGAAGTCGGTCGAAAGTTCGGACGAACAGAAAGAAGAAATCAAATTCGGAGCAGGCACGCACACACGTTAAAAGTCAAAATAATTAATTAAGCAGTCTAGCAGGCTGCTGAATTAATTTAAGCTACCAGGCAGGCTGCTGAACCTATTTTTCTTTTCTTTTACGATGAACGGTACTTCTGATCTTGATTTTGTTTGTGTTTCCGTTCGAACTATGATTGTTGGCTGAACTTTTATGTGTCACCTAGACTACATGATGACTTTTTAATATTAATTGTTTTATTCGGTTTTTGACAATTGTTTTAATGGATTGACACCCTATTAAATTCCATTAATTCACTGATTTTGTATGCATATGAGTATTAAAATTGTGATTTTGATTATTAGTTAATTCATATTTGGCTTGCGAATGTCTTTCGGTTTGAGCTAGATGTTTTAGTGGTAGGTGTGTGCTTGCTATTAATTATGTGTTGCTAGTTTAGTGATCATAGAATTAACTAATTATTATTATTGTGAGTTTAATATTCTGCCTATCTTGAGACTCAAAAGGTAATGGATTGTCGGGTAGTCGGGTTGGTTAATTACTTAGGATAAAATTATCCCAAAAGAAAATTCCCTAGGTTGGTTAGCTAATTTGCTAGTCATGTTAATTGAGGTGGTTAGTGGTAGCTCCGACTATTTTATGGTGCCTTAGATTGTTTCGAGGGTGTTCTAGGATAGTTGAATTGGGAAGGACTCAAAAGGTGAACCATTTGTTCGAGCGTTAGAGTTGTCAATTAGGAAGAACTCAAGAGGTGAACTAATCAAGCCGGTAAGCGTATTCCAACCCGTTAGGTATTCTATCAGTAACATCCGAAGAGTGATTCGGGGGCTCGTAGGGTTTCTATAGGTTGGTCACTAAGATCCCGGTTCCATCAGAGTTGTCATAGCCGAGTAAGGTTGTTAATGTTAATTAGGATTCTAGGTCTAGGTGGTACCTTTCTCATCTTTGATTTCGTCCTAAGTTCTCTCGTGTCGGTTAGTTAGTTAATTAGTTACTTTAGTTAATTTATTTAATTCAATTCACAAAACCAAATAATTACTCAATTTTCCATTCTTAGGTCCTAGGTTGTGTCTAGCTAGAATAGTGTCCCTAGGGTTCGATATCCCGGTCTTCTGTAGCTATATTGCCACCGACAGGTACACTTGCCTTAGGTTCGGTCTAGTTTTAGGAGTTTCGGTAAAATTAGGTGTGTCTAGGTCTAGGTTAGGTCTAGGTTTTATTATTTTTAGGTGTAGTTCCGAACACATCAAGTTTTTGGCGTCGTTGCCGGGGACACTTGGCAATTGGCAAGATTAACTTAGGTCGTCGTTAGGAAATTTTGAGTCTTTTTGGTTTTTCCGTGTCTAGAGTCTTAGGATTTCCGTTTCGAGTCTAGATTTTTAGGTTTTTATAGTCTAGATTTTTAGGTTTTATTTTTCTTGTAATTTTTTCTTTGAGTCAGGTTCATCATTTTATGCCACACACCCGTTCACAAGGTCCTCCTGAGTTGTCACCACTTTCTGATCCCGACGCGGATATTCGTGAACGGTTTCGCCTTCTACGCACCGAGCTAGAGGCGTTCATCATTTCCACCACCACCCATTCCAAGCCATCTTCTTCCACACAAACCACACGCGACACCAAACCCATCCCATTTCCCGATCTTTCATCCATGGCGGCACGTCGCACCGTCCACGAACAGGCTAGCGCCGGAGTCACCGAGGCCCGGTTTGCTATTGCACAGCCTGCTATTGCCAACACCGCGAATTGGCAAGTTCCGTCCCACGTCATCAACGCTTTGACGCATTCCATCCAGTTCCACGGACGTGAGGACGAAGATGCACCGACGCATATCTCCCGTTTCATTCGTATCTGCAACACGTTCGGACTCACCGGAGTCGCGAACGAAATCATCTACTTGCGTTTATTTCCATTCTCCCTTACGTCTCGAGCCGCCGAGTGGCTTGAGACGCTTTCGCCGAATTCGATCGCCACCTGGGACGATCTGACCGCGAAATTCCTGAAGAAGTATCATCCTCCAGCCAAGGCTTCACGTACGCGGGAGGAAATCCACTCTTTCAAGATGGACCCCGATGAGCCTTATTCTGCCGCATACGAAAGATTCAACACCCTTCTGAGTAGATGTCCGCAACACGGGTTGACGGACTGGGCAATCATAGAAAAGTTCTATAATGGACTTCCTTATTCTGTTCAGAAGGATTTCAACATCTCGGCTGGGGGACATATGATGGAGAAGCTCACTGTTGACGAATGCAAATCATTATTTGAGAGCTTCGCACTTGCTGAACAGCAGGCACCCGGAGGTCGGAGAGCCACCTTGGCCCCGACTAGATCACTCACACCATCTACATCTACCCGGGGTGTCAATCACATTGGCTCAGAAACCATGTCGCCTAGGGAGTTAGAAAACATTTATAAAACCTTAGAAGAAATCAAACTCCACATCAAGGCCAAATGTGAGCTGTGCAGAGGCGCTCACGACACCCGAGACTGCCCGCTTGCTCCCGCTGAGCAAGTAGATTATATTGGAAACCGAAACCAGTTCGGTAATTCGTTCCAGTCTGGGTGGAGGAGTGGCCAAAATTCAGGATGGCGAGAGGGAGGAAATCCACCTGGTTTTCAGCCGAGGTATAATCAGAATGGTGGAGGAAACGAGGGGCCGACCATGAAGGAGCTTACAGAGCTGGTCATGAACCAAACGCAGATTTTGCAGCAGATGAACGCGAGAGATGAGGCCACACAGAAGAAGCTGGCGGAGCATGATACGTTACTGAGGAATCAACAAGCTTCGTTTCTGGATTTGCAGCGTTCAGTCGGTGACATAGCAAAACAGCTGAAGGAGCTCAATTCCCGTGGGGGTCAGTTTTCTGGTAGCACTTACAAGAACCCCAATGCCAATGTGAATGCCATCACAACTAGGAGCGGGAGAGTTGTCCAGAGTCCATCGCCGGCGGTAGTTGATGAGGAGCCGGTCGATGAGGAGATTGAGTTGGAGACGCCTGGCGGGAGGGTGCATGAGAGCGTAACGCCAGCAAGTACCGCACCAAACGTCGAGGCTGAGGTAGGGAGAGAGAAGCCGCTGAAGTGGGAGGCTGTTAAGGAGAAGAAGAGAGTGAGGTTCGCGCCGAAACCAATCACAGCTGATGATCTGAAGAAAGTGCCGTATCCTGAACGTCTGGTTCAACAGAAGAATGCACGTGAATACAGTCAGTTCTTAGAGCTTCTTAAGCAACTTAGGGTCACTTTGCCTTTTACTGATGTTATTAAACAAATGCCTAAGTATGCTAAATTTCTGAAAGATATGTTAACTAATAAGAAGAAGCTTGAAAATTTTTCGGATGTCACTCTTGATGCTAATTGTTCTGCTGTAGTTCAAAATAAATTGTCTGAGAAATTGGCTGATCCTGGTACATTTACAATTCCGTGCTCTTTTGGTGATTCATCTGTTACTTGTGCTTTTGCTGATCTAGGTGCCTCGATTAATGTTATGCCATATTCTGTTTTCATGCATCTAGGATTAGGCGAGTTAGAGCCGACTAGGATGACAATTTCTTTGGCAGATAGATCGATTGTTAGACCCAAAGGAATAGTGGAGAATGTTCTAGTTCAAATTGATAAATTTTTGTTCCCTATAGACTTTGTGGTAGTTGACTGTGCATATGATGCTAGTTGCCCTTTGATTTTAGGTAGACCTTTTCTTAGGACCGCCAGGGCGCTAGTTGATGTTTTTGAGGGTACCATAACTTTGAGGGTTGAGAATGAGAGTGTGATGTTTGAAGTGGGTAGGCGTAAGGATAAGGGCACGGAATCGGTTTGCTTGATAGGTACTTTCATGTCCTTTATAGATTTGGTGGTTGTAGGTAATCGGTTAGATGATGATGAATTTGAAGAGGATGAGTGTGGAGAGGACATCGGGGGGTTAGTTGAGTTGGTTGATAAAAATGAAATTTTTGACCCATTAGGAGAACCCGGTGAGGTAGTTGAGAAGGTAGGTGAGGTAGTTGAGGATGAAGTGGTGATGGTGGATAAGTGTGGGGAAGATATAGGAGGGTTAGAGATCTTAGTTGATAAGAGTGATCATTGTGACCCGTTAGGAGAACCCGAGAAGTTGGTGATAGTGGAGAGTGAAATGGTGGTTGAGGAGGTAGATAGAAGAGCCACACTTGGTGATGTAGGTATTGTGCATGATGAGGTTGAATTTAGGCCAAGTGTGGGGAGGTTGCATGTGGTTGTTAGTAAACATGACCCGGAATTGAGTTTTCTTAGTGACTGTCAATTTTTCCCGGGTAGATATAAGCATTGGAAGGTTAAGATGTTGTTGAGAGTGGTAAAGTTAGTTACTTTATGGACTAGGAAGTTGGTAGATGGTTGGTTGAATAGGAACTGGGTGGATACTGGTAGTTTTGTAGTCAAAGATGTGAAATCGAAACCTCCAGATGGTTTGGGAGGTTCTTTTTCTGATTTGTGCTGATTGATTAGTACCCAGTTTGAATATTGTGTAGCTGTGTTTTAATTTTCTGCAATTTTAGTTTTCGTGCATGTTGCGTCTTTTGTTTTTGTGTCTTTGGTGTTTGCAGGTGATTCTGGAGACTTGGCAAAATTGGCAATTGTGAGTTGTGCAGGTCAAAATGTGCAGATCGGGACTGAGATTTCGACTGTAGGAGCTGCTGTGGAGAAAAGAGATAGAAAATTTTTGGGGTCCAATTCCAAAAATTCTCTGGAAATCACGCTCCAAGCGTATCGCCTGGAGGTTGGTAGGTTATAGGCGATACGCTTGCACCCTTTGGCGGGCTGGTTGTGTGCAGTTCCAGGCGTATCGCCTGGGAGATGCATGGTTGTAGGCGATACGCCTGGAGGAGGTAAGTCAGAAAAATTTTAAATTTTCAATTTCTATTATTTCTGTTTACCGAGTTTGTGGTGGTTCGCTGCGGTTGCTGTGCTGAGTCTCTGGAGTTTCAGGTGAACACGTTTCAACTTCTTTTATTTTATTTATTTTATTTCTGATTTGTTTTTGTTCCATTCCACATTGAGGGCAATGTGTGATTTAAGTGTGGGGATGGGATACTTTCGTATTGAGTCAGTCTTAGTCAGTCGTTTATTTTAGTCATAAAAACTTGAAAAATTTGAAAAATTGTTTAAAAATGTCCGAGATTCTGGCTGCATTTTAAATGGAAAATGATAGGAACTGGGATTTGACTGTCTATCTTGTGCTTAAATACTAATTAGTGATTAATTTGGGAAAAGTGACAAGTATGGTGAGAATGGAAAACATTACTAAACTATAATGTGTCGGTAGGCCCAGCTGATCTAAGAGTAGCTTAAATTGCCTATGTGTTTATTTGTTGTATAAATATGCTAATCAGTCTGCTAGTGGGTTCCCATTTTAGGAGTGATAGGAATTCTGAATCTGATGATTAGGAGGAAAGAGACCGCTTTAGGCTAGATACTCTTATGTCCTTAGAATTTCAATTGAGCATAGTAGTTAGTAATCTGGTTAATGAATTAGAGTGAAGGGGCAGAATACTCATGTACAAACTAAGGATAGTATCCCGTGGTAAGTACCTCTGATGATGTTCCGGATCTCGCGGGCAAAATACTCACGTATGATTTCGGGGGTAAGACCTTGTGAAAGAATACCTCTGGTGATGTCCGTTGGTAAGTTAGGTAAAAGTGACCAATTATAAAAAAAAAATGAAAATGAAAAAAATGAGAAAAAGAAAAAAATGATGAAAAAAAATGTTAGCTTAGGGAATAAATGCTCAAGAATTTGCATATAAATAAATAGTTATTCTTTGGACATCTTAGTATCTGGTTTAAGGGGGGTTGGAGAAAATATAAAATTTAAATCAATTATACCCATTGCTTTGACTGAATATGATTCAGTAATAGGTTGAACTTGATCTTTCTTTAGTGGGATCCATAGGCAGCTGAACTTATATCTGGTAATTTCATAAACACAATGGGGGCGAAAGAAAAGGTTGGTGGTTGGGTTTAATCGGATAGAAATATCGGCAATCGTAGCTAGTGTGTTAATACATTATGGAATGTGGAATTGTATGGTGGCTGTGAATTTAAATGTTGAATGTTTTAGAAGTCAATTTCCTGGTTATGATTCCATTGCAGTATTTTTCGAGGACGGAAAAAGAGTCAGTGTGGGGATATTTGATGTGTTGCAAACACATCCGGTTTTCGTATGTCTTTTGTTATGTATTTGAGTCAATTTTGAGTCGGTTTCCATTTGTTTTAGTTGTTTTCAGTTAAGTTTGAGTCTTTGGGGTTTTGTTCATGTTTTTATAAGTTTTGTAGGTATTTGGTGGATTCCCGAGGCCACGAGAGAGATGTGAAAGAATTAAGAAGAAATGGTGAAGAAGTGCTGAATAAGTTGTTCCAGGCGTATCGCCTGGGAATTGATGTGTAGTAGGCGATACGCGCGGAAAGAGAAGTCAACAAAAGTCAAGGTCGGTTCCGCCCGACTAAATTGTCGTGTAATGAGCTCCAGGCGTATCGCCTGGAGGGAATATGTTAGCAAGCGATACGCTTGCAGCCTTAAAACCCGTAGAAATTGCTTAATCGGTATAAATTCGATATTAGGGTTTCTATTCGTCATTCTTCGACTTCCAGACGAATTCAGAGGCGATTTTGGGCGACTTGAAGAGCAGAGAAGGCCAGGGACAAAGGAGGAATCATTCGGTGGATCAGTTTCTCACCACGGATCATCATCGGTCTACCGGGTTTTATCCTTTATTCTTATTGTTCTTAATTTCAATCATGTTTTCTGTCAAAGTTCAGATTTTTACTATTACTCTAGACAGTAACATGAGGCTAGGCTAAATTGTTTGTATTGCCTAGACCCACTTGGATGATTATTTGGTGTTTATGATTTTATTCAGTTTTGATTGATTGATTGATGTTGCACTTTTATTAAATTCCAATGATTATCATGTTTGATGCATATGTGTGTTATGAGCAGATTATTAATTGATTGTTGATGCTTAATTTACCCGCGAATGTCTTTCGGTTTAGGTAAATTATCTATAGTAGTTGACTTTAGGGTTAATTGCGATAGATTGGTTTAGGGTTCTTCTAGACTATTGCATTGATAATTGATTGGTAGTTTGATTGTAATGTGCTGCTAAACTGGAGACTTAAAAGGTACAGGTTTAACGGGTAGTTGGGTTGGTTAAGGTTCTAGGGTTGCATTGTCTCAAAAGGAAGTGTCCTAGGGTTTTGTCTAACTTGCTATTCCGTGTCATTCATGGTAGTTATCGGTAGCTCCGGTTATTCTAGGTGTGCTTTAGGTATATCCGAGGGTGACTAGGGTAATTGAGGTAGGACGGACTTAAAAGGTGAACTCCTGTTCGAGCGTTAGAAGTGTAGCTAGGAAGGACTTAAAAGGTGAACTAGCCACCATCAGATCAATCGAAGCTGAATGAGGTTATAGATGCTAAGTAGGATTCCAGGGTCTAGGTGATACTCTTCTCTCATCTGAATTCCCCCAAAGTTTCCTGCTTTCGTCTGTTTGTGCGTTGATTAGGTAATTTTAGTTAATCAAATCTCAAATCCAAAACCCAAATCAAAATTCTCAGTAATTTCCATTTTCTAGGTCTAGGTTAAGTCTTGTTATTAGAGTGTCCTAGGTTCGATATTCCGGTCTTGCCTTAGCTTTACTATAATCCGACAGGTTCACTGCCTTAGGGTTCGGTTCGGTTTAGGTTATTTCGGTAAAATTAGGTGTGTCTTAGGTCTAGTTTATTAGTATTTTTTAGTGTCGTTCCGAGCACATCAAGGGCAGATGTGAGAGCTTCTCGACCTCACACTTTGAAATCTGCCATGAATTTGACTGGCACTCTATGTGATGAGTGGAACCACTAATCTGGGAGAAGGGACGAATCGTCAGGGCACCGTAAGAGGTTTGAGGGTAAGAGAAGGGACCGTGACCGAAATCGCAGGGGAGATAGAAAGAAAGGCAAGGATGAGAAAGACAGAGACTACAGGGGAGACAGGCCCACATGTTATAAGTGCAATACGGTTGGTCACTTTGCAAATCAGTGCACAAAGCCTGCTACCTGTTACAACTGCGGTGACAGAGGACACAGAATCGCTGACCGCCCAAAACCCAAGGATGCTGCTAAAGAAAGAAGCCGGGGCAGAGATGGCGGGGGTCCAAAAGGTAAACCTCGCCTATTTATCATGACTGCTGAAGAGGCTCGTAATAGTGATGATGTTATATCCGGTATGTTCTCTGTGAACAATGTGTTTGTTAGTATATTGTTTGACTCTAGAGCTAATAGGAGTTTTGTGGCCACTTCGTGTTTACCCAAATTGAAATGTGCTTTACATGCGTTAGATAGACCCTATGTTGTAGAAACTGCTAGTGGGCAGGAGATTAGCATTCCTGAAATTGTTAGATGTTGCCAACTAAGAATAGATGATGCCTTATTTGATCTTGAATTTTTACCCATGGCCTTGAGTGAATTCGATATTATACTTGGTAGGGATTGGTTGAGCCGCTATCGGGCCAAGATCCACTATGATAAGAAGGTTGTGGAAGTAGAGTCGTCAGAGGGCAAGGTGCACACTATCGTTAAAGATCGCCAAGCACGACCTTTAAATTTAATCTCAATGCTTAGAGCGGAAAAGTGTATGAGGACAGAGTGCCAAGCTTTCTTGGCTAACTTAGTAGAAGTCCCACGAGAAGAAAAGGTTGAAAACGTACCCGTTGTCTCTGATTTTTCCGATGTGTTTCCCGAAGAACTTACGGGACTGCCACCAAAGAGGCAAGTGGAACTCCAAATTGAGCTTACACCAGGGATGACACCGATAGCTAAAGCGCCTTATCGCCTTGCACCATCGGAGATGCAAGAACTTAAGAGTCAACTGCAAGACCTTCTGGACAAAGGATTTATCCGGCCTAGTTCATCCCTATGGGGAGCCCCCGTTTTGTTTGTAAAGAAAAAGGATGGGTCTTTGCGCATGTGCATTGACTACCGTGAGCTCAACAAGGTAACGATCAAGAATAGATACCCACTCCCTCGCATAGATGATTTGTTTGACCAGCTCCAAGGAGCAAGCTACTTCTCAAAGATTGACTTGAGGTCTGGATACCACCAGGTAAGAGTTACAGAGGAAGATGTTCCAAGGACTGCATTTAGAACGAGATATGGGCACTATGAGTTCACCGTGATGCCGTTTGGATTGACAAACGCCCCTGCAGTCTTCATGGATTTAATGAATCGAGTGTGTAAGCCTTACCTCGATAAGTTTGTGATAGTGTTCATAGATGACATCTTGATTTATTCACGAAAGAAGAAGGAACATGAAGAGCACCTTAGGAAGATTTTAGAACTCTTAAGAAATGAGAAACTTTATGCAAAGTTTTCCAAGTGTGAATTCTGGCTTCGTGAAGTTCAATTTTTGGGTCATATTGTGAGTGATGCTGGAATTCAAGTGGACCCAGCTAAGGTTGAAGCGGTAATGAACTGGGAGCAGCCTAAGTCTCCGACGGAAATTAGAAGATTTTTGGGTTTAGCAAGTTACTATAGGCGATTCATACAGGATTTCTCTAAAATAGCAACACCGTTAACCGCATTAACTCAGCAGAATGCAAAGTGGGATTGGAAGCAAAAACACACTGATGTGTTTGAACTTCTGAAGCGAAAGTTGAGCACCGCTCCTATTCTTTCCTTACCTGAAGGAGCAAAATATTTTGTTGTTTACTGTGATGCATCGATCAACGGGTTAGGATGTGTACTGATGCAGCGAAACAAAGTGATTGCCTATGCATCAAGGCAACTAAAGACGCATGAGAAGAATTACACTACGCATGATCTGGAACTCGGTGCGGTAGTGTTTGCCCTAAAGATTTGGAGGCACTACCTCTATGGCACCAAGTTTGTGGTGTTCTCGGATCATAAGAGTCTTCAACATTTGTTCAATCAGAAGGAATTAAACATGCGTCAAAGGCGTTGGATGGAAGTGTTAAGTGATTACGATTGTGCAATAAAGTATCATCCTGGGAAAGCCAATGTAGTAGCAGACGCATTAAGTAGAAAGGAAAGGACCAAGCCTCTGAGGGTTCGTGTAATGAGAATAGATGTGCGTGCTGATCTGATAGATGAAATTTTGGAAGCTCAGAAGAACCAAATAACCGATCCAGAAGTGAATAGAAAAGAAGAAATGATGACCATCGTGGGTCGCCTTACCAAGGGACCCGATGGTATCCTTAGATTGGGAAATAGAATTTGGGTGCCGAAGGGAGGTGGTCTCCGTGAAATGATCCTTTGTGAAGCACGTAAGTCTAAGTATATGATGCACCCTGGTAATGATAAGATGTACCAGAATTTGAGACCCCACTATTGGTTGCCGGGGATGAAGAGAGCAATTGCCGAGTATGTTAGGAAATGCCATACGTGTTTGCAGGTAAAAGCTACGAATGATAAGGTTCGAGAAATTAAAGAAAAGCTTAAAGCCGCACAGGATCAGCAGAAGTGTTATGCCGATCGTCGTCGTAGGCCATTGGAATTCAAGGAAGGAGATATGGTAATGCTTAAAATATCCCCTTGGAAAGGGATTATTCGGTTTGGAAAGAGAGGAAAGCTAAGTCCTCGCTATATTGGACCTTTCAAGATTATATCCAAAGTCGGCAAGGTGGCATATCAGTTGGATTTACCCGAAGAACTTAATGGAGTTCACGACGTGTTTCATGTGTCGAACTTGCGCAAATGTTTAGTTGATGAGGCTCTAGCAAATCCGTTGAAGGAAATTCGCGTGGATGAAAAGCTGAAATTTACAGAGAAGCCTGTAGAGATTGTGGAACGGATTGTGAAGAAGTTACGCCGAAAGAAGATTCCAATGGTAAAGGTTAAGTGGGATGCTCGGCGTGGACCCGAGCATACTTGGGAATCAGAGGCAGACATGCGTAGGAAATACCCGCACCTTTTTGAGCCTAAGTGAATTCCAGGACGGAATTCTTTCAAGGGGGGAAGGATGTAACACCTATGGTAAAAACCTTGATCTCGGAATATAAAATCACAAGAAAAATAAAGATTTTTTTTTTCTGGAGGGCATGAGGACCGCATGCCCTCTCTGGTCCAACCTCTCGCGGTCCTCATGACCCGTCAGGTTTTCGGGTCAGGATCCGCGTACTTTTTTGACCCATGAGGACCGCATGGGGGTATGTTTGTGCACCTCTCGCGGTCCTCATCGACGCCCAGCACTATAAAAACAAGTTTTGCTCATTTTCTGCTCATTTGCACAACTCTAACTCGGAAAAACTCTCTCATTTCGTCCACCATTCACCTGAGAAGCCTAATTCCGGCCCGAGGGAGCTTGTGGCTTCAAGTCTCAAGCATATTAAGGTCACACGAGGCTCGGGTAAGCCTCTAGTTCATCCATTTCTCCATTTTGAGCATGGTTTTGTTGTAATCCTCTACTGACAAGGAGTTTCTAGGGCTTCTAAAGGCATTGCATATCTGATCAAGAGTGATCAAAGGCTTGTGGGAGTGTTCGTGTTGCAATCCAAGGTTAGTTTGTGTCGGGTTTTACGTTATATCAAGTTTTTGGATGATCCATTGCCTAAAATCAGTTTTGATGATGCATGCAAGGGTGGATTCAGCTACTGGAGTGTTCAAGAACCTTAGAGAACTGAAAAACCCGCTTGGAGAAGCTTGGTACAAGAATTTGTGCATAAGGTACAAGTCTTTGATGCATGCATGTTGTTATTGTGTGTTTAGTTTGAGAATCTGGAACTTGGTCAGGGAAACCCCACCATCTCAGTGGCTAAAATGCCACAAGAAGAGAGTTGGTCCAATGGGTGGAGACCCCTTTTGTTGTATTCTAGCATTTAACCCGAAAACCGAGCATTTTGGCATTATTGATAATGGGTTAATGACACATTGGGCATCTCAGTGGCTTAAAGCCTTAAAAATCTGAGTTAATCAGTCCCTAGGTGGAGACCATTGGTTTGGAACATGATTTTGGTTGTCGGTTTTGCAATGGAATTGAATTATGGACATTTTGTGTATAACCGGGACTTGTAACATTGTTTTGGTACGACCTCAAAGCCTTAAAATTTAAGTATTAGCTACTGGAACATGTTAGAACAAAACCCCGTTATCGAAAAGAGCAAAAATTAAATTTTGAGAAAATTTCACTAAATGACAAAATAGTCGATGAGGACCGCATGAGTTTCGTTTGTTGGTATGCTCGCGGTCCTCATAGCCTGGAAAGTCAACGTGGTCTGTTGACCATCCATGAGGACCGCATGGGATGTTTTTCTGGTTTACGCACGGTCCTCATGTGTCCCTGGACAGTTTCATTGTTTTGTTTTGTTTTGTGTTTTGGGCAATATCGAGCGACCCGGTTTGGTTATTTTCACGAGTATGGGCATGTTGGTTTCTAGTAAAGATATTTCACTTCCCGGTTGGGGCCCTATGATCTCGTCGGGTGTTTGTTGTCCGCTCGGTATGTTCCCGGGAGTGTTGTTAAACCTCCCATTTGGTTAGTTATTGTTGCTACAAATTGCTTAAGCGGTTATAGTTGCGGATAGGTTCTGATATAATTATGCATATATCATTATAATAGACTTGCCACTGTGATACACCTGGACGTTTGGATTCTCGTGCCCTGTGACGTTTGTTTGATCCACCGCTTGTTCATTTGTGAGTTGATAGCTTTTCCCCTACTTTAACTTTTTAACGTTTTGGGGTGTACATGAACCATGTCAAACTATTGCTTGTTTGTTTGTTACTGTGCTTAGGTATTTATTACCATGTTATAAATTTAAACTCGCATGTTATGAGACGTTCATGTTGATTAGTATGGTTAATTTGGGCCTTAGTGTTAGGCCACAAAGACATATATAGCACCAATACAGCTGTAGAGGTAGATCAAGGTGTCTCATATCCGTTTGTTGGATCCATTAGGGGTCGGGTGATGGCATATATGCCTAGTCCACAAAGGGAGGCGTGCGGCCGTAGGATCGTACCCCCGGAGTGCTGGTTTAACCATAGGAATTTATAACAGGCACAATATTGTTACTTGATTTGTGGAAACTTGGATTTGAGTCAAATGCGCTACGACTCACCAACAACTTTTGTTGTTGACGTATTTTTGGTTCATGTGCAGGTAAGTAAAGCTTTGGGTGGATGTCACGTTTGGATGTTAGGGACGAGTTGGGTTTTGTACCCGTTGGGGTTGATTTGGTTGATTTTGGGATTTGTTCCCCGTCATGACTATCCTTTGTTATTGTTGTCTTTTCCTCTGACTGTGTTGGTAGCCTTAGGTTCTGCCTGGGCGTAGACTAATGTGCAATACTTAAGACTTAACATATTAAGTCCATTATGGTTTGTATTTGATTTTGTATTGGACGGGTCGTCTGTTTATGTGTGTTGACCTTGTGATCTTGCATCTATCTGTTTGCTTCCGCGTGTTCTGATACGGGCGGCCGGTCCCACTCTCCTCTCCCCCGCGCCTGGCAGGGCGCGGCGGGGCGGGGTGTGATAGAAAGGTAGAGGAAAATGGTCCTTGGAAGTTGCGGAATTCAACTTCCTATAGTCAATGCAAATTCGCCACCCGGTTACCGGTCGGGTGGCTATCTCCTCACCTTTCTCGTTCCTTACTATTTGAATTCCCGCTTTCTTAGGAACGGTTTGAGTTGGACTTACCCATGTGCTATCGGAGATAGGATAAATAATACCTGCGTCTAGCCATTTAAGTACCTCCTTCTTGACTACCTCACGCATGTTTGGGTTAAGCCTCCTTTGCGCATCTCTTGCGGGCTTTGCTCCCTCCTCGGTAATGATCTTGTGCATGACTATGGATGGACTAATTCCCTTCAAATCTGCAATGGTCCATCCAATAGCCGCCCGATGCTTCACCAACACCTTCATCAGCTCTTCCTCCTGTTCCTTAGTCAAACCTGCAGAAATAATAATGGGAAGAGTGTTATTTTCTCCAACAAAGCTATATTTTAAATGTTTAGGAAGCTCTTTGAGTTCAAGAGAAGGTGGTGATTCGAGTGAAGGCTTCATTTGTGAATCGATATGTTCCGGTAAGCTCTCCACTTGAATAGACCATGGTGGTCTTTGATCTCTCACTGCCATCAACTCGTGGCTCTCATCTTCTGCTTCCATTTCCTTGACCATATCTGCATATCCCCTGCCAAACAAAGCAAACTCCTCGGGGGTCCCATCCTCCTCATTAAAAGGAAAAAATGGAGGAATAAGACCATCAACAATTTCAGCCCGAAAGCATTCGTCGTCATCCCGAGGGTTAGTAACATTTCCAAAAACACTTAACCGCATCTTACGGTTCCCAAAAGTCATATCAACGGTACCCGACCTACAATCAATTTGTGAATGACTAGTAGCTAGAAAAGGTCGACCCAAAATTACCGTTGGTTGAGCGGTTTTTTCAACTGACACATAATCAAGAACCAAAAAGTCAACCGGATAGAAAAATTTATTTACTTTGACAATCACATCCGATAAAATTCCCCGGGGAAGCTTAGGGGTCAAATCAGCCAAAATCACCGTAGTGTCGGCTTTTTTCAAAGGTCCAAAGTCGTACTGATCGTACAAGCTCCCCGGTAATATACTCACACTCGCTCCAAGATCCAAAAGGGCACGGGTCATTTGAAAGTCACCAACTTGAATTGAAATAATTGGTGCCCCCGGATCTTGGAGTTTCTTGGGCAAAATCCCTGAAATTATGGCACTCACATCTGCATTTGCATCAAGCTGTTTCGGAATTTTGTAATTCCGCTTTTGAGTGCACATGTCTTTCAAGTACTTCGCGTAAGCCGGAATTTGCTTAATTGCATCTAAAAGGGGAAGATTGATTTTAACTTGTTTAAAAATATCCCACATCTCATCTTGTTGTGGGCCCCGTTTAGATGTTGTTTTCTGATTAGGTTCAATTAAAGCTTTTGGAAAAGGTACCAACTTTTTATGTTCAACCGCTTCACTATCTATCACCCTATTACCAGATTCATTAAAAGTTACCTTTTTTAAGTTCTTAGGGTTACTAGACTCGGTTGCAACTGACTTTGGGGTTGTTTGGTCGGTTTCCGGCTCACTTTCATCGTCACTTACCCAACCCTCCACCACCCCATCAACTTGCGGTGGAGGTGTCCCCACCTTATTATCTACGGACTTACCTGATCGTAAAGTGGTGATCTTGTTGATTGGCACATGTCGCGTGTTCTTTGAGCTGGAAGGTTGACCTTGTTGATGTTGTGGGTTGATGGTGGTGTCGCTCGGCAATCTTCCAGGATCCCGCTTTGATGACTCGGCCGCCAATTGGCCCAACTGTTTCTGAACCGCTCCCATAGTCTTGTCTTGAAGCTCAAACTTCCGGTCAAACCCTTGAACTTTGTCAGTCAACTGCCTGTGGCTAGCGGATAATTGCCTTTGTTCATCAAATAGTTGCTTCTGACCATCTACAAGAGAGTTCATTTTCTCCATCAAGGCGGCAAATTGCGCTTGCATCCCATCTTCCGGTGTCGGTTGAGCTTGTTGGTAGCTCCTTTGGGGCGGATTTCCACCTTGAGTGTAGGTGTTCCGTTGGTAGCCCCCTTGATTGTACCCGGATGGCCGGCCTTGATATTGCGTTTGAGCTCCACCCTGCACATTAGAACTTTGAAAATTAGGATTCAATTGATTATTAGCATTACCATACCTGAAATTTGGGTGGTTTCGAAGGCTGGGATGGTAGGTGTTGCTGTTCATGGCTCCTTGCACATAGTTGACATCTTCACTTGGTTGCACCCCGATAGAACATGCATCAACAAGATGGCCTAATTCGCCACAACTAGTGCACACCGGAATTTGTGCACTTAGTTTCACCTCTTCGGATGCTCCCCCCAGCTTCATTTGGGCTACCTGTTTCTCCAGGAGGAGTGTCTGCTGGCGGAGTTTCTCTATGCGTTCTTCTGCCTCATAATCAACGGATTTGACCAATGCGAATCTCGAGCGTCTTCCGTTCTGAGCAAGTCTCTTGGATGTGGCACTCAATCTTTCCATGTGCCCCCAATCCACCTCTTCCGTGTTGGTTAAGAATGTACCATTGCTGATAGAGTTTATGTCTCTTATGTCTTCAGGGAATAGGCCATCGGAGAAAGTTTTGATGAGGTCCCATGTATCAATCCCATGGTGTGGACACTTTCACAGCAGGTCCTTGAAACGGTTAAACGCTTTATGGAATGGTTCCCCGGAATGTTGCTGAAAGGATTGGATCTCCTCTTTAACCTCGCTCATCTTGCTCATTGGGTAGTATTCTTCAAGGAACACTTCTTGCATTTGAGCCCAAGTGAAGATACTCCCAGCGGGTAAACTTTCGAACCATCTTCTCGCCCGATCTTTAAGGGTGTATGGGAAAAGCATCAACTTTACTTCATCCGTTGTAAACCCCGTTGCACCAATATGGATGCAAGTTGATTCGAATGTGTGTATATGATGGTAGGGATCCTCGGTTCTCTTACCCTAAAATTCTGGTAGGTGACTCAAGTATTGAGGTCGAACCTCAAAAGCTCGCCTGTTTGCTCCAATAGGGGTGACCACTGCGGACGAACTCGGAACAACCACTGGTTTGAAATGAGCAGCTACCCCCTGAACCGGTGGGTTCACAACAAGTCTCGGGACTCCACCTTCCACTTGAATGCGCGCTCCCCCGTTGTTTTGTCGATTGAACTGTGGAACGCCTCTCGGGGGCGGATCGCGCGGTACATGTGGTGCACCATTTGGCTGTGGAATTCGAGCACGGTTCCTTGGAGCTTCATTATGTGGCTCAGCTCCATACCCATATCCATCTTCCTCCTCATCTTGGTCATAACGATCTTGTTCCCACTGCTCTGCCTGTCTCTGCCTGTCTCTGCCAATCTTGCTCCTCAAACGCCGGGTTTTGTCGGAAATTGGGTGGGTTGGCATTTCGGAAGAGGGGTTTTTGTGGGGCTTCTCGGAAAATAGGTTGTCGTGGGGCTTCGCGGAAGATAGGTTGTCGTGGTTGAAATGGTTGCCTTGGCCGGTAGTGGTAGCCTTCCTCCTCATGTTGTGAGGATTTGGGAGACAATGATGGGAGAGAATTGTGCCCGTGCACCCGAAATGGTGGGATATGTACCGGAGGAATGTTTTGTGGCATGGTGGGGTTCACTAGTTCATTCTGGGCTTGGTATTGTGGATTGTGTTGGTCCTGATTGAGGATTTGATTTGGGTGTGGATTTTGGTTGGGAATTGGGTCTTGGTTGATGTTATCATTTGGGTTCATGTTCTGGTTGGGATTTGGGTTTTGGTGGATGTTGGCATTTTGGTTGGGGTTTGGGTTTTGGCCTTCCATGGTTCTTCTGTTTCTCTGCTCTGCTCGGTTCTACCGAGCTGTTCTCTCAATCTCTGGATTGTAGATCAGCGGGGATGTCTTGCGGGAATGCCGCGTATGCATGCAAAATTACCTAAAACCTGCAAAATTGGTCACAAAAGAGCAAATCAATTACGTAGCACTGTTCCAGGGGGTGTAAATAATGCAATAGAACAGAAAAAATCAAAACTTGGAAGGTCAAAAATTGAAAAACTTTCTGTGAAAAACAGCCCAAGGCGTACCGCCCAGAAATATGAAATTTCAGGCGTACCGCCCAGAATTGAAATCCGACAAAAATTAATTTTTTCTTTTATTTATTTATTTATTTATTTTTTTAGATGCATAAATTAATTACTGGAATAAAAAGACACTATTTTTGGGTTTTTTGAATTTTTTGAAAAATTAACTAAAAATGCAAATATAAATCAATTAATCAAAAAGCGCATTAATTCCCCGGTAACGGCGCCAATTTGATAACGGTTTGTCAGACCGTCACAAATCCCCAACTAGATTGATTCGTAGTAGTGGTAAGTTAGGGTTATCGAACCTAGGGAATATGTGGAAATTGACTAATTGATTGATTACCTTATTAACTAACTTAACTAAATTACCAATTAACCTAAAATTATACTAAAATTGCCTCTAGGCTGTTTTGATTGAATTAGGGTGAATTAACTAAAACTTAACTAAGGAAATGGATTTAACTAACAAATATGAGAAAGATAACTGCTTCTGGATCCTGATTGGCTACCGATCTAGGCAAAACTAATCAACTATTGATAGCACATAGATATACTCCCCAATTGCCTAATTGACCTAATATCTTAAGTTTCAAATGGGCTGATTAGTTCCTGCCGCAAGAAAGTGCTAGATCATGTCAGGGGACCACTAAAACCCTAGTTTACTAGTTAGGTTAAACAATTATAGCATGCGGGTGTTCAACGGTTGCAAGGATTCCGGAACAACCAATAGTTAACAGTTAGGAATAGAACGATTTCGCACAATCAATCACCAAAAGAAGTTATATAAGATTAGCTAGACATGGCTAATGAAACAGGCATGATTATAATAAAAGATTGCATTAATAAACGGTACCGAATGATTAAAACCTTCAAAAGCATCAAACCAATGACGGAAATTCGTAACCCTAAGCTCTCTGGTCGCACAAGAATGAAGGAGAGGTCCTCCCTTAACTTAACAAACAAGTTTAAATACTAAACCCTAAAATTCTTCTGTCGACCAATTCGGGGCGTACCGCCCCAAATTGTGGGATCCTGGGCGTACCGCCCGGATTTGTAACTTCGGCTGCTTTCTACAATTCAGGGCGTACCGCCCTGATTTCTGCTTCCCTGGGCGTACCACCCTGAATTGAAACTCAGAAACTTTTCTTGATTTTCTTCTAAGTCTTCACTCATTCCCGCTCATTTCTCAATCCCTGTACCAGTCAGCTTCTGTTTCTTCATAAAAACCCAGATTTGACATGTTTAACTCCTGGTACCTCAGAACACAAAAACCGTGTAAATACAATATAATCCAACCGTTATTATAAATAAATATGACAAATTAGCAACAATAACGACGACACATTGGACTAACATCATTTGTTGACAAATCTTTCCCTAAGAAATGTTACAAACTAGATAAGGCCCTCTATGGTCTACACCAAGCCCCAAGGAAGTGGTACGAGACGTTATCGACATATCTGCTTTCAAATGGTTACAAGCGAGGGGTAATCGATCAGACACTATTCATTCGACATGTTGGTGAAGATATGCTGTTAGTGCAAGTGTATGTCGACGACATCATCTTTGGTTCAACCAACGTCGGCCTATGCCATGCATTTGAGGAGTTAATGAAGAAGAATTTTGAGATGAGTGCAATGGGAAAGTTGACATTTTTCCTTGGAATTCAAGTAAAACATAAACCTGATGGCATTCTTATCAGCAAGGGGAAATATGTGAAAGAGATCCTGAAGAAGTTTGGGTTTCAAGATTCTAAAGGCTTCTCTATGCCCGTCGTCACTCGCCATAAGTTGAATCAAGATCCGGAGGGTGTTTGAGTAGATGAGCACCTATACAGGTCTATGATTGGCTCTCTCATGTATCTGACAACAAGGCGTCCCGACATCATGTTTGGAGTCTGCCTATGTTCCCGTTTCCAGAGTAAGCCGAAAGAATCACACTTAATGGCCGTGAAGAGGATTTTCCGGTACTTGAAGTCCAATCCAAATAGAGGACTTTGGTATCCTAAAGATCCGCTCTTTGACCTTCGAGCCTTCTCAGATAGTGACTACGCCGGTTGTGAACTCAATCGTAAGTCTACGACGGGAGGAGCTCAGTTCTTAGGGAACCGTCTGGTCTCATGGCAATGCAAGAAGCAAACAACAGTGTCAGTCTCAACGGCTAAAGCGGAGTACATTGCTGCTGTCTCCTGCTGCTCTCAAGTGCTCTGGATTCAGAATCAGCTGCTGGATTACAGTTTGAATTTCATGGGTACCCCTATTCATATAGATAATACTGCTGCTGTTTCAATTTTTAAAAATCCCATTCAGCATTCTAAGACTAAGCATATTGAGATTAGGTACCATTATATTAGGGACTCCGCCGAGAAGAAACTAGTCACTTTAGTCCATGTTAATACAGATGATTAGTTAGCAGACCTTTTCAATAAGCAATTTGATATGTCTAGGTTTAACTTTCTGATTAGTGTTGTAGGCATGATTAATTATCATTGAACCTTCTCCATTCCCTAGTATGTTAGTATCTTGACTTCATAGGTTTAGTAACTTAGGAGTGTTATCTATTTTCTCGTTATCCTGGTTTGATTTTGTTTATATTCTTATCTTTAAAATTTTTCCTGGTCTTTTACTCTTTTGACTCCTTGAGTCATTTTTCAGGTTTGTCACCTTGATTTGACCTAAACACTTTTGTTTGTGGTTGTCTTGTGTCAAGTCTCTTTTAAAAGATCAAAAAGATTTTTCTTGTTTATTTCTGTTTTTGTGTCAGTCTGCCATGCCTGCAACGTGGAAGATAAACCAAAAACATTGAAAATTTGACAAAAGCAACCAAAATAGAGTTTATTTTTGTAATTCATCAAGTGTTTTTAAACACATGTCAAATACAAAGAAAAATTAAAGTGTTTGGTCTGTGGTCGGACAAAATGTAAGGAACATGATATTATTCTGGTCTTGTAGATCTAACCATAGGATATGATCCAATCGACCGGTAACTGTATCATTTGATGTGTTAGTAGGCTCAACATACTGAGAAGTAAACAAGTCTCTGTGATTACGCATTAATTTCATTGAGAAATGTGGACCTTGGAAGTTTAAACATTGGCATATTCATTAAATTTGCCCTTCTTAATAGTACTAGTAAGAAAACTCTAATCACACATCCTTTGTTTCTTTAGTATTAAGTTGACTATTTTAAAACCAACACATGAGACTCATCTGCTGAGGAAACTCTGACCTTGAGTCTCATCCATAAATAAAGCTGAGACACATCTGCTGTGAGAAATCACTGACCTTGTGTTCTTACGCTCCATCATACAATAAATAAAGTGAGAGGTCATCTGCTGAGGAGACTCTGAACTTGACGCTCTCACCCCGCCAAAATTCATTCATCTATAGTCATGAAAGAAGGGTTATCATGATTTCATGACTATATCTATGAAATAAGTCACTTAACACTAAAGAAAAGGGGGAAAGATTACTTTTAAAAGTGTGATTGAATCTGAAAAGCCATTTGATGATTGGTAGAATACTGTTAACTTCCAACCTAATAAGGACCACACAAAATATTTCTCTGATCTGGACAGAAAACATGATAAATACATCACATGAGATAAGTTGAAAATTACCTTGTATGAGCTTAAGTGGATATACAATACCGACAATCTGATTTAGGGTACCGGACCCGAAAGGTGATTTGAATTGTAAGTGTTATGGATCACGTAATTGACCGGTATGATTCTAAACATGTCTGACCACGACCATACAAAAATAGGTGAATTTTCAAAGTCAAAGTGCTTAAATTTCCAAGCTTGGTGTAAAATTGACCAACTTGTGCTGAAATCCATCTTGGTTTGGTTTAAGTTAACCAACTTGAAAGAAAATGAATTCCTGAGTTCGGGTGGAAAATTGCCCAACTTGGTTGAAAGTGAAAATTTTGAGTTCGGGTGAAATTTTTTGACCAATCAAAGTCAAATTTAGGTACTAGGTAGGTCATTGTCAAATTTGTTGAAATTAACAGGTACTTGACTTATTAATACAAAATTTATCTTCCTGGTAGGTTACTGGTAGCATACATGCTTTTCCTTAAGTTTTTGGTTATGTTGAAATTTTTAGAATTACATTTTTACCCTTTTGTTACAATTCTACTCTTAGTGGACTTGTTTATTGCCTTAGCGAACTTCTGTCTAAGGCAAGTCCGCTAAGAATGTTTAACAGGTTTTCCTTTAGCGAACTTGTTTAAAAGACTTGTAATTTTTTGAGTTTTTCTTAAAGTCCGCTAAAAACAAATTGTTCTTAGCGAACTTGATTGTTTATGTGTCTTTTGAATGGTGAGAAGTCCGCTAAGTTGAACTTGTCCTTAGCGAACTTCTCCTGTGTTTTATTTTTGTTTAAGTGTTTGAGAAGTCCGCTAAGAAGGATTTTTACCCTAATACCCTAGCAAACTTCTCCACTTGCATTAAAAGTCTGCTAAGATTAAACTGTTCTTAGCGAACTTGTTTTTGTCTTAGCGGACTTCCTTTTTACTTAGAAAATTTCAGCTGTCACAAGTTCCATTTGGCCTTAGCGTACTTGTTTTTAGCCTTAGCGAACTTCCTGGCCTTAGCGAACTTCTTTTAGGCTTAGCATACTTCTTTTAGGCCTTAGCGAACTTGTTTTTAAAATCTTCCTTTAGCGAACCTGTCTCAGTCTTAGCGGACTTGGAGACAGTTCTTAGCGAACTTGTTTAAAACTTAGATATTTTCTAAGTTTGCTAAACCTAATACTATATAAAGGAGATTTAGCCTCTTTTATCATTCACTTTTTCAAATCACTCATCTGCTCCTCTTCTCACGAACCGGCGACGCAAAAACCTCCACTGTTCAATCGATTTTTCTTGATTTTCTCTGTGATCTGTTGTGATATCATCAATTGGGGTTGATTTACACACTCCTCTTGTGATTACAGGTTCGATTTCACTTTCTGTCTAGGTTAATCTGGATCGATTAGGTTCGGTTGTCAAGGTTCATGCACCGTAGGTGCGAGATAAATTTCTAGGGTTCTAATATTGAAATTATGATGATTAAACAGATTTCTTTGCCTTTTTATTGCTCCTATTCCTCTTGTGAGCGCAATTAAGGTATGTAAATCTCATTTCTCGAATTTCACACTTTAAACTCGTGAAAGTTGTGTACAGGGGATTGTATGAATGTGTTTGAACTTAAAATTTCTTAGAGTGTTTCATAACAGTTGTTTTCCTTGTGTTCTTATTGATCAATTTGATCCATAGAGATTGTCTATATTGATAAACTTAGAAGTTGTGACCTCTGTTATTTGAATACTTAGGAATTTTTGTTTAAATTGTCAAAATTTTGGAACTTTGGTTAGTTTGTAGAACTCATTGGGGCTGCTGCCAATTCCTTTTAGGATACATAAATCTGATGATGCATATATGCTTATGAGTCTACATTTAACAACTTAGAAGTTTCAATTTGTTTTCTCTTAATGATTGGATTGACTTAATGAATTCCACTTAGTGTTGAAGTTATCTAGTCTCCAATCAGAATCTGTTACTCTTAATAGCCTGTGACTAAATTGATGTGACTTAAACTTGAGAATCTGCCAATAACTGTTGATTAGCCGAATCATTAATCAAATTAATAGATTAAGTTTAAAGTTTCTCAATTAAGTCTTTAAATTCAATTTGCCTTTATTTTTCTATGTTTGTCTAATATTTTGAAGTCTGACCTAGCTTGTTTGATCTCAAAACAGAATTTCTTACAGTTGACAGATTGATCAAGAACATTGCATCTTTTTCTATTGATCTTAGAAAATTTTAGATCATCAAAAAAAAATATGTTGTTCTATCAAATGGCAAATTGAGTCAAACTCAAACTTGGCTACACAGGGGCAAATCTTTACTTTATTTTGGTTATCTGAAGCCTACTTGATGTCTAATATAAATTGCTTGATCCCAGCAGATTATTCTTACTGAGTCAATTGAGAACTCACTGCATCTTAGATTAGATATTAGTCACCCATAGATCTTCACAAAGGTATGTGTCTCTCAATACAAGGATTCATGTTAATAAGGTATTGCATCACCTTGTTTCATTCTTATGTGCATATAAGTCTTTCTTTGTGTAAGTTGACATCCGGTTGAGCCTAAAACGGGTGGTTTAGAGTGGTTATGATCCACATGGGTCTGAAACCAGTCTATAACTCAGGTGAAAGGATCTTGGACTCATTTAACACAAAGTTAGATTTAATTTGTCTATATTGACCTATGTAAGTTAATTTGAACATCTTTGTGATTTATTGAGAGCATATCTACAAAGGATGTGATCTATGACACCTTTAAAGTTCATATGAACTATCTTGGGTATTTAAGCTCTGATTGAACACTTATTTGGTCATTTTGACTTTAATAAGTCAAATTTGGCATGGAATTGTTTTTATGAGACTTATGTGACTATCCTTTGCTTGAATGTGAATTTGGTGACTTGGTTATGTTCTGTTTAATCCATATGTGCTTATATTTGTATGTTAGGATTGAATTTGACATGTAAAGACACCATCTCATCTGTTAAAGCATAAATTATCACATTTTTTTCCTTTAAATGAACAAATTGGAACACTTGACCCATTAGGACCTCTTGCATGTTTTATATATGTTAATTTGACTCTGTTGCTTCTAGACAATCCTTGTTGATGTTAATATATGATTTATACACTCTGTAGTCAACTCTAAGTGTTGTGAATCTGCATATGAGATCCTGCTGGTCTTAGCGGACTTGATTCAGTCCTTAACGTACTTCAAGCCTGCTTAGCGAACTTGTTTTGTTCCTAGCGAACTTGTTTCCTTGCTTAGCGAACTTGTTTTAGTTCCTAGCGTACTTGTTCTCTCTTTAGTGAACTTAATGAGTTCTAGCGGACTTGTTCTTCTGCTTAGCATACTTTGAGTCAATTTCTCATACCTTTAGATTAGTATTTAAATTTCTGATATACTAAGATTGTTCTGATAGTTTGACAAGTAAGTATGACACTTATTACATGCATCAAATTGGCTTTTTAAATGGGATAGACCTGTTACATCCTAACATCCCTGTCCTAAACCTAAAAGTGCTGATTTTGACTTAGTTGATCCTTTTCCTAATCATAAGACATCAAATCAAGGAGTTCACAAGCTCGGGTGGAACCAAGTCCCAATGTGACTTTCCCTGAACTGACTTGACAAACTGGGATCACAAAACCTCACAGTATGCTATTTAAACATAAAGTCATTTGGTTTTTGATCCCAGATTGCCAAAACCTCCTATATTTGATGTCTCTGACTGTTGTTGAGACTCAGTAGTAGAATTTTCAATAATTCCTCTTTGACCCAACAACATGTCAAAATTTGGTTGGTTCAGTCTAAGTTTTGGGTCATTTACAGTTTTTATGCAAAACTTTCATCTAAGTCAAAATTTTTGGAGATTTAGATCTGGATCCTTATTTTCCAGATTTAAATTTTACACACACAAATTGTTTACTTCCTATGATACTTACCTTTGTTAATCATGATATTCCGGTTGCATGTGAACATTTTTGGAGTATATGCACTATGTGAGTTGGTTTATGTCATTGATTCTAGTATGAAAAGCTCTCTCACTATCACGAGTCTAGTGTGACATGACATTCATCTAATGTCAACCTAGATATAATCCTTTAATTTTATATGTGTAGATGCCTCCCAGACAAGCTGTTGAAGCTTTAGAGTTTGGTCGTTTGCACAACAGAAGGTGCGTGTTTAACAAAAACTGGGAAGGTGCTGATGAGCAGGAAATTGACTTACTACAACAATCAACATGGGAAACAGCTATGCAGATCAACCCTGTCATCTACAAGGGTATTATTGAACCATTCTGGAACAATGCTCAATCTGCAGAGCTTGATGATGGTTCAGATATTATAAGGTCCACGATCCAGAACATTGATGTTGAGATCACTGAGGAAGATCAGAACGGTCCTGAACTTACAAGATGCTGACAAGCCCAATACTTTCTCAAAGACTCAATGGCAGTCAACAATCACAAGAATGGGATATTCTGGTGTCTTTCTCCTAGATGTCAGCAACAAAATTCACAAGACCTTATTTTCGATCAACTGGAGGGTCATAATCAGCTTCTTCATTTCTGCTTTTGGACACAGAAAGGGAGCTCCTGATGATTTTGTTGAAGAAACTGCATGTGCTCTACATGGTTTTGTCACCGGTGAGGGGTTCAATCTTTCACATCAACTCCTCAAATGAATGATTGCTAATCTACATCCCACTGGAAGAGCAAAGAAGTTCCTGATGTACCCCCGGTTCATCCAGGCTATCTTGGATCAATATTACCCAAACTTGATCAAGCAAGGAGAAACCATCTCTACAAGTTCAATGAAAACTGGCTCATACAGCAAGTACCATAAAGGTAAATATCAAGAGAATGCTGTACATTTCTTTCCCGAGATGATTGCTTGGATTGCTCTCGTTGATGCTGAAGGAGATATCCAAATGGGTGAAGCAGCTGTTGAAGCTCAAGTAGAACATAATGAGGCTGATCAAGTCCACACTGAGTTGGATTTAAATGCACCTGCTACTGCTGCTTCTGATGTTGTTGAAGACCCTGGGAATCTCCAGGGTACAAGTGCTAAAGCTACTGAGCCTGCTGAACGCTCCTCAAGTCCTATGCTGGTGGATCTGTCTGAAGAAGGACAAGGAGACGACGATGATAATGATGAAGGGTCTGACTCCTCAGATTCTGATGACCGTCCCACACAACTTGAGGGCATTCATCCTTTGAAAAGACAAAGGACTGGAGACTATTCCAGGGCCTCTGTAGCTACGTCACCACAATCATCCTCTGATTAAAGCTATATCCATCGCAGGTTGAACAGGATGATGTGGAGGATTCAGTGTCTCTCGATGAGGACGATCTTAAATATAACCTTGAAGATGAGTCTGACAGTCCTCCCGAGTATCCTCCTAAGACTACTTTACAAACTCTGACAAGAACTGCTGGGTATAGTGATAAATCCGCTGAGTTCTTCATCAGAGCTGAGAGAAGCAAGTCCTGTACTGAAAAAAACTCAAAGTCATAAGGAAGCCCGGTATACAGGATGATTATGAATTGGTGAGTTCATCTGGCACTCCATCGCACACAGCCTTAGCTACAGCAACTGTCTCTCCATCTCCTGCTGAGCAATTTGAAGGAATTGACATGGATATGAGACAACTGGAGCAGCTAGCTGAAGCTGTTGTCACCACCACTGATACAGCTGGAATTGTTGCTACCAGCCCCACAGTATCAGAATCTGAAAAGGTGATGGAACTTCAGGCTGAAATTGTCAACTTTCAAAGTCTGAATGATCATCTAAACTGTTCACTACAAGTGGCAAATCAAAAGATCAATGATCAGTCACAAGTCAGTGCTGAACAAGCTGCTGAAATTCAAAGACTCAAGGATTTGTTAGCCAAATCAAGTGAAGGCAAACAATTAAGTGACAAACCAGATGATGATGATGGTGACAAAGAGACTGAGATGCCAAAAAACACACCTGAATCTGATCAAAGAAGTGAAGAGGAAATTCTCAAGACCCCATATCTTCTACTATCATTCTTGTTGGTAAAGACTCTACTGGTGTTCAAGACACCTCAAGCCCATTGCATGGCAGCGATTTCGAAATCGATGATGACACTGTCATAGAAGGAGATGATCTTAACTTCTCTGATGACGAAGATTCTTTTGTCAACATTCTCCTTCATGATGAACCTGTTGATGAGACTCTGGACTCGATCAAAAAGCTTGCACCTGTGCCTGAAAATCTAAAACTTCCAAGGTTTACACAGGCATCGAAGGTTCTTGCTATTGAGGGTTCTACAAGTGCTGAGTCTGAAGCTGAACATGACAAATCTCTTCAACTATCTATCATTCCCACCATTCATGCTGAGATCTCTACCTCCCTTGCCATAGTTCCCGTGACCGAAGGTATCCGTCATATATACGTCGACTCAGCCTTCTTGGATTTGAGATGTCAAGTTTCAGGAAATACTATGCCGAGAATCTATACTCAAGAAGAAACTCATGCGGTATTCTCATGGAGACACTTGAGGACGGTAATGAAACAGCTTATGAAGGACATCCATACTTTGTAGACTTTGGAGACGAAGGAGACATGAATGAGCTAGGTCAGAGAATGAACGTGCTCATGAATGAAGCCAATCCACTGAACTACATCAACTTGGATACGATCGATAGTGAGGATGATGAACAAGAGAAACCTCCTTGTCCTACTCCAATCTAAGTAAAGATGGAAGTAGACGATGAGTATGTGAGTGTGCCTCTTTCGACCGTCATGTCTACAGGAGAAACACTTGCCTTGGACATCAACCCATATGTTCCAGGTCTTATTCCAACTGATGCTGAAATCATCAATCTTGAAAAAAGTGCTGGTCAAGAAATGGAAAGTCAAACTGATGCTGGTGTATCTGCTGAGCAAGACCTCCGAAATCAGATCTTTGAAGCTTCCTTCATACACTTCTCCTCTGACTCTGATAAGGAGGAAGCTGATCCCCATGTAACAGCAACTCAAGAACCTGCTGTCACAGTGCAACGAGGTCCTTCTGATAAGGATAAGGGAAAGAGAATCTTGACTCTTGAAGAAATTGCAGAAGAGCAACTGAAAAGGGAAGCTGAGAAAGAGAGGTCTCGTCGAGCGCTTATTGAAGAAACACACAGTGAACAAAACCGACTGATTGAGGAGAAGGCCGAAGCACTTAAAAGGTATGAATCAGGGCATCCTCCTACTGTTGTTTATGGAAAGGGCTCGAGTACTTTACCGGATCGTTTTGCGTCAACAAGAACAGATGAACCTAGGATCCGCATAGTCACAAATTTGGAGGGCACTGATGTAGATGAGGAAGACACCTCTGAAACAGCTCACATGGCTAGATCTCTAATGAGTGACAACTTCTCCTTAGAATATCTGATGAGTCTTACAGACATTGACTTAACCAAGCTGTATACTGATGAGGAAAGGTTGAATTCACACCTTCCTCGAAATCAAAATGTTGAAGCTGAAACTGATCCCTTGGTAGATATCTTCGCTGACACCACCAAAACCGTTGAATTTCTTCCTATCCGAGATCATCTTTCAGATCTTGTTCTTGACATAGGCAACACATATCTTCCTCCACCTGAGATCTCATCTGATGAAGCTCCTGATTCTGAAGAATATATCAAAGCCACTACCAACAGGATGACTTTTGAGGAACTCCGCAACTATTGTAGATTCAAGAATATTGATAAAAAGGCTTACAACAGAAAGAAACTTAAAGGTCTACGAGAGTTTGTCTGTGAGTATCGAAAGACTGAATGTCTGGAAAACTGGAATAGATCAGACTTAAAGAGCAAGAACGGGCTGAGACACTCAAGAGGAAAGACAATCCTCCCATCTATGATCAATGGGGAAAGATGGCACCAAACCTAAAGGCTATGCAACAATTTGCTGCCAAAAATCTAAGGATGATTCCAAGCAACCCAAAGGTCAATCCTGGGATGAAAATCCTAGGATGGAAGTATGATGAGGCCTTTGATGCATTCCTATTAAAGAGGCGGAACCGATATGTTCAAATCTTTGGAGACTTCAAAGCTCTTCTTTGCTTGTTCTCTTGGGAGCTCAAACAACTGAAGTACCTAGATTTGGTAAACCATTCTAACCTTAAAAAGGGTATACGGGCTGCTATTTTAATCAATTCTGCTTATGAGGACAAGAAGTTCAATCAAAATCCTGAAGAAAGAGAGAAAAGCTCAGATAGCTGAAGAGAAAAGACGTCTCCGTGCCCCTCATCGCGGAATGTTTAAGGATATTGGGAAGGAGGTGAAAGTAAAGACTATCCTGGGGAATCAGAAACATGCTCCAATAATCAACTGGTACTACAATGGAAAGACACATGAATTGGTGATTTAAAGAGTCGGTGCTGAGTCAATCAGAATCTTTGTAGCGATAGAACTCAGACTGCTCTCAAGATCCTATTTGAAGCTGATATACTATGAGAAGATGCGGACCATCCCTGTTCAACTGAGACCCTATGAATGCTATGATGCCAACTACTTTTTAACGTTCTTAAATTGGTGGTGTACAAGGCTTGCAGGTATGGGTAAACTCACAATTGACGCATAACTCCTAAGAACAGCAAACTGCTGGTTGATAGAAGAGCATGGATCGAGTGTCATCCTTGATAAGGCAAGGAGATTGGTCGAGCTGAACAACTATAATGATCTGAAGAAGCTTGTCTGGAAAGATCTCTGGAGGCTGTACGATATGGGAATTAAAGTATTTTCTGACAAAGACAAAGAGGCTGCAAGAGAAAACTGGAGATTCCTGCTCAAGCTACTCGGTCAGGTTGCTTGAAGCTCAAGGGTTTGCATTGCCAACAAGGGTGGAAATTGTTAGAACCTATTTTTTTGGCAACACAAACTTTTCATCGTTGAGTATTGCTGGTGAAGACCTTTTGATGTCCAATCTAGATTTGATACTTTGTTTTGTAATTGACTTTGAATTTGTACTTAGAAACATTTTGATTATGAATCTAGCGTACTTGTTTTTCTTCTTAGCGGACTTCTGATTAATTGAACTTAGCGGACTTGTTTAACACTTAGCGTACTTGTTCAAATGTTCGTCTTAGCGTACTTAATTTGTTCCTACCAGACTTGTTTACTTAGCAGACTTGTTCCTGATCTTAGCAAACTTTATTTTCTCTATAGAGAACTTGTTAGCGGACTTGTCTATGTTTAGTGAACTTGTTAGCGGACTTGTTTGTACTTAGCGGACTGGTTAGCGAGCTTGTTAATGCTGAGCGGACTTGTTAGCGAACTTGTTTCTGATTCCCCGGGGTAGTCTTTACTTTCACCTCCTTCCCAATATCCTTAAACATTCTGCGATGAGGGGCACGGAGACGTCTTTTCTCTTTAGCTATCTGAGCTTTTCTCTCTTCTTTTGTCTACTGCTTAGCGAACTTGTCTGTGCTGATGGAATATTTTGCTGAATTCTAGGTAATGATTGTGTGTGTCAAACATTCTTTTTTTCCTATGCTCTCTTGTAGTATATATAGTTGAGAAAACCCTATTGAGGGAGAGCACTCCTGGATTATTCTTCAAGAGAGCATTTGTGTGTATGTTCTTGGTGCTAATGTGTGTTCTTGAGCTTTAGGAATCATCAATGGGTGAGCATTGATGCAGATTCATCCACAATCGACCTTCACACATGATTTCCGCACTTGTGTGATGAATCATATGAGAACATGTTGCTCAAATCTGGTCCTCACAATTGGTATCAGAGCCATGTTCTTCATTTTTGAAGTTTTTCTCAAAATGGAGAAAATCTCATATGACTTGTCAATTTTTGATGGATTTGCTAGTTGTTTGAGTTGATTCTTGGTAGAAATCACTTAAGAAACACAATGCTTCACTCAGATTTCTGTAAAACTCAAGCAAAATAGTCGATTTTTGAGACTCAGCCATGAACAGTTCGTAACTTGTTCAAGTCTGTACTTGAAATTTTTTTTCAAATTCGTTTTTCTGTTGATTCTTTGTTAAAATTGATGAATAGCGAGATTAACACTTGTAAAACCGAACCTATAGGCACTGATTTCTCTCAAAAACATCAAGTATGAAGATTTTAGAGGCTACAAGTGGTGGTTTTTGGTGTTCTTCACATAATCTTACTATTCCATCAAATCAGGTCTTTTAGAGTGGTTTTTGGAGTTTGTGTTAGTTGAGTAAAGTGTTCCTACATGAATTTCAAACCTATTGATGATCTTAAACATTGTTTTTGTCAACATTGATTTTTGAAGTTTGAAATTACTCAAGAACAAGTTGTTCAAATTTTGGCTAAGTCTGAAAATTTGACTTAAATTTTTTTGCAGAAATCTCACTTGCTTATGACTAATTATGTTTGTTAATGTTTGTTAATGTAGGATTTGTGTGATTTCAAGCATTCTACAAGAATTTGAGCATTTTGAACCAAGCATTCAATCCGTCCGAACCGTTAGTCAAATTTAGCAAGTTTGTGCTAAATTTTCGTGTTTCTCACTTCCAATGGCTGAAGGAAATCAGTTTGCTCCTGTCATGCAAGGTCACAACCGTCCACCATAACTAAATGGCGCGAGTGACTTCGATGATTGGAAATGGAAGTTTGTGCTGTTTCTGGAGTATGTTGACTATGATCTATTGACTTAAATCGTTGAAGGTCCGGCTGTGTTTGAAATAGAAGAAGCTACTGCTACTGGCACTGCTGCTGTTATTACTTTTGCTGATCCTCCTCATCCTAAGAAGAAGAAGATTCCAAAACCTTTGGATACGCTGACTCCTGCTAAAAAGGCACAAAGGAAACTTGACATGCGTGCATTGGGTTGTATAAAGATGGCATTGAATGATGAGTTGCTACATCAATTTCGTGAGGCTACTTCAGGCCATGAGATTTGGGTTGGTTTGGAGAAAAAGTATGAAGGCAATCCGGCTACAAAGGAAAGAAGACTTGAGAAATTGAAGTTGGCTTTCAACACTTTCGCTCACAGAAGTGGAGAGTCGTTTGAAACACATGTCAACCGCTTCTGCAGAATCATTACTGAAATGAATACCAAGAAAATTCATCCTGATTCTGGAGATATCATAAGGAAAATCTTGCATTCTTTCCCTCAGGAATTTTCCTCTTATGTCACTTACCTGATAGAAAGTATTGATCTAACTCAGGCTGACTATCTGGATATGATTGACAAGGTTAGAGACTATGAAGTAAGAGCAGTTGAACGTAGTGGCAAGTCACTTATGGGCAATGTGACTTCAAGGGGCTCATCTTCCTCAGCTCCTAATGCTGCATTTGCTGCTTCTGCTTATGAGGAGAATTATCAGTTTTCCAACTCGTCTGGCTCAACACTGCCTGCAATCGCTTCATCTCCTGTCCTAGCTTCTATTCAAACTGAAGTATTTGCATCACATGCCACTCATCAACCTTCAAATGTTACATATGTTCAACAGCCACCATCTGGGTTCATGGTTCAGCAGTCAGCACAAATTTCATTTAACAACACCAATTTGAGATAATGACTGTTTGTCAAGAAGATCTTGACCAAATTTCTGTTGATGGTCTGGAAGAGATCGACATCAAGTGGCAGATGGGTATGATTTCTGCTAGAACGAGGAAGTTCTTCAGAAAGACTGGGAGGAAGTTGTTTCAACTTCCTTCAAATGCCAACATAGGATTTGATAAGTCCAAGGCTCAATGCTACAACTGCCAAGAGCTCGGACACTTCACACGTGAATGCCCAAAACCAAGAACGTAGAATGCTCCTGCAAGCTCGAGTGGAGGTAATCAGGCTTTTCAGAAACAAGCTGGAAATGGAAACCAGTCATATCATAAACAAAGCAGCTCATCCTATCAGAAACCTCAGAATGCCAACTCTAATGTCTCTCATCCTGGCTCGTCTAACTCTCAATCTGCTCAAGGAGTCAACAATGGTGGCAAGGCATTAGTCTCACTTGAAGATCGTAACTATAACTGGACATCTTCTTCATCATCTCAACCTTCAAACCAGTCAGACTATGCACTAATGGTCAATTCTAGTGGAGAAGAGATTAATGTGTCTGTTGAATTTGACCCTCTTTTCCCAACTGACTTCTGTCTGATGGCTCGAGTTGATGAGATCCTTGAAGAGTCTTCTCCTACTGTCAGAAACGTTACTGCTGTGAATCCATCTAAGATAGAGACGGAAGAAAGCAAGCGTCTTCTTGAACTTCAGAAAGAAAGAATTCCAGATGAGGTAAAATCATCTTTGTGTTCTGAGAAATGTCATGAAACTGTCGCTCGCTATCGCGCATACAACTTAGAGTTGCATGCTAAGGCGACAGAAAGCGAGAGTCATGTTGAGCTTCCTCAAGCTAATGAAAAAGATTTTTTGGTCAACATCAAGTCACTTCAGGATGACATTGAGATCATGAAGCACACAGAATCAAACTTAAAAATCCAAATTGCCGATCTTTTGAAAACTTTGACTTCTCTAAGAAACAGCTATGCTGAAGCTCGAGAAACAATTGATTTCATGAAACTTAATCCTGAAACTTTGGGTAGTGCGGTCGCTAAGGACATAATGTCGCGTCTTAGGTCAGGTTTAGGTATAACACGGGAGATACTAGAGAGTGCGGCTGAGCATCCACTCAATCACAACTATCTTTGTGTCCCCGAATTAACCAAAATCAATCATAAGAGCCGTATTAAGTTCATTGACCCCAGTTTGATTCTGTATACTTCTGAAATCAATACGATGGAAGAACAGCTGGCTAAATCCGAAACTGCCTCTGGTCTCCCACCGATTGATGAAACACAAAAATTTGGAGATTTTGATGCAATTTCTTTGAATTCAGTCAATACTAGTATCTCTGAAGCATATGTGCAAAAGGCTGCTGAAACCGAGTTTCTCAATTTGTGTACTCAAAACACATCAGAGGCTCAATCATTTTTATTTAATGAAAACTATGATGTTTTTAACAGAAATGAAATTGTTAAAAGAACTAAAACCACTCGAAGGTGCAAGCCAAAGAAGAAGGTTGCAAATGAGAAACTTGTGATTCAGCAGGACATCGATGATGATGAGTTTAGTCGTGCTTTTGCCGAAATGGCCTTAAAACATGGTAAGACTGTTATGCACACACAAGTTGGTCTTACAATCACAGATGGTAAGGTGATCACTGTTCCTGTTGCACAACCAAACGCTCCAACGATGCCTGCTCAAGCAACTTCTGCATCCATGTTTGTTGAGCCAACTGATATATCTGTTAGCACTGCTCCCAATGTGGCTGGCAAATCCACTATGGTTCTATTCAAGACAAGTGATCCTAAGAAGAAGAGACCTCAATATGAACCTGTTTTGACTGGTCAATCAAGTGTTGAATATCAGCCCACTATGGTCGAGCTAGATGCCATAACCGTTGATGCTACTGAAACTGAGAACACACCCAAGAAAAGGAAACAAACCAGAAGGAGGAAGAAGAAGACAGTGGTCACTGAAACAGAAAATAATGAATGTGCAACATCTAATGAGCTACAACCAACGGCTCCCCAAGTTGTTGAACTACCTCTTGTGGTTGACCCTAGTGGAACGGTTGAGACCTTGGGTTGTACAGTTTGTAGGAATCCACACCATGATACAAGGGTGTGTGCATACAACACGGGTTATCCTGCCTATGACAACACCCCACAACTTGACACCATGTTTCAGTAGTCTTACCCAAATCAACTCTACATTCCTAACCAAGCTCAGTATGTTCCTCATGGTTTGGGAAGGAAGGTAAAATCTTTGAGGGCACCAGTTCAACAACCAGTGAGAATGTCTGCACCAAATCCTATTCCTATAAGATCTTGGACACCTCGACCAAGGCCTGCTCTTATGCCTAGGTCTATAATGGTTTAACAACCTACAGGGGCTCCTCGATCAAGTGTTACATCTTCACCAACTCCTCCGGTTGTGGTTCTAACATCAAATACTCCGCCAACGAAAAAGGCACCCAAGAAGAAGGTCCCAGGTCAATCTGGCCCGGGTCCATCTCAAAACTGATCACTTTCTTTTTCATGTGCAGGGACTGGCCCAGAGTGCTGCCAACACGTGGTACTTATATAGTGGTTGTTCCAGACACATGACAGGGAAGAAGGACCTGCTGTATGATGTCAAAACAATATCGCACGGTGGTCCTGTTGCCTTTAGAGGTGGTGTTCGGGGTGGAAGAATAATAGGAAACGATCTCTGGACTAATGGTGAAATTTCATTTGACAAAGTGAATTTGGTGTCTAATCTGAAGTTCAACCTTCTTAGTGTCTCACAAATCTGCGACAACAAAATGCAATGTTCTTCGATGATCGTGAATGTTATATTCTGAAATCTGGCTTCAAGATTCCCGAAGATCAGATTCTATTTCGAGCAAAACGGAAAGGGAACATATATGCTCTGGATATGTCTGCTGCAAGGCTGACTGGCTCCGTAGCATGCTTCTTGGCTAAGGCATCAAAAGATGACTCTACATTATGGCATAGGCGGATGGGGCATGTGAACTTTCGGAACATGAAGCACCTTGTTTTTCCTGAAAGAGAAGCCTGAAACAGCTGAGATCTTGAAGGATTTTGTCACACGTTTCGAGAACAGATGCAGAGAGCGGGTTAGAATCATCAGATCAGACAATGGGTTTGAATTCAAGAATCAGACGTTTGACGCATTTTGTAACGAAAAAGGCATAACTCGACAGTTCAGTTCACCGTATACACCGCAACAAAATGGAGTGGCTGAACGGAAGAATAGAACTATCAACACAACCTGCTATGGTCTGAACAGAACACTCCTGGTCAAACATGCTAACAAGACGCCATTCGAACTGTTTTCCAAAGTGAAACCGAACTTAAAACGATTAAATCCGTTCGGATGCGCTTGTACTGTTTTAATTCAGACGGATCAGTTAACCAAATTTGCCCCTTGGGCAGATGATGGTTATTATTTTGGATACTCGATGACCTCAACGGCCTATCGAGTGTTCAACAGAAGAACTCAAGTTGTTATTGAGTCGTGCAACGTTACTTGTAATGAGCATACTCTGAACACTAGAGATCCTGTTCCGGATAGTATGTATGACCTTGAGTCGTTTTCTTCAACTTTTAATGTGTTTAAATCTGATGATGTAGGTACTTCTTCTGCTGCTGTTGATCAAGGAAATGAAGCTGCCAATCCTATCGTTGATATGCTTGCTCCTATTACTTCTTCGATCCTGGATACCATTTATTCAGTTGATTCTACAGAGTTATTAAGGGAAAATCAATCAACACCTTCAAGTGATGTTAATGGCACTTCAACTTCTACTTCAGCACCTGAAAAGCCCACAATTCAGATTGATGAACCTGTAATTGTGGAAGCAGAACTTGCACAAGCAACAACCAAGGCAGACAACACTGATGCTATTGCGCATGATTCTGACTCAGATGACGTAACAGAGATTGATACCGGAGAGACTCCTGGCGATGACCTGCAAATTGGTAATCTGGACTCGTCTATTCAGCTCCTGCTGTTGAAGAGACTCGAATTCACAAGATACATCCTACGAATCAGATCATCGGGCCGGTTGACAAACGTCTCACTTAGAGTCAGTCAAAGGAATTGAACACATGTTTGTATTCCTGCTTCATTTCCCAAGAAGAGCCTCCCACTGTTGCTGCTGCCCTTTTAGATGATAACTGGATTGAAGCCATGCAAACGGAGTTACTACAATTCAAATTGCTCAATGTCTGGCATTTGGTAGATCCTCCTCTGGGTATAAAGCCTATTCCTGTCAAATGTATTTTCAAAAACAAGAGAGACGACCGTGGCATTATTATCAGAAATAAAGCCCGCTTAGTTGTGAAGGGGTACATGCAAGTTGATGGCATTGATTACGAAGACGTTTACGCGCATATCACTCGTCTGGAGGCAATACAGATCTTCCTGGCATATGCTGCATCAATGAACATCACTGTTTATCAACTTGATGTGAAGACCGCGTTCCTCTATGGAGAGCTTGATGAAGACGTATTTGTAGAACAACCTCCGGGGTTTGTTGACAAATCTTTCCCTAAGAAATGTTACAAACTGGATAAGGCCCTCTATGGTCTACACCAAGCCCCAAGGAAGTGGTACGAGACGTTATCGACATATCTGCTTTCAAATGGTTACAAGCGAGGGGTAATCGATCAGACACTATTCATTCGACATGTTAGTGAAGATATTCTGTTAGTGCAAGTGTATATCGACGACATCATCTTTTGTTCAACCAACATCAGCCTATGCCATGCATATAAGGAGTTAATGAAAAAGAAATTTGAGATGAGGGCAATGGGAGAGTTGACATTTTTCATTGGAATTCAAGTAACACAGAAACCTGATGGCATTCTTATCAGCCAAGGGAAATATGTGAAAGATATCCTGAAGAAGTTTGGGTTTCAATATTCTAAAGGCTTCTCTACGACCGTCGTCACTCGCCATCAGTTGAATCAAGATCCGGAGGGTTTTTGTGTAGATGAGCACCTATACAGGTCTATGATTGGCTATCTCCTGTAACTGACAGCAAGTCGTCCCGACATCATGTTTGGAGTCTGCCTATGTTCCCGTTTCCAGAGTAACCCGAAAGAATCACACTTAATGGCCGTGAAGAGGATTTTCCGGTACTTAAAGTCCAATCCAAACAGAGGACTTTGGTATCCTAAAGATCCGTTCTTTGACCTTCGAGCCTTCTCAGATAGTGACTACGCCGATTGTGAACTCAATCATAAGTGTACAACGGGAGGAGCTCGGTTCTTAGGGAACCGTCTGGTCTCATGGAAATGCAAGAAGCAGACAACAGTGCCAGTCTCAATGGCCGAAGAGGAGTACATTACTGCTGCCTCCTGCTGCTCTCAAGTGCTCTGGATTCAGAATCAGCTGCTGGTGTTACGGTTTGAATTTCATGGGTACCCCTATTCATATAGATAATACTGCTGCTGTTTCAATTGTTAAAAATCCCATTCAACATTCTAAGACTAAGCATATTGAGATTAGGTACCATTTCATTAGGGACTGTGCCGAGAAGAAACTAGTCACTTTAGTCCATGTTAATACAGATGATCAGTTAGCAGACCTTTTCACTAAGCCATTTGATATGTATATGTTTAACTTTCTGATTAGTGCTGTAGGCATGATTAATTATGATTGAACCTTCTCCATTCCCTAGTATGTTAGTATCTTGACTTCATAAGTTTAGTAACTTAGGAGTGTTATCTATTTTCTCTTTATGCATGTTTGATTTATTTATATTCTTATCTTTAAAATTTTCCTGGTCTTTTACTCTTTTGACTCCTTGAGTCATTTTTCAGGTTTGTCTGACCTTGATTTGACCTAAACACTTTTGTTTGTGGTTGTCTTGTGTCAAGTCTCCTTTAAAAGATCAAAAAGATTTTTCTTGTTTATTTATGTTTTTGTGTCAGTCTGCCGTGCCTGCAACATGGAAGATAAACCAAAAACATTGAAAATTTGACAAAAACAACAAAAATAGAGTTTATTTTTGTAATTCATCAATTGTTTTTAAACACATGTCAAATACAAAGAAAAATCAAAGTCTTTGGTATGTGGTCGGACAAAATGTAAGGAACATGATATTATTTTGGTCTTGTAGATCTAACCAGAGGATGTGATCCAATCGACCGGTAACTCTATCATTTGATGTGTTGCTAGGCTCAACATACTGAGAAGTAAACAAGTCTCTGTGATTACACATTAATTTCATTAAGAAATGTGGACCTTGGAAGTTTAAACAATGAGATATTCTTTAAATTTGCCCTTCTCAATAGTACTAGTAAAAAAACTCTAATCACACATCCTTTGTTTCTTCAGTATTAAGTTGACTTATTTTAAAACCAACACATGAGACTCATCTGCTGAGGAAACTCTGACCTTGGGTCTCATCCATAAATAAAGCTTAGACACATCTGCTGTGAGAAATCACTGACCTTGTGTTCTTACGCTCCATCATTCAATAAAATAAAGTGAGAGGTCATCTACTGAGGAGACTCTGACTTTGACGCTCTCACCTTGCCAAAATTCATTCATCTATAGTCATGAAAGAAAGGTTATCAAGATTTCATGACGATATCTATGAAATAAGTCACTTAACACTAAAGAAAATGGGGAAAGATTACTTTAAAAAATGTGATTAAATCTGAAAAGCTATTTGATGATTGGTAGAATACTATTAACGTCCAACCTAATTAGGACCACACAAAATATTTCTCTGAACTGGACAGAAAACATGATAAATATATCACATGAGATAAGTTGAAAATTACCTTGTATGAGCTTAAGTGGATAAACAATACCGACAATCTGATTTAGGGTACCGGACCCAAAAGGTGATTTGAATTGTAAGTGTTATTGATCACATAATTGACCGGTATGATTCTAAACATGTCTGACCACGACCATACAAAAATAGGTGAATTTTCAAAGTCAAAGTGCTTAAATTTCCAAGTTTGGTGTAAAATTGACCAACTTGTGCTGGAATCCATCTTGTTTTGGTTTGAAGTTAACCAACTTGAAAGAAAATGAATTCCTGAGTTCGGGTGGAAAATTGATCCAACTTGGTTGAAAGTGAAAATTTTGAGTTCAGGTGAAATTTTTTGACCAATTAAAGTCAAATTTAGGTACTAGGTGGGTCATTGTCAAATTTGTTGAAATTAACAGGTACTTGACTTATTAATACAAAATTTATCTTCCTGGTAGGTTACTGGTAGCATACATGCTTTTCCTTAAGTTTTTGGTTATGTTGAAATTTTTAGAATTACATTTTTACCCTTTTGTTACAATTCTACTCTTAGCGGACTTGTTTATTGCCTTAGCGAACTTCTGTCTAAGGCAAGTCCGCTAAGAATGTTTAACAGGTTTGCCTTTAGCGAACTTGTTTAAAAGACTTGTAATTTTTTGAGTTTTTCTTAAAGTCCGCTAAAAACAAATTGTTCTTAGGGAACTTGATTGTTTATGTGTCTTTTGAATGGTGAGAAGTCCGCTAAGTTGAACTTGTCCTTAGCGAACTTCTCCTGTGTTTTATTTTTGTTTAAGTGTTTAAGAAGTCCGCTAAGAAGGATTTTTACCCTAATACCCTAGCGAACTTCTCCACTTGCATTAAAAGTTGCTAAGGTTAAACTGTTCTTATCGAACTTGTTTTTGTCTTAGCGGACTTCCTTTTTACTTAGAAAATTTTTGTTTTCACAAGTTCCAGTTGGCCTTAGTGTACTTGTTTTTAGCCTTAGCGAACTTCCTTAGGCTTAGCGAACTTCCTGGCCTTAGCGTACTTCTTTTAGGCCTTAGCGAACTTGTTTTTAAAATCTTCCTTTAAAGAACTTGTCTCAGTCTTAGTGGACTTGGAGACAGTTCTTAGCGAACTTGTTTAAAACTTAGATATTTTCTAAGTTCGCTAAACCTAATACTATATAAAGGAGATTTAGCCTGTTTTCTCATTCACTTTTTCAAATCACTCATCTACTCCTCTTCTCACGAACCGGCGACGCAAAAACCTCCACTGTTCGATCGATTTTTCTGGATTTTCTCTATGATCTGTTGTGATATCATCAATTGAGGTTGATTTACACACTCCTCTTGTGATTACAGGTTCGATTTCACTTTCTGTCTAGGTTAATCTGGATAGATTAGGTTCGGTTGTCAAGGTTCATGCACCGTAGGTGCGAGATAAATTTCTAGGGTTCTAATATTGAAATTTTGATGATTAAACATATTTCTTTGCCTTTTTATTCCTCCTATTCCTCTTGTGAGCGCAATTAAGGAATGTAAATCTCATTTCTCGAATTTCACACTTTAAACCCGTGAAAGTTGTGTACAGTGGATTCTATGAATGTGTTTGAACTTGAAATTTCTTAGAGTGTTTCATAACAGTTGTTTGCCTTGTGTTCTTGTTGATCAGTTTGAACCATAGAGATTGTCTATATTGATAAACTTAGAAGCTGTGACCTCTGTTATTTGAAGTTTCTCAATTAAGTCTTTAAATTCAATTTGCCTTTATTTTTATGTGTTTGTCTAATATGTTGAAGTCTGACATAGCTTGTCTGATCTCAAAATATAATTTCTTATAGTTGAGAGATTGATCTAGAACATTGCATCTTTTTCTATTGATCTTAGAAAATTTTAGATCATCAAAAAAAAGTATGTTGTTCTATCAAATGGCAAATTGACTCAAACTCAAACTTGGCTACACAGGGGCAAATCTTTACTTTGTTTTGGTTATCTGAAGCCTACTTGATGTCTAATATAAATTGCTTGATCCCAGCAGATTATTCTTACTGAGTCAATTGAGAACTCACTGCATCTTAGATTAGATCTTAGTCACCCATAGATCTTCACAAAGGTATGTATCTCTCAATACAAGCATTTATGTTAATCAGGTATTGCATCACCTTGTTTCATTCTTATGTGCATATAAGTCTTTCTTTGTGTAAGTTGACATCCAGTTGAGCCTAAAACGGGTGGTTTAGACTGGTTATGATCCACATGGGTCTTAAACTAGTCTATAACTCAGGTGAAAGGATCTTGGATTCATTTAACACAAAGTTAGATTTAATTTGTCTATCTTGACCTATCTAAGTTAATTTGACCATCTTTGTGATTTATTGAGAGCATATCTACAAAGGATGTGATCTATGACACCTTTAAGGTTCATATGAACTTCTTAGGTATTTAAGCTCTGATTGAACACTTATTTGGTCATTTTGACTTTAATAAGTCAAATTTGGCATGAAATTGTTTTTATGAGACTTATGTGACTATCTTTGCTTAAATGTGAATTTGGTGACTTGGTTATGTTCTGTTTAATCCATATGTGCTTATATTTGTATGTTAGGATTGAATTTGACATGTAAAGACACCATCTCATCTGTTAAAGCATAAATTATCACATTTTTTCCTTTAAATGAACAAATTGGAACACTTGACCCATTAGGACCTCTTGCATGTTTTATATATGTTAATTTGACTCAGTTGCTTCTAGACAATCCTTGTTTATGTTAATATGTGATTTATACACTCTGTAGTCAACTCTAAGTGTTGTAAATCTGCATATGAGATCCTGCTGGTCTTAGCGGACTTGATTCAGTCCTTAGCGTACTTCAAGCCTGCTTAGCGGACTGGTTTTGTTCCTAGCGAACTTGTTTCCCTGCTTAGCAAACTTGTTTTCGTTCCTAGCGTACTTGTTCTCTCTTTAGTGAACTTAATGAGTTCTAGCGGACTTGTTCTTCTTCTTAGCATACTTTGAGTCAATTCCTCATACCTTTAGATCAGTATTTGAATTTCTGATATACTAGGATTGTTCTAATAGTTTGACAAGTAAGTATGACACTCATTACCTGCATCAACTTGCCTTTTTTAAATGGGATAGACCTGTTACATCCTAACATCCCTGCCCTAAACCTAAAAGTGCTGATTTTGACTTAGTTGATCCTTATCCTAATCATAAGACACCAAATCAAGGAGTTCACAAGCTCGGGTGGAACCAAGTCCCAATGTGACTTTCCCACAACTGACTTGACAAACTGGGATGACAAAACCTCACAGTATGCTATTTAAACATAAAGTCATTTGGTTTTTGATCCCAGATTTCCAAAATCTCCTATATTTGATGTCTCTGACTGTTGTTGAGACTCAGTAGTAGAATTTTTAATAATTCCTCTTTGACCTAACAACATGTCAAAATTTGGTTGGTTCAGTCTAAGTTTTGGGTCATTTACAGTTTTTATGCAAAACTTTCATTAAAGTCAAAATTTTTGGAGATTTAGATCTGGCTCCTTATTTTCCAGATTTTAAATTTTACACACACAATTTGTTTACTTCCTATGATACTTACCTTTGTTAATCATGATATTCCGGTTGCATGTGATCATTTTTGGAGTATATGCACTATGTGAGTTGGTTTATGTCATTGATTCTAGTATGAAAAGCTCTGTCACTATCACGAGTCTAGTGAGACATGACATTTATCTAGTGTTAACCTAGATTTAATCCTTTAATTCTATACGTGCAGATGCCTCCCAGACAAGCTGTTGAAGCTTTAGAGTTTGGTCGATTGCACAACGGAAGGTGCGTGTTTAACAAAAACTGGGAACATGCTCATGAGGAGGCAATTGACTTACTGCAACAATCAACATGGGAAACAGTTATGCAGATCAACCCTGTCATCTACAAGGGTATTATTGAAGCATTCTGGAACAATGCTCAATCTGTAGAGCTTGATGATGGTTCAGATATTATAAGGTCCACGATCCAGAACATTGATGTTGAGATCACTGAGGAGAAGATCAGAACGGTCCTGAACTTACAAGATGCTGACAAGCCCAAGACTTTCACAAAGACTCAAAGGCAGTTAACAATCACAAGAATGGGATATTCTGGTGTCTTTCTCCGAGATGTCAGCAACAAAATTCACAAGACCTTATTTCCGATCAACTGGAGGTTCATAATCAGCTTCTTCATTTCTGCTTTTGGACACAGAAAGGCAGCTCCCGATGATTTTGTTGAAGAAACTGCATGTGCTCTACATGGGTTTGTCACCGGTGAGGGGTTCAATCTTTCACATCAACTCCTCAAATGGATGATTGCTAATCTGCATCCCACTGGAAGAGCAAAGAAGTTCCTGATGTACCCCCGGTTCATCCAGGCTATCTTGGATCATTATTACCCAACCTTGATCAAGCAAGGAGAAACCATCTCTACAAGTTCAATGAACACTGGCTCATACAGCAAGTACCATAAAGGTAAATATCAAGGGAATGCTGTACCTTTCTTTCCCGAGATGATTTCTTGGATTGCTCTCGCTGATGCTGAAGGAGATATCAAAATGGGTGAAGCAGCTGTTGAAGCTCAAGTAGAACATAATGAGGCTGATCAAGTCCACACTGAGTTGGATTTTAAATGCACATGCTACTGCTGCTTCCGATGCTGTTGAAGACCCTGGGAATTTCCAAGGTACAAGTGCTAAAGCTTCTGAGCCTGCTGAACGCTCCTCAAGTCCTATACTGGTGGATCTGTCTGAAGAAGGAGAAGGAGACGACGATTATAATGATGAAGGGTCTGACTCCTCAGATTCTGATGACCATCCCACACAACCTGAGGGCATTCATCCTCGGAAAAGACAAAGGACTGGAGACTATTCCAGAGCCTCTACAGCTATGTCACAACAATCATCCTCTGATTAAAGATATAATCCATCACAGGTTGAACAGGATAATGAGGAGGATTCAGTGTCTCTTGATGAGGACGATCTTAAATATAACCTTGAAGATGAGCCTGATAGTCCTCCCGAGTATCCTCCTAAGACTACTTTACAAACTCTGACAAGAACTGCTGGGTATAGTGATAAATCCGCTGAGTTCTTCATCAGAGCTGAGAGAAGCAAGTCCTGTACTGAAAAAAACTCAAAGTCAGAAGGAAGCCCGGTATACAGGATGATTATGAATTGGTGAGTTCATCTGGCCCTCCATCGGACACAGCCTTAGCTGCAGCAACTGTCTCTCCATCTCCTGCTGAGCAATTTGAAGGAATTGACATGGATATGAGACAACTGGAGCAGCTAGCTGAAGCTGTTGTCACCACCACTGATACAGCTGGAGTTGTTGCTACTAGCCCAACAGTTTCGGAATCTGAAAAGGTGATGGAACTTCAGGCTGAAATTGTCAACCTTCAAAGTCAGAATGATCATCTAAACTGTTCACTGCAAGTGGAAAATCAAAAGATCAATGATCAGTCACAAGTCATTGCAGAATAAGCTGCTGAAATTCAAAGACTCAAGGATTTGTTAGCCAAATCAAGTGAAGGCAAACAATTAAGTGCCAAACCAGATGATGATGATGGTGACAAAGAGACTGAGATGCCAGAAAACCCACCTGAATCTGATCAAAGAAGTGAAGAGGAAATTCTCAAGACCCCATATCTTCTACTATCATTCCTGCTGGTAAAGACTCTACTGGTGTTCAAGACACCTCAAGCCCATTGCATGACAGCGATTTCGAAATCGATGATGACACTGTCATAGAAGGAGATGATCTTAACTTCTCTGATGACGAAGATTCTTTTGTCAACAGCCTCCTTCATGATGAACCTATTGATGAGACTCTGGACTCGATCAAAAAGCTTGCACCTGTGCATGAAAATCTAAAACTTCCAAGGTTTGCACAGGCATCCAAGGTTCTTGCTATTGAGGGTTCTACAAGTGCTGAGTCTGAAGCTGAACATGACAAATCTCTTCAACTATCTATCATTCCCACCGTTCATGCTGAGATCTCTACCTCCTCTGCCATAGTTCCCGTGACCGAAGGTGTCCGTCATACATACGTCGACTCAGCCTTCTTGGACTTTGAGATGTCAAATTTTAGGGAATACTATGCCGAGAATCTATACTCAAGAAGAAACTCATGCGGTATTCTCATGGAGACACTTAAGGACGGTAATGAAACAGCTTATGAAGGACATCTGTACTTTGTAGACTTTGGAGATGAAGGAGACATGAATGACCTAGGTCAGAGAATGAACGTGCTCATGAATGAAGCCATCCACTGAACTACATCGACTTGGATACGATCGATAATGAGGATGATGAACAAGAGAAACCTCCTTGTCCTACTCCAATCCAAGTAAAGATGGAAGTAGACGATGAGTATGTGAGTGTGCCTCTTTCGATCGTCATGTCTACAGCGGAAACACTTGCCTTGGACATCAACCCATATGTTCCAGGTCTTATTCCAACTGATGCTGAAATCATAAATCTTGAAACAAGTGCTGGTCAAGAAACTGAAAGTCAAACTAAACCTGGTGTATCTGCTGAGCAAGAGCTCCGAAATCAAATCTTTGAAGCTTCCTTTATACACTTCTCCTCTGACTCTGATAAGGAGGAAGCTGATCCCCATGTAACAGCAGCTCAAGAACCTGCTGTCATAGTGCAACCAGGTCCTTCTGATAAGGATAAGGGAAAGAGAATCTTGACCCCTGAAGAAATTGTAGAAGAGCAACTGAAAAGAGAAGCTAAGAAAGAGAGGTCTCGTCGAGCGCTTATTGAAGAGACACACAGTGAACAAAACCGACTGATGCTTAAAAGGTATGAATCAGGGCATCCTCCTGCTATTGTTTATGGAAAGGGCTCGAGTACTTTACCGGATCGTTCTTTGTCAACAAGAACTGATGAACCTAGGATCCTCATAGTCACAAATTTGGAGGGCACCGATGTAGATGATGAAGACACCTCTGAAACAGCTCAGATGGTTAGATCTCTAATGAGTGACAACTTCTCCTTAGAATATCTGATGAGTCTTACAGACATTGAGTTGACCAAGCTGTATACTGATGAGGAAAGGTTGAACTCACACCTTCCTCGAAATCAAAATGTTGAAGCTGAAACTGATCCCTTGGTAGATATCTTCGCTGACACCACCAAAACCGTTGAATTTCTTCCTATCCGAGATCATCTTTCAGATCTTGTTCTTGACATAGGCAACACATATCTTCCTCCACATGAGATCTCGTCTGATGAAGCTCCTGATTCTGAAGAATATATCAAAGCCACTACCAACAGGATGACTTTTAAGGAACTCCGCAACTATTGTAGATTCAAGAATATTGATAAAAAGGCTTACAACAGAAAGAAACTTAAAGGTCTACGAGAGTTTGTATGTGAGTATCGAAAGACAGAACGTCTGGCAAAGCTGGAACAGATCAGACTTGAAGAGCAAGAACGGGCTGAGGCACTCAAGAGGAAAGACAATCCTCCCATCTATGATCAATGGGAAAAGATGGCACCAAACCTAAAGGCTATGCAACAATTTGCTGCCAAAAATCTAAGGAAGATGCCAAGCAACCCAAAGGTCAATCATGGGATGAAAATCCTAGGATGGAAGTATGATGAGGCCTTTGATGCATTCCTAGTAAAGAGGCAGAACGAATATGTTCAAATCTTCGGAGACTTCAAAGCTCTTCTCAGCTTATTCTCTTGGGAGCTCAAACAGCTGAAGTACCTGGATTTGGTAAACCACTCTAACCATAAAAAGGGTATATGGGCTACTGTTTTAATCAAATCTGCTTATGAGGACAAGAAGTTCAATCAAAATCCTGAAGAAGAAAGAAAAGCTTAGATAGCTGAAGAGAAAAGACGTCTTCGTGCCCCTCATCGCGAAATGTTTAAGGATATTAGGAAGGAGTGTAGAGTCCATAATTTTTAGAGGCTTTTACATTAGAAATCTTTTGGGCTAGTTTAATTGTAATTGGGCTTAATTTGTATGTGGGTTGTTAATGGGTTTTGGGTCCGGTCGAGATAGGGCTATGTAGGCCGAAATTTTTTAGATTGTTTTACAAGCATAGGGTTTTCTATATAAAGGGAGCTAGGATAGAGGATTAGGTTGTTTATTCTCCTAGGGTTTTCTTGGTGTTTCTGCGAATTAAAGGTGTATCGAATTCACCTTGTGAATTCGACAATCAAGTGTGTGGTAATCAACTCTTGTTCAAGCATTCTCAATCAGTTTGTGTTTCCTTTAATTATTTCTTTGTGTTTTCTATACTTTTTTATTTAAACTTGAATCACCTCTAGTCACCGGATTCCGCACGGTGACTATAGACTTTAATATCGCGTGAGGGGTTTATCTGATCCTTACAATTGGTATCAGAGCTAAGAAACGCAAGTTTTGAGGCTCTCGCGATATCCGCTTCAGGTGTTGGAAACTAACAGTTTGAGTTTTTTGTGGTGATTTTCAGCATTTAGCACGATTCAGAAGTCTTTTGCAGGTTTAAACTCACAACAGAAGCTGTCGAGTCTATCTGTTCGTGAATCAGGACTTTTCGAGCCAAGTGAAGACTTTTCGATCAGGCCTTCTGATCGAAAACCCTCCTGTCGCTTCCCAGTGATCGAGAATAACCCTTTGTGTCTTTTCGATCAAACGTTTTTCAGTCGAAAAGTCCCACTTTTGAGACTTTTTGATCAGCTGCTCAGTATCGAGAAGTCCCTCTTTGTGACTTCTCGATCAGAATTTTTCGATCGGAAAGTCCTCCTAGCGACTTTTCGATCAATCCTCACCACAATCGAGAAGTCCTCTTCGTGACTTCTCGACCCGTTATCACGATCGGAAAGTCCCCTGTGACTTTTCGATCTTCTGCTCACCTCAATCGAGAAGTCCAATCCGAGACTTTTCGATCAAGCCTCATATTTTCGATCCTGATCCACCCTTTTCGACTCAAATCATTCCCGATCGAAAACCCTTCTCGATCAAACCTTCGTCTGACCGAAAACCAGTTTTTGATCCAGCCTTTGTCCGACCGTACACCCCTTTTTGACCCGACCAAAAACCCTTCCAATGGCTATCGATATGTCCAATCTCTCATCTGCTACTCTGGAAATGGATGCTCAAATTGGCACCTCAACAAGACCACCAAGATTGACCTCAGGAAAAGACTTCATGAGCTGGAAGTACAGGTTCGTCAACTATGCTAACTACAGTGATCCCAAGATTATGAGATCTATTGAAGCCGGAGACTATGTTCCAAAGTCTGTTAAAACTGGACAACCTGATGTGATAAAAGAGAAACATGAATGGTCAGACACCGATTGGGACAAGGTGGAAAAGGATAGGAAGGCTCTTGCTGCATTAACAATGGCACTTTCACCTGAGGTTGCCGAAGCCTTCAAGGAGTACATGTCTGCTAAATCATTGTGGGATGCTCTGGTTGATGCATATGAAGGAAACTCAGATATGAGGGAGTCAAGGAAAGAGAACCTTAGAGAGCAATTTAATGACTTCAACTACGTGCATGGTGAGAATATAGAAACTCAATTGAAAATGTTCATCAAGATCGTCACAGCAATGAAAGAAGCTGACGTGACATACACTCAAAAGGATGTCAACAAGAAGCTGATCCATTCCTTGCCGCCCAACTGGGATAGCACAGTTGAGGTAATGGAAGGAATCCTGGACTTGAACACAGCAACCCTCAGCTCACTCATGTCTACGATTAGAGCTTATGAAGAAAAGAAACTCAAGAGGGCAAGAAAGCAGGGAGTTGGAGCAGCTGCCACACAAGTGAATCAAGCCTTTATATCGCAGCCCAGTGTCCCAGTGACTCAATCTGTTGATCTGACATCAAGCCCTCTAGCTTTCATTTCTCAAGCTGCTAGTGGAGCTAGTTCTTCAAATGGCTCTAATCTGGTTACATTGGATGTTAACACCTTAGCTAAAGATTCTAGTTTTGCTTTGGGATTAGGAATAATGAGTTGTTATCAAGTTTTGGTTGCAGGTACTTTACTTCCAAATGACCTGTCCCATGAGGATGTGAATCAGGTGAACCCAGATGACCTTGAAAAGATGGACATATCTTATCAAATGGGAATGTCCGCATTGAGAGCCAAGCAGTATATGGCAAGAACTGGGAACAAAAATTGGAATGATGGCAAAGGCATAAAGCTATCTTTCAACAAAGCCAATCTGAGATGCTTCAACTGTAATGATTATGGTCACTATGCCAGAGAGTTTCCCAAGCCTAAAGTTGAAAGAGATGCTAAAAGTGATGAAAAACAGAATGTCAAGAAAAGGGAGGTAGGCACTGATGATAAAGCACTTGTCGTTCAAAGCACTCCTGGAGGTTATGACTCGTCTACTCAGGTTGATGATCTCAGTCTAAGTCTGACACACATTACTATGTTAGCTGAGGAAGAAGCAGAAAGAGAGACACTGGAGATGAACCAACATGCATTCATGGTGAATACTTGTCCAGGGCCTGAAGTCAACTCTAGCAACACACAGGTATGCAACTGTTCTTGTTCTCATTGTGTGGAGGTATTTAATGCTTACAAAGAATTTAAATCTAAATTTTATTATGAATCCCTAAACTGTGAACGCGCCTCTAGAGAATCAAATAATTTCAAAGATATGGCTAGAGTAAATAGGGAAAAGTATGAAGCAACTAAGCTAGATGTGACAAATCTTGACAATCAATTAAGTGACACTAGAGTTTTGCTGAGAGTTGCTAACACAAAAGTTGAAGAACTAACAAAAGAGGTAGAAGAATTGAGAGATCAACTTGCTAAATCTCAAAGAAGAATAGACTCTAATAATAAGATTCAATCAAAAATGCTAGAAGCAAGGTCTCTTTTCTATAACTCTGATGTTAGGATGAAGTATGTTCAACAGAATTCGGGCCTAGGTTTTGGAGATGATAAGATAGATGAGACCTCAACACACACTGTTCCCATGCCTCACATGCATAAAATGATTTCTGAACCTGAACCATCAAAGGGAACAATAGATTCCTTAGCAAATATAGACAAAAGACTTTCTGAATGCCCAATAAAAATCTCATCTCCTACTTCTAACTCCACTAACACTTCTACTTCTTGTGCAGATGTAGTTAGCAATAATGGAAGTGAAAAGGCAGAAACCACAAGTTTTTCAAGTCAAGAGTCTTTTGAAAAATTTAACTGGAATAAATATGGTTTTCCTATTGATGGTTCCAAACTTAAACTTGTTGAGTCTGATGTTTTTGATAAAACCTCTTTGTGTAGCAACTTTAGCTTTGGTACATGTGATGATAAAGTATCTAAACCTCTAAGGCGTGTTAGAACTTTGAGAAGGGGTACGGGACCACAGGTTGCTGGTCCCAAACCTATTAATTCTGGTTTGCATGAGTCTGATATCGGTGTGAAATTAAATGCTTCTGTGTGTGATAATGTGAAAGTGAATGCTAATGTGAATGTTTGTGATGCTAAGAATATGCAGAATGTGCAGGTGGATAGGCCACACGATGTTATCCCATATCCTGAGATAAACTCAGTATATGACCAGTTTGTGCCGGTACAGCGGGAGTATATGTTAACAACTAGGCCCAGAGGCAAAGTTTGTTGGATTCGTAAAAATGATAAACCATCTTGGATATCCACAGGAAAAATCTATTCACAAACTCCTGCTTACCCAAAGAAGCATTCTTGCCATATGTGTGGAAATCCCGGACATGTGGCAAGAAATTGTTTACATAGGCCATATGAACCATACTATCCCATAACTCACTTTAAAAATAATCATGGGCAATCATATGGTGGCACAAATAACAAACCTTCCCCTGAAAAGGTAAAAACTAAGCGGAAGGTACCAACAGGCCCAAAGGTACCTAAAGTGACCAAAGAGTCTGCACCTTACAAACAAAAGGTGCAGAACAGTGTGCCTCCTAGACCAAAGGCACAAGGTGAGAAGAAAAAGCCTGCATCTCAACCAAAGGGACAAAAAACCAAACTGACCCAAAAATCTCTTGGCAGCCACAAAACTGATTCTCAAAAACATAATAAATCTGTTAAAAAATCAGTAACTATGCCTGAACCTGTTTTGCATGATAAACATTTTTCTCATGACAACTGGAATGTTAAAAAGAAGGTAAACCAAGAGTATGTTCCCAAAGGAGTGTATAAAAAACACTCTAAATAGTTTGATGAAGCTAAACCTACAAAAACAAATGTTTACCAAATTCCTTCAAAAAGAAAACAGGATCACAACAAAGAAGAGGATATGCATCCACGCATTTTCACAACTGAATCATCACCAGCTTTTAAGCCCATCACCAACAACCGTAGCCCTACTTCACCCAGTCTACAAAAATTCTGGGTACCCAAATCTAACTAACTTCTCCTATGAATGCAGGAACAACCAAGGAGGCCTGTTAATAACCTTTGGTATGTTGACAGTGGTTGTTCCAGGCATATGACAGGCGACATATCCGTTCTGCAAGACTTAGAGAAATACGATGGAGGATATGTGTCGTTTGCTGGAGGAGTTGGAGGACACATCAGTCAAAGAGGCACCGCCAGAAATGGATGTCTGAGCTTCCATGATGTCAACTTTGTTCCAGAACTCAAGCACAATCTACTAAGTGTGTCACAAATCTGTGACAAGGAATACCCAGTGCTCTTCAACAACAAAGAGTGCTTAATTCTTAAACCTGTGTACTACATTCCTGATGATTGGGTGCTAATGCGTACACCCAGATATGGTAACTCGTATGTCCTGAACATGACAAAGCCACCCACAACTGAAATGGCGTGCCTTCTTTCCAAGACAGCTGAGAATCAAGCTCATCTTTGGCATCGGCGCTTGGGCCATACGAACTTGAAAAACTTAAATCACTTGGCAAGAGGAGGACTTGTAAAAGATCTCCCAATCAGAGAATTCATGGTAAAAGAAAAGTGTATGGCATGTGCTAAGGGGAAGCAACACAAGCGGCCGCACAAGCCCAAACAGCTCTCCAAAATCTCTTCAGTGCTGGAATTGCTTCATATGGACCTATCCGGTCCAGTCAGTATGTTAAGTTTAAATCTTTGTGCTTTTTGTTTGGTTATAACTGATGACTTTTCACGTTTCACTTGGGTGTTCTTCTTGTCAAGGAAAAGCGAAGTACCAGACATCCTAAAAGCTTTCATCAATGTGATTGAGAACAAGCTGAACCTGAAAGTCAAATCAATCCGAAGTGACAACGGCACAAAGTTTAAGAACCAGATCATGGATGCGTTCTGCAAGATGAAGGGAATTGAGCATCAGTATAGTGCACCCTACACTCCTCAACAAAATGGAGTTGCAGAAAGGCGTAATCGGACATTAATTGAAGCCGCGCGCACGATGCTATGTGATTCCAAGTTACCAACCATGTTTTGGGCTGAAGCAATCAACACAGCATGTTATGTACAAAATAGGGTTCTCATCAACAAGCGACTACAGAAGACCCCCTATGAATTAGTACATCATGACAAGCCCAAAATTGGGCATCTCAGGGCCTTTGGATGTCTTTCTACTGTCTTAATTAACACTGACCTACCTAAATTTGCAGGTAAATCAGATGAGTGTATTTTGTAGGTTATTCTGCCAGTTCAGCATACAAGGTTTACAACAAGCGGACAGCAATGGTAATTGAATCAACAGATGTGGATTGGCTTGAAGAGAACCCATCAGACGGAGGTACTAGTCCAGCTCAAGCATTCGACTATAATCAATTATTTTTACCTTTTAGGCTAGATCCAGTGATCGCAGAAGAGTTATTCGAGGATGCTGTTGCAAGTCCCTCAGTGACAATTTCCCTAACTCAACATCTTGCGGAGGATGATCCAATAATGGAGGCTGTCCCTGCTACTCAAGAAACTGAGGCGAGTACTGATGAAATAGAAGCAGGTGCAGTTGAATCAGAACCAGCAACAACCGATGCTGAACCAGATATTTCGGCAGACCAGATAGATGAAGAACTTATACAAACAGGTCTACCCATTGAAATCCCAGTTCCAGCAACTGCAGAAACAAGAATTCACAAATATCATCCGCTGGAGAATATTATTGGACCTCTTGCATCAGGAGTTGTCATACGGAGTACCTCTGGCAAAATCAATCATTGCATGTACTCCTGTTTTCTCTCTCAAATCGAACCTTCAAACATCTCTATGGCACTGCAAGATCCAAGCTGGGTAGAAGCTATGCATGAGGAATTGAACCAATTTTCAAAGCTTCAGGTGTGGAGGTTAGTGGAGAAACCAGTTGACAAGAAAGTCATCACAACTCGATGGCTTTACAAAAACAAGAAAGATGATAATGGGGTGATTATCAAAAACAAAGCTCGACTGGTGGTTCAAAGGCACAAGCAGATAGAAGGTATTGACTACGACGAGGTATATGCTCCAGTTGCCAGGTTGGAGGCAATTCGGGTGTTTCTGGCATATGCTTCATACATGAACTTCACTGTTTTTCAGCTAGACGTGAAAACAGCTTTCCTTTATGCTGTCATGGATGAAGAAGTTTATGTATCTCAACCTCCAGGGTTTATTGATGAAGAACATCCCTATCACGTGTATAAGCTAGATAGAGCTTTGTATGGGCTACATCAGGCACCTAGATCTTGGTACAAAACTCTCACAGATCACCTTCTAGCACACGGGTACGTCAGAGGGATTGTAGATCAGACACTGTTCAGAAAGGAGGTTGGGGATGATATCATAATGGTTCAGGTGTACGTGGACGACATCATTTTTGGTTCCACAAATGAAAAATTGTGCAAAGAGTTTGAGCAAGTCATGAGGACGAAGTTTGAAATGAGTTGAATGGGGGAAATGGAGTTCTTCCTTGCATTACAAGTGAAACAGAGTGAAAGCGGGATCCTTGTACATCAAGCAAAGTATGTGACAGAAATCTTAGAGAAGTACAAGATGGCAGATTCCAAAGCAGCAGACACACCAATGGCAACACGTCCACCACTTACCAAAGATCCAGAAGGGCGGTCAGTAAATGAACACAACTATCGCTCGATGATCGGATCTTTGATGTACCTGACCGCAAGCCGCCCCGACATAATGTTTGCAGTGTGTCAATGTGCTCGATATCAGGCTAACCCTAAACTTTCTCATCTTACTGCTGTCAAAAGAATCTTTAGGTACCTGAAGGGCAGGCCTAGGCTTGGTCTTTGGTATCCTAAAGATTCTGGATTTAATTTATATGCTTTTTCTGACAGTGATTATGGAGGTTGTGAGCTTGACAGGAAATAAACATCAGCAGGAACACAGTTTTTGGGAGACAGGTTGGTGTCATGGCAGAGCAAGAAGCAGCATACAGTGTCAAAAAGCACTGTTGAAGCAGAATACGTGGCGGCATCTGCTTGGTGTTCACAGGTGGTATGGCTGCAACATCAGCTGCATGACTACGTTTTGAATTTCTATGACACTACTATCTATTGTGATAATTCCGCTGCACTTCAAATTGTCAAAAATCCTGTTTAGTTTTCAAAAACAAAACACATTGACATTAAAGTGCATTTTATTCGAGACTGCTACGATCGCAGGCTCATTCACTTGGAACAGGTGTTGTCGGATGAGAATGTGGCAGACATGTTTACCAAAGCCCTCCCTCGAGCTAATTTTGAAATGTGTCTCAAAGGCCTCCGGATGATAGCCTTTGATGAGTAATTTGGCAACTGTTTTTTATTATTTTTTATTGTTCAAAAAAAAAATTCAAAATTAGTGTTTTTATTGTCTTAACAAAAAATCTAAAAGCAAGGGGAAGATATAAGATAAACATCTGATGTTTCCTCTAAAGTGTGTCTTTTAAATTTTTAATGGTTTTGGTTGACCAGGTAGGGAAGTGATATAAATTTCCAGGTGCTTGCTGACTGACACGTGTAAGGTGGAGGTGAAAAGCAGTGATTCATGGTCGATATGCTTGGTAGGCTCTGCTGACAATCAATCAAAAGGTATGTTGCATCAGAACACTTGAAGATAACGTATGATGCTTGAAAGGGAGCACACACTTAGGTTAGTACAATTTCTATTTGACTGTGCATCAGGAATCCTGAGACACACGCCCGCTTCTGAGTTTTGATGTCATGCTCAAAAATCCCATTCCCTCTGCTTTGCGTAAGCAATGACCTGGGAATGTTGTACGTGAGTCAGGATTCCTCTGTTCTGCGAAAGCGGAGACCTGGAACCTCCCTGATCCACGTACATTTAAGATCACATTGTACATATAAGATAAACCTCAAAGATACCAATGTGCACAATCAAAAGAGACCCTCAAGCGTCCAAAACCCTCAGCCTTTGTCACCGATGAGAGCATTATTAAAAATGTTTTAAAAATTCAGTTGACTTTGTATATTATCCAACAAAACCTCCATGATCTATTCTTTCTTTTCTCAACCCAGTCTAGAGCATGATGTTGGGCTTAAGGAAAGGTGTCGTGAAAAATGATGTACGGAAACCAGGTGTACTTGATAGAGTGTACAAATCATACCTAGGAATTATATGTGTGACCTGGATAGATTTTCATAATTAATAAACCTTAAAAATATAAATTAAAGTGATGAAACTGCCTGAGTAAGCGAAAGCGGCATGAGTTTAAAGATGGACCAAAAATACCGGCAATCACCTGAACACGCGAAGTAACTGAAGCTGAAAAGGGTTCCTCAGTCACAGACTATCTGGTATGATCCTCATAATGCCTCTTCACTCAAAATTCAGTCGATTAATATTTTTTAGTTTATTTCTGTTTTATCTTATTTTATTTTATTTTATTTTATCTTATGTTTCGTTAAGTTGTCAGAAACAAAAACTCTCGGGCTTGACTTCAGGGGAAGCTTTTTGTAATAAACGGGATTAACGTTGGGAGTTTGATTTAAAAAAAATTGGTTTTGTTTAAGGTTTAGGTCTCAATTGCTCATCCTTAAATCTTGAGGGGGTGGTATGATTTTTTTTTTAAATCTTTGAAAAAGGAAAAGGGAGATGTCGGCTCCCCCTCTCCCACTTTACACCGTCCACTCTCTCTCTCTCTCTCTCAAACCCTAGCTCCGCAACCACCATCTCCGATCACCACCACCACCGGCAGCCACCACCATCGCACACCACCACTGCCTTCGTCACTCTGTCGAGACCAAACCCTCACCCCTTCCTGTCGGAAACCATCACCGGACCATCCCCTCTCACCTACGTCGCCGCCACGACTGTTCTTCCCAAATCCGCCGCCGTCCGCCGCTGTATCAGACATCCGACACCTCTGTTTTGGTCGGAATCCTTCACCAATCACTTTCCTGTGGTTGATTTCGAGCAATGGCCCCTCGTTTGAAGCGTGTTGCCCGACCCCCAAAAGATAAACTTGAGTATGTGTTTTCTTGTTTTCTTCTGTTTCTTTGTCGAGACTGGCAGGGAATATGGTTTGGGAGTATAGGTTGAGTGAAATCGTGTTCAAAACACGCATTTATGGTCTGTTTAACTGAGTTGCAGGTGTAAAATGTAGAAGACAAGGCTTTTCGATCGAGCCACGGGCTTTTCGATCAGGCTGAAAAGCTTTTCGATCAGCCCCCAACACTTTTCGATCAAGGTTAATCGATGATCTGAGACTTCTCGATCGAGAGACCAGGCTTTCCGATCGAAAGCTATGCTTTTTGATTGGAACATGGACTTTTCGGTCATGATCTACACTTTCCGATCAGGGATCTCGGTAACCGGTGACTTCTCGATCAGACGGATGCTTTCCGATCGAAAACCCTGTTTTCCGATCGGAAAGGTACCAGATGATGTTTTCAATGGTTTTTCAGTTATTGTTAAGCCGTTATGCTATCCGTTTTTCGAAAAATCCTTAAAACTAATGAATTCTTGTTTGTTTTGGATGTTTATCTGTGTTTGTGAGCGCAGGGACTTAGAATTTGTCAAAGATCACAACACGGTAGCATATTTGCTGGACCCACCTGCAGAGTATCGGGAGAAGTACCGGTCAATGATTGAAGGTCTGAAGAGGTGTTGTTTACACTATGCTCTTACCGCCAACCCGGTTATCTGCAAGCGTATGCAACAGGAATTTTGGAAGACAGCATACGTGTCTGATGATGGAAAGCAGATTATAGCCAAGATACAAGCAACTGCAGTGGTTTTATCAGAAGAGAATTTCAGGCAGGCTCTCAGGCTTAAGGATGTTGCTGCTGATCCAATTGCTCTGGATAAAGAAATGGTTTCTCAGTGCCTAAAAGAAATGGGATATCACACAGTGTCTCCTCCTACAATGAAGGCTCTCCTTCCACCATACTGGAGAATGTTGGCTCACTATTTACAAAAGTGCATAATTGCCAAGAAGAGTTCAACAGATCAATTGAACCAAGTGCACACGCATGCCATGGTGTCACTGGTCAGAGGGGTTCGTTTCAACTGGTCCAGGTTGATATTTGATGATGTAAAGGCTGTGGTGACCAGAGATAAAAAGTTTTCAGCGGTTTCAAGGTTCATCTAGTTAGCTCTGGATTCTAGATATCCAGCCCTGAGGAAGACCAATGATACTCATGATACTAAGCCTATGGGCATTGAGGTTTTCCCAATGATTAACCCAAAGAGGAAACTGACTGATAAGGTGCCATTTGGTAGCAAGTTTGGTGAATTTGCTGAGGTAGCAAGAGAGGAGGTTCCTGTACAAAGAAATGCAGCCACTGAAGAAGAACATAATGTGCCTGCCTCTCAGAAGCCAGTTACTGAACTCACAGATAGTTCATATTGGGAAGATTTTGATCTAGAAGATGTGCAGATTGGTGCATTGAATTTTGACGGTGAAGACAATATCAATTATGATACATACCTTGATGACATTAATATTGAGGATGTTGAGACTGAGATTGCTGAGACTCCATTGATAAGAAAGTGGAAAGCCATAGAGGAGCCTCCCCTTGGTGCTTCTGTTACTGAAGAACTGACTGATGAAGTAGAGACTGCTACACAACACACTGCAGAAACTCCAAGTGACCCAAGAAGAAGAAGATTGGATCCTCGTGTGCCACCAGTCACCAGTACCGGTGCTGGTCAATCATCTTCACAACCCACAGCCCAAGACAAAGGAAAAGCGGTAGAGACACCCGAGTTCAGGATGGAGAAGGAACTCACAGCTGAAATTGCTCAATTAAAGGCCCAGAACACTACCCAAAGTGAGCTGATTGGAGATCTTGTTGACATACAGAAAATGCATACTAGTGAACTGGAAAATCAGAAGAAGGTTAACAGACAGTTTTCAAATCAGCTTAAAGAATTGCATAGAATGATAAAACAACTTACTCCAGCTGGTTCAAGTGAGTCAAAGAAAGACGACAAAGGAGATCCAGGAAACAAAGAAGGGAGTTCAGGTGCCAGTGGTTCGTCTCAATCACCAGTATTTAATTTTAAATCAGATATCCCAGAAGCTTCTGAACCAGTCTTGCCTACCAGAGACAGAGACTACATGACAGTGCCATCCTCAGAGTTTGATGGAGGTTGGGAGGCTCAGACATATGCTTATCCGCCTGAAAGGTATCTGATCCAGCTGGGAGAGCATTATCATGACAAAAGGGGAATCACTACAGAAATTCAAGTCTGGATGTTTGATGCAGAAAAGAATATGTTTGTTGTGAGAAGAAAGGGTCAGTATCCTCTTGAATATTACAAAAGATGGACCCAGTTTTATTCCTGGACGAATGTACATCTGACAATGTTGTATAAGGCTCCGTTCACAAACCCATCACAGAATGAGCAAGCAAAGTTCTTTTACAGAAAATTGGAGAATGCAGCGCTCAGCAAATTCAAAAGATTTGAAGACTTTCCACACAAAAAATCATATGTCAAGAAATATAAAGGTGTTTTCAAGTGGGATGGGAAGAAAAATAAGGATGGAAAAGAAGAGTGGCTCTAAGTGAAATTGCGTGAGCGTTGGATCGTTTGCTAATCTAGTGATTATGAGATGTAGAAGAGATCAAAATGTAAATACAAATGAAATTTGTATTATTAAACTTGTGAGAGAATCCACACAGAAAACACACACAGAAGGTGTAGAATGAGACAAGAAGTTATCTAAACTGAACACAAGACACATATTTATACATGCTAAACCCCGCTGGTCCGAACCTCAGGTTCGGACAAGTTCGGACCTGTCCGAACTCTGGGTTCGCCAGGAGTTCGGACCACAGCAAACTAGCTTGTCCTAGTCTTGTATTCGATACTTCACATGACGATCAGAAACCATGTATCAACAAACTCCCCCTCGGCATGTGCAGTATCATCTTCCTTCTAAAACTTGTATCTTGTATCTTGAATCAAACTCTTCCTCGAACTTGACGATGAGTTCAATCTTGAATACTTGATATTGCATCTTGTGTAATCTCTTTATCAACAAACTTCAGAAGACTTGAAGTTGTGAAGTTCTCTTCCCACTTAGAAACCTGCCAACATAAATAATCTTGGTGCAAAATGTCTCTTCGAGACTCCAAGATATTTTGATTTTGAAAATTGATTTTGTATTACGTGTTGATCAATCGAAAACAAACAAGAAACAAAATCTTTTTTTTTGGCTTTAAGAAATTTTATATCAAAACACACCTAAAATCTTTTTGGTATTTTCTGATAAGAAAAGTAAATGCAATACGGAATCAGACACTATTTTTGTCTTTTGTGAGAAAGATCACAACTTGGGATCATATTGGTCATAACATGCTGAACTACATTTCAATTTCAATTATTGAAGCACATAAACCATGCCGATTGCAGATATAATTTGTCCAACTTTAAACTCTGGCATAATCATACTCATAACATCTGGATATGTTAAGGTATTGATTAAGTTTGCATTGACCTGTGTACCCCACACTATCAAACATACTCAGATATGCTTTTGCTTATCACATTTTGTGATTTCATTTGTGATTTTAATCACATAATGATTGTAACCATGATGTAGTCAACTGTGTTCCATGCAAAAAGAAATAAGAACGTTAAATCGTCTACCTTAAGGTCGATCTTTCGATACGCAGATAAGGCCTCGGATTTAACAAAATAAGAAAATAAAACAAGTTGAAATTGTATAACTCAACAACAATCAGGTCGGTACTCACGTACACGCAGAGAAAGTCCGATGAGTTATACGAAACACCAAAGAAAATAAAGCAGAACGTCAAACGAACAACAATCAGGTCGATCTTTCGATACGCAGAGAAAGTCCGATCGTTTGACAAAATAAAGAAAATCAAACAAGGTTAAATCTTTGCAAAATGAACACATGTATACACAGTGACTTCTCATTTAATTCTTCACATATCTTTTTCTTGATATATCATGAGATATGCATCAAGATGTTGTCCACTAGGTCAAGCATCAGATTTAGTGTATATCACATTTGTATACTTTCTGATTTGCCGAGCCTACCTTACACATCGATCAAATGGTCTTATGGCTTTTTCATCTACTTTATCCATGAGTCAGACAATGTCAGCCAATGTACCATCATTTCCCAATCATGTCGGATACAATTTCTCATTTTCAATGTTTTTGACTTTTTGCATTTTTTTAATGTTTTTGGCTTTTTCAAATTTCTCCCCCTAAAAATGACAACTCTATTTATAGATTTTCATTTTTAACTATTTGAAAAACAACACACTATTTTTGTATTTTTGCAAAAAAACAAACTCCCCCTCAGAATGAGACGGAGTGAAAAACAAATGAAAAATGTGATCAACCAACACGAATACTTTCAGTGTAGCACTTTGAAAACGAAAATTGATTTTGAAATTCAGTTTAAGTTAGCACAGATATTCCACAATCAGCAATTTTCCAATCACTAAAAGATCTTCTTGAAATACCTGCTGTCACCAATTAAAACATTAGATGCTTTGGGATCGACCCGATTTAACAACATCGGGTCGCCCGGTGTCTTCCACATAGTCTGTGTTGGCCTTGGAAACAACTTTTGGTCTCCAGATCATTGATGATGAAATTTTTGAATCAAAACCTGAAAAATTTTCAACCGGCGTTTGTGGTTTGGTCCAAAACGACTTACTGGTTGGTTTGTACGTTGGGGACCATGGTTCATCAAAAATTTTACCATTATTATCCACATATTTTGCATTGTTGTGAACGTATGCAGTCGTCGGACAATTGGCAGCCATATGTCCAGATCGACGACATGCATAACAAATTCGTTCACGAAGTTGTGGGATAAATTTTGAAAAATTCTTTGGTTTCCAACTTTGATTCATAGCAGGAGAATCATAGTAACCAAAAACATTATCAGAAGCAAATGAATCAAAGAAATTATCAAAAGAATCATACCTAGGAGATGGACTTCTGGACGATGATGACCCTCCAGAATAATAAGATTGTTGCTTCGGAGGAGATGATTTCTTTGGAACCTTTTCTTTCGGGCCTTTTTCTTTCTTCTTTGTTGTTGGACTTGAACCGATACTTCCTTGATCTCAAAACCCAAACCTTTGTTTTTGTATCCTGGAACCTTATTTGAACTTGAAGCAGAACCAGAAGCTTCTCTTCCCTTAGCTTCTCTAGTGAATTTGGCTTTAATGTCTTTCAATTTAATCTTTTGAATCAAAGCTTGTTCTTCTTCTATTGCAAAGGAAGTATTCGAAGCAACCTTTTCACATATATTTTCATTTTCCAAAAATCTAGACTTCAAATCAAATTTTGGAGCTTCACCCAACGGCTTCGACTTTTTCTTCGATTCGGTTTTTTTCTTCTTTGGTAGAGTGGCAAACTTGGAGTAATCATGCAATTCTGCCTTTGGATCCAGAGTGAGCAGATGAAAATTCAGATAAATCCACTGGGTGAGGGATCCTTGTGAGTATCATCCTTCTTGGAACTATCATTGCTTCGATCCTGTTTGTACAAGAAATTCAAGAAATGTAGGCGAGAGATTGCAATTCTTCACTTGCCTTTCTAATTCCAAAATCTCCAACTTTAATTCTGAAATCTTATGCTGAGCTTCAAACAAATCTTTCTGTGACTTAATGAACTTTTCATTCAAATCATTATATTCATAATGCCGTCGCTTTCTGAGATCTCACATTCAGCTAAAACTTCTTCCGTCACAGTTTCCCACTTCTTCTTAAGGATCCCAACATCCTTTGTTAGAACTTCATTCTTATCTCGAAGAAGCACATTCGCATCGCGAAGTGTAGAAAGTTCTTCCTGAAGACCTAAAACTCTATCAGCAGCTTCAATAGCAATGGCATTTGCTTTCTCATACTTCTGCTGAACAGGATAGCTTTTCTGAAATAAATTCTCAAAGTCTTGAGCTACATCTAGAGCTTCAGCTTTAAATTTTTCACATTCTTCACTCAAAACTTTCTTCTCTTTCAACAAATCAGACGTAAACCTTAGCAAGTTTAACACACTTTGGACATATGAAGGCATTTTCATTCTGAACTTCTTCACTATCACCATCATCTTCTTTATCATATATCACACATGAACCTGTTTCAGAATCAGAATCAGTATCACCACTCTTTTTATCTGACAACTTATCACTTCCT
>JBCNJP010000008.1:32983144-33002443 GCA_039602395.1 Deinandra increscens subsp. villosa | reverse complement strand
CAAAGGTAAAGCTGGAGAACCAACATGTATTTTGCTATTTATGTATTTGAACATTTTGGTTTGTAATAACTTAGTTAATGTTGAACTTTGAATATTTACTTTGAATGCTTGTTTACTATCTTATGTTGGTTCAGCTTGATTTACATTTGTGTTAATCTTGTGATTGTATGTTTGTTTGGATGTTCAAAACTTAGAATATCTTCATGCTTGAGTTGTGCTTAACGATCAGGCCCAACTACTCTTAACAATTTGACCCTAGTTGTGCTTAACGATCTGCCTGACAAAGGTCTTAACGACTTGAGTACATTGGCCTTAACGACTTGCATGAAGAATATGTTTAACGATCTGACATTGTCATCTTAACGACCAGACTCCTCAATGTCCTGTAACGATCTGCCTTCTAACGACCTGCCTCGCATGTCTTAACGACTTGCCCTGATCGTTTAGCCTTAATGATCTGAAGAACCAATCTATCGATCTGGTGAAACCTTAACGACTTGCCTATAGTGTGCTTAACGACCAGGCTAGTCTGAAGGAACCTTAACGATCAGACACATTGTTCTTAACGATCTGGCTATGTGTTCACATGTGGCTAACGATCTGACCTGGGCAACCTAACGATCAGCCTCTTGTGACTAACGATCTGACAATAAGTGTTAGACGAATTTAATGATTCCTTGATGTGATGTGTGATTCTCCTTGTATTCTGTGCATAGACACTTGTGCTCCTCATATGGTATAAATAGGAATTCTTAGGAAACCCTAGATAAGCCTTGAGAGAACCTCCTGAGGAGCACTGTGTTTGTGTGTGTGTTCTTAGTGTGTTTTTGAGTTTCAAAGATTTCTTCAAACCATGGCAAGGCAATGTTGCTGATCCAACCAAGGATGATCATCACACGTTATTTCCGCACTTATGTGATGAATCAAATGATGATCTTTGGCTAAGAAATCGGTCCTGACATACAATGTCAACTTGTTTTTATTTTCTTGTTTTGTTAAATCCGAGGCCTTATCTTCGTATCGAAAGATCGACCTTAAGGTAGACGATTTAACGTTAAATTTTTTTTTTGCATGGAACACAGTAGACTATATCATGGATTCAATCACTATGTGTTAGATCACAAGTGAAATCACAAAGTGTGATAAATAAAGCATATCTGAGTATGTCTGAAAGTGTGGGGTACATTGGTCAAAGCAAATCTAATTAATATCCTAACATATTCAGATATTATAAGTATGATTCTGCTAGAGTTTAAAGTTGGTCAAATTATATCTTCAATTTACTTGGCTTATGTGCTACAACAAATCGAAATTGAAGGGTAGTTCAGCATGTTATGACCAATATGATCCCAAGTCGTGATCTTTCTCACAAAAGACAAAAGTAGTGTTTGATTGTGTATTGCATTTACTTTTCATTATCAAGTACCAAAAAAATTTAGGTGTGTTTTCTTATAAAGTTTTAAAAATCAAAAATATTTTATTTCTAATTTGTTTTCTATTGATCAACACGGAATACAAAATCAATTTCAAAAATCGATATATCTTGGAGTCTCGAAGAGACGTTTTGTGCCAAGATTATTTATGTTGGCAGGTACTAAGTGCAAAAGAACATCACAACTTCAAGTCTTCTGAAGATGTTGATAAATAGATTTCATGCACTACAATGTCATGTATTCAAGATCAGACTAACTGTCAAATTAAAGGAGAGTTTGAGATTAAATATACAAGTTTATGTTATGAAGTTAATACTACACAACTATAGTTTATGTAGTAAGATACTACACATGTCGAGGGGGAGTTTGTTAGAGCATAATATGTTCGTCGTGTGAAGTGTCAGATCATGTTCTGTGATGTATCAAGTACAAGACCAGAGCTACAATTTTGTGTATGACCGAACTGCCACGAAATGCCACGAACTGTTAGTTTGGGTGCACACAAACTGACCCGAACTGCCAGTTCGTGTGAGGTCCAGTTCGCACATATTGGAAGGACTATAAACATCCGAGTCTTGTATAGAATAGGAAGGACTTGATCAGATCTGTGTGTGTATTCTCTGCATGGTTTTCCAATAGAATGTCTTTGTATTTATATTTCGTGTTCATTTCTATACTTGAATTACATAGATTTCATATCGACCGAGTAGACAATCCATAGCTCATGCAATTACAGTTACTGATCATTTGATGTTGAAGGATGTGAAGTCTAAACCTACGGATTTTAAATTCGGAGGGTGTTTAGTGGATAGGAGCTGAATGTATAGTGCCCGGGTTGTAAAGTTTGTATCTTTGGTTAGATTTTCCATTTTTCGTGTTTCGTGTGGGTTTTTGTTTGTGTTTTTTGTGCTTTTCAGTGTTTGTAGGAGATTCGAGAGGTTCAAGATGATGAAATTATGTTGGAAGAATTCCCAGGTATGTTTTGGGGGTATTTGTGTAGGTTGGAGGAAAGAAATTAGGTCATAGTGGAGTTTTAGGCAAAAGAGATAGAAATTTTTTTTAGCCAAATTCGACCATGATCCGTGGAAATTTTGAGTTAGGTGTATCGCATGGGATGAGCATTGCTCCATGCGATACGCGTGGAAGCGAAGTTATGGGCCAGCTATTTGTGGATCTAGGCGTATAGCTTAGATCTTACCTATCCTTTAGGCTATACTCCTAGAGAGGTAAACAAAAAAAATCAATTTTAATTTTTATTCTTGTTCACCAAATTTGTTTCATGTCGGTTGCAATTCACTTATTTTGAATCTCTGAATTCCCAGGTAATCACATTTTAGCTTGTATTATTTTATTTTTATTCTAATTTATTTTTATTTTCCGTGATTAATAGTTGTGTCGAGTTTTGTTTTGTTTGATTGTGTCGTCTTGCAGGTCCGATGATATTCGCACGTTCACGGTTATGAAGATTCAATGGAGGACCTGTGGAACCAAGGTCGCCTTTATTCGTCCAAATCAAGTTCAGAGGAGTTTGTTCCATTCTTTATTATTTTATTTTTACATTTTCATTTTTATTTTTATTTTTATTTTTATTCTCATCTTACATTGGGGACAATTTGTTGTTATGGGACGACTTGCGTCTTATTTTTACTTTTGGTCTTATTTTTTTTAATTTTTAGCGTGCTTTGAAAAAAATTAAAAAATTCAGAAAATGTTCTTGATTTATTCTGCATATAATGAAAAATGATAGTATAATCGGGGTTCAGTTGTCTAATTAAATGTGCATAATTGATATATTATTGCTAATTGGTTGTTTTAGCTAGGTGTATTGGTAGGCCCAGCCGCTCTAAATGCTTAAATTTCCTTATGTGTTAATTATTGAATAAATTTAATCTTTAATTAATATATCAGGATGCTTTAGTGGGTTCTCGCCTTAATTTGATCAATGTAACTGAAACTGTCAAATATATAAGATAAGTACCTTAGTATTTTCATTTGTGTATGTCTCTTAAATATTAGCACGCTTTTATCTTTTTACGAAAGTAAATGCGATATCGGTGGCGCTAGCATATTACATGTTCCGTTTTACCATTATTTTTGAGCTTTTTAGTTGTTAATAGAAGCCAAAGCCTATGTGTTTCCCTTCGGGATAGGGACTTAACGGATACGCCTCTAGGTTAGGTAATTGAGTTTAGATTTACATGCTACCCATCGGGATCGCTACTCAATGGATGCATCCATGAATCGATGCTCTAAATGTTTTTAAAATTGCTCAAACTAATTCATCATTAATCCATCTATTATTCCATTATTTTTTAGACCTATATATATTTAAATACTATGGTAGGAAAACCTACATGGTTTAACCTAGGCCTTGATATCTTGAGATGGGATTGGGGTAAAGTTATGACTTTTAAGAGTGGGACCCATTTAAGTTGAATAATAACATAATACATGAATATTAATTGATGCATTTTGGGGCTAAAGGTCGGTGGTTGGGTTTAACTGGATCGAAATATCGATAATCAAGCTAGGCAATGTAATTGTTATTGAAATTTGAGATTTCAGTAAGTTAGAGATTGTGTCCCTGGGTATGATTCCATTGGGATATATTTCGAGGACGAAAAAAGAGTAAGTGTGGGATTTTTATGTGTTGCAAACACATCCTAATTTCCTGTGTAATTTGTGAAATTGCGTGAGTGGTGGATCGTCTACTCGGTCGTATTGAAATGTATGTTAAACAAGTTGTAAACGGTTGAACACAAGAGTAAATACAAAAGCTTAGTATTAGAACCACAGATTGTACACAGAAAACACACACAGTAGATTTCTCCAGAAGTTTTTAATTCTAAACAAGACTAAACTATTTATAGTTGGACAATTCTATGTGAATACATGATCACCCGAACTGCCAGTTTCGACAAGTTCGTGTGCTTCCGAACTAGCAGTTCGTATCAGTTCGGGCCAGCACATACTTGTAGCTTTTTGTCTTGTTCTTGATACTTCACATGACGACCAAGAACCATGCATCAACAAACTCCCCCTCGACATGTGCAGAATCAACTTCCATATAAACGTGTATCTTCAATCAAACTCTCCCTCAAGTTGACGATGAGTCTGATCTTGAATACTTGACATTGTAACATGTGTAAACTCTTTATCAATAGCTTCAGAAGACTTGAAGTTGTGATGTTCTCTTTTCACTTAGAAACCTGCCAACATAAATAATGTTGGTGCAAAACGTCTCTTCGAGACTCCAAGATATAGTGTTGATCAAACGAAAAGAAATAAGAAACAAAATATGTTTGATTTTTAGAAAATTATATCAAAACACACCTAAAATCTTTTTGGTATTTTCTGATATGAAAGATAAATTCAATATAGAATCACACACTATTTTTGTCTTTTGAGAGAAAGATCATGACTTGGGATCATATTGAACATAACATGTTGAACTACACTTCAATTTCGATTATTGTAGCACATAAGCCATGTCGATTGCAGATATAATTTGTCCAACTTTAAACTCAGGCAGAATCATACTCATAACAGCTGGATATGTTAAGGTATTGATTAGCTTTGCTTTGACCAGTGTACCCCACACTATCAGACATATTCAGATATGCTTTTGATTATCACACTTTGTGGTTTCACTTGTAATTTTAACACATAGTGATTAAATCCATGATGTAGTCAACAGTGTTCCATGCAAAAAGAAATAAGAATGTTAAATCGTCTACCTTAAGGCCGATCTTTCGATACGCAGATAAGGCCTCGGATTTAACAAAATAAGAAAATAAAACAAGTTGTAATTGTATAATGCGACAACAATCAGGTCGGTCTTGTGGACACGCAGAGAAAGTTGGATGAATTATACGAAACACCAAAGAAAATAAAGTAGAACCTTAAATGAACAACTATCAGGCCGCTCTTGTGGACACGCATAGATAGTCCGATCATTTAGAAAATAAAGAAAATCAAACAAGTTTAAATCTTTGCAAAATGAACACATGTTTACACAGTGACATCTCATACTATTTTCACATATCTTTTTCTTAATATATCTTGAGATACGCATCAAGATGTTGTCCACTAGGTCAAGCATCAGATTTAAAGAATATCACACACGTATACTTTCTAATTTGCCGAGCCTATCTAGCACATCGAACAATGGTCTTATGGCTTTTTCACTTACTTTATCCATAAGTCGGACGATGTAAGCCAATATACCATCATTTCCCATTCATGTCGGATACAATTTCTTATTTTTCAATGTTTTTTAATTTTTGCATTTATCAATGTTATTGTCTTTTCAAATTTGCTCCCCCTAAAAATGACAAACTCTATTTTTTAGATTTTCATTTTTACTAATTAAAAAATAACACACTATTTTGGGATTTTCAATTTTCTAACAAACTCCCCCTCAAAATGAGACGGAATGAAAAATAAAAGAAAATTGATTAACCAACACGGATACTTGCGTTTTAGCGTTTTGAAAAACATGGGATTTTTGAAAATGATTTCAAAATTCAATATAATTTAAAAATAGATATTCCTCCACCAGCAATCTTTCACTTACCGATAGGTCTTCCTAAAATACCTACAGACACCAAATAAAACATTAGTCGCTTTGGGATCGACCCGATTCAACAACGTCGGGTTGCCCAATCTCTTCCACATAGTCGTCGTTGGCCTTGGAAACAATCTTTGGTTTCCATATCATTGATGATTTTGATTTTTGATCAGAACCAGAATCAGTGTCAACTGGCGTAGTTGGTTTGGACCAAAACGACTTACTAGTTGATTTGTACTTTGGGGACCATGGTTCATCAAAATTTTGACCATTATTATCCACATATTTTGCAGTGTTGTGGATATATGCAGTCGTTAGACAATCTGCAGCTAAATGTCTAGGTTGACGACATGCATAAAAAAGTCTTTCACTTATTGTTGAACTTGAACATGTACATCTTTAATCTCAAATCCCAAACCTTTGTGCTTGAAACCTGGAGTCTTTGATGATCCAGATTGAAAACCAGAAGCATCTCTCCCTTTGGCTTCTCTAGTAAATTTATCTTTAATTCCTTCAGTTTGTTCTCACGCACCAAAGATTTAATAAGTTAATGTTCAGATGAACTATTGACAGTTTTCACAACTTCACCAAAGATATTTTTCATCTTCTAGAAATGATCAACTTGAATCAAACTTTGGAGCTTCACCAAATGTTACTTTCTTCTTTGATTTATTTTTCTTTTTCTTAGCTGGTGTTACAAATTTGGAAAAATCAAGCAATTCAGCTTTAGGATCAAGAGGCCCAGATGAAAATTCAGATAAATCCACTGGTTGAGGAACCTTGTGAATATCATCTTCTTTTGAACTATCTTCACTCCTATCCTTCTCATACAAGAAATTCAGCAAAGTCTTTGATAAGTTGCAATTCTTAACATGCCTTTGCAACTCTAGGATTTCCAGCTTTAATTCAGAAATTTTCTATTAAGCAACAAATACTTATTTTTGTGACTTAATGAATTCTTAATTGAGATCATTGTACTCATACATTTTCTGCTTCCTGATTTCACATTCAGCTAATACTTCTTCAATAACTTTCTCCCATTTCTTTTTAATTATCTCAACATCCTTCGTCAACACTTCATATTTATCTCTAAGAAGAACATTCACATCACGAAGTGTTGACAATTCTTCATGAAGTTTTAGAATTTTATCAGCAGATTCAACAACTAGTGCATTTGCTTGTTCATACTTCTATTGAACTGGATAACTTTTCTCAAATAACGCCTCAAAATCATTAGCAAATTCTCTAGCTTCAGCTTTAGCCTTTTCACACTCTTCAATCAACCCACTCTTCTCTTTTACTAAACCTTCATTAACATGAACCAATTTGTAATATTTCTTCTAAAATTCTTCCAATTCTTGCTTTAAACAACAATTTCTTTAGTTGATAATTGAGAATCTCTTTCTAGACTGGCATTCTTGATGCGTAAACTCACACATTCAAGACATTTAGATTCATCAGCCTTTGAATTATTATTCACCATTGTCTGAACCTCTTCGACCAATGTTGTTATGGAACTTGAATCAGAATCAGTTAGAATGCTATCATCTTAATGACAAGTTGTTAAAGCAACATTATTGATGTCATCTTCAGGATGAGCATTAAAATTAGCATGTGGCATTCTTGTAATTTCAGAATCTGCATTCCAAGCAAATTCATTTGGATGCCAAAATATTTCTGTCATTCTATTATCAACAGAATCAGGTGCTTTTTGATCTTTTTGATCTTGATTTGTTGAATGTATAACCAGATGAGCATGTTGACCAGTTTTCGATTTATTTTCAGTTGAATATGGGTATTCTCGTGCAAAATGTCCATATATAGAACACTTGAAACATTTAACCTTTGATTTGTCTAACCCGATCTTTCCAACTTGATAATCTCTTCTTCCCAGTTCTGCTAAAGAATTTCTTCGTTCTTTGAAGCAACATAGTATACTGCAAATTCAAATCCATCTCTTCAAGATGATCATAATCAAATCTGATCATAATCTTCATTTGTCTTTTCTGCATTACTCATTGAACTAGTAATAACTCCAAAATATGACGAAACCAATGCAGACATTAAAGCCATATAATCATCAGTTGTTTGAACAGACAAAGCATTTTGTGTTGAAGAACTAGGAATTGAAACTGTGCAACCAGAAGAATAACTAGTATTTTCCGATTTACCGGCAATAAATGCTGTAAGAGGTGCGGAATTTAGAATATCTGACTTCACAACATTGATGGTAGAATCATTTTCACCATGATACACAGCTGGATTCTGAATTTGTGCAGGAAGTGTCTTATTCACAGTTAACTCCATATCCCTTGCTTGTATTCTTTGAATCAAAATATTAAAAGATAAACCCGAATACTCTTTATCATGGGTAATCATCATGACATAGTTTCCCACTTCTCGGCTAATGGCTCCAAAATCTTTTCTTTCAAATCAGCATCTTCCTTCGTAAGACTCACCAAACTCATTTCACTCATTAAATGTGCAAATATTGCAATCAAATTAGAAATTGACTAATTTTGATAATGTTTGAAACTATCAAATTCCTTTTTCAAAACCTTTTGATGACTTTTCTTGTATTGGACATTACCCTCACTTCTTTCCTGCAAAGCATCCCATAAACTTTTCGATGTATAGTTTGCAGAAAATTGATGTAGCAACTCTTTAGGTAATGCCATAGTCAATGTGCCATATGCCTTCTTCTCAGCTTGATACGCTTTCTTTTGTTCAAAAGTGAATTTCCTTTGAAGAATCGGTTCTCTAGAAGCATCTTTAGGGTAGATGTATTGTTTAGTAAACGCCAACCACATATCAACATCATTCGTGTCAACATACACTTCCAATCGTTTAACTCGACTATGATAATCTTCTAATTTTAGCAATTTGGGAACTTTCTGACTTGTTCCAATTTCATTATCATAGTTCATCATAGTTTGCATGGTAGCTTGCATCGAATTCTGAATTGCAGCAAACGCCTAAAAATCTGACATCTTGAACGATTCTGATTACTGTTCACCTGAACCTAAACGAACTCAAATCTGCTTAACCGAACTGAGCCGAACCATGCTTCGTGTAGACGAACAAAAAACCGAACCAGAATGTAGTCGAACTTAATCGGAACAGAATCAAACGGACTGAACTTGATCCGAACTAGGAATAGTGTCCGAACTAGAAATGAAACAGAATAATCGGAACTGGAACTTTGGATAAACGAACACGTACGAACCTAGCCGAACTCTCACTTCGTTTCACAAACAGTATCCGAACTTAAGCAAACCATGAGTTCGGAGCGGTTATTTTTACGAACTATCAGATTTTACCCGAACTCAGACGAACCAAATCATTTCCGACTCAAATTTCACGATTTTCAATGTTTCGAATGAGATTTTTAGCAGTAACTCAGATAAAATTAGTAGGAATGATTTAGAAGAAGATTTTTCACAGAAAACACACACGAGATGATCAAATGAACATAAAAACGAGTAGAATTTTCAAAACCCCCCACTTTTTATTAGAAAAACTCAAAAAACACAGATTTTTGGACTAGTAGAATTAACCTATTGCTCTTATACCACTTGAAATTACGTGACCAGTGGATCGTCTACACGGTCGTATCGAAATCTATGTTAAACAAGTTGTAAATGGTTGAACACAAGAGTAAATACAAAAGCTTTATATTAGAACCACATATTGTACACATAAAACACACACAGTCGATTTTTCCAAATTTTTTTAATTCTAAACAAGACTAAGCTATTTATGGTTAAACAATTCTATGCGAATACACGATCATCCGAGCTGCCAGTTCGGACAAGTTTGTGTGCTTCCAAACTAGCAGTTTGTATCAGTTCGGACCAGCACATACTTGTAGCTATGTGTCTTGTTCTTGATACTTCACATGACGACTAAGAACCATGCATCAATAATTTGTATAGTGTTTGAGTTGGTTTTAAGTCTAATTGGCATCATTTTATATGTTTTGAGCCCATTGTGGTTATTTGAGTCTTTATCTGGTTTTTATGGTGTTTTATAGGTGTTTAATAAATTACCGAGGCCACACGAGGATTGGAGAGAAGAGAGAAGAAAATAATCAAGAAGATGATGAATTAAAGGCTTGTAGGCGTATCGCCTACCGAGAGGAGTTCCCCAAAAGATACGCTTGGGGAAGGTGAAGTCAAAGGCGGTAGCTGGGTCAACGCCCAACTATATTGTCATTATTAGCTGGCACGCGTATCGCTTTTGGGCATGGTACCCTCCAAGCGATACGCTTGGAGGTTAATTATAAATTCAATTTAAAGGGTTTAGTTCGGGATCTTTTCAACTTTGGCCGGTTCCCAAAGAGCTTTTTGACGGACTTTCAAGATAGAAAGGAGGCTGGGATCATAGGAGAGCATGGGAGATCAATTAATCATCACCACATCTTTATTCGATTTCTCGTTTCATCTTTGATTCTTGCAATTACTTTAACTTAACCATGTTTTCCAGTAAAGACTTTATTTTTATCTGTTTTATTATTGTGATCATGAGGCTAAGCTAAATTGGTTCTATCACCTAGACCTATTGCGATGAATTTTTAGTAGTAGTGACTTTATTCTGCTATTGACTATTTGATTGATGTGAAGCTCTTTAAATCCCATTGATTGCTATGTTTGTATGTATATGTGTATTGATGATCAAATTCATAATTGTTAATTGAAGCATGATTTACCTTCAAATGTCTTTCGGTTTAGGTAGATTATCTAAAGTTGCTAGCTTTAGGGTTAGTTGCGATAGAGTAGTTTAGGAGACGTCTTGAACTATTGTGTTGGTTATCAATTGATAATTTGTTTTCACCGTGCTGCTATTTATAAAAAATTCGGGAGGTGAGAGGAATATCGGGTAGTCGGGTTAGTTAGTGCATTAGGATAACATTGCCTCGAGAGAGGGATGCCCTAGGAAATTAATTAACTTGAAATTTCCCTGCCATTCATAGTAATTAGTGGTAGCTCCTGCTAGCCTAAGGTGCCCTAAATTGTTTCGAAGGTGGTTAGGTTTAGTTGAAGTGGGATGGACTCAAAAGGTGAACCCTTATTCGAGTGAGAGATATGTTTACTAGGAAGGACTTAAAAGGTGAACTAGCAGCCATCAAAATAGTCATAGCCGAGTGAAGTTGTTGATATTGATTATGATTCCAGGTCTAGGTGATACCGTTCTCTCATCTGAATTTCTCCTAATTTTTCCCTGTTTTCGGTTGATTAGTTGTTTAGTTAGTTAAGTTAGATAAGTAAACCTTCAAAACCAAAGTCACTCAGATTTCGTATTCATTTCCCTAGGTTAGATTCCTGTTCACAATGTCTCTAGGGTTCGATATTCGGTCTTCCATAAGCTATACTGCCACCGATAGGTACACTTGCCTTTGGGTTCAGTTAGTTTTAGGAGCTTCAGTAAAATTAGGTGGGTCTAGGTCTAGGATTAGGGCTAGGTTAAGTTAGTCATTTTTAGGTATAGTTCTGAACACATCAGTCAAGTGAAAAACATCTATATTAGTGAACCGTGAGGTAGTGTAACATAGATCACCATAAATCAACAAGAAACATAATAATGTGTAAAATAAGAAATCGAGCAATGTTTGTAAAAGCACATCAGAATAGCCCTCATATCCCGATTGGGAAACTACAACCGTGACTAATCAGGGTTATTTACGGTTCTAACGGTAATTGACATGCTTTGTCCTAATAGATTGCGGCACTCTCATAGGGGCGCCCCAGGTGAGTGTTCAGGTCCGTTAATTCTGATTTATACGCAACGCTTGTCTTGACAGAGACCCTGACTACCGGTGCTTCCACTCTTCCAGTTACTACATGTCTACCGCTAAAACCCTAACTCCGACGAGATCATGAAATCGAGAAAATAATTTCCTAAATGGTACGTAAGGCACCATTTCTAGGAAAAGAGGCTAGGAAGCCTCAAGCGATTTGTGTATGAGTGTGTGGTAAACACCAAAGAGTAAGATGAGGATTGAAACAGGCGGATCAAGAAGCATGTGATGGACATAGCAAATATATAGGCATACAACGCATGTGGTACTCATGTTAGACACCTAAGCCATAAGTCTAGGTCAAACCGTTTCTAACAACCTAGATCCCTATAGCCGTGGCTCTGATATTAATCTTTCACACCCCAACCGAGGGTGGAATACGTCGGGGCGTGATGAATTATCCAGATACACACAACACTACTTAAATGTTGCAATATTCTTAATTAGCCCATTTCATAACATTCAAATGTTACATAATAATCCAAATACAATACAACAAAGAATCACAGACTAACTTGATTTATTTAGGTCTCACTAAGTCCACATGCATCCTAAAGTGTCATCAACGAGATCATCGATATCAAACATCAAAACCTGCAACACGTACAACATACGAGTCAACTACAAGTAGTTGGTGAGTAAACATAGGTTTAGTATACTACAATAAATTAAAAGCATGCGATCCATGAGTTAAGTGCAATCGAATACGATAAACCTGATATGAAATAGAGCAAATAAGAGTGTATGAGCCAACCCTGACCATAAGGTTACCAATCACCTGACGCCAAATGCCGGTCAAGTCATGTGGGTCATCACACCAATAGATTTATCATTGAAACCCCGGGTTTTTACAGTTAATATCACACGAGTATGAGTATGAGTACAACATAACACAAATAACCACAAAAATTCACATACAAGAGCACACATAATAACATAGAGTTCGCATGTAGTTTTCGAGTAAAGTATATCGATTATGAGTTTTGAATACGGTACGTGTTGCACCCGAAAACGTTTAAAGAAAGAGGGGCTATGAATAATCACCTGGTATGGAGACACAAATGAAAGAACGACCCCATGAAACGAAATGGATAAACCTCAAAGATGACCTTGACGACTAAATAAGAAATGAATTAATAAATAAATAAATAAATTCCATGACATGAAATGGCTTAACGGACAAGTGAGACTCAACGATTCGTTGGTGATTTATTTAAGTGATAACGTACATTAAAGATTAATCATGTAAAATAATCCTAATTCTAGGTCAAACAACGACGATTAAGTAATAGTGAAATTATTTATTTTTACGACGTCACAGATATATACATATAATTCAAGATATCACATTGGCCAAAAATGACGATTCATTTGCAATGACTAATCATGCTTGATCATTCTAGATCTACCATCCATCATCATCAAATTATTATCAATTCATAGATCTAAACATACATGCACCTAATATATATTTATTTTTCATGAAAATCATCAAGTTATCATCTTTTCATAATTAAAACCCTAGATCTAGATGCAAGATGCCAATTTCTCATGTTTAAAACCTAGATCTATAACCAATATGACACTTTCTCATTAACAAACTTTAGATCTAGCATGAAAATGGCACTTAACAATATCGATTTACTAGATCCTATTATTAACAATCGTGTATGCCATAGATTTAAACAAACATTATCATAAGAACCTAAATTTGACTATCAAATCTATAGACCTAACCATTACCAATATTGAGGATAATAATCTATCCTAGAATCATCATAAAAACACCAACTTTAACAAGATTCAACAAGATCTACACCTAGATTAAACCTTTGAGAAAAAAAATGCTAACTTTCATCACAAAAATCATAGCTTTTACTAGATCTATCATAACAAGACATGAATGGCTTAGATTAGCCCTAAAAACTTCATAAAAGTCGGATCTTGATGTATTTAGTACAACCAAAACAAGAAACAATACTTACCAAAGATGGAGGATGAACAATGGTGATGTTTTCGAGCCTCGATTCTCACATTTTGAGCCACGATCTTCAAGAAAATGATGGAGGTGGATTTTTAGGGTTTGTGGCGGCTGGAAAATGTTTAGGGTTGTGAAAAACGAGAAAAGAATGGGTTAAACATGTTTAAATAAGGAGAAAAACAAATATGCCCGCTAATGACCCAGGGATTCGCGTTGCACGAGTCGTCTCGGTTCGGCAGCGCATTGACTATTGTTGACTTTTAATGTAATTTCATGTTTTGGCCATGGTTTTCAAGGGTTTTGCTTCCCATTTAATTGCCATTAGATTCATTTTATTAATTTTCACTAAAATCGAGTATAAATATGAGATATAACAATTCACAAATGTCAAATAAATTAAATTAACACGGTTTTAATCGGTTTTACCATTTTCGCTCTAATTTCTTCGTTCTTTATCGTTTTCGAGCCCCGCTTTCTACGATTTTCTCCATTTTACATCCCCAAACATAAAAAAAATATTCAAGCCAATAAAATTGGATATAGCATGCCATATTTTGAACTATGATCAAACATAACGCATTTTCGGGCAATTTGACGTACGTATCATTATTAGGTTAATCACCAACCTTTCGAGACTCAACTTGTGCGTGATGACTTGTGATGTGATTTATGACTAATAGACTCATAAATACATCAATTTCGACATACGATACACAAAAAAAAACGATCTCACAGTTAACTACGAATCGCGCACCGAAATCGCGTAAAAATCATGAATTGCTTTATTTATCGATTCGAGGAACCCAATTTGGATCCAAAAGTTTTTGATTAAATATTTTGTTTTGAAAAACGATCATGAATCATTTAGAAACATTAATTTAAGGTATAGATACCCAAAACTTCTCCCGATACATTAATGATCCGTAAATCGGGAAAATGCAAGATTTCAAAATGGCTCGGATTTCATAACGGGGTAAGTTACAAATGTACAATATTGATTCCTGATTATGATTCCATGGAAGCTTTTCGATACGGAACAATGTAAGTGTGGGGATGTGATGAGTGTCTAATTTTTTATAGTTTAACATATTTAATTATACATTTTTAATAATTATAACGTTAGGATTCTAGGTGCATTTTCCTATTTTTGTGGTTGCATGTATACGGAGCTTAATGATACATATGGGAAGGTTCTAAGAAGATTAGGAGATAACCCGAGAAATGGTCGTGAGATAATAAGATTAAACAAGAAAAGAATGAAAAACAAGACTGGTTCACTGGTCACAGTACGCGAGCCAGCTCCTCAGTGGGCTCCGAAGTACGCGAAGAAAGGAGAAAGGGTGTCCGGTTCATATGCACGGGTGGTACGCGAGAATCAGAAAGGATGACCTTCGCGGTACACGAAGGTCGATGTCGGCTAGAATTTTAATTACTTGTTTGTCAAATCGTATTTAAACTAGTTTTAGGGTTGGTTCGAACATAATTCGGTTCCAGTCGAACTTAGGAGTCTAGAACTCGTTTTTTGTAGTTTTACTTCGTCTCGGATCATGTTTTCAAGTACAATAATGCCAGGCTAAAAGTTGTGTGACTATCCAGGTGATCGGTTTGTTTATCAACAACTTTATTCTTGTTATCTAGTTGTGGAGTGATCTTGGTTACCTAGAAATCAGGAGCACCTGCATGCAGTATTTAGCATAATCGCGGTACACCGTCGTATCTCTGGAACATTAATCTAAGGACTACATGACCTGCGTGAGTGTTAGGTTATCTAGGTTGAATTGGCACTTAAGAGGACTATGTTTATGTAGTTTTCATGATTAGGTTAACTTGAATCAAAGTGATAATTGACAAACTAGGATCCTAGGATACTACTGTTCACCATTATTGTTTTCTTTAATTAATGTAATTTCAATTGCTCAACTTAATTCAATCAAGATCAACAAACAATGCACATCATTATCAGTTATTAGTTTAGGTTAAGTCTAGAATTAGTTTAGTTAGCATAATCTAGGATAGTGACAGTCTTAGGTTCTTTAGATTAGTTAATTAGTTAAAACTATAAAATCAACCCTAGCTTACCCTATCAATAGATTAGTTTTAGGTATTTGTAGCAGTCACAACAACCATTATCAACCACCACAATATGGCCTCAAAGCGACGCTCACACACGAAGACGGCGACACCAACCAGCAAGAAACCAGTGCCACCATCTAGAAATAGACGCACAATCACCGCAAACCGTAACAAAAGACGTCGCCCGCAGAGCATGGAACCACTTCACGTCGTAAATGTGAGGACCAGATTTGAGCAACATGTTCTCATATGATTCATCACACAAGTGCGGAAATCATGTGTGAAGATCGATTATGGATGAATCTGCATCAATGCTCACCCATTGATGATTCCTAAAGCTCAAGAACACACACTAACACCAAGAACACACACACAAATGCTCTCTTGAAGAATAATCCAGGAGTGCTCTCCCTCAATAGGGTTTTTTCAACTGTATATATACTACAAGAGAGCATAGGACAAAAAGAATGTTTGACACACACAATCATTACCTAGAATTCAGCAAAATATTCCATCAGCACAGACAAGTTCGCTAAGAGCAAACAAGTTCGCTAACAAGTCTGCTAAGCATTAACAAGTTCGCTAAGTACAAACAAGTCCGCTAACAAGTTTGCTAAACATAGACAAGTCCGCTAACAAGTTCGCTAAGAGCAAATCAAGTTCGCTAAGATCAGGAACAAGTCTGCTAAGTAAACAAGTCCGCTAGGAACAAATTAAGTACGCTAAGACAAACATTTGAACAAGTACGCTAAGTGTTAAACAAGTCCGCTAAGTTCAATTAATCAGAAGTCCGCTAAGAAGAAAAACAAGTACGCTAGATTCATAATCAAAATATTTCTAAGTACAAATTCAAAGTCAATTACAAAACAAAGTATCAAATCTAGATAGGACATCAAAAGGTCTTCACTAGCAATACTCAAGGGTATAAGTTTGTGTTGCCAACAAAATAGGTTCTAACAATTTCCACCCTTCTTAGGAATACAAACCCTTGAGCTTCAAGCAACTTGACCGAGTAGCTTGAGCAGAAATCTCCAGTTTTCTCTTGCGGCCTCTTTGTCTTTGTCAGAAAATACTTTAATTCCTATATCGTACAGCCTCCAGAGATCTTGCCAGACAAGCTTCTTCAGATCATTATAGTTGTACAGCTCGACCAATCTCCTTGCCTTATCAAGGATGACACTCGATCCATGCTCTTCTATCAACCAGCAGTGTGCTGTTCTTTGGAGTTCTGCATCAATTGTGAGTTTACCCATACCTGCAAGCCTTGTACACCACCAATTTAAGAACATTAAAAAGTAGTTGGCATCATAGCATTCATAGGGTCTCAGTTGAACAGGGATGGTCCGCATATTCTCATAGTAAATCAGCTTCAAATAGGATCTTGAGAGCAGTCTGAGTTCTATCACTGCAAAGATTCTGATTGACTCAGCATCGACTCTTTCAATCACCAATTCATGTGTCTTTCCATTGTAGTACCAGCTGATTATTGGAGCATGTTTTTGATTCCCCGGGATAGTCTTTACTTTCACCTCCTTGTAAGGATCAATTTAAACCCCTCACGCGATATCAAAGTCTATAGTCACCATGCGGAATCCGGTGACTAGAAGTGATTCAAGTTTAAATCAAAAAGTAAAGCAAACACAAAGAAATAATTAAAGGAAACACAAACCGATTGAGAATGCTTGAACAATAGTTGATTACCACACACTTGATTGTCGAATTCACAAGGTGAATTCGATACACCTTTAATTCGCAGAAACACCAAGAAAACCCTAGGAGAATCAACAACCTAATCCTCTAGCCTAGCTCCCTTTATATAGAAAACCCTATGCTTGTAAAACAAGCTGCAACTCGATCGTACCCAAAACCCATTAACAACCCACATACAAATTAAGCCCAATTACAATTAAACTAGCCCAAAAGATTTCTAATGCAAAAGCCTCTAAAAATTATGGACTCTACAATCTTCCCCTAGGCTTTAGCATTAGACAGTGGTCTTCACATCCGGAACTTCTTGGATAATTGCAGTGTTGCTGGATCATACCACAATTCTTTAGCCACAATCTCTGCAACAGCTCGCGTATATCATTTTTTCATATTCTTCAGTATCCTTGTTACTTTCATTCTGATGCTTGGCTAGAACTAGAATATCCTTTTTATGAAACCTCATCAGGTCATGAACTTCCATAACATTAATCGTCTTTGATTTAAAGAGAATCTTTGCTTCACCAGAGTAATCATTGTACGCCCAAGTTTGGAAGTCATGTAGACACCCCTCTGGATGATGCATTGGCAGCGGTATTGTCTTCGTCTTCTCTATTGGTGGATACAATACATTGGTGAACTGCTTCTTAGAGCCAATCTTCTTTCCATCCACCTTTTTCTTCCCATCCCACTTGAACACACCTTTATATTTCTTGACATATGATTTTTTGTGTGGAAAGTCTTCAAATCTTTTGAATTTGCTGAGCACTGCATTCTCCAATTTTCTGTAAAAGAACTTTGCTTGCTCATTCTGTGATGGGTTTGTGAACGGAGCCTTATACAACATTGTCAGATCTACATTCGTCCAGGAATAAAACTGGGTCCATCTTTTGTAATATTCAAGAGGATACTGACCCTTTCTTCTCACAACAAACATATTCTTTTCTGCATCAAACATCCAGACTTGAATTTCTGTAGTGATTCCCCTTTTGTCATGATAATGCTCTCCCAGCTGGATCAGATACCTTTCAGGCGGATAAGCATATGTCTGAGCCTCCCAACCTCCATCAAACTCTGAGGATGGCACTGTCATGTAGTCTCTGTCTCTGGTAGGCAAGACTGGTTCAGAAGCTTCTGGGATATCTGATTTAAAATTAAATACTGGTGATTGAGACGAACCACTGGCACCTGAACTCCCTTCTTTGTTTCCTGGATCTCCTTTGTCGTCTTTCTTTGACTCACTTGAACCAGCTGGAGTAAGTTGTTTTATCATTCTATGCAATTCTTTAAGCTGATTTGAAAACTGTCTGTTGACCTTCTTCTGATTTTCCAGTTCAGTAGTATGCATTTTCTGTATGTCAACAAGATCTCCAATCAGCTCACTTTGGGTAGTGTTCTGGGCCTTTAATTGAGCAATTTCAGCTCTGAGTTCCTTCTCCATCCTGAACTCGGGTGTCTCTACCGCTTTTCCTTTGTCTTGGGCTGTGGGTTGTGAAGATGATTGACCAGCACCGGTACTGGTGACTGGTGGCACACGAGGATCCAATCTTCTTCTTCTTGGGTCACTTGGAGTTTCTGCAGTGTGTTGTGTAGCAGTCTCTACTTCATCAGTCAGTTCTTCAGTAACAGAAGCACCAAGGGGAGGCTCCTCTAGTGGCTTTCCACTTTCTTATCAATGGAGTCTCAGCAATCTCAGTCTCAACATCCTCAATATTAATGTCATCAAGGTATGTATCATAAT
>JBCNJP010000008.1:32789510-32982644 GCA_039602395.1 Deinandra increscens subsp. villosa | reverse complement strand
TAATGATTTTGATTTTCGATCAGAACCAGAATGAGTTTCAACTGACGTATTTGGTTTGGACCAAAACGGCTTACGAGTTGATTTACCCTTTGGGAACCATGGTTCATCAAAAATTTGACCATTGTTATCCACATATTTGGAAGTGTTGTGGATATATGTAGTCGTTGGACAACTTGTAGCTAAATGTCCAGGTTGACGACATGCATAAAAAATTCTTTCATGAAGCTTAGATGAACATTTGAAAAAATTCTTTGAATGTTAAGAAAATGATGAATAATCAGAATCAAAATTATCAAAGAAATCATCATAGGAATCATACCTCGGAGATTGACTCCGCGAAGAAACCTTAGATTAAGATGAAAAACCTCCAGAAGAAATAAAACCTTGTTTTATCGGAGGTTGTGATGTCTTCTGATTCTTGACTTCCAACACATTTTCTGTCTTCTTTGATTTTTGAACTTAAACGGGTAACTCTTTAACCTCAAATCCCAAACCTTTGTGCTTATAACTCGGAGTATTTGAAGATCCAGATTGAGAACCAGAAGCATCTCTCCCTTTGGCTTCTCTAGTAAATTTATCTTTAATATCCTTCAGCCTATTCAGATGAAGTACTAATAGATTTCTCAACTTTACCAAAAATATTGTCATCTTCCATAAATGTTATACTTGAATCAAATTTTGAAGCTTCACCAATCTTTTCTTTCTTCTTTGCTGACTTAGACTTCTTCTTCTTTGCTGGTGTTGCAAACTTGGAATAATCATAGAATTCAGCTTTAGGATCAAGCGGAGCAGATGTAAATTCAGATAGATCCACTGGTGCAGGAACCTTGTGGATATAATTTTCCTTTGCAATATCTTCACTTCTGTCCTTCTTGTATAGAAAATTCAGTAATGTTGTTGATAAATTGCAATTCTTGACTTTCCTTTGTAACTCCAAAATCTACAACTTTATCACAGAAATCTTTTGTTGAGCAGCAAATAAGTCTTTTTGAGACTTAATAAATTCTTCATTTAGATCATTATACTCATACTTCTGCTGCTTCCTAATTTCACATTCAGCCAACACTTCTTCGGTAACTTTATGCCCATTTATTTTTGAAAATATCAACATCCTTTGTTAAGACTTCATTCTTATCATGGAGAAGTACATTAGCATCTCGAAGTCTAGATAATTCTTCATGAAGATTCAATAGTCTATTTTTGTTGAACTGGAAAACTTTTCTCAAATAAGGCCTCAAAATATTCAGCAACCTCTTTAGCTTCAGTTTTGGCTTTTTCACATTCTTCAACCAACTCACTCTTTTCTTTCACCAAATCTTCATTAACATGAACCAATTCATAATACTTCTTACAAAAATTGTCCAATTCTTGCTTTAGCACAACAATTTCTTCAGTTGATAACTAGGATCTCTTTCTAAACTTGCATTCTTGTTGCGTAAACTCACACATTCATTACATTTAGAGTCTCCATCTTTTTAACTATCGGTCACCTTTGTCTGCACTTCTTCAACCGTTGTTTCTTTGGAACTTAACTCATAATTAGTCTGAATGCTATCATCACAATGACGAGCTGTTAAAGCAACATTGTTTATATCATCCTCAAAATGTACATTAATTTCAGCATGTGGAAATCTTTTAATTTCAGAATCTGCATTCCATACAAATTCATTTGGATGCCAGAAGATTTCTGCCATTCTGTCATCAAAAGAAACAAATGGTTTTTGATCTTGATTTGTAGTACATGCTTGTAGAATTGATAACCAAGTGAGCATTTTGACCAGTCTTCAATTTATTGTCAGTTAGTCTTCAATTTATTGTCAGTTGACTTTGGCCATTCACGGGCAAAATGTCCATATGTTAAACACTTGAAACATTTGACTTTAGACTTGTCTAACCCAATCTTCCCATATTGATTTAACCACTTCTTCCCGGTTTCGTGAAAGAATTTCTTTGTTCTTCTGACCAACATTGCATAGTGCCGATTCAAATCCATCTCTTCCAAATGATCATAATCAATCTGATCATAATCGTCCTCTGTCAATTCTGCATTACTTACTGAACCAATAATAACGCCAAAATATGAAGATACTAATGCATACATTAATGCCATATAATCATCCATTGTCTTAACAGATAAAGCATTTTGTGTTGACGAACTTGGAATTGAAACAGTGCAACCAGAAGAATAACTAGAATTCTCAGATTTCTGGAGATAAATGCTGTGGGAGGTGCGGCTTCTAAAACATTTGACTTTATAACACGAATGGTAAAATCATTTTCACCATGATACATAGCAGGATTCTGGATTTGTGCACGAAGTGACTTATTCACAGTTAACTCCATATCCCTTGCTTGTATTCTTTGAATCAAATCAATGAATGACAAACCCTGATAATATTTATCATGGGTAATCATCATGACATAGTTTCCCATTTCTCGGGGTAACGCCTCCAATATCTTTTCTTTCAAATCAGCATCTTCCTTTGTAAGACTCACCAAACTCATTTCACTCATCAAATGTGCAAATCTTGCAATCAGATTTGAAATTGATTCATTCTGATAATGTTTGAAACTATCAAATTTCTTTTTTGAGACCTTTTGTCGACTTTTCTTGTATTGGTCATTACCCTCACATCTTTTCTACAAAGCATCCCATAAGCTTTTTAATGTATAGTTAGCAGAAAATTAATGTAACAACTCCTAAGGTAATGCCATGGTCAAAGTACCATACGTCTTTTTCTTAGCTTGATAATTTTCTTTGAAGAATTGGCTCTCCAGATGCATATTTAAGATACACATATTGTTCAGTAAACGCCAACCACATATCAACATAAGTTTCAAAACGCTTAACCCAACTATGATAATCTTCCAATTATAACAATCTGGGAACTTCCTGACTTGTTCCTATTTCATTATCATAGATCCTCATAGTTTGCATCGTAGCTTGCACCGAATTTTGCATTGCAGCAAACACTTGCAAATCCTACATCTTGAATAATTCTGATTACTATTCACCCGAACCCAAACGAACTCAAAAATTGATTGACCGAACTGAGCCGAACCGGATCCGAACTGAGGTGATCCGAACTAGTTCCGAACTGAAATGAAGTGAACCGAACCGAACTCAAATGAACTGGTCCGAACCGATTCTATCCGAACTAAAACTGAACCAAACTTAGCCGAAGTGGGACTTTGGATGGACGAACACAAACGAACGTAGCTGAACTCGCACTTCGCTTAACTGAAAGTATCTGAACCTAAACGAACCGTGACTTCGGAGCGGTTAATTTTCGAACAGTCAGATCTCACCTGAACTCAGACGAACTGAAACATTTCCGACTCAATTTTCATGATTTTCAATGTTTTCGAATGAGATTTTCAGCAGTAAATCAGATAAACTCAATAGGAATGATTTAGGAGAATAATTTTTAACAAGAAGCACAACTGAGATGATCAAACGAGCATAAAAACACACAAAATTTTCAAAAGCCCCATTCTTTTTACTTGAAAACCCAAAAAACACAGATGTCCAGAGCAGAAGATTGAACCGAAAGCTCTGATACCACTTGTTATTGTGTGAGCTATAGATTGTCTACTCGGTCGATATGAAATCTATGTAATTCCAGTATAGAATTGAATAAGAAATGTAAATACAAAGACTTTGTATCGAAAAACCACTCAGAGAATACACACAAGAAAACATACAAAGATCTGATCAAGTCCTTCTTATTCTATACAAGACTCGGCTATTTCTAGTCGTTCCAATATGTGCGAACTGGCAGTTCAGGTCAGTTCGTGTGCACCCGAACTGGAAATTCGTGTCAGTTCGGTCAGGCAGAAACTTGTAGCTCTTGTCTTTTACTTGATACATCAGACAACATTGTCTGATACTTCACACGACGAACATATTATGCTCCAACAGTAATTACCCAGTTTCTCTTTTTATGCTCCAAACCTACTTCCCTCACTAACCAACTACTAATGCCTACCAAATCCAACAATCCTTTAACTTTCCAATGCTTAAATCGACCCGGAAGAAATCTAATTTGTCCTAGAATGCTCACCCTCGGGTCATTAGCACAAATAACTTCCAACTTCCCCACACTTTTGCTAAACTCGAGATTCTCACTAACCTCAACTAAATCCCCAAGTATGGCTTTCCTACTCTCCATTTCAACTACCATCACCTCTGTGTCACTAGCCACTACCTCTTCGGGTTCTCCATATGGGTCATCAATCACACTTTCATTAATTAAGTCTTCCAACCCCCCGGGATCTTCCCCCACACTTATCCTACACTACTAACTCACCTTCAAGCCTATTACCAACCAATAGATCAACCCCGGTCACAAAACCTACACAACGATCCATGCATGATAAAAATGACTCTAAGAAATACACAGACTCGTTGTCACTATCACCCGATTTACCAACCTTAAATGTGAAACTTTCCTCATCGACCCTCAAAGTGATTTTACCCTCATTAACATCGACTAACGCTCTAGCAGTCCTAAGGAAATGCCTACCTGGAATGAGAGGGCATCTAGTATCATAATCAGAATCAACAACCACAAAATCAATAGGGAATAAAAACTTATCTACCTTAACAAGCACATTTTCCACTATTCCTTTTGGTTTCACAACAGTGCAGTTGGCCAAAGATATGTTCATGCTAGTAGGGGCTAGATCTCCTAATCCTAAGTGCTAAAAAACAGAATATAGCATCATATTAATACTAGCACTGAGATCAGCCAAATCATGTGTCACAAATGAACTACCAAATATGCAAGGAATAGTAAAGGTCCCTAGATCATAAAGCTTCTTGGGTAATTTATTCTGGATAATCCCTGAACATTGAGCATCTAATGTAACATCAAATAGGGCCTCTAGCTTCTTTTTATTAGTTGAGATATCTCTTAAGAATTTAGCATAATTAGGCATTTTTTATGATACTTTAGTGAAAGGCAACGTAATCCTAAGTTGCTTAAGAAGATCTAGAAATTGTGTTGGTGCAAAATATGTGTGACGTGTGTGTATTCCAGTTAGTGTCATTAGTTGATATAGTTAGTATAGTTAAATCATTTGTCAAAGGGCAATTTGTGTCATTTACTAATAGTTGAGGGGTTTGGATGTGTCAAATGCATATATTATATGCATCCGTTCAAATGCTTTGAAGGTTCGGACAAAGGAGGGCTCCGAACCGGTGTGCTTATATATATATATATATATATATATATATATATATATATATGTTTTGAAGGTTCGGACGAGTGAGAGAAGCTTCCATAACCGTTTCCCTGAGATCCGATCTAGAAGGAGGAGATTTTGATCTTGAATTTCTGAAAGAACTAAGTTTAGATCATTGATTAGGTGTTGTAATCGAGTCTATTTCATATAATCATCGATTGATTTCAGCTATAAACGAGCCATTATTTACGTGTTCTTGTTCTTGAGTTCGGGTAATCTTTCGGTTCAATTTCGGTGTACAAATCACTAGATCCGAAGCGAATTGTGTTTTCAATTGGTATCAGAGCAATCCAGGCTGTGATTCTACACATTTTGGATCGATTTCATGACTTGAATCAATCAAATTCGTTGTGTTTGACTTTTTTGAGTCAAACTGCTCGGTTTTTTACTCTGAAATTGGATTTCAATTCGAGTTTGTTTATGCTATTTTTCTATTCCAGTCGTTTTGGTATATCAACACGGATCTATTGCATTTTACAGAATCAAAATTGGTGGAGGTTTGAGCAAATCATAAAATTCACGTTCGTGTTTTTCTTTTGAGGTCATTAATGGTGGATTTCTGTATCTTCGATGTTATTGATTGAATCTGGTTCAATTCTGATTAGTTCTTCGTCACGAGTTCAATGATATCATCAGATTTTGATTTGGTTGAGTTTTGGAGTTAATGAAAAAAAGGTCCAGATCGTGAGTTTTCATGTGTTCTTCATCGTTGTCTTTCTGTTAATCAACTCGATTTTTCACGTCTGCACGAAAACGAGTTAATTCTAGTCTACTTTGATTCAATATTCAATTTTAAAGCTGATTACATCATTTGTTATGTGATTCGATCATGTTTCATTGAATTCCAGAAATCGTACATCGTCTTCTTCGTTGGCTCAACGGTGTTCATGTTAGATCTTTAAATCTACATCAAGTCGATTCTGTTCTGACTCTATTTCATTCACATTGCATTTTCGAATCTATTGCTGGTGTTAGCTACATGATTTAATTGGGTACAAATCAAAATTGAAATCAGATTCAACATGTTGTTCATCGTCTTAAGTTTCGTGTTCATAATCGGTTTTTCAGATCTTCATCGAAACATATCAACAATGCATCTAGTTTGAATCGTTTCTCAATTTCGGTCATAACCGTATCTTCAATTTTGTTATTCGACTAGTTGTGAAGGAGTTTCGATTGATTAAAGTTTTGGTTGAATTAAGATTTCATATATACGTATGAATGAATTGAAGTTTCGTTTTAAACCTTTATGTATTAGAATTTTTCATTTTAAACCTTACATAATTGAATAGTTTTATTTTAACCTTTAGGTATAACTTTTACTAAAAAAAAAGAGTTCGTTTATTTTTAAATAGACGTAACTAAAAAAAATAATAAATCAATTTATATAAAAAAATGTTTGAGTCATTCAAGTTTACATAAAAAATTAATCTCTTAACAAAATTTTGAATTTTATTCAAAACAGTTAAAGAGATCATACGATTTAAAAAATTTAAGTTTCTATTTCAAAAAAAAAAAGTATTCAAAGGAGATTCATATTTTAAAAGTTCGGGATTAAAATTCAAAAGTTGTGACACAAAGTTTACTAAAGAGATTCGACTTGTCAACAAGGAATTTGGTCATATTTTGTGACGGGACTAAGGAGTTCATCATTCAAAGTGATCAAAGAGTTTTGGTAATTAAAAAGGGTTCAATATTTTGAAGGGTTGCAACACATCTGGATTAAAATTTTGTTCATAATTTTCTGGTGATTTACAAGATTAGGGTTCATTCATCAAGGAATTTGGTAGTCCATTGGTAATTTCATCAAAAGATTGTGACAAATCGGTGTTGGTTCAAAGATCAACGATTTGATCTCACTGGTTGATGAATTTTAGTTGAACAAGATGAATGGGATGCAAGAGATCACAGAAGTACCAAAGTTGTTGAAATTTGAAGATTATCAAGAATGGAAAAAGGATTTTGAGATTTTTATCAACGTTAACTTTGTAGAATTTTGGAAGGCGATTAATAAAAATTATTCATATCCGACTGATTGGCATGGTGTTCCTAAATTTCAAAGAGATCTTTCATTTGAGGAAAGGGAATGTTATGAAAGAGAATTAAAAGCTTATGCTATTCTCACAATGGCATTGTCAAAAGAATTACTATCTCACTTCAAGACTTGCAAGAATTCTAAAATGTTTTGGGATGCTCTTGCTCAGAAATATGCTGAATTGAATGAATCTGTTATGAAAGAAGTTCAAAAAGAGGGGTCTCCAAAATGTGAAGCTGTTGAGAATGAATTGAAGCTTCAACACGAGAATGCAGAGTTAATTGCAAAAGTTTCAAAGCTGACAGAAACAAATGATGATTTGATGAAGGATGTTGAAAAATGGAAGAAAGAAGCAGGTGATATGGCAACAGGTTTTGATGATTTGTTTGTAAAATCAAAAATCAAACTTGAAGGTCTAGAAAAGGAAGTTGCTGATCTTACTACTAAAGAACTAAATCATCAAGAGGACAACACGAAGCTGTTAGATGCTAAAGCTGAATTGCTCCGTGAAAACAAGCTTTTGAAGCAGACTGTTGAGATTTATAAACAAAAATGAGAAAAGGTTGTTCAAGAAACATATGATGCTCATGATCAGTTAAGGAGAGAAAAGTTTACTCTAAATAGAACAATAGAAGAACTTATTGCAACACAAAAAGAGTTGGCTGAAGCGTAAAAGAAAATTGTAGACATGAAGATTGAGGTTCGTGATTTCAAAAGGCAGTTGCATAATCTCAATAATTCATCGTCTTTCACAAATTTTTTGTGCAAAAAGGAGAATTTTCAACAGATTTTTGGTGAAGGTATTCTGAAAAATGTTCCACCTCCTGTGTTTATTGAAAATTCTATCAATACTTTGAAAGCAACTGAAGAAGTTCATGATTATTCAAAGTTTGCTGATAATTCTTCTGAGAAGAAAAAGTCAAAGTCGCAAAAGAAAAATGAAGAGAATTTTGATGCTTACAAGAGAACTAAATTTGTTTCAAGTTCCATATTGCTTGATGAGGAAAATGTTTTTGACAGCAATTCAGGAAAAGTGAAAGTCGGCAAATTTTCAGAGATTGTGATTGATGAATCTTTGCTTTCCAATAAAAATGATTTAAATGTCATCAAGGATGAGTTTTCTCGACTTGCTTCACAAGGTCATGTGTGACAATTGCAACCTTCCAAGTTAACTCCGCTAACTTTTTTCCGTTAACTCCGTTAACTTTTTCCGTTAGTTCCATTAGTTCCGTTAACGAACCCGAGACCCGTTATTTAAATGATTACATGTTTATTCATGTTTATTTGCTAATTAATTTTAGTAACTTGTTTCGTGAACTTATTTCATGATCTTATGTGTTAGTTGTGAAAATTTGTCTTTTTATGCAAAACCGGGCTTTGTGTGTAAATTTGAAATTTTATGTCTACATGTTAAATTTATGAAACCCAACTAAACCTTACATGTTAAATGATTTAAAAACACTTAGAAGCATTCTTAGAATCTTTACTTCACAAGTTTTTAGTAAAAATCCATTTAATTGAGTTTTAAGCCTCATGTGTCTAAAGTGAAACTTGAGGGGTTTATGTGTAATTATTTTTACTTAAAATAAATCTGCCCATTTCTCCTCATATCACTCCCACGCATCATCTTCTTCCCCATCTCTCCCTCTTGTTCACGGCTCCAAGCACACACACACACCCACTTCGATTTTTGAAGATTCAAGCAACAAGAAGGTGAAATCTCAAGGATTTGAGCTTCTACAAGGCACAAGGAAGCTCCATCTTCTTCCCCACCTCTCCTATTCGTGATTTCTTCCTCAAAATTGTAAGCCCTAATTTTAAATTTTTGAAATTGGATGTTGCATGTGTATTGATTCATGTTTAGGTGCTAAATGGGGTAGTCTAAGCTTAGGATTCAAGTTTTTGAAGGGGTTATGTTGACTTTCATTTTCGGGTCAGATTTGAAATGGGTTCAAATCTGGAAATTTCTCATCTATAAGCTTGTGCTATGTGTTCTTGAGGTGGAAATCATGTTTGGTTATGATTTGGGAGCAATGTGTTTGTATATGCTAGTCAAATGTTGTGAGATTGCTATGATTTTGGTGGGTTAATGCCATGAACTTGTTAGGACCGGAATTCTTATGTTATTTTGCTTATAAGTGGGTTAGAATATGATTCATGGTCTTAAGGTAGCATAAGAGTTGAGTTTTGAGTTTTTGGTAAACAACAAATTCCTAACAGCTTTGACTAGATTTTTTGGTCAACTTGTGACGGCCATAACTTGGTCATTTTTAATCGAAACTGGTTGGTTCTTGTTGCATGATAAACTAGGATGTCTTAGCTTTACAACGGCTATTTACACGTCTTCTAAAACCTTCGTTTGGTCACCCAAACTGCTGTTACAAAACTGGTATGCAAAGCTGTTAAGAAACTTAAAAAGTAGATTTTCCAAACGGGTCGGACATGTAAACCTTAGTATATTGAGGTGTTTGCTATTTGGAATTGTGGTATATATATTAAGTGTAGGATCTGGAGCATTTGAAGTTTAAAACCCAAAATTTGAGTGAGTTATGCCATTTTCAAATCTTCATAAACTAGTTAACTTTATGCAAAATGGGTCAACTTGTAATGTGCATATTTGCTAGCCACATGATGAGATTTTGATATGGTTATGGTATGATCTTGTTCATGACAGAAATTACGTGTTATGTTGATTATAAACTTGTTGGTAGGTGTTAATTTGATCAAATGTTAGCATAAAATTGAAATGCTAGTCATGGGCAAACTTGGAAATTTCTAACAGCTTTGACCAGAATTTTTGGTCAACTTTCAGCTGTCATAACTTACTCAATTTTCATCGAAATCAGTTGATTCTTTTTCCCTAGTAAAGTATTGTGTCTTAGCTTTACAACGGCTACTCGCACACCTTCTAAAACCTCCGTTTGGTCACTCAAAACACAGTTGCAAGTCGGGTACTCAAAGCTGTCATTTTCTGTGAAAAGTGGACTTTTCATTTTGGTTGAGCATGTTAATCTTGTTCTAATGGTGTGTTTGCTATCCGTAAATGATGTTTATATATTAAAAGTAAGATCTGGAGATGTTGGTTCATAAATTCCAAATTTTGAATGAGATATGCAAGTTTCCATTTCCTTTGACTAGTTTGCTAAATGCTAAAATGTGCCAACTTCCGATGTGCATAACTTCTTCGTTTCTCAACATTTTTAGTTGATTCTTTTTGCTACAATTCCTAAATGACATGTAGTATATGCCTGTAAAATTTAAGGAGTTAACTCCAAGTATTGTGGATTTTAGCTATGTCACTAGTTAAATGCTTGAAGTTTGACTTTTTGGCAAAACTTTGACTTGGATTGCAATTTCTTGATTTTCTCCCAAATTGAGACTTGTATGCGCATTATGTGACTTGTATGATCGCATGAAACATGTTTAGATGCTTACGTGTTACTTATTGTCCTGGCGACACTTTCTAATTTGATTAGGTCATATTTATCCGAATAGGTTGACTTTGACCAACCTGTTGAACCAAGTGCTAGGTACCAGTGCACCCTAAGGTGAGTTCATTTACATTATTGTTATGTCCGTTCAGGGACGATAACGCGCAGGTGGTTGCATCCGGTAAGGATGGTGACCCAAACGGTAAGGTATTTCTTACTAGGTAAATTTCCGACATAATATCATATGTTTCACTGAATTGAACTTTATTTATAAAAAGTCCTTACTTTCGGGCCGTTAATATACAATAGCGAGGTAATATTGAGTAGTACTACTGGGGATTGACACCCCCGCTCAGCGGTGCACAGGATGCACCCTCCCGACTGGCGGTCGGACTGAGATCAATGTTAGCCTACCCTCCGTGATCCGTAAAGACACGGGAAGGCAAGGTTCATAGGTAATTCCCTATCAAAACATTGTCAGCTTCGGTTACGAACAATTCAGGTGTACATAACTATAGGCTAGCTACCTACGATATGGAATTTTACTGGTCTTATGATATTGATTGTGTTTTACCTGTCTTTATTCATAAACATTAGGTCTACTTGTGACGGGTAGACTGCTTTAGTGAACTCACCAGCCTTGGCTGACACTTGATTGTTGAATGCTTTTCAGGTCGCTAGATGGATCATGGACAGCAGGGTCGGCGGCAGTACACATAACCTATTTTCACTTGGGAATCATGTTTTCGGATCTAAATTTCTTCATTTTGAAAATCTAATTGTAAACCTTAATTATGCTTCCGCTGAACTATTGAACTTACTACTTTGGACTGTAACTTAACCTTTATGTTAACTTATAATTTCTGTTTATGGTTTGGTTGTAACTAAAGTCTGGGATCCTGGTCTGGTTCACACCCCACACGGTTATACTCCGTTAGTGGAAATTGGGGGTGTGACATCATGAGAAGCCTAAGTCGGTACCAGATAAATCTAAAAAGAATGGTGGTCTGGGATATGTAAGCAAAGACGAGAACGTGAATGTTAGAAATGATCTCAAAGATGTGCTTGAGATAGAAGAAATTGTGGAGGATATCAAGGTTCACAAAGAAAAGGAGATTCTACTTGAGAATCATATCTTGTGTGAACCTGATGCTGATTTTCTGTCAACAAATTCTAAGTTAGAGAGTCTAGAGAGTGATTTTTCTCAACGTTCTACAATGTCAACAGAATCTATGTCATCTCCTAAGTCAGTTGATAGGAGAGCTTGCTTTTACTGTAACAAGACGGGACATGTCATTCGTGATTGTGCTACTCGAAAAAGGTTTTCATGTGGTTCATTTCGATCACCATCATCCGATTCGATGATTCTCAATGAGGTACCTGTTAGACAAATTCAGCAAAACCAACGAAAACCAGCTTATAAGAAACCGGTTATTGGTAAAACCTCAAATTATGATGATTGGTCACCACAATTTTCAAAACAAAAACAATTTTTCCAAAATGAGTTTAAAATGCCTTATTCAAATGATTTTTCTTACTATGCGCCTAAACAACATCACCAACGTCATCCAAAATCTGAGAAAATGTTAGTTGGTGAGTTGTTAAACATTGTTTCCAACTTGTCACGGTATGTAAATGATTCTGATTCGCATTGGGCGAAATCGTCTAAACCATTTTGTTCTTGGAGACAGAAAATGGCAACCTCGGCGGGAAACGATTTTGTTGAGGATACGGACGACCCAAGCCGGTTTGGGTTCCCGTATTTAACTAAAAATTGTTTGAGGTTGTGTGCAGGATGCTTCAAGAAGACCTATTAGTGATTGCAAAGTTGCTGATAGTGGAGTATTTTGCTTAAGTAGGCGCTTCACAGAGTTGCTATTTCACAAACATTTTTGAGAAAAATGATTTTTTTTAAATCTAAAAATGTGAGGTATCCGTGTTGGTCGATCAATTTTACTTTCTTTCCTTTTACTTTCTTTCATATCTTTAGGGGGAGAAATTATGGAAAATTCAAAAATAGAGTTTGTTGAATTTTAGGGGGAGAATATTTGAAAAACACAAAAATAGTGTGATGTTTGTTTCCTAAAAAAAAATGAAAAATTAAAAAAAATTAAAAATATTAAAAAGAGAAATTGATCCAACCATATGAGAAATGATGGTACATCAGCATACGTTATCTGCCATAAATAAAGTAGAAAGAAAGGCTGTAGGTACTTGCTTGACTTGACTGAATGTGCTGAGTAGTCTGATATATGCGAGTATGATATAAAGATAACGGTTGCTTGATAATTGTGGTTACAAATCATGATGGGTACTATGCATATGTGACATCCGGGAATTTCAAGGTTAACTTCCGTTAGACAATATCCGTTAGTTACGTTATAAGTGTTAACTTAGTAACTAATGCTTAACTAGGCCGAATGCGTCCACGTCCTTTGGTTGATCACCGAACCCGCCCATATGTGCTATGTGTTCATTTATTGTTGTCGTTATGTGCAATATGATTTAAATGCATGATTTGATATTGTGAATAGCGCGATTAATTGTAAATACTTGATTATGTGAAAATTGACCTGTTTTGGTAGCCAGCGAAACTAACGGGCGAAACTATAGTGTCGCCCGGTAGCCAGTTAAGCTACCCGTTAACTCGTGACCAGAGCTAGTTTCGCCTGGCCAGCGAAACTGCCAGCGAAACTAGCCTCTGATATAAATAAACTTAATAAACCCTAGTAGCCTCATTTGCCTCATTTCACAACAAACACACACACACTCTTTTCTCCTGGAGATTCTGGTCAGTCGAGGTTCACACCGAGTTGTCGAGATCTCAGCCCCAAACCATCATCTACCAAGCTAGGAGATCGAACCGTGAGTCCCAAAAACCTCCATTTTGTGTTTTATATGTGTTTTTCTTAAAAAGCATGACCAAACCTTCATGATATTGCTTGATCTTCTGTAAATATGCTTTAGGATGCTAGATCTATCATAAAGTTGATGACTTTACGTTTAGAATCCAACCATGTTAGGGATCTAGATCATTTTGGTCATTTTAGGGTTTTGAACTTATTTTGGTGATTTGATGATGAAACTGCATGTTAAACGTGTTAAAGTTGCTTGATTTATGTTGGTAAATGCCTATGTATGCTAATTAATGAATTGCATGTAAGATCAGAAGCCGCTAGGTTGATTTTTAGGCAAATCCGTATGTTTTTCGCGACCAGCGAAACTGAGTGTTCTCTGGGCGAAACTATGTGGCGAAATTAGGCCTTCATTCAGCGACACTGCCGAGCGAAACTATAGTGTCGCTAGCGAAACTGACCAGACCTGCTCGAACGAAACTACCGAGCGAAATACCTGAACGAAAGTTCAAACCAGTTTCCCTGCGAAACTAGGCTAGCGAAACTGCGTCAGCATTTTCGGGCGAAACTAGCCTAGCGAAACTGTGTCACCGGGCATTGCCTAGCGAAAGTGCTGCCCGTGCACCCAGCGAAACTGCCTAGCGAAACTGTGCTAGCGAAACTAAGACCTGACCCGAAAACCAAACTTGTGCAATTTGCTTGAATATTATGCCATGACTTACATGATTATGCTATGATAATACATGTTTGATTTCTGTAATATGTGAACCCTTGTTTATGATCAACCATCGGTATCGTGTGTCGGTATGTCGAGTCTTAGTTGCAACGTGCTATGTTATGGGCCATAGTGACGTTAAGTTAAAGTTTAGACACAACCTAACACCTAAGACCTTAATGTGATTACTAGGTCTTCGTTAGCAAACATAAATTGGATTAACAAGTGTAGCTGAGCAACCTAAGGTGAGTTTCACAAACCCTTTACTTGTGAGCCCGTTTGGGTCACAACGAACATACTAAACGGAAAACAACGCTGACAATTTGAGGTATTGCCTAATGGGGTACCTGTTATGGAAGTTGGAGTGTTTTATGGGGAACACTTGCAACTGTCCATCTTTGGGGTTTCAAAGGAAATCCGGAACCAACTATTACGACACTTAAACTCTTTTTGGGATTTCAGATGAAATCCAGAATAAACATTTTAATATGACTAGTGTAGGTTAAATTCGAAACCAAATGATATCACATGATTTCTAAGGATGCTTTAAAACTTAAAGTCCTCAAATTAGTACTGATGATCTGGAAAGCGAGGGGATGTTGGGTAGATCTACTGAGGGTTTGACAAACCCTGCTCCGCGGTACACAAATGTGTAGCCAACCGGCCGGGGGCCGAACGGAGTGCAATATCAGCCTGTTCTTAGTTGTGGGCATCCCAAATGGGACACAACTGGAGGCACAAACCAACGGCAAATGCCGTACTCTGTTACGTCAGCTTTCAGCCCTAGTACGACTTCCTTAGTGCATGGAAACCGGATTAGCTACCCACGATATCGGTTGACTGCTTTAACTTTTACATAACTAGTGCATATTCAGTAAACAAACTCTTGGCAATGTTTTGCAAAACCATACTACTTATATATGTTGATACATACGATTATTGAGACTGGGCCAATGCATGTCATGCCCACCGTGAACTCACCAACCGTTAGGTTGACACTTGTGTGGTTTTCACTTTTGCAGATCGTTGAGGAGTATCCGCTAGAGGTTGGCATGGCACTTGAAGACTTTGTTTGTTCTAAACTAAATTTGGGGATTTAATACAATGACTTGTTTATGTAAAGCACGTGGTTAGTGCTAAGACAAATAACTTTCCGCTGCGTATATTTTTGAAACTGTTTTTATTATTGATGCTTGGACTTTACTCTGATTCATTTAGTATTTGTAACTAATGGTTGTGGTCCTGGTCTAGTCGCGCCCCTTAACGGTATAAACTCCGTTAGTGGTAAATTGGGGGTGTGACAGATTGGTATCAGAGCCATAAGTTGCAGAGAACTGGAATCATTTTTTAAAACGATTTGGAAACTGCAACTTGAAACCTTAGTTACAAACAAACAAACAAATTCCCAACACAAATTTTTCACGTGCCAACCTGGGATACTCACTCCGCTGTGTAAGTAAATACTTCATATGTATATATATACGTATAGATATATATATAGACTGTGTCTAGGAAGTCTAACGGAAAACCTTAGGAAATTTTCACACACGAACACGAAACGCGAACGATAATACGCGCACTATTCTGGGGAAAGCAACAACGAAACGATGCTACGCGCTACGTCCTGATTTCTGCTACGACGACTGCGCCGACGGTGACTTTTATGGGAAAGCCGACTTTCGACGATAGTACTTACGGATTCCGACGTTCTTCGACGACGCCTCGATTATGCACAAAATTTTTCTGGACTAATAGAAGGATAACGGGAAATTGCTAATATACATATTATGGGATATGTATAGAATATAACTGTGACTGAGCACTGTCTACTTTCACTATCCAGAAAATGTCTGGAAGAGCGGGAAGGAACAACATCAATCTGACGCCTGCACAACTGCAAGCGATGATCAACGAGCATGTACAAGCCGCCGTGGCAGCCGTGCAAGCTACAATTGCCGCCCATGGTAATTATTACGCCGGTTTAGGCACAAGGCGATATATCTTTTGACCTGTTTAAAATTTGAAACCCGAACTATTAATTGCATCAGGAAACGTCCATCACTGTACCTTCAAAACTTTCATGGACTGCAAGCCAATGACATTCTCCGGCGAAGAAGGAGCGGTAGGCCTCCTCAGATGGATTGAGAAGTCAGAAAAAGTCTTCTCCATGTGTAACTGCCCGGCCGAAAACAAAGTGAAGTTTGCTACTGGTACATTCGAAGGTGCAGCTCTGTCTTGGTGGAACGCTGAGATTCAAATGATTGGGAATGATGCGGCCAACAACATGGAATGGGGAGCGTTCAAAGAACTGATTATGGAGGAATACTGTCCACGTGATCAAGTCAAGAAGCTCGAAGGAGAATTTCTGAACTCCAAAATGATTGGGTCTGAAGTCGAAGCGTACACTGCGCGATACCATGAGTACACAGCACTGTGTCCGTCTATGGTTGATGCTGAATTCAAGCGCATTGAGCGTTATCTGGAGGGTCTCGTACCCCAAATCAAGAGTCTGGTAACTGCTAGCAACCCGGTAACCGTACAACAAGCCATCCGTCTGGCTCACAAGTTAACTGATCAAGAGGTTGAAAGGGGTACACTACCTGCCAGAAGCTCTGAAAAGACCGCCTTAAGTGGCAAAAGAAAGGCTGAAGAAGAAGCTCCAGCAATGTCTGTGAATCAATCTGGGAGATCCTCAAACTCCCAGTATCAAAACAAGCGACTTGACAACACAAGGTCCACTTTCAATTATGGCAGCAACAGTGGGAGCAACAACCGTCAAGGCGGTAATGGAAACTACAAAGGCAAGGCTCCGTTTTGCAACAAGTGTGAGAAGCACCACAGGGGTATGTGTAGCAAGGGCTTAGAGTGTGGGAGATGTGGAAAGTTGGGTCATGAAGCCAACAACTGCTAGACCAATTTGCAGAGGCTGAACAACAATGGTCAGAACCAAGGGGGAAACAACAGGGGAAATGTGAACAACCGTAACGGGCCAGGAAACAATCTGAACAACAACAATGGTGGAGCCCGTGGTTGTTTTGAATGTGGTGCGCAGGGCCACATGAAGAAAGATTGTCCGCGATTGCGCAGACAGGGAAATGGAAACAATGGGAACCAGGGAAACAATGATGGGAACGGAAATGGTGGAAACGGTAATGGCGGGAATGGTAGAGGTCGTGCTTTTGTGATGGGTCAAGGTGAAGCTCGCAACGATGCCAACGTGATCAACGGTAAATTTATATTGAATGGTTTCTTCGCTACTGTTTTATTTGATTCTGGTGCTGAAAGAAGTTTTATTTCCAATAAGTTTGCTAGACTAATTAAGGCTAAACCAATTGACCTAGATGCTAAGTATGTGGTAGAATTAGCGAATGGTAAACTTCATGATACGACACAAATAGTGAAGGACTGTAAGTTAGAACTAGCAGGCCACACCATAGGAATCGACCTTATGCCCTTTCCGATTGGTAGTTTTGACGTGATAGTAGGAATGGACTGGTTATCTGAAAATCGAGCCGAAATCCTGTGTCAAGAAAAAGTGGTCCGTATTCCACTCGAAGGAGGAGAGGTGTTAACAGTCCAAGGTGAAAAGGGTGGAACAGTGACCGGAATTATCTCATATCTCAAAGCTCAAAAGTGCCTTCGTAAAGGTCACTTCGCGATTCTTGCAAACGTCACTGACTCGACACTTCCCGAGCGCAGAATCAACGACTACCCGATAGTCCGCGACTTCCAAGATGTATTTCCTGAAGATCTGCCTGGTTTACCTCCATTCCGACAAGTTGAGTTTGGAATCGATCTAACTCCTGGAGCCGCTCCGATTGCGCGCGCTCCGTATCGTTTGGCTGTAAGTGAACTCAATGAACTATCTGCACAACTTCAAGAGCTACTCGACAAGGGATTTATCCGTCCAAGTTCGTCTCCGTGGGGAGCTCCGGTGTTATTTGTAAAGAAGAAAGATGGAACGTTCCGGATGTGCATCGACTACCGAGAGCTTAACAAAGTCACGATCAAGAATCGGTACCCACTACCTAGAATCGACGATCTCTTCGACCAGCTTCAAGGTTCAAGTTACTTCTCAAAGATTGATCTGCGGTCAGGATACCATCAACTTCGTGTTCGAGACGAGGATATTTCTAAGACCGCATTCAGAACTCGATATGGTCATTACGAGTTCCTGGTTATGCCGTTTGGGCTAACCAATGCGCCTGCCGTATTCATGGATTTGATGAATCGAGTGTGCAAACCGTACCTCGATAAGTTTGTAATAGTCTTCATTGATGATATTTTGATCTACTCCAAAACGAAGGAAGAACACGAGAATCATCTGCGTCTTATCTTGGAATTACATCGTAAGGAACAACTCTACGCCAAGTTTTCGAAGTGCGATTTTTGGATACGCGAAGTCCAGTTTCTTGGACACATCGTTAATCAAGAAGGAATCCATGTCGACCCGTCTAAAGTAGAAGCTATCAAGAATTGGTCCACACCTAGAGCGCCGACCGAAATCCGACAATTTTTGGGACTTGCCGGATACTACCGAAGGTTTATCAAGGGTTTCTCTCAATTGGCTCAACCCTTAACGGCTTTGACGCACAAAGGAGTGCAGTATAGGTGGGGTGAAAAAGAGGAACGCGCCTTTCAAACTCTCAAAGACATGTTATGTTCTGCTCCAATTCTCTCGTTACCTGATGGGGTTGACGACTTTGTGGTTTATTGCGATGCGTCTATTCAAGGACTCGGGTGCGTATTGATGCAACGAGACAAAGTAATTGCCTATGGGTCGAGGCAACTGAAGGATACTGAGAAGAATTATACAACGCATGATTTAGAGATGGGAGCCGTTGTTCATGCACTCAAGATTTGGAGACATTACCTTTATGGAACAAAGTGCACAATATTTACTGACCACAAAAGCTTACAGCACATCTTTGATCAGAAGGACCTCAACATGCGACAACGAAGGTGGGTCGAGTTACTGAACGATTATGATTTGGCAATCAAGTATCACCCGGGAAAAGCCAATGTTGTGGCTGACGCCTTAAGCAGAAAAGAGTATGAAAAGCCTCGAAGGGTACGAGCGCTACAACTTACCATTCATTCGGGACTGCCGGATCGAATCCGCGATGCTCAAAGAGAGGCTCTGAAAGAAGAAAACTTCGCAGCTGAAGCACTGCGAGGGGTAGATGGAAATTCTGAAATTAAGTCTGATGGACTCCGATATTATAATGACAGAATCTGGGTTCCCCTGCTGGGAAATCTCCGTGAGCTCGTGATGGACGAGGCTCACAAGTCGAGGTATTCGGTACATCCAGGATCAGATAAGATGTACCAAGACTTAAAGAACCTGTATTGGTGGCCAAATATGAAAGCCGACATCGCGCGATATGTGGCTAAGTGTTTAACGTGCTCAAGGGTAAAGATCCAGTACCAAAAGCTTTCGGGACTACTACAACAACCAAAGATTCCAGAATGGAAATGGGAGGATATCTCCATGGACTTTGTTACGGGATTACCTCATCGATCGAATCGACCAGATGCGATTTGGGTTATCATTGATCGCTTAACCAAATCCGCACATTTTATCCCGATGAAGGAAAACGACAACATGGATAGGCTAACGAAGCTGTACATCGACCAAATTGTGGCGCGTCATGGAGTGCCTAAGACTATTATCTCCGATCGAGATCCACGATTCACTTCACGATTATGGCAATCTATGCATGAAGCATTGGGGACCAGACTTGATATGAGCACAGCTTATCACCCGCAGACCGATGGTCAGACGGAAAGAACCATTCAAACATTAGAAGATATGCTCCGAGCTTGTGTTCTCGATTTCGGAAAAGACTGGGAAGCTCACCTTCCGTTGGTGGAGTTCTCCTACAATAACAGCTACCATTCAAGCATCGGTGCAGCACCATTTGAAGCACTATATGGCAGAAAATGCAGATCGCCCGTATGTTGGGCCGAAACAGGTGAGAAAGGACTCACTGGACCAGAGATCATTCACGACACGACTGAACGCATAATCCAAATCAGAAAGCGGATAGCTGCAGCACGAGATAGACAGAAGAGCTATGCCGACAAGCGCCGTAAACCTCTAAAGTTCGAAGTAGGTGACAAGGTATTATTGAAGGTATCTCCTTGGAAAGGAGTGATACGCTTCGGAAAGCGTGGAAAGTTGAATCCTCGCTACATCGGTCCGTTTGAAATTATTGGGGAAGTAGGCCCGGTAGCCTACCGATTGAAACTCCCAGCCGAACTCGATGGAGTTCACAACGTGTTTCACGTCTCAAATCTGAAAAAGTGTCAGGCTCAAGAGACAGAAATAATTCCTTTGGAGGAATTGGTGATTGATGAACATCTAAGATTCATCGAACAACCGGTAGAAATCATGGGACGTGAGGAGAAGACCCTCAAACGTAGCAAGATTCCGATCGTCAAGGTACGATGGAACTCAAAGCGTGGACCAGAATATACGTGGGAACGAGAGGATCAGATGAAGAAAAAGTATCCTCACCTGTTCGAGCAAACATCCACAGAAACTCAAGGTATGATTTAATTTTGGGAACCAAAATTCCTGTAACAGGAGGAGGATTTGGCAACCCTAAAACTTTTGCTTTCTTTCCCCAGCGACGACAGCCGAGACTGCGAGTGCTACGACACAAGAATAATTTTCGGGACGAAAATTCCAATTTCAAGGGGATGATGTGACATCCGGGAATTTCAAGGTTAACTTCCGTTAGACAATATCCGTTAGTTACGTTATAAGTGTTAACTTAGTAACTAATGCTTAACTAGGCCGAATGCGTCCACGTCCTTTGGTTGATCACCGAACCCGCCCATATGTGCTATGTGTTCATTTATTGTTGTCGTTATGTGCAATATGATTTAAATGCATGATTTAATATTGTGAATAGCGCGATTAATTGTAAATACTTGATTATGTGAAAATTGACCTGTTTTGGTAGCCAGCGAAACTAACGGGCGAAACTATAGTGTCGCCCGGTAGCCAGTTAAGCTACCCGTTAACTCGTGACCAGAGCTAGTTTCGCCTGGCCAGCGAAACTGCCAGCGAAACTAGCCTCTGATATAAATAAACTTAATAAACCCTAGTAGCCTCATTTGCCTCATTTCACAACAAACACACACACACTCTTTTCTCCTGGAGATTCTGGTCAGTCGAGGTTCACACCGAGTTGTCGAGATCTCAGCCCCAAACCATCATCTACCAAGCTAGGAGATCGAACCGTGAGTCCCAAAAACCTCCATTTTGTGTTTTATATGTGTTTTTCTTAAAAAGCATGACCAAACCTTCATGATATTGCTTGATCTTCTGTAAATATGCTTTAGGATGCTAGATCTATCATAAAGTTGATGACTTTACGTTTAGAATCCAACCATGTTAGGGATCTAGATCATTTTGGTCATTTTAGGGTTTTGAACTTATTTTGGTGATTTGATGATGAAACTGCATGTTAAACGTGTTAAAGTTGCTTGATTTATGTTGGTAAATGCCTATGTATGCTAATTAATGAATTGCATGTAAGATCAGAAGCCGCTAGGTTGATTTTTAGGCAAATCCGTATGTTTTTCGCGACCAGCGAAACTGAGTGTTCTCTGGGCGAAACTATGTGGCGAAATTAGGCCTTCATTCAGCGACACTGCCGAGCGAAACTATAGTGTCGCTAGCGAAACTGACCAGACCTGCTCGAACGAAACTACCGAGCGAAATACCTGAACGAAAGTTCAAACCAGTTTCCCTGCGAAACTAGGCTAGCGAAACTGCGTCAGCAGTTTCGGGCGAAACTAGCCTAGCGAAACTGTGTCACCGGGCATTGCCTAGCGAAAGTGCTGCCCGTGCACCCAGCGAAACTGCCTAGCGAAACTGTGCTAGCGAAACTAAGACCTGACCCGAAAACCAAACTTGTGCAATTTGCTTGAATATTATGCCATGACTTACATGATTATGCTATGATGATACATGTTTGATTTCTGTAATATGTGAACCCTTGTTTATGATCAACCATCGGTATCGTGTGTCGGTATGTCGAGTCTTAGTTGCAACGTGCTATGTTATGGGCCATAGTGACGTTAAGTTAAAGTTTAGACACAACCTAACACCTAAGACCTTAATGTGATTACTAGGTCTTCGTTAGCAAACATAAATTGGATTAACAAGTGTAGCTGAGCAACCTAAGGTGAGTTTCACAAACCCTTTAAATATGAGCCCGTTTGGGTCACAACGAACATACTAAACGGAACAACGCTGACAATTTGAGGTATTGCCTAATGGGGTACCTGTTATGGAAGTTGGAGTGTTTTATGGGGAACACTTGCAACTGTCCATCTTTGGGGTTTCAAATGAAATCCGGAACCAACTATTACGACACTTAAACTCTTTTTGGGATTTCAGATGAAATCCAGAATAAACATTTTAATATGACTAGTGTAGGTTAAAGTCGAAACCAAATGATATCACATGATTTCTAAGGATGCTTTAAAACTTAAAGTCCTCAACTTAGTACTGATGATCTGGAAAGCGAGGGGATGTTGGGTAGATCTACTGAGGGTTTGACAAACCCTGCTCCGCGGTACACAAATGTGTAGCCAACCGGCCGGGGGCCGAACGGAGTGCAATATCAGCCTGTTCTTAGTTGTGGGCATCCCAAATGGGACACAACTGGAGGCACAAACCAACGGCAAATGCCGTACTCTGTTACGTCAGCTTTCAGCCCTAGTACGACTTCCTTAGTGCATGGAAACCGGATTAGCTACCCGCGATATCGGTTGACTGCTTTAACTTTTACATAACTAGTGCATATTCAGTAAACAAACTCTTGGCAATGTTTTGCAAAACCATACTACTTATATATGTTGATACATACGATTATTGAGACTGGGCCAATGCATGTCATGCCCACCGTGAACTCACCAACCGTTAGGTTGACACTTGTGTGGTTTTCACTTTTGCAGATCGTTGAGGAGTATCTGCTAGAGGTTGGCATGGCACTTGAAGACTTTGTTTGTTTTAAACTAAATTTGGGGATTTAATACAATGACTTGTTTATGTAAAGCACGTGGTTAGTGCTAAGACAAATAACTTTCCGCTGCGTATATTTTTGAAACTGTTTTTATTATTGATGCTTGGACTTTACTCTGATTCATTTAGTATTTGTAACTAATGGTTGTGGTCCTGGTCTAGTCGCGCCCCTTAACGGTATAAACTCCGTTAGTGGTAAATTGGGGGTGTGACAGCATATCTGGCAAAATAAAATGAGAAAGTATCAAAAACATAATAAAGAGATGTTCTGGTGTACACTTGCTTTATTTTGAAAGATTTCAACTTGTTTGATTTTCTTTATTTTGTCAAACGATCGGACTTTCTCTGCGTATCGAAAGATCGACCTGATTGTTGTTCGTTTGACGTTCTGCGTTATTTTCTTTGGTGTTTTGTATAATCCATCGGACTTTCTCTGCGTGTACGTAAGTACCGACCTGATTGTTGTTGGATTATACAATTTCTGCTTTATTTTACATTTCTTATTTTCCTAAACAATCGGACTTTCTCTGCGTTCCTACCGGCCGACCTGATTGTTGTTTGTTTAGGGTTGTGCTTTCTTTTTGCAAGAAACACCATGAACTTGATATCTCTGTGGCATTTGATTCTGTATAAGCAAGTTTACAATATCAGTATGAGAAATCTGCTGCGAGTAACTTGGCTTGAATAAAAGAAAAATACAAAAATATGAAATAAGCAGTTTGCCAGTATTCCTGATTGTGTGGGTACCATGTTATCAATGCTCGATAAATACACTTAATTTCATATCAGAAAGCTGTAGACAATGACCTGCTTTAGCTGAAATAAACCAAATGGTTGTATTCTTAGTCAGCTTGGCTTGCCTGCTTAGTATTTTGAAATTAAAGTGTGTACGATACGTTATGTCTGATATGATCTCATGTTGTGATCTTTCTCACCAAAAACAAAAGTAGAGTTTAATTCCATATTGCATTTATGTTTCAGTTTATGAAAAATCAAAAAGATTTTCAGTGTGTTTTGATATAAACTTTATAAAATCCAAAAACATTTTCTTTCTTCTTTGTTTTTGATCTGATCGACACGGGATACAACAAATTTTCAAATCAAAATGTCTTGGTTTCTCCAAAGGAGGAGTTTTGCTTCTAAGATTAAAGTTATGTATGGAAAAGAAAAACTACACTTTTGTCTTCCGAAGGTTACAGATTGAAATCATCAAGTCTTTCAGATAAAGATCTCAGAATGGATTTCATGCATGGTTGCGAAGCTGTCAAAGAGTTATTACTTTCAGAATTGGTTCAGTTGACTTAGTCCTGTTCCAGCCATGCTTACCCTACATCAACTAACAACAGTTTCAAATAGTTTGAAGATCTGATACAGCACACGTCAAGGGGGAGTTTATTGGTGCAAAATATGTGTGACGTGTGTGTATTCCAGTTAGTGTCGTTAGTTGATATAGTTAGTATAGTTAAATCATTTGTCAAAGGGTAATTTGTGTCATTTACTAATAGTTGAGGGGTTTGGATGTGTCAAATGCATATATTATATGCATCCGTTCAAATGATTTGAAGGTTCGGACAAAGGAGGGCTCCGAACCGGTGTGCTTATATATATATGTTTTGAAGGTTCGGACGAGTGAGAGAAGCTCCCATAACTGTTTCCCTGAGATCCGATCTACAAGGAGGAGATTTTGATCTTGAATTTTTGAAAGAACTAAGTTTAGATCGTTGATTAGGTGTTGTAATCGATTCTATTTCATATAATCATCGATTGATTTGAGCTATAAACGAGCCATTATTTACGTGTTCTTGTTCTTGAGTTTGGGTAATCTTTCGGTTCAATTTCGGTGTACAAATCACTAGATCCGAAGTGAATTGTGTTTTCAAATTGATTGTACTCTTGCGCATACTTTTATTGAATTAATCAGGCGGGATATGGTACGCGCTTTAGGTCCTCGACTGTAATGGGTCTTTCCACAAATCTGACCCTCTTCTTGGGATCCTCCTTAGCTGGCTCCTTTACTATATTAGACTCGAAATTTGGTGCGGCACTGTTGGATTAAGTGTCTAAGCCCATAACTATAATTGATAGCAGTGTAGTCCTTTTGGGTTGCCTCTAGACTCGATACAAGTAGAATTAATAAAAGGGAAAAAATATTTTATTAATAATTATGGTTTAATAATTAAATGAAACTATTTAGGAGGTTAGTTAACAGTCTGGTTAATAGAAGGGTTGAATAACAATTAATCAATAGTTACATGAAGGTTTTTGAAATTCCTCTTATGCAAGGGAATTTTGAAAACGTGGTTTCTATCCCACATTGGTGGAATGAAAAAAGCAAGGAGGATATCCAAGGCTATAAATAAGGGCCTTAGGGATTCATTCCAATTTGCTCATTTTTGGCTTGAGTATACGCCTTCTTCTCTCTACCTCCTTGTGGAAGAACTTTCTTATACACCCTTAGTTATTTTTCTCTTTTTGAGTTATTGTGTATGATCCCATCAGAGACACGATATTTGTGGTGCTTGCTTCCTAGATTTCAAGGGGGATTATTCTAGTTGTTTTCTATAACCACTAAAAGGTATGTAACCCTATCTTTCTTAGTATGCCGATTATTTACTAGGGTTCATATTATGTTCATAGTTATAGGTTCAATAGTGAAAACATAGATCTTGTTTTAGGTTGCATGCACCCTTAATAGTTTAAGTTTGCTTGTAGTGCCTGAAACCCATCGGTGGTATTAGAGCGTTAGGTTTGTTTTCAATTGAATTAGCTATAATTGATGAATTGTTCTTGTTAGGAGGCTTAAATTCGATCTTAGGTATTAGGCTTTTTGAAACCCTAATCTTGCCCCCTAAATTTTGAATGCCTTTAGGATAAGGTTTAATTTAATTGTTTAGATTAATTATCCTATTATGATTCAATAGATAGAATTAAATAATAGTTAATTATTAGATAAATAATAATGGTTTATTTTTAAATAATAAACCTAGTTTTTGAAAAAGTTTTAAAAATACACCTTATACTATATGTAAGATTAAAAGCTTAATTATTACTATATGTATAAGAACAAAGTCAGTCAAATCAATAGTAGGCCTCATTCACGAAGCTAGTCTATAAGTGGGTATAAGGAAGCTGCCTATAAATTGGTAGTTGAATGGGTGTCCATTCGCACCCACTGCTTCCTTGATTAGTGGAGGGTCATTAGCCAAACGAGTTTAATAGGACTAATTAATTCCCATTAAAAGTGTAATGACATTAAAAGTAACTAAACCTTTTATAAAAAAAATTCCTAGTTACTTTAAGAAAAAATTATGAATTTGTATGCTAACCCATGAAGTTGCACATTACACTTTATAAGTCATTAGTGGAGCGTGTGTAGTTAACCAGCACACTAATAGGGACTAATAAAGAGTTTTAATGGGTATCTCACAAATTATCATTGTTGATGGAGCGCGTGTGGTTAACCAGCACATCAATTGAGAAGATAAATGACATTGAGGTTACCAAGCACATTTGCATGGTTATTCACATCTTGTTTGTGATCCTCGGTATCCCAGTCACAAATGGAAGAGCATAATCCGAGATTAATGTTAGAGCATGGTTGACGTGTGATGTATCAGAATGTACTGATTGATGAAGACTACAAGACACACGAATTTGGGACTCGAAGTCACAGTTCGTGTCCTCACGAAGTGACACGAAATCACACTTCGTTCCAGTTCGGGTCACTTCGTGTGACACCCCAGTTCGGACATAATGCATAGTATAAATAGTTCATGTCTTTGTAATCTTCATAACTTCTTTGAATCCAACTAAGTCTAAGTGTGTGTGATTCTAGATGTTTTCTCTCTCATATTCTCTGTGTCCTGATTGTACCTATTAAACTCTTGGGATCAATAAATCAATCGTTAAATTACGTTTTGCATTCCGGATAGCTAGATTGTGTAGACGATCCACCATTCACGCTCTTTCAAGTGGTCTCAGAGCATTCTTGTTCATCTACACATCTGATTTTGGCTATTTTTGGACTTTTTGATACAAAAAGAGTCGGTTTTTTTAAAATTCTAAGCGTTTTTGCCTATTTTTGTTCATTAGATATGCGTTTTCAGTGAAAAATTCAATCTTAAATCACTCCTTTTGATTACATCTAATCTACTGCTGAAAATCTGAAAAGCTGTGAGCGTCAGATCGTCTACTCGATCTAGCTATTTTGGATGAGAAACGTAATTAAAAGATTCTTTATTAAAAAAACAAAGAACAATTACAATCAGAAAGAACACTTAGAACATTCACAGAGAATACACCGTGGAAACATACACTTTACATAGATCATCTCTCAACTCATTACTGAATTACAAAGCAAAACGGGTATTTATACCAAGTTACACGAACTCACCCGAACTGTGAGTTCGCATGATTCGGAACTCACCCGAACTGTGAGTTCGGGTGACACTTTGTGTCACTTCGGACCCATTTCGTGTAACAGCCATTTTGCACAACTTCGTCTTGTTCAAATACTTCACACGATGAACCGATTATGCTCTAACAAAGTCCCCCTCGACGTGTGTAGTATCTGTTCATCCAATCAAAACGTATCTTTAATCAAACTCCACCTCAACTTGATGGTAGTCTGATCTTGAATACTTGACGATGCACAATGTTTCCTTCTTTATCAACAACTTCATAAGACTTGAAGTTGTGACAATCTTTTTCCACTTAGTACATGTTCAATATAAAATAATCTTGGCACAAAACGCCCCTTTGAGACTCCAAGATATTATGATATTTTGAAATTTTGATTTGTATCCCGTGTGGATCAGACCGAAAACAAAGCAGGTACAAAATCTTTTCTTTTTGATTTTTCAAACTTATGCTCAAACACACCGAATATTCTGGTTGAAGTCTAATTTTGAAGAAGTTCCGGCTGAACTTGGTTTAAGCAGAAGTCTGAGTTCAAACGGAGAGGACCATTCAATCAAAAGAAGCAATTTTGTCCAGACGCGAATATTCCGGGTGAACTCCTTTATCCACCAGATGAAGAGTTCATCCAGACTTTTCCTGCATAGTCTTTTCAGCAGTCTAATCTCTGCAAGAGCTTTCTGGTTGCTTCCTTTTGTATCAAAGCCACTCTTCTAAAGTAGTATGTTGTTGATCACACGCCATCAAGTCCATCAATCGAAGATTATTCTTTTGGTAGTATAGTTTAACTTTTTTAATCAACGGGTCTAGATGATCATATGGAAATCAATAGCTATCATTGATTTCCCTTAGCACTATATATAGCATAGTCAGTTCTCAACATTTGTACGCATGAATGTATGCAAGACATTGTGTAATATTGTTGACTTAATGCAAATAGTGCTGAGTAAATTTTACTTCGTGTGTTACTATATTTATGCAAAAAACTATTATTCACTAGTGTTAATTGATTAAGTAGAGTGGATTTTAACTTAATTCCGCAAGGTTAATCTTACAAGTAAATCTTGTATTAAACTAAGTGTTAAATATATCGATCCTACAAGTGGTATCAGAGCTGTGTCTCTCACTTTGAACACTCTAAGTGCTTCAAAGTTGATATTTACTTGTTTACTATACTGCTTTCAAGCTTTTCTCTTTCTAAAAACCTTCAAAATGAACGATCTCAGTCTTGTTTCTTCAAATGGTAGCACAAACATGTAAGTACCTGGAAGGACCTTACTACTGCATGATTCGTTCAAAATGTAATGAACACGATGTAAATAAAGACTTGCTTTATTGATTGACTTAGAGAGAATACAAGAATTCCAGAGAGAGAGAGAACACACTCAGTTTCACACAGTTAAGATATAGACAATGACAGAACCAGCTAAATCTCTCTAACACAAACTATTTATACTTATCACTTAGTCCAGCGTACCAACCAGTGTACCATTGGTATGTGGCTTCGTACCAACTGGTACGGACCTTGGTACGTGGACCCTAAGACTCACAAAGACATGCTCTAATCTAGATACAATACACGAGACATAAGGTAGCATAGGAATATGCTCTAACAAACTCCCCCTTAACGTGTAGTGTTTCTAGCTATCTATCTATCCAACTAAACTTCAGTGTTCAATCTTCAGCATCACTGCGTCTGATCTTTAACTTGAAATCCTGTCAGAACTAGAGCTTGCATGGCTGGATCATTCTTGAACAATCTTTGAACTTCAACATCCACTTGTGAAAGATACTTCATACCCCCCCCCCCCCTTTCACCATGCTTGAGTCTTGTCACACAGATAATCTGCAATTTCATAAGACAAAAATGCGACTTTCTTGTATCGATCGGTCGAAAACAAATAAAAATTTTTTTTGCCTTTTTGTAACTTTATATCAAAACACACCAAAAATCTTTTTGATTTTTCTAAATTTATGCTAAAACACACCTAAAATCTTATTGGAATTTTCAGAAATGAAACATAAATGCAATACTAAATCAGACACTATTTTTGTCTTTTGTGAGAAAAATCACAACTTGGGATCATATTGATCATGACATGCTGAACTACACTTCAATTTTAATTATTTCAGCACACAAGTCATGTCGATTGCTGGTATAATTTGTCCATCTTAAACTCAGGTACAATCATACTCATAACATCTGGATATGTTATTGTATTGATTAGGTTTGCTTTGACCAATGTACCCCATACTATCAGACATACTCAGATATGCATTTGCTTATCACACTTTGTGATTTCATTTGTGATTTAACACATAATGATTAAGTTTATCATATCGTCAACTGTGTTCCATGCCAAAAGAAATAAGAACGTTAAATCGTCTACCTTAAGGTCGATCTTTCGATATGCAGATAAGGCCTCGGATTTAACAAAATAAGAAAATAAAAACAAGTTGAAATTGTATAACCCAACAACAATCAGGTCGGTACTCCCGTACACACAGAGAAAGTCCGACGAGTTATACGGAACAACAAAGAAAATAAAGCAGAACATCAAACGAACAACAATCAGGTCGGTCTTGTGGACACGCAGAGAAAGTCCCATCGTTTGACAAAATAAAGAAAATCAAACAAGTTTAACTCTTTGCAAAATGAACACATGTATACACAGTGACTTCTCATTTTTCTTTTTCACATATCTTTTTCTTGATATATCATGAGATATGCATCAAGATGTTGTCCACTTGGTCAAACATTTGTATTTAATGTATATCACGTCTGAATACTTTCTGATTTAATGTCAAGCATACCAAGCACATCGAACAATGATCTTATGGCTTTTTCATCTAATTTATCCATGAGTCAGCCACGTAAGCTAATGTACCATCATTTCCCAAATATGTCGGATACAATTTCTCATTTTTCAATGTTTTTGTAATTTTCTGTTTTTCAATGTTTTTGTATTTTTCTTTTTCTCCCTCTTAAAATGAAAACGCTATTTTTGGATTTTTTCAATTTAACAAAAACACAAAAACACTATTTTTGGTTTTTCAATTTTCTCCCTCTAAACTACATATGGAATGTAAAAGAAAGAAAATTTCAGTTTAATTTGTTTCAGAAAAACTTTCAGTTTTTGTAAGATGAATCATTCAATTTAAGTTACGCAAGAAACTCCACTATCAGCAATCACTGGAAGCTTGAACTTCACAATCACCAATAGGTGTTCTTGAAGTACATGCACATTGGATTTTGAATGATTAGTATTCATATGACCCAAATCACACAGCTTCTGGTCGACCAGTGTCTTCAACAAAATCAGAAGCAGTCGTGCTACTGCATGTTTGCCTTTCAGTTTTTACTGAATCATCATCCTGTGATGACCCACCAACACTAGAATCAAATTTAAAAAATTGTTTCGTTTTAGATTTTGATTTGGAAGGTGTAGACTCAGTAAAAATTCTGCCTGATTCATCCATAAATGTGGTAGATTTGTTTGAAAATGTTCTTTTGGAAATTTCAGGACAATCATGTGCCATATGTCCCTTTAACGATATGATCGTTTAAATTGTGGTTTGCCCTGAAATTGATGACCCCTTTCATCAGACTCATAATCATCTAAATAATCATCAAAAACCTGAAACCTATTCGCATGTACCCATTTGGAAGTAGGAATTCGAGGTGTGGAATTCGATCCAGATGATGAAGAATCTTTGAATTGTTAACCAGCCCTGGAAGAACTGTTAGAAAACTTCTTCTTTTGTTGTTTACCCCCGAATCCTTTGTCCATGGTAGACATTAAAACTTGGGCCAAATAATAAATTTTTCCCAGACTTGTGTCTTTCTTTTCCTTTGGAACCTTCTTGGGCATATTCTTCTTGTCTTTCTTCTCAATATTCTTACCCTCACTACCTAACCCTGAACATTTGTAACCTGGTAGTTTCGATAGATCAATTTGAGAATTAGAAGGACCAGCTTTAGTAGTTTGATTGAATGAAGCTTTAATATCCTTCAACTTGTTAGCTTCTACCAGCTTAGTAGCAACTTTTTCTTCATTCAACTGTTTTTCATCTTTATCAACTTGTTTCCCAGTAGAAATAACTCCTTCTCCTAGTAGAAATAACTCCTTCTTCTGAAATAAACCCACCAGAGACAAACTGAGAAGCAGAGTTATCAACCAAATTTTCCTCCTTTTCCATGTGCTTGTTAGATTGAGACTTTGATTTCTTTTTCTCATATTTCTTAGAAACAAATTCAGAATAATCACCAGTTGCATCAGACGATTTGACATCAGCCAGAGAATTAGTTTGAATCATTGGAGGTGGTAACTGATTGAATTTTTCTCCGCCAAACACTCTTTTGAAATTCACATCTGTTAGAGCATATATCTATGCTATGATGTGTCTCGTGTATTGTATCTATGTGAGCATGTCTTAGTATGAGTTTTAGTGACAATATCATTGGCGCCGGACCAAATGGTCCGCCGGACCAAATGGTACGCCCGTACCATTTGGTACGCAGCCTGTTTAGTCACTAACTATAAATAGGTTGTGTTAGAATGATAGAAAAACACTCTGAGTCATTCTACACTTTCTGTGTGTGTTTTCTAGAGAGAGAAACCAGAGAGAACTTCTTTGTATCTTCAAGTGATTCAATAAGAATTCTCTTATTTACATCTCGTGTTCATTACATTGATCAAAGCATGCAGCAGTAAGATCGTATCTCGGTTTTACAAGTGGTATCAGAGCATTTGGTTGCTCTACTGCTGTGTTTTTTATCAATTTTCGGATTTTTAGAGTGAGAAAGTGTGGGTTTTTCTTCATTTTTCATCAAATTCTTCCAATTCCGAGTGTTTCCGAGGTAAAAAAAAATGATTTCTGAGTGTTCCTAGTGAGTTTTCGCACCTTTCTGAAGCAAATTCAAGTCCAAATTGTCAAAATTCACGAAAATCCGTCAAAATCAGCGTGGTACATTTTTGGTCCGCCTCAAGAACATTTGGTCCGCCGTTGGTCCGCTAGGCAATCTTCAAGTTGGTCCGTGGCAGTTATTTTTTAGTCCGCCGTACCATTTTGGTCCGCCGTACCATTTTGGTCCGCCGTACGAAATTTGGTCCGCTGAAATCTGGTCCGCTGAAATCTGGTCTGCTGGCAGTTTCTTCAAAGGGTCATAACTTTTGCATTGTAAATCGCTACGAGAGCCATAAGTACTCAAATCAATCGTCTCGACGTGCTCTACATTGTTCGTTCAAAGTTGATTTTCAAAATCAAATTCTAACACCTTCGTTTTTGAGTTTGAAGTTTTGAAGTATCATTTTCGGTGAAAACTGTCTGATTTTCAAGCGTTTGTAGTTATGCAAAGCACGGTACAAGATATGCTCAATTTTGATAATGAAATAGGAACAAGTCAGAAAGCTCGTAAGCTGTTGAAGTTGGAAGATTATCAAAATTAGAAGCAACGTTTTTCTGCATACAACAGCACAAATGATATTTATTTGTGGATTCCGATTCGAACGTTGTATGTACGTCCAATTGGAAGATGGAGAGTATAAAGAAATTCAAGAGTTTGATAAGGATGAAAGAAAAAGTTATGAACTTGAACAAAAAGTTTATGGTTATCTTACCATGGCTTTTACCTACTGAACTGTTGCATCAATTCAGCACTTGCAAGAAAGCTGAACAGTTGTGGGATGCTTTATCTGCTCGATGTGAAGGCAATAACCAATACAAGAAGAGTAGACGAAAAGTGTTGAACAAGGAATTTGAAAACTTTCAACAATATGAAAAAGAAAATATTTATGTTCTTGTTTCAAGCTTTTCACATCTGATTAGTGAGATGAAAGTGGTTAAAATTGAAAAGACCGAGGAGGAATTGAAGGAGAAATTGATGGAAGCATTACTGGAAAAGTGGGAAAGTTACGTGTTATTGCTTACCCATGACAAAGAATATTCTGAATTATCATTTCATGATTTAACTGGAAAGTTTCATGCTAGGGAAATGGAAATGATGACATCAAACAAGTCAACTGCTCAATTACAAAATCCAGAATTGTATCATGGTCAAAATTCTGCAAGTATTAATGCGAAGTCTAAATCATTTGGTGTTGATTCATCAAATCCACCTCAAACAGCTTTTATTGCTGGTCATGGTTCAGGAAATTCTGGAAATTCATCAAGAGGATGTAACTTCACTATTCCAAATCATTCAAGTCAGACTTCCTTTTCAGCAAAAACACCTGATGAACATTTGGCATTAATTTCTACTTTATTATCTTCCTATTATGAATTGATGAATGGTGGTTTGACAACATCTAATCTGATTGAAGAAGATTTTGATCAGATTGATCCTGATAATCTTGAGCAAATGGATATCAATTGGCAACTAGCAATGTTAGCTCAAAGAGATAAAAGATTCAAAAAGAAGACAGGCTATCAAAGTTTAAATCCGGATGGCAAGGTTGGAATAGATAAATCAAAGGCAAAATGTTTCAAATGTTCTAATTTTGGACATTTTGCTCGTGAATGTTCAAAAACAAATGCATCTTCATCCAAGCCTCCAACAACTTTAGTTTCTCAAGTTGATAAACAATATAACTGGGGACGAACTTCTGATGATTCTCAACCAATTGCTTTAACTGCTATTGCTTCTGAGTCAAAACCCTGGCATGTAGGTTATGATTGGGCTGCTGAGGAAGGTGATGAGTCTGCCTTTCGTGCTTTGATTGCTCAAGTTGTTCATAGTGATGATGAACTAGAAGTAACTGATTCTGAATCTGAAATAAGTGGTTCTGGAAATAGTGGCTATGAATCTGTTTGTGCGTTTTGTTCTCAAAAAGACAAGAAGATTCAAGGATTGATAAAGAAAAATGGGTTGTTGATTGAGGAAAATAAAAGAAGGATAGAAGAATTGGCAAATGAACAACAAAAGTTGAAAGATCTAATTCAAGAATTCTCTTCTCAGAAAGAAAAGTTTTCAGATTTTCAAGCAGAGGTTGTTGAGAAAGAATCAAAATTTCAATATGTTACACAAGAGTTTGAACAGCAAATTACAAAGTTGTCTGAAGAAAAAGCTGCATTAATTCAAGAAGTGAAGAAATGGAAGGATGATGCTGCAGATACAGCAAATGATTTTCAAAATCTTTTCGAAAAATCCAAGTCCAGACTTTATACTCTTACTAAACTTTCTGATGATCAAGCTATTAAGATTCAATCCTATCAACTTGATATGGAAAAGTTACTTGATGAGAAGAGGGAGTTGGTTAGAGTAAACAAGTTGCAAAATGCAAATTTAGATATTCAAAAAAGAAATGAAGATAAGCTGACGAAGGAATTGTGGGCTGGACTAGATGAGTTAAGATTGCAAAAATATGAAACTCATAGAGTGGCAAAGAAGCAGATTGCAACGGAAAAGGAGTTGGCTGAAGCTCAACAAAAGATTTCTGATCTGAAAGTAGAAGTCATTGATTCAAAACGTCTTTTGAACAATGTTACTAATTCACAATCTTTTACAAGTTTCTTGGTCAAAGATGACAACTTTGAGAAGATGTTTAACAAAACTGTGTCACCACAAGGAAGTATTAAAGAAGGAATTCATGATTTGAAAGACAAGGTTGAGACTGGTGATTATTCTGAGTTTGTTGGTTCCAAATTTGTTGAAGAAAAGAAAGCGAACAAAGGCAAGGATGCTGAAAATTCTGAAGTTACAAAGGTTATGTCTAGTTCTTACTCTGATGACAAAGAGAAATCTGCAAGTTCAACAATTGATATTGTTGAAACTATTTTTGATGCTCCCAAGGATATTACCAAAATCAAAGCAGAGTTCTCTCGTCTTGCAAAGACAAGGCATAAAAGATTTGGTTCAGCAGAGAAAGTTTCTGGTAAACATACAGGTTTGGGTTTCCAAAAGAAACAGGTTAAAGTGAATGTTTCAAAGGTTCAACAGCAACAGAATTTGAAGAAAGTAAATCTAAAGCAAGTCAAGAAGGATGTGTTTAAAGCTGACAAAGTTCAACCTTCACTGTGTGGATTCTTAGAAAGTTGCTGAGGTCTTTATCAAAACTGATGCTGCTCCAAAGACCAAGAAGAAACAAACAGCAAAATATTCTTCCGGAAATTCAAATTCTACTCCAAAAAGCCCGACTTCGAAATGGGTTCATGATCATCGATATCAGGTATTCGATTCCTTTTATGATCATTTTGGAGATGAATATTTTTGTGAAGCTTTGCAGGTTCCGAAGAAGAAAAATGTAAACAATCGCTTGTGTTACAATTGCCGACAAAAAGGGCATATGGCACAAGATTGTCCGGTTTCTGCTGCTTCTACAGAAAGAAGACAAAAGGTTCCATTTGTTGGTAAATCTGCCAAACAACGATTCATTGATGAATATGGCAGAGTATTTGATGAATATCCACAACCTATATTTTTCAAACCTCAAGGAAGATTTATTCCTCGTTTTCAAAATATTTCATATGTAGGTTGTTCGTCACAATCGACTGTGACTGGTTCATCAGATACTGATTTACCAAAACAACAAATTTGGAAACCTAAAGTGGTTTCGAAAGGAAACCAAGATACTGGTCGACCAGAGGCGATTCGCTTCGGGTCATTTATAAACTGACATGTTTGACCAGTGTGCAGGTACTTCTAGAAGACCTATTGGTGATTGAAAAGTTGCTGATGGAGGAGTATTCTGCTGATTTAAGTTAAATTACATGTGATATCAATTTCATAATTGCAATTTTTCTGAAAGCTAAAACTGCAAGGTATCCATGTCGAGAGGTCAATTTTCTTTCTTTAATGCATTTCGTATGTAGTTTAGGGGGAGAAAATTGAAAAACCAAAAATAGTGTATTTGTTTTTTATTAAAATGAAAATCCAAAAATAGAGTTTTCATTTTAAGGGGGAGAAAAAATGGAAAAATACAAAAACATTGAAAAACATAAAAATACAAAAACATTGAAAAATGAGAAATTGTATCCGACATGATTGGGAAATAATGGTACATTGGCTTACGTGTCTGGCTCGTGGATAAATTAGATGAAAAAGCCATAAGATCATTGTTCGATGTGCTTGGTAGGCTCGGCATTCAATTAGAAAGTACTCAGATGTGATAAACACATTAAATACTAATGCTTGACCAAGTGGACAACATCTTGATGCGTATCTGATGATATATCAAGAAAATGATATGTGAAAAAGAAAATGAGAAGTCACTGTGTATACATGTGTTCATTTTGCAAAGATTTAAACTTGTTTGATTATCTTTATTTTGTCAAACGATCGAACTTTCTCTGCATATCGAAAGATCGACCTGATTGTTGTTCGTTTGACGTTCTGCTTTATTTTCTTTGGTGTTTCGTATAACTCATCGGACTTTCTCTGCGTGTACGGGAGTACCGACCTGATTTTTGTTGGGTTATATACAATTTCAACTTATTTTTTATTTTCTTATTTTGTTAAATCCGAGGCCTTATCTGCGTATCGAAAGATCGACCTTAAGGTAAACGATTTAACGTTCTTATTTCTTTTTTGCATGGAACATAGTTGACTAATTCATGAATACAATCACTATGTGATTAAGTCACAAGTGAAATCACAAAGTGTGATATAAAAGAAAATACATATCTGAGTATGTTTGATAGTGTGGGGTACACTGGTCAAAGCAAACATAATCAATACAATAACATATCCAGATGTTATGAGTATGATTGTGCCTGAGTTTAAGATGGACAAATTATATCAGTAATCGACATGACTTGTGTGCTAAAGTAATTGAAATTGAAGTGTAGTTCAGCATGTCATGATCAATATGATCCCAAGTTGTGATCTTTCTCACAAAAGACAAAAATAGTGTCTGATGTATTGCATTTTTATATTTCATCTCTGGAAAATCCAAAAAGATTTTAGGTGTGTTTTAGCATTATCTTAGAAAAATCAAAAAGATTTTCGGTGTGTTTTGATATAGAGTTTCAAAAAGTCAAAAATATTTCATTTCTTATTTGTTTTCGACCGATCGACATGTGATACGAAATCAAATTTCAATTCTATATCTTGGATTCTCGAAGAGAAGTTTTGCACCAAGATTAAATTAATTTTCAAAAGAAAAGGAAATCGCGTTTCTGTCTTCTGAAATTGCAGGTTATATGTGTCAAGACTCAAGCATGGTGAAAGGGGGAGTTTGTTATATCTTTCACAAGTGGATCTTGAAGATCGAAGATGATTCAAGAGTGATCCAACAACGCAAGCTCTTTTTCTGACAAGATTTCAAGTCGAAGATCGGATGCAGCAATGTTGAAGATTGAAGACTAGAGTTTAGTTAGAAAATAGATACACTACACGTTAAGGGGGAGTTTGTTAGAGCATATACCTATGCTATGATGTGTCTCGTGTATTGTATCTATGTGAGCGTGTCTTAGTATGAGTTTTAGTGACAATATCATTGGCGCCGGACCAAATGGTACGCCCGTACCATTTGGTATGCAGCCTGTTTAGTCACTAACTATAAATAGGTTGTGTTAGAATGATAGAAAAACACTCTGAGTCATTCTACCCTTTCTGTGTGTGTTTTCTAGAGAGAGAAACCAGAGAGAACTTCTTTGTATCTTCAAGTGATTCAATAAGAATTCTCTTATTTACATCTCGTGTTCATTACATTGATCAAAGCATGCGGTAGTAAGATCGTATCTCGGTTTTACAACATCGTTGCACAAATAACTTGTGAAAGAGTGTGAATTCTTCAAATTATTTAATTGACGATTCAAATCCAGAACTTGAACACTTAAATCGGATATCTTCTTCTGAGCTTCACCCAAAGCCTTTTCTAACTCAATTAACTGTTCTGAAGCTCTGTTAGACAAAAACCTCTCTCTTCTCATCTTATCATGTGCATTATACACTTCCTGTGTAACTTTGTCCACCTTTCCTTGATAAATTTCTACATTTCTTGTCAAACTGGTGACTTTATCTTGTAGTTTGGACTAGACGACTTGATATTCATTATTCAAAACAGTGATTTCATCATAAGCTTTCTGAAGTTCAGCATTAGATATTTGAAGTGATTCTAATCGTGCTGTGCTTTTTATTTCTTAAACAATGCATCAAAATCTCCAATTGCATCCTTCGCTCCGTACTCCCAGTTTTCAACATTTTTAATCAACTCTGCATTTTCATTTTGGTTAATTTTTTTGAAAATGTTTCTCACAGCTTTGAGAATACTCACCATGCTTTTGTAGTCACTGACTCAAACTCTAACTTCACTCGTGAAGACTTAGAATGCATTAGTGCAGATGACTTAGAAGAGATGGACATTCTTACACAACTTGCCATGGTCTTAGTAAGAGCCCAACATTTCTATAAACGTACTGGGAGGACTAACGAAGGAGCCAAAATTCCCCTATTGGTCTTGAAAAAAGCAAGGTCGAGTGTTATAACTGTCACCAACTGGGACACTTTGCAAGAGAATGCCCAAGTCCAAGAAAAGAAAATCAGTTCCAGAACAAAGCACAGGCTAAATCACAGGGAAGCCATCATCAAAACAAAAACAACAACAAGAACAACAACACTCATGGTTCTTCAAACTCACAACCAACACCACCAAAACCAAGCTAAAGTGGATGCAACAACAGCAACAACTCAATAGCAGTTGTAGCTAACCAAATGGAGTATGTTGACTGGGAGGAAGTTATCATGGAGTTTGAGCCAATCAACCATGCTGTTATGACCAAGGAAGAATCATCATCTACCCAGGTAAACTATATCCCTGAGAAAGTGCTAGCACACCTGTGCTCTCCTGCTTGTGTTGAACAAGTGGAAAGATACATAAATCACAACTCTGAGTTAATTGAAGAAGTTTCAAATTTAAAGGAGTTAAAGGAATGTTTTAGAAAACAGAAAGGTCATGAGAAACGAAGACTTCAGTTATTGTAGGAGTTGGTGTAGGAGATGGAGTAACAGCAGGCACACTTGAACCAGAAGAGTGGGAAAACTAATAATTTTCCTCATAAGTAGGGGCAGCAAATGCAGCATTTGGAGCTGAGGATGATGCACTCCTTGTAGTCACATTGCCCATGAGTAACTTTCCATTTCGTTCAACTGCCTTTACTTCATAGTCGCGAAATTCGTCAATCATATCCATGTAGTCAGCAGTTATCAGATCAGTGCTTTCGATTAGATAAGTGACATGGAAGGGAAACTCCTAAGGAAAAGAATGCAAAATTATTCTTATGATGTCTCCAGAATCAAGCCAAATCTTCTTTGTTGTCATCTCAGTGATAATTCTGCGGAACCGACTGACATGAGTTTCAAATGATTCTCCAGCCTTATGAGAAAAAGTGTTGAATGCCAGCTTGAGTTTCTCAAGTCTTCTCTCTTTGGTAGCAGGATTTCCTTCATACTTCTTCTCAAGACCAACCCATATCTCATGAGCCGAAGAGGCCGCACGCCTCTGATGCAGTAGGTCATCATTGATTGCCATTTCGATGCAACCCAATGCACGCTTGTCAGTCTTCAGAATAAATCTGCTTGTCAGTCTTCAGGATAAGCATGGTCACAATAAAGAACCTAAAGCTATGGTGGCTCAAGAAGGTTTTGATTGGGACAAACACTTTGCGGAAGAACTTCCAGATAAATCTGCTTTTATCTGTTATTCTCAAGAAAACGATGCTCGAATGGAAACTATGTCTGAACCTAGTTTCACTAGTGATTCACATATAGCGTTGATGGCAAATGGACAAGTTGATACAAGTGATTCTGATTTTGAAGTTAGTGGTTATGAATCTACTTGTGAATTATGTTCTTAGAAGGAAAGAAAGATTTAAAATTTGGTTAGAGAAAAGCAAGTTTTGATTGTTGAAAACAAAAGGGCAGAAGAAGAATTGAAAAGTTTCAAGGAGAAATGTGAAGTTTTAGATGAGATTTTAAAGAAAAATGAACAGATTGTCAAGGAAAAGAGTATGTTGATGGAAGAGTTTGAGAGTTTCGGAAAAATTTTGAAGAGATGTGTGTTGAAGATAAAAAACAAATTTTGAAACTGCAAAATGAAAAAGCAGAATTGGTCAAGAATGCTAAGAAATGGGAGAAAGAAGCAAAAGAAGTAACAGAAGATTTTGATGCATTGTTTAGCAAGTCAAAAAGCAAAACTGGATTCACTTCATAAATCTTATGAAGAACTTCAGAAAGCTCATGATGAAGTTACTGTTATAGAAGAACAACATCAAGAGGTACATTCCAAATTACAAGACAAAGTCACAAGCTTGACAAAAGAAAACAAGTTGTTGACAAGGAATGTAGACATTTATAAGGGACAAGTGGATAAATTTACACAAGAAGTGTCTGATGCCCATGATAACATGAGAAGAGAAAAGTTTTTGTTCAACAGAGCAATCATGAAACCAGAAGAATGCGTGGGATAATCAAGCTGCAATAAATCCTTACACCAGTGCTTGACTTTATTGATAATAGATGAAGAAGACATAGCAACTGAATCATGTACAGATGCATTTCTAGCAAGCCAAATCTCCCAGCAACCAGAGAAGATAAAAGTACCCTAAAAATCCCAATTTTAATTTGATAGAACTGCCTTGCAAACATGTCTTAGTGAAAGCAGACTTGTAAATCACATACACGGACCTTAATAATGCATGATTGTAATCGGATTTGGAACACACGAGGTAAATAATGACTCTTTGATTGATCACAAGATCGATTACAGAGAGAGAGAATACAGAGAGTAATACACTGTAGAAAACACACAGTTAAGCACTCAACCCTCACAACTGCTCTCTAACACACGAGCTAAACGTATTTATACAAGACTGCCCGGCGTACCAATTAACCAGCGTACCAGATGGTCCGTGGCTGAGTACCACCTGATCCGCCACTGGTACGCTAGAGAGAGAATATACAAAATGATTAATACAATAGACAAAACACCCAGACCTAGCACTAGACATCATAATATGTTCTAACAAACTCCCCCTTGTCTTATGCTAGTCTTCAGAAGCTTTCGTCTCCGTCTTCTTCCAATAATGTCTTCGATTATTTCCAGCGTGAATCTCGAAAGCAAAACATACTCTAATCACTCTTTGAAATTACAAGGCTTGCTCAGCATTCTCAGTCTTATACAAAATTTTGTTGTGATAGAGCTTTTCGATATCAGCTTTTGACAGATTGATCAACCACATTGGATCAAAGATTTTAACCACCTTGTTTTCTTATTTAATCACAATCTTTGCTTCTCCAGTACATTCGTCATAGTACCACCATCGCAAAGTCTTGATAAACTCTTGCTCAAGCTTCTTTAATGGAATTTTCTTTAATTGAATAGGCTTCTTGTATTTCAACACCACAACAGCTTTCCTAGTTTTTGGATTAACATCTATCGGATGCTCTGAATACTTTTCCCTCTGAGGAGTTAGAAATCTAAACCTTCCTTGAATTCTTCTAACAACTTGTTCTTGAAAAATTCTGCAAACGATCACCTTCATAGTTCAGAAATGGTTTTCTTGATAAATCTCGAACATCACAAACAGGAAAAGTGTTGAATCTTGTCGCATTCTTCAAGTACAGAAAATCTCTTTCTTTATCGCATAACCCTTGAGTTCTGGATCGAACATCCAACTAATTATGTTCCCAGTAGCTTCACCTTTGGTTTTCAAAGAATTTCTTCTGATAAACATCATTTGTAGGTTTCACTAATGGTAACCTCTTTGCTCTTTGAGTCTTCAACAATTCTTCAAATAACATTTTCTTTTCCTGTTCCTCTGATAGATTATCAGACTCATTTGTTTCAGTTGATTTCTCTGATTTTTTCTTCTTCTTCATCTCCTTCTCTACTTCTTCTTCATCATCTCTACCAAAGAAATTGAATCCTCCAGATTGATCGTGATTTGAGAAATTTCCATAAACTTTCGGATCATCTGGATATTCTTCTGCAGTCATATCTTCAACGTCTACATGTTCCTCTTCAAATCCAATATCATCATCAGAATCTACTTCCTCGTATGGCTCAGCAAAAGGAACTTTGTCCACATTATCCACATTTAGAGCAAAAATAACAGCAAGTTGCTCTTTCGAATATGGATTGATAAACTCCCTTTCTTCCAACTCTACCCTGGTAATCGGAGTCACATCATAAACATCCTTTTCAGACGACTCCCCTTGAGATGCAGCAGATGTTCCAGCTGCACCAGTACCAGAACCATCTCTACCAACACCTCCCTCAGGGTCATCATTATCATTCAAATATTTTGAAATATCATCCTCTTCTTAACAAATTTCTTCAGGATTCGGTCTCCTCTCCCCCTGAGCAGGTAAAGCTTTTAACAACTGATTTAGCTACGCACCCAGAGACAGAGAAATTTGTTGAAGTCGAGCAATCTCACGATCTTTTGACTGATCACGAGACACCAACTCTTGCACCATATTCTTTAATCCTTGAATCTCATTTGCTTGTTGACGAATTATAGATTCTAACTCATCAAGTCTTGTTTGATGCAAAGCAAGCTTTAAATCAGTCGATGATATTGTTGATTGAGTAGAAGAAGAAACATTTGAAGCAGAAGCAGAAGTTGATGAATTTCTGATAATCAGCTTTCTAACATGTGGCTAACTTGAACTTTGTACATTAGCAGACTTGGTGGTTGGTTGATTCGGAATCGAAGACTTTGGATTAACCTTTTGCTTCTTGCTAGGCGGGCTGCTACCAGGTTTTCGAGCATCAGCAAGGAATGAGCCCTGTTTTACCATCATTTTAGGTCTTGACATATGCTTTACACGTTTTTTCTGTAACGACCATTGGAGCTTTTCCTTTATCAGCAGCCTTTGTCTGTCTAGCTGATCCCTCCACAGAAGGAGTATAAGATGGATCATCAACGTCTTCTCGATTAGCAGATCGTTTTGATAAATGCTCATACTTAGAAGTATCTTTATTTTGTGAAGCCAAATATGCCAAATGAGCTTTAGAACCTTTTTTTAACATGGACACCTTTGTTATTATGCAAAATCTCAGCATAATCACCAGAATCAGAATCTGTATCCGAAGAACTTTCATCATCATCATTTCCAGAAACATCAACATCATGTATCATCTCATCATCTTGTACATTAACTGCCTCAGGTTCAATAACAGGTTCTTGAACAACTTGCTCTTGATTTTGTTGTTGCACAGGTTCTTGATTTTCAGGTTCATCTTCATCTTGATAATCATCATCTTCAATTGGATTACCATTTCGATCATATTCCAATTCATCGTTTGAACTATCATCGTGCCGAGGTGCACTATTTTCGGGAGCCACATAATTTGAACTTGCAAGATGACCAATCAAGCGTTTAACCGGTGGAGGTATGTTTGCTCCTTTGCGCTTCTGATAAACATGTAACTTACCAACTGCAACCTGGTTCATATGTTTGAGAACCAAAACTGAATTTGGATTTTTTGAAAGTAAAGGATAAAAATCATCAAGAATCATCTGAATGAATCTAGGATACATCAGGCTCTTCTTTTGCTTTACCAAAATGTTCTCCTTCATGTAAGCAAATAACCATCTAGAAAAATTAAAATTTCTGATCAACACTAAAGAAGAGAAAAATGACAAAAGTTTCATGTCGAAGTCTTCATGACCTTTGAGCCTATTCCCAAAACATCGAATTACCACATGCATCAGGTACTTGTATGGTGGTGAAAGATTTGCTTTGACAAACCAGGAAGTAAAGATATTTGCATCATATTTAATCCTTCGAAGAAGACCCACTAAATCCGCTTCATTAAAGATAATAGGAAAATTAGAATCATCATTGAAACGTAACACTCGACGAATGTCGTCCTTTGAAATAACAATGTTTGTCTAAAGAACCCTTGATCTGATCACCGGTGGAACACCCGAACAATCAACTTGAGCATTGACCCAGAAAGCATTGAGAATGTCTTTATAAGGAGTACACTCATGTGTGGCTGCATAATGAATTCTCGAGCGTCACATAAATTCGAAAATTCCTTCAAAATGAGATATCCACTTGTTCGAAGCACCAAGACGTGCACAAATATTATGTTCCTTGTTATATGGTAATTCAACAGCCATTTCTGAAAAATCATAAAAACAAATCATGTTAAATTTGTATTTACTAATAAAAAACACTGACGGTTGACTCTAATTCGAATTGAAATGCTCAAACATTTAACTTTGATCAAAACCTAGTCGGCGTACCAAATCGCATACCACATTGGTCATGCGGACCAATCTGGTACGGATGTACCAAATTATGTTGACCGCGTGCCAGAATGTCCAACGTACCATATGCGGACCACAATTTGGCACATACTAAATCCGGTACGTGCGTACCACATGGTACGGCGGACGAATAGACAGCCGAGAGGTCTTTTGTGATTTTGACACTCAAATCCGTATTGGTTTTGAAATCGGCTAACAAGGTTTTGATTTACATCAAAAACCGACCAATAATATGCGTTCAAAACAGATTGAGATGACTGTTAACCCATCTACCAACTCCTTTCCAGTTTCCGAAAAAACCGAAACTTTAAATCCTAAAATCAAACGATTGAGACCAGAATAATCAAAATCAAGACCATGAGAAGATGCGCAACATCTGTACCTACCTGTAGCAACAAAAATCTCGAGCAAAGGTTCGTTATACAATGAGAAATCAAAGAAAAATCAGTGGAGGCGATTTAGGGTTTTTACAGAGAGGTTCGGAGGTGGTACGTGGAAAATGCAGAAAACGTACCAGAATTCTCTACTTATACCCCAGGTGGTTCGGCCCAACGTACCATCTGGTACGGGGCGTACCACCCACTGAACCATTTTGGTAAGTGCTTACCAAATTCAAATTTCAATTTTAACCCCTTAAGTTTTTCAGATTTACCATTTTGAAAAAGTAATTTTTTTTTCACATTTTGATGAAGATGAGCTGATGTAAACATCGATTGTGGTTCATTCAACAAAAATTTGCAATTTCTGAATTCAGTTGATAAAAACAATACAGAAATAAAATCTTTTTGAATTTTATCAATTTTATATCAAAACACACTAAAATCTTTTTGATTTTTCAAACTTATGCTAAAACACACCTAAAATCTTTTTGAAATTTTCTGAAATGACAAATCAACAGAAATTAGAACTTTAAATGAAATAATTTATGTTTTTGTGAGAAAGATCACAACGTGAGATCATACCAGTAAAATGCACTTAACACATTTCAATTTCAATCTAATCAGCATGCAAGCCAAGTAGTCCATGAATACAACTTTTTCATGTTTATTTCAGTCAAATCAAATCAATTTTTACTGCTTTCTTATATGAATTAGTTATATTTATCAAGCATAGGAATCATGGTACCCACAAATTTAAGTAATTGAGAATCTGATTTATGATATTTATGATTTTTCTTTTTCTTTTATTCATCAATGAATATTTACAGATATAAGTCGTTCATAGTGTTTCATGCAAAAAGAAAGCAGAACCCTAAACAAACAACAATCAGGTTGGCCTTGTGAGCACGCAGAGAAAGTCCGATTGTTTAGGAAAATAAGAAAGCAAAACAAGTTAAAATTGTATAACTCAACAACAATCAGGTCGGTACTCCCGTACACGCAACGAAAGTCTGATGAGTTATACGAAACACCAAGAAAAATAAAGCAGAACGTCAAACGAACAACGATCAGGTCGATCTTTTGATACGTAGAGAAAGTCCGATCGTTTGACAAAATAAAGAAAATCAAACAAGTTTAAATCTTTCAAAAGAACGCATGCATACACTAGAACAGTTATTTATTCTATATTTGCATTTTTCATCTTTTATCAAGATTACCCAACCACATGAATCATGTTACACCACAGATTTCAAGCAAGCGTTATGTTTATATCATACTGACAAGTATCAGATATTCATTGACACATTCAATGAAACACACGAGAACCTACAGCCTTTCAATCTATTTTATCCATGGTCAGTAACATTCACCGATGTACTATCATTTCTCACGAGGCTGGATCACATTTCTCATTTTTGATTTTTCCATTTTTTTATGTTTTTTCATATTTGAATACAAGAAAACACTATTTTTGTGTTTTTCCATATCTCCCCTAAAAAGCAAAAATAAACGAAAACATCAAAAGAATGTAAAAAAAAAATCAACTGAAACAGTTTACTTGGCATTCAACCGAGTAACCCCATTGATTTGCAATAAAAATTGAAAGCGAATTTTTATCAAATGCTTTAGTGAATAAATCAGCCCTTTGAAACTCCATGTGAATTTTCTGCAAATCAATTTGTTTCTTCTCATAGCAATCATGGATAAAGTGATATCTGATGTCAATGTGTTTAGTTTTTGAATGTTGAACAGGGTTTTCGTGATAGAAATAGCAGCGAAGTTATCAATGAAAATGGTAGTAGTGAGAAAATTCAAACCATAGTCGCGTAACTGCTGTTGAATCCACAAAACTTAAGAACAGCAACTTGAAGCAGCCACATACTCCGCCTTAGCAGTAGACGGTGCAACCGAAGTTTGTTTCTTACATTGCCAGGACACTAATCTCTTTCCCAAAAACTGACATCCAGTGGTGGTGGACTTGAAATTGATTTTACATCCGCCATAATCTGAGTCAGAATAAGCTGATAACTCAAACTTATCATCATTAGGGTACCAGATTCCAAGATCCGGATTGCCCTTCAAATAAGCAAAAATTCGTTTGACTGCTACCATATGAGAAGCCTTGGGAGCTGCCTGGTACCTAGCACACAAGCACATATCAAACATTATATCAGGACGAGATGCAGTTAAGTACATAAGGGAACCTATCATTGCACGAAACAATGTCGGATCAACATTGTCACCAGACTCATTTGGTTCAAGACCATGTTAAACCTGGATAGGTGTACTCGGGATCCGGACATCTCGAATTTTAAAGCGAGCCAAAATATCGGACACATATTTTATTTGATGCAAAAACATGCCTTTGGCAGATTGATGAACTTGAAGACCCAGAAAGAAACCCATCTCCCCCATCGAACTCATCTCGAACTTCGTTTGCATGACACGCTCAAATTCCTTGCATAAGCTGTCATTTGTGCTTCCAAAAATAATATCATCTACATAAACTTGGACCAGTAGCAAATCCTTCCCAAATTTCTTTGAAAACAGAGTACAATCCACCTTGACACGTTTAAATCCATTGTCCAGAAGGTGTGTAGAAAGAGTCTCATACCAAGCCCTTGGAGCCTGATGAAGACTATATAAAGCCTTGTCTAGCTTATACACCCGTTCAGGAAACTCTGGATCATAAAAACCAGGCGGTTGCTTCACATATACTTCTTCACGAACTTTCCCATTCAAAATCGCACTTTTAACATCCATCTGATATACTTTGAAACCATGATGTGCCGCGAAAGCTAGAAAGATCCTAATAGCCTCAATTCTTACTACAGGAGCATATACTTCATTGAAATCAATGCCTTCAATCTAAGAGAAACCCTGAACCACTAACCGAGCCTTGTTTCTGACTATGATACCACGATCGTCCTTCTTGCATTTGAATGCCCATTTCGTTCCACAAGGTTCTTTAGAATTAGCGGGTAAATCCACGAGATGCCAAACTCCTAATTTCTGAAATTGCTGCAATTCTTCCTGCATCGCTTCTACCCAAGAAGCATCTTCCAACGCATGATTAACATTGGTAGGTTCAACTTGAGACAGAACACATGAGTGAAATACTTGATTCTGAACACCGGAATCCCTAATTTCAGCAATTAATGCATCAACAGAATCAGCCAATTGATGTCTTGTACGCACCCCAGAATTCGGATCTCCAATTATATTCTCCTGAGGATGTATGTTATGAATCCGAAGCGTAGTCGAATCAGGAACTTAAATATTGTCTGCAAGATTATTTAAAGTTGCATCTGCGTCCTCTGAGCTTGAAAGATCACCAATAGGTAAAGAAACCGACACTGAAGAACTTGTACTTGGTAGAGTAATTGGATCATTAACCGGTGTTGATTCAGCTTCATGAAACGTACTCTCATCATCATCAGACGAACTCATTGTTTCTGAGTTAGAAACATTCTGACTAGATGAAGCAGCAGAGAAACACTTGGAAGCTTTGGAACCCATGAACCAGGAGTAAGTATGGCATGTACCATAGTAACACCTAGAAGTTCTTCAGCAAGCTCATCAGCAGAGCCATTGTGTGCAGCTGAGAAAGAATCAAATAAGGTCTTGTAATCAAAAGCAGGATTATCAACCGATTTGGGTGTCAGAAAAGTGTATCTTTGACAATCCACATTCAAATGATTATCAATTGTCTTAGAAGAAGGAAAATAAACCCTTTTCATTGGATACTGATACCCAACAAAGATGTCGTCAATAGCTTTGGCTTCAAACTTCTCACCTTCCTTGAGAACCGTGCATAAACACCCAAATGGCTCCAAAAAATGAAGATTCGGCTTACGACCCTTTAGCAATTGATAACTGGTCTTATTGAATCGCTTGACAATCAGAACACGATTGAGCACATGACATGCAGTGTGAACTGCTTCAGACCAAAACTTGATCTGTAAATGTGCATCAGACAGCATATTCGTGCCGTCTCAATCAATGTTCGATTCTTTCTTTCAGCAACTCCATTCTGTTGAGGAGTGTACGGCGCACTGAATTCTTGTACAATTCCAAGAGAATCACAGAAAGCTGTTATTTTAACATTCTTGAATTCGGTACCATTTTCAGTACGAATACGACAGATTTTGTATTTATACATCGATTCAAAGTTGGACAATAATTTCTGAATAGTATCTGGAGTTTCATCCTTTGAATGCAGCGACGCCACCCATGAGAAACGGGAAAAATCATCCGTTATCACCAAACAATAGAAACTTCCGTCAGCACTTCGAACATTTATCGGACCAAAGAGATCCATATGAAGCAGCTCCAACGGATTTATAATCGAATTAAGTCGTTTGGATGGGTGAGACTTCTTCCGTTGTTTTCCATTCTTACAGGAAACACACACATCATTGATTGAAAACCGATTCTTCGAAACTCCTTCAACCAGATTATGATTAATTAAGTAATTCATTTTGCGGTAGTTGATGTGCCCCATACGGCGATGCCACATAATTGAATCTTTTTCAGTAGCTTTAGAGATAAAAACAAGTAGCAGCTACAATAAACGATGATTGATTCATATTTAACACATACAGATCACGAAATCTTAGCGCACGCATCACAATCCAATCATCAGGGATTTGAATTCTAGGTTTCAGAATTAGACACTCAGAACTCGTGAAAGCAGCAGTATACTGCTTATCACAAATCTGTGATACACTCAGCAGGTTGTGTTGCAGTTCTTCCATAAATTGCACTTTATCAAACGTGACATTCTTGTTACCCATCTTTCCTTCTCTGGTGATTCTTCCACCTTTATTTCCAGCAAAAGTAACATTTCCTCCGTTAATTGGTTTGACATCTGAAAGCAGAGAAATATTACCCGTCATGTGCCTAGATGCTCCACTATCAACTACCCAGAAGTTGTTGACAACTGGCTTGCGAGCACCCTGCACACATTAGAAAATAATTTAGTGAGAATCTGGACCCAAGCTTTCAGCTTTGGGTCGACCGGTATCTTCAGAAAAGTCTTCAGTGGCTTTTGAGGACAACTTAGGCAGCCACTTTTGCCTTAATGCTGGGATAGATGAATCAGTAGCAGAGTCACCCGAGGATGAACTTCCAAAAGATTTTTGATGTTTGAAAAAATTTTTGCGTTTAAAAAACTCCTTTGTTACCACCTTTTCATCTATCTCCTTTAGCTTAGAAACGGAATCAGATTGGTCTTTACTAACAGCGGAAACTCGTTTCTTTGCCAAAATAGGACATCTATTTCTGAGATGACCTTGTTGATAACAATGATAACACCGCCTACGATCAACAAAGACCCTAGGAAGACTATTTCCTGAATCAGTCGAGGTGTTATCATCAGACTTTTGCTTAACAACTATCCTTGGTGCTTTAGCATTAAATCTTTGAGATTTATGCTTTGGAAGAGATTTAAGCCTAGGAGTAACATACCTAAATTGGTTATAAAAACTATAGTCATCAACTCCACATTGATCAGCATACCCTTTTGGTTTTACCTTTTGTGCTTTGTTTTGTTCAAATTTACCAAAATCATCATAGAAATCATAATCATCACAAAAACCATAGGATTTGTAATCAAAATCATTTGTTTTATCAAAAAAACCGACCATCAGAGTTGTAAGAAATCTTCGATGAGTATTTGGAAGTTTTTGTTTTGGAAACAAATTTCTGATTGTTTGGAGTGTTTGACTTTTGAGTATCCTGATCATTTGGACCCGTTCTAAGGTTTAGCAATGATCCACTTTCCCCACTACCATGATATCACACACCTTTCTCCTTTGAATCAACATAAAACACCTTAGCAACTCGTTTTGGATCAACATAGCATAATGGAAACATCTCATCAGAAAAAATGTGGTAACTACCTTTGAGACAATACATTATGATTTTCCGAGATGACTCACCAATTTCCATTATACCTTTTAATTTATGATCATTTTTCTGATTTACCTAAGGTTTCTTTTGATTGACCTCAGATTTTTCAGAAACTGATCCAAAACCAACACCACTAAACTTGACAGACTTTGGAGGAGCAACCGGAATTGCATTAACATCCGGTGTCGTTGTGTTGCTAGTTGTTACTAAATCTTTTTCATAAAAGAGATCTAAGCTTCTAGCAAAATTTTCTTTTTCAGAAGTTTTCATTTTCTTCTCAGTTTCTTTTATCTTAATCGCTTGCTCCAAAGGTGTCAATTTGATAGAACCAGTTGGTTTGTCACCTACTCATTAGATTTGGGAGCATCAACATTTGCCTTAGACACATGTTTGACATGCTTCTTTTTATAAGTGCCTTTGTGTTTGTCAGAATTTCCCATCAAGTTCTCAGTGAACTTTGAATAATCAAACACAATCGATGGTTTGGTTTTGTAGGTCCAGAAAATCTCCCGAAACACGATATTGATATCACAAACGAGTGCGGAATCCTCGTAGGTGATTGATTCAAGAAAAAAGATGAAGAGAACACGAGAATACGATGATTAAGCAATAAAGACTTTATCTTTGCACACAAGAAAACTTGTCGGGTACAAAACAGAAATCGTAAACTCTCTCTTGTCGGGTTTACGATCGTAATCACCTGAGATCGTAAACACCTCTGGCTGCTCTCTAAGAATCGTAATCAGCAAAACTAGAAATGGTGAACTCTTGGGGTATATATAGTCCCCTATTGGGTTTACTATTGGGCCCCTTCTGGATCATAAACCCAATAGTAAACCCAAGCCCAACCATAAACTAGCCTACTAATCTAATTAAACCCTCTAAGCCCAGCCCAACTAATTTAATATTACAAGCCTCATAATCTAGCCTCTACAATCTTCCCCTAGGCTTGTGATATTAAAAGTCTTCAATCTCTGAAATTCTTCTTCTTGACTGGCTGGCATAGATGCTGATGAAGATTCTTTCCGCAGAAATCTTCATTGGGTTTCATAACGGGCTCTTGGGACTTCCTCTTGATCAGCATCAGCTCGAACTTCTTGAAATGAACAAGTTAATGAGATGGAGGATTCTCAATGACTTTCTTCTTTTGAAAGAACTGGTTCTTGCTGAATCTTCGGTAACTGTCTTGAATCTCCAAAAATTAGAGGGTAAATTTTGAAAACCTCCTAACTTTGGAGAACTTGATTGTTGATCTTCAAACTTCATGATCTCTGACTGCTCTCTGTATCATTTTCTTTTTCAAAGATTTGACTTGAAATCTTCAGCTTCCCCTAAACTTGTGAGCATTTTCTTTGAAAAACTTTTGAAGCTTTTGGAAACTTGTAAAGACACCAACAACTTCCCCTGAACAGTTGCTTATTCAGATGGAAGTCTTGTCCGGCTGGTTCTTTAACTTGAGCAGTAGCAACATCTTTCTATCATCAACCTGTCTGACACATATTTGAAAAAATATACTCCACCAGACATTTGATGACTGGTCTTTGGGTTAGGAGGTAATTATCATCTGTTCAGTTGATTCAAATTAACATAATTTTAACCAAAAACCCTAATATAGATTACGGGTTTTCTATAAAACTTCCCCTGAACCCAAGACCTCTAAAGACTTCCCCTTAGCTGATAACTTCCCCTCAGCTAAGGACTTCCCCTGAGATAATACATATTATCCTCGAGTTCCCTTCGGAGACTATGTATTATGGAAGTCTTTTCGGATAATACTTATTATCCTCCCTCCTCCCCCTAAAAATTTGTCAAGATCTGGCGGAGGAAGTCTTTTCCATTAGATAATAAGTATCATCCTCGAGTTCCCTTCGGATAATACTTATTATCCCATACTCCTTCCCCTAAAAATTTGGCAAGATCTGTCGGGGGCATATTGTCATGCATTAAAACCCATGAAAAACATATTTTGACTTCTCAAATCAACCTGGCCAAGACGAAAACACACCAAAAAGAACTTAACGACTCACACACGAAAGATAAAAATAAACAGCTACTTACCAAACCAAACATGAGAAAGTTTACAAGGGATCAAACCGTATGAATCTGACTGAGGAACCCTTTTCAGCTTCAGTTACTCGACTAGTCCAGGTGATTGCCGGTATGTTTGTCCGCTTTAAACTCAAACCCGTTTAATCCCAACCGAATGCGTCATGCTTAATATAGTACATTATTACCGTCATGTTTAATTGTCCCCACACCCAAGCGTACACAGCAAAACCTACCCAACCTCAGAGTTTATTGAGGATTCACAAACCCCCAACTTGAGGAACCATGCAACACCGCTATGACTACCACTTATTTTTATTAACCATCAGTTGGTGATCAGGTCGGCCGCTAAGCACGCAAAGAAGGCCAACTGAGTGATTATTTTTCATTTTCTTTTCTTTTTCATTATTTTTTTTTCATTTCTTTTTTTTTTCATTTTCTTTTGCTCTGTGGTGTTGTCATAATAGCATAATCATGGCGTGTGAGAGAGTGAATACTAGGTAATTACCACTCTCAACCCATTTTTGCCGGGACTCGGTCTTTTAAACCATGCAACCTGGGATGGGAAACTAAACATATATATCTTTTAAGTTCACTGCACTTTCATTGGTGGTCATACGATTAGGTCGAGCCTACCGAGCATATCACCGTGGAGCTTGCCTTTCACTTCCGCCTTACGCGTGTCAGCCATCTCCAGCCCGTGCATTCAATTTACTTCCCCTAAACTTCTCAAAAACAAGCCACAAACGATCATAAATTGAAAAGCACACTATTTTTGAGGAGTCAACATTTTCATCTTTTCCATTTCTTCCCCTTGCTTTTTGATTTTTAATGTCACAATCTTGTGAACATCAACTTTTTTTTTTTTTTAAAAAAAAAAAACAAACACACAAACACAGAAACAAATTAAATGACTTTACACACATCTGGCCAAGCTAACTTTCAAAGTATTGATTTGAAAATTTTAGAAAGTTGGGTTTCATGAAATGCACACTTCATTGCATTTGAAGTCAAACACATAATCAATCAACAGCTTAATTGACACTTTAATGAAATAGGTTTGACTCAAAAGACCCTTTGCTGCCTCAACATTCAAACAACCAAGTTAAGAACAGTACCTTTCATGCTGATTTTGACATTTTACCTCTCAAAGAGACATACCTTCCATTGTATAGATAACTTGACATGACATGAAGATACGTCTCCTAAGCTGTGCCTGGAACAATCACTTATCAACAAACAAATTAGTAATAAAAACGTTAGTGATAATCCTCCTTGATCGTTCCTGCACAAAGTGAGAGATTAGTTAGCCATTGGTACCCAGGCCATTGTTTTTCTGGGTACACCTGAGGAATCAATAAAGGATACTTCTTGTAAGAACATCCCCTTTGAGAAATCAGGAAGTTGTGATGGAGCTGCCTTGATTTTTGGTTTCCAAGTTCCAGGTGATTTAACATTTGTTTTAGTCACTTTTGGAGTTGTGACTTTAGGTATTTCAACCTTCTTCGTTTTAGATTCATTTTTCAAAACAGTTTTTGTTTTAGTCACCTTTGGAGTTGTGACTTTAGGTATTTCAACCTTCTTCATTTTAGAATCATTTTTCAAAACAGTTTTAGTTACCTTGGGAGGGGTAACCTTGGGTTTTTCAGACTTTGGTTGTTTTGAAAATGGTTTCATCACATTTTTCTGAAAATTTTGGTAACTTGGAAAGCTGTTGTTTTGGTTTAAAGATTTTCTTTCAGCTTTGGCAGCACCCCAATGTTGATCAGAGGGTTTAACCTTAGGAGTAACAGTCTTCATTGCCTTAGGTTTTTGCACCATCATCGGCTTAGACTTCACAGAATCCTGAGATGAAACCCTTTGAGTGTTCGGAAAATAGGGTTCATAGGGGCGATAAAGACAGTTCCTAGCAATATGACCAGCGATGCCACAATTAAAGCAAGTCTGCTTCTTTAGATAGAAGTCAGACGTGTACCCATTTGACTTTGGTGGCTGATATGGAGCTGGTTTGCCTTGTGTCTGCTTCCTTGCCTTGTCTGCAGCTCCAGATTTGACTTTCTGCTGGTTCCTTGAAGCCTGAGTAGAACCTGTCCTCATCGTCTTTGTGCTCTCTGGGTTTCCTGATGAAGAAGCACCATTCTTGCAACTGCACTTACAACTGCATGAACCAACTGAAGAAATGGGAGACACAGCCACACTTTTCATCTTATCATTCTTCACCACAGTTGTTTGCTTCCCACTCGGATGCTTGATGGTGATCTTTGGCCTCTCATTTTCAACTTTACTTATTACTCCATCAGTTATTCCCTTGAACTTGGAGGAGAAGGATGGTAAGTCATACCCAACATCTGGTTCTTGGTCAAACATGGATCCAGATGTCATAAAGATCTTCCCCTCAGGCCGTGTCGTCAAGATCACTTTTTCCCTTTTGACTTCGTCGATTACTTTGAAGCATGGGGTTTCAATTTTAGGGTATGGTTTCAACTCTATCCCAGCATCATCAGACTTGGAGCCATGACATCTGTTATACTCCTAGCACTCAGCATCATCTCTTGATACATACTCTATTCTCCCTTCACCATATGTCATGTTTGCCTCGTTGTCTATTTCCTCTTGGGTCAATGGTGTAGTTCCAACCAAGACACTATCAATAGGAGGAGCAGCTTCTTTATAATCAGATTTGGTTCGTTCAACTTGATCCTCACTAAGAAGTATTCCTATAATGTCTCTAGGAACTGGTGGAGGAATGATGTTGTTTGCAGACAGAGACATATCAGACTTTTCTGACCCAAACCCCGTTTTATCTTTCCCAACTTGGCCAGTTACAACAGCAAGTGACAATTCCTTTCCAGCATCGAGCATTCTTTTGCTTCTCATTTGATTCATATCTAGTTTCACTTGCAACTCATTGTTTTTATGCTTAAGGTCATCTATCTGCTTACTAAGCTCAGCTATTTCTAACTTAGCGTTGTCATACAGATAAGCGTTCTCAGTTGCTAGCTTCCGATATTTCACAATGTCTAGTTTCTGAGCTTTTACCTTCTCTTCATTCTTTTGCCATCTACCCTTGAATGAACTTCTTTCACATTTTACCTCAAATAGTTCTGACTTAGAATTTTTACAGATTTGCCTAAGTCCAGGAATTAATCGAGCACAAGTAGGATTGGGGCATATCTCAGCATCTTCGTCCTCAAATATATTCTTTTCTTCAACCACTGAACTCATTTTCTTTCTTTAGATATGCAGCTTCTGTAAATTTCGAAAAATCGGCAAAAACGGCAAAATGGCAAAATTACTATTCAAGAATAGTGTCAAAAACTTAAAACTGAAAACGGAGGCCTTCGGAGTGGAATTTGGGGGTCCAAACGAGCTCCCCTGGACGTTAGTCTGGGGTAATTCTGGGGCTCGGTGTCACGAACGTCGTGTTCAAATTTGAGCCTCTAACTCCAAACGAGTCAAAAGTTACGCCCGTTTTCGTGAAAGTGTAAAATAGTGACTTTTTGCCGTAAAAGAAGAGTTTTCGATCGTAAACCCTTGATTACGATTGAACACCTGTTTCCGATCGAAACACACGATTACGATCGTGAATGTTGATTACGATAAAGACACGGAGCTGATCGTAAACGTGCGATCGTAAACTCCGATTATGATTGAGGTAAGTCGTAAACCCTGATTCCGACTAAGGGAATCGAAAACACCGATTATGATTTGTGATTCCGGCACAGTTAAGTCGTAAACACACGTTTCTGATAGAAAAATGTCGTAAACATCAGAATCTGGATCGTAAACAGATAAAAACTCAGTCTTGAACTCGTAAACGCAATTCTGATGAAGATCTTCAACCAGTAGCAGTCGTAAACACCCAAAATAACCCAGAAACCAATCGTAATCACGATGAACAACAGCAGCTCTGGTCGTAAACACGTAGAACAGCCTTCAAATCTTAAAAAACTCGAACTTTTTCCAGCAAAAACTTGAATCCAATACCGTGAGAACCTCGAAACCCTTGTTTCTTGGCTCTGATACCAATTGTAGGTCCAGAAAATCTCCCGAAACACGATATTGATATCACAAACGAGTGCGGAATCCTCGTAGGTGATTGATTCAAGAAAAAAGATGAAGAGAACACGAGAATACGATGATTAAGCAATAAAGACTTGATCTTTGCACACAAGAAAACTTGTCGGGTACAAAACAGAAATCGTAAACTCTCTCTTGTCGGGTTTACGATCGTAATCACCTGAGATCGTAAACACCTCTGGCTGCTCTCTAAGAATCGTAATCAGCAAAAACTAGAAATGGTGAACTCTTGGGGTATATATAGTCCCCTATTGGGTTTACTATTGGGCCCCTTCTGGATCATAAACCCAATAGTAAACCCAAGCCCAACCATAAACTAGCCTACTAATCTAATTAAACCCTCTAAGCCCAGCCCAACTAATTTAATATTACAAGCCTCATAATCTAGCCTCTACAGGTTTCAGTGTCTGTCGGTTCCAAACCATGCACAATTGGGGGTGGAACTGAATTGCATTTTGATTCTTTGAACACCTCTTTTAGAGTTTCATCTTTGCAAAGATAATTTGCAAAGGAAGCTGAGTTTTTAAAATTCTCAAGTTGTCTTTTAAGATCTAGAATTTCAATGTTCAATTCAGAAATCTTAGAATTAGCATATTCAAGCTTCTTTCACAAAAGATGTAGTCTTCAGTTTTGTTGTTTAATTCAATTTTGGTGCTCAAAGTGGAAGCATGTTCGCTTTTCAGTTCAGCCTTAACGACCTCCCACCTTTGTTTATATATTTTTGTGTTCTCCTATGCTAACATGTATTTATCATAATACATAACTTTCTCATCAGAAAGTTCTTTCAATTTGTTAGCAGAGGTCATGCAATGTTCGCAAGGTTTAGAGTCAACCTGAATGTTAGCCATAAAGGCTTGCTGGCCTTCAGCAAAGAAGTCTTCCCCTGGAAGTTCAGGATCATCTTCCATTTTCACATATCTTTCTTCAGTACACAGGAATGGAGACTCATCATGATAATCTACGCCCCAGTCATAGCCTTCTCCAGTTTGAGAAACCAAAGCTTTAGAATCTTGATTTGAAGCATTTGCATTTGAACTTGATGGAGTAGAATTTCTTCCTAAGGCTTTTGAACTCTGAGCTGCATACTTCTGAAATAATTTTGAAGTTTCTTGCTTCTTTGCATTCTTGCATTCCTTTGCGAAGTGACCATAATTCTGACAATTATAGCAACGAACTTTGGATTTGTCGAATCCAAGCTTTCCTTCAGGATTTAAATCCTTACAACCTGTTCTTTGCATAAACTTTTTGCCCCTTCTGACGAGCATAGCCATTGACCAGTTGATATCCATGAGTTCTAAGTCATCAGGGTCGATTTTCTCATAATCTTCATCTGTTAACTCAGCACTAGTCAATTTTCCTGCTACCACTCCATTATATGAAGAAACCGTTGCCTAAAATAGTGCCATAAAATCATTTGTAGTCTTAGCTGAAAATGCACTCTGATTGGATGGAGGAGCAGAGGAGGATTGATTCGAAAAAACTGGATAGGTCACTGCAGCTTTATTAGTATAGATTTCACTTGAAGAACCCCGAGATATACTTGCATGACCACTCGAAGTATTCTCCACATAAAATGCAGTAGTCGGTGGATTTGAGCTAGTTTTTGCTTTTGCATGCATGGTTGGAGCATTCTCACCAAAATACACATCGGGATTCTGAACTTGAGTTGGTAGAGTTTTGACACGCATCATATCTAATTCCCGAGCTAGCAAGTTCCTTGTAAGATCATCAAATGAAATATCATCGAACCCCTTATCATGTGTTAACAACAGGATATAACCTTCCCATTTTGCTGGTAGAGCATCTAACAGCTTCTCCTTCAATTCTCCAGCCTCCTTCTTCACTCCAACAATGTCAAGCTCACTAACCAAATGTGATAGTCTTGAAATGAGATCATTTATGGTTTCATTTGGAACGTGACATAAATTATCAAACTCCTTTAATAACACCTTTTTCTTGCTTTTCTTGTATTGAGCATTGCCTTCACATCTGTGACACAATGCATCCCATAACTCTTTTGATGTTGTATGCATTTTAAACTGATGTAAGATATCTTTTAGTAAAGCCATTGATAAGTTTGAATAATCTTTCTTCACCAATTTGAAAGATTCTTACTCATCATCGTTCATCTTGTTATATGGCTTAACTTGACCAGCAAATTCACAAGTTGTATTGGAACTTGATAACCATCCAACATTGGAGTCCAAACAGTAACATCCATGAAAATGCGTGAGCATCGGATCGTCTACTCGATCTAGCTAATCGGACATTGAAACGTAATTAACCGATTGTTTTATTGATCAAAATGAACAATTACAATTAGTGAAACACTCAGAAACACAACACAGAGAAACACCTTGAGAACACACACTTAAGAAATCTCACACGCTCCAAACTCAACAAAATACAAAGACCATACATCTATATATACCCGCTGGTCCGAGCTTCGGCCGAACCTCAGGTTCGGCCAGTCCGAACTTCAGGTTCGGACCTAGTTCGGCCAGACCTAGTTGACTTGATCTTGTACTTTGTTTGATACTTCACACGACGCACATATCAGGTATCAACAAACTCCCCCTCGTCGTGTGCAGTATCTCTTCTATCTTTTCAACATCATCAAATCTGTATCTTCAATCAAGCTCCCCCTCAAGTGTAGAATCCGTTTGTTCAATGAAATAAATCTTCAAACAAACTCCTCCTTAACTCGATCGTAGCTTGATCTTGAATACTTGATAACATTTGAGTGTATCTCTGATCTTTCATCAACAGCTTCAGAAGACTTGAAGTCGTGATAACTTGCACATAGCAACCTGCTCAAACATTTAAATATACTTGGCGCAAAATGTCTCTTCGAGATTCCAAGATATGATTTTGAAAATGATTTGTATCACGCGTTGATCAGATTGAAAATGAAGCAGAAACAAAATCTTTTTGACTTTTCAAAGTTTATGCTAAAACACACCGAAAATCTTTTTGTTCTTTTCCGAAATGAAATGAAATCACAATACAGAATCAAACACTATTTTTGGTATGAGAAAGATCACTATATGGGATCATATTGAACATAACGCACTGAACTGCACTTCAATTTCAAATAATCGAAGCACATAAGTCATGCTGATTGCTGGTATAATTTGTCTAACTTAAACTCAGGCAGAATCATACTCATAACACCAGGATATGATAAGATTTTGATTATATTTGCTTTGACCAGTGTATCCCACACTATCAGACATTTTCAGTTTTTCTTTCTTTTTCCTTTTGTGTGACAGCACTTGTGATTTTTGACAATGCACAATATTTTCATGATATAGTCAACTGTGTTTCATGCAAAAAAAAATAAGAACGTTAAATCGTCTACCTTAAGGTCGATCTTTCGATACGCAAATAAGGCCTCGGATTTAACAAAAAGAAAATAAAACAAGTTGAAATTGTATAACTCAACAACAATCAGGTCGGTACTTCCGTACACGTAAAGAAAGTCCGATGAGTTATACAAAACACCAAAGAAAATAAAGCAGAACGTCAAACGAACAATGATCAGGTCGATCTTTCGATACGCAGAGAAAGTCCGATCGTTTGACAAAATAAAGAAAATCAAACAAGATTAAATCTTTGCAAAATGAACACATGTATACACAGTGACTTCTCATTTTGATTTTCACACTTATTCTTCTTTTTGTGTCATGGAAATATGCATCAAGATGTTATCCACATGGTCAAGCATTAGTATTTAGTGTATATCACATTTGAATACTTTCTCATTTGCCGAGCCTACCAAGCATATCAAACAATGATCTTATGGCCCTTTCATCTACTCTATCCATGAGTCAGATACGTAAGCCAATGTACCATCATTTCCCAATGATCAATTTCTCACTTTTATATATTAGGCATGTATTCACCTCTCTTCATTATATATTTGGCATGTATTCACTTTCTCCCCATAACATACATTTTCTCAGATACTCCCCCTTACTTACAATTCTCCCCCTTAAAATGAAAACTCTATTTTGGATTTTCATTTTACACAAAAACGAGACACTATTTTTCGGTTTTTGAGAAAAACTTGTAAGCAAAGAAAATTGATCAATCAACACGGATATTTTTCAGTTTTAGAAATCAGAATTTGCAGATTAGAAAAATGTATCAGGAAATTTAAATTAAGCAAAATACTCCTCCATCAACAACTTTGCAATCGTCGATAGGTCTTCTAGAAGTACTGCACACTGATTAAACGAATTAGTCCAAAAATGACCCGAAGCGGATCGCTTCTGGTCGACCAGTGTCCTTGTTTTGCTTAGAAACCACCTTAGGTTTCCATTGCTGTTGTTTTGGTAAGTCAGTTCTTGAGGAAGCAATCACAGGTGACTGTGATGGGGAAACTACATTTTGAGCTTTTGAAAACATTGGAATAAAACAGTTTTGTTTATGATAAAATGTAGACTCAACTTCATCAAAAACTCTGCCTTGTTCATCAAAGAACTTTGTGGTGGCAGGTTTACCAAAAACAGATTTCTTGTGAAATCTTTGTGGTGAATCAGCAGGTGATGGACAGTCTTTTGCCATATGCCCTGGGCGACGGCAAATATAACAAATTCTTGTCGTTTTATCCCATCGGTGATGTACCTGCGAAGAACACACATGAATATCTCTAACATGATCAAAGTGAGAATCATATGCCTGATGCCTGTGATCATGTACCCATTTAGATGTAGGGCTTAGAGATTGAGAACTTTCAGAAGAAATGGTTGCTTTCACAAAGACCTCAGCAATCTTCCGAGCATCAACACAGTGAAGTGGAAATTCTTTGTCAGAAAATAATTGATCCGAACCCTTGAGTTTGTAAAATCGCTCGGGTTGGATTTTATCAGCTTGAAAAACTTCCTTCTTCACTTGTTTCAGCTTCAATTTCTTCAAATCATGAGATGAAGATGCTGGAACCTTCTCAACTTTGTTTTGCATCTTGTGAAAACCCAAACCTTCACGCTTTCCAGAAATCTTCTCCTCAGATGAACAATGTCCATTCTTTGCTAATCGAGAAAATTCAGCCTTTACTTCTGTTACATTCTTTTGATCATAAAAAATCTTTTCATCAAACTCAGGTTGAGTCTGGATCTTGTTACTAGAAGTAGCCGACTTCTCATTATCAGCAGAGGATGAACCATATACAAACTTTGGTGCAGGAGAGACTTCGGATTTCTTTTCCTTCCTTTTCTTATGCCTCTTGTTTTTCTTCTTTTCAACAACCTCTTCCACGGCAGTAGTAGATGATGAAACTTTTGAATAATCAAATTCATCAACTTGTTCCTTCACTTCTTTGAAAGCTTCTTTGATATGAGCAGGGGGTGATGCAGTTTTATCAAACATTTTCTCAAAATTAGCATCATTAGCTAAGAAACTTGTGAAAACTTGAGAATTTGAAACATTGTTGAGTAAACGATTAGCATCGAGAACTTGAATTTTAAGATCAGAAATTTGCTGTTGAGCTTCTGCGAATTCCTTTTCTTTTGCAATCAATCTCTTCGCAACTTTGTGAGTTTCAAATTTTTGCAAACGCAGATTATCAAGTCCTTCATGTAACTCCTTCTTCAATTTATCCTCGTTGCGCTTTTGAATTTCCAGATTTGCAGCTTGAACTTTGTTAACACTAACCAACTCACGCTTCTCATCCAACAACTTTTCCATATCAACTTGATATGCTTCAATTTTAGCAGCAGACTCTTCAACACTCTTAGTAAGCAAATCAAGCTTGATCTTGGATTTGTCAAATAAATTCTGAAAATCATTAGCCATATCTTCCGCTTCATCCTTCCATTTCTTGACATCTTTCACCAACTCATCCCGTTCTTCACAAATCTTGGCTTTTGCAGCTTCAACCTCCCTTTTATCTTGCTTAGAAATTTCTAAAACTTCATTCAGCAAGTTGATCTCTTTAAGCAAACATTCATTCTTCATAACCAATTCCTTCTCATTTTCCTTAGAAATATTCAGCTCTGAAGGAATCACATCAAATGCCTCAGTCAATTGTTGAACTTTATTCATCAACAAAGCATTTTCTTTCATCAGACTTTCCAAGTTCTCAGCAGATTCATAAGAACTTGGAATTGAACTAGTATCGGAACTAGTATCTAAATAGGAATCATCTGATGGAACATGAGTAACAATCAAAGCTGATGAATCATAACCAAAGTGTTGACCCCAATCATAAACACCATCTTTTTGTGCTGTCAAAGTTGTAGACTTGCTAGTGTTACTAGTAGATGGTTGAGTAAAACCAGGTTTGGATGATTGTGAAACACCAGACTTGTTTGTATGTGTCTGTTGACAGTCTTTAGCAAAATGTCCAAGTTGTGAACATTTGTAACACTTTAATTTGGACTTGTCAAAACCCAATTTATCACCAGAAATATTCCTTCCATGTTTCTTAAAGAATCTCTTAGATCTTTGACACAACATAGCATATTGCCAAGATACATCCAATTCGGTTAGTTGATCATCATCAAGAGCATCAAGATCCTCACTGGTTAACTTTGCATCAGCAACATTCTTAATAATCGAACCAAAAGATGATGAAATCAAAGCAGAAATCATTTTAGCACAATCTTCCGTTGATTCAGCAGAAAAAGTATTCTGATTTGAAAGATTTGGAATTGTAAAGCTACAACCTCGTGACGACTTGTTATCAGAATTATCAGACATTCCTGTCAAGAAAGCTGTACTAGGTGCAGAACTCAGACTTGGTTTAGCTTTAACATTCATGCTTGTTGAATTCTCACCATGATACAATTCAGGGTTTTGCAAAGTAGCAGTAGCCTTGTTTGAAGTCATCATTTCCATCTCTCTAGCATGAAGTTTTCCGGTTAAATCATGAAATGATAATGCAGAATAATCTTTGTCATGAGTAAGCAATAAAACATAATTTTCCCACTTTTCTGGTAATGCTTCCATTAATTTCTCTTTCAATTCCTCCTCAGTCTTTTCAATGTTCACCACCTTCATTTCACTAATCAGATGTGAAAATCTGGATACAAGTGCAGGAATAGTTTCTTTATCATAATGTTGAAAATTCTCAAATTCTTTGTTCAGCACTTTTCTTCTACTCTTCTTGTATTGATCATTTCCTTCGCATCTAGCAGACAATGCATCCCACAATTGTTTTGACTTTTTGCCAGTACTAAACTGACGCAACAACTCAGTAGGCAGAGCCATTGTTAGATAACCATAGGCTTTTTCTTCAAGCTCATAGAGTTTTCTTTCATCACCATCAAAATCTTGTATTCTTTTAAAATCTCCATCTGCTTGTGGATGCATGTAAAGTTTGCGAATCGGAATCCATAAATCCACATTATTTGTGGTGATGTAAGCTGAAAAACGTTGTTTCCAATTGTGATAATCTTCCAACTTCAATAATTTAGGAACTTTCTGACTTGTTCCGATTTCGTTATCAAAATTTAGCATAGTTTGCATCGCGCTCTGCATTGCGGCAAAAGCTTGAAATTCCGACATCGTTTGAAAAATTAAGATTCTGCCGGCCGAACTCTCTCCGAACTTATTACTAAGCTCCGAACTCTGTCCGAACTCAAATCCAAACTCCGAACGTTGTCCGAACTTGCTCCGAGTCAAAATCAACAGATCGAACTCCTAAAAGACTCCGATCTAGCTCCGAACCTCAAATCACTCCGAACCTTGACCGAGACAGCTCCGAACCTTGACCGAATATCGACCGAACTTCAAGTTCGGAGCAGTTACTCCGAACCTGATCAGACAACTCCGAACTTCGAACTCATTTTTCCAAAACGCGCGAAAATCGACGGATTTTGACAAAACTCGATACTGTGACTTAGAAAAACCGATAGAAAATGATTTAGGAACAATTTTGACACCAAATACTCGATAGAATTGATGAACAACACGAAAACAAACTCGAGAAACTTCAAAAACGCTTCAAACATCCAAAAATAGCAACCACAGATCAGTAGAGTGAACCACAAAGCTCTGATACCACTTGAAAATGCGTGAGCATCGGATCGTCTACTCGATCTAGCTAATCGGACATTGAAACGTAATTAACCGATTGTTTTATTGATCAAAATGAACAATTACAATCAGTGAAACACTCAGAAACACAACACAGAGAAACACCTTGAGAACACACACTTAAGAAATCTCACACGCTCCAAACTCAACAAAATACAAAGACCATACATCTATATATACCCGCTGGTCCGAGCTTCGGCCGAACCTCAGGTTCGGCCAGTCCGAACTTCAGGTTCGGACCTAGTTCAGTCAGACCTAGTTGACTTGATCTTATACTTTGTTTGATACTTCACACGACGCACATATCAGGTATCAACAATCCGTCACACCGATATATGATTCATAATGAGTTTTCCAATAATGGAAATCTTCAAATTTCATCAATTTAGGAACCTTGTTTGTAGTTCCTATCTCATTATCGTAATTCAGTAAAGCTTGAACGGTCGTAGACATTGCTGCAAAAGCTTGGAACAAATCCATGATTATAGACTCAAAAACTGATTTGGCGTACCAGAATGTCAATCCCCGTATCAAATATAAGCTCAACGTACAAAATTTACTCTCGTACCAAACACGGACCAGAAAGACAAGAACGTACCACCAACGAACCACCTTACTTCCGTACCAGAATGTTGAACGTACCAGACTGGTACGACGTAACTGCCACAGACAAGTCAGTAACTGTCACGGACCAAAATAAGAAGATTGTCTTCCGGACCACTCGCCACGTGCCAAACTCCCGATGAAGATTGTTCTACGGACCAACGGCGTACCACTTTGTTCTTGAGCCAGACCAAACGCGTACCAACCAAAAATCGACTGATTTTTGATATTTTTGGTTTTCCGGACGTAAATTTGATGCAGAACTCAACTTAGACACTCACGGATCATTTTGGACGCTAAGTTCGTATAGAATGGACGTAAAACAGAGAAGAAATGACGAAATTTTGACCAAAAAAGTTGTTTCTCTCTCTAGAAACACAAAACCGATCACAGATCACAGCAAAAGAGCAAACTAGCTCTGATATCACTTGTAAATCACATACACGGACCTTACTAATGCATGATTATAATCGGATTTGGAACACACGGGGTAAATAATGATTCTTTGATTGATCATAAGCTCGATTACAAAGAGAGAGAATACAGAGAGTAATACACTGTAGAAAACACACAGTTAAGCACTCAACCCTCACAACTGCTCTCTAACACACGAGCTAAACGTACTTATACTAGACTGCCTGGCGTACCAATTAACCAGTGTACCAGATGGTCCATAGCTGCGTACCACCTGGTCCGCCACTGGTACGCTAGGGACAGAATATACAAAATGATTAATACAATAGACAAAACACCCAGACCTAGCACTAGACATCATAATATGTTCTAACAAGAGCATCAGAACAGTTAATTGATTCAGAAAAAGCATTGGGTGAAGCTCAGAAGAAGATATCAGATTTAAATGTTGAGGTTTTGGATCTTAATAGGAAATTAAATAATTTGAAGAATTCACATTCTTTCACAAGTTACTTGTGTATAGATGAGAATTTCAAGAGAGTTTTTGGAGGAGAAGATTATAATCAAATTCATCATCCGGTTATTCAAACTGATCCTCTTGCTGATGTTACAATTTCTGATGAAAAGCAAGATTATTATGAATTTGATTTTGAGAGATCTAACAAGCAAGTGGAGATTGAGAAAGATGAAGAGAAAGTGTCTGAAGAACAAGTTGCTGTTGAGTTGGTACAAGCTAACAACTTAAAGGGTATTAAAGCTAAATTTACTCAAGCTGCTAAAGCTTGTTCTTCTGGTTCTCAAGTCAAAGTGTCAAAGCTACCGGGCTACAAACGTTCAGGTTTGGGTAATAAAAATCAGAAAGTTGGAAAGCAAGACAAGCAAAATATGCCAAAGACAATGCCAAAAGAAAAGAAAGATACAAGTCTGGATCAAATTTATCATTTAGCTCAAGTTTTCATCTCTACAATGGAGAAAGGATTTGGGGGTAAGCACCAAAAGAAGAAGTCTTCTGAAAGTTCATCCAGAGCTGGTCAAAAGTTCAAAGATTCTTCTTCATCTGGTTCAAATACTACTCCTCGGAGTCCTACATCAAAATGGGTGCATGCTAGTCGATTTCAAGCCTTTGATGATATTATGATACTTTTGATTCTGATGATGTGAGTTATACATTTCAGGACAAACTCAAACCAAATCGGTCTTATCGTTTGTGTTATCAATGTCGCCGCAAAGGCCACATGGCACAAAATTGTCCTGAAATGGCTAAGAAATCATCTTCTGATAAATCTGCCACATTCATAAATTTATATAGGAGAGTTTTTAGTGAGTTCACATCCACGTCATCTAAATCTCCAAAGAAACAGTTTTTTTAAATATGATTCAAGTGTGGATAGTTCATCAACTGGAGATGGCTCATTAAAACAGAAAAACCTAAACTAAGGTGGTCTACAAGGCTGCAAATGATTTTACTAAAGACACTGGCTGACCAGAAGCTGTGTGCTTTAGAACAACTAATTGTTTTGTTCAGTGTGCAGGTACTTCAAGAAGACCTGTCGGTGATTATGAAGTTCAAGCTTCAAGCAGTTACTGATAATGCAGTCTCCTGCGTAATTTAAATTAAATGATTTATCTTACAAAACTGAAAGTTTTTTCTGAAGCTTAAACTGAAACGTATCAGTATCGAGAGGTCAGATTTCTTTATTTTACATTCGGTATGTAGTTTAAGGGGAGAAAAATGATAAACCAAAAATAGTGTCTTTATGTTTTGTTAAAATGAAATAAAATACAAAATTAGAGTTTTCATTTTAAGGGGGAGAAAAGGAAAAATACAAAAAACATTGAAAAATGAGAAATTGTATCTGACATAATTGGGAAATGATGATACATTGGTTTACATGTCTGACTCATGGATATAATATATGAAAAAGCCGTAAGATCATTGTACGATGTGCTTGGTAGGCTCGGCATTAATCAGAAAGTTTCAGATGTGATATATACATTAAATACTAATGCTTGACCAAGTGGACAACATCTTGAAGTGTATATCTCAAGATATTAAAAAGATGTGTGAAAAAGAAAAATGAGAAGTCACTGTGTATACATGTGTTCATTTTGCAAATATATAAACCTGTTTGATTTTCTTTAATTTGTCAAACGATCGGACTTTCTATGAGTATCGAACGATCAACTTGATTGTTGTTCGTTTGACGTTCTGCTTTATTTTCTTTGGTGTTTCGTATAATTAATCGGACTTGGCCAAGTGGACAACATCTTGAAGTGTATATCTCAAGATATTAAAAAGATGTGTGAAAAAGAAAAATAAGAAGTCACTGTGTATACATGTGTTCATTTTGCAAATATTTAAACCTGTTTGATTTTCCTTAATTTGTCAAACGATCGGACTTTCTATGAGTATCGAACGATCAACTTGATTGTTGTTCGTTTGACGTTCTGCTTTATTTTCTTTGGTGTTTCGTATAATTAATCGAACTTTCTCTGCGTGTCCACAAGACCGACCTGATTGTTGTTGAATTATACAATTTCAACTTGTTTTTATTTTCTTATTTTGTTAAATCTAAGGTCTTATCTGCGTATCGAAAGATCGACCTTAAGGTAGACGATTTAACGTTCTTATTTCTTTTTGCATGGAACACAGTTGACGACATCATGAATTCAATCACTATGTGTTAAATCACAAGTGAAGTCACAAAGTGTGATATAAGATACATATCTGAGTATGTTTGATAGTGTGGGGTACACTAGTCAAAGCAACCTAATCAATACCAGATGTTATGAGTATGATTGTGCCTGAGTTTAAGATGGACATATTATACCAGCAATCGACATGACTTGTGTGCTGAAGTAATTGAAATTGAAGTGTAGTTCAGCATGTTATCTTCAATATGATCCCAAGTTGTGATCTTTCTCGCAAAAGACAAAAATTGTATCTGTTTCAGTATTGCATTTATGTTTCATATATGATAAAATTCAAAAAGATTTTAGGTGTGTTTTAGCATGAACTTAGAAAAATCAAAAAGGTTTTCAGTGTGTTTTGATATAAAGATTAAAAAAAACTAAAAACATTTTGTTTCTTATTTGTTTTCGACCGATCAATACAAGATATAAAATTATGATTTCAAAACTATAACTTGGATTCTCGAAGAGAAGCTTTACGCCAAGATTAAATTATTTTTCATCAAAAGGAAAACAAAGTCGCGTTTCTGTCTTCTGAAATTGCATGTTCTTTGTGAGAAGATTCAAGCATGGTGAAATGGGGAGTTTGTAGTATCTTTCACAAATGGATCTTGAAGTTCATAGATTGTTCAAGTTCTGGTCCAGCCATGCAAGCTCTGTTGCTGACAAGGAATTTCAAGTTGAAGATCAGATGTAGCAGTACTGAAGATTGAAGACTAAAGTTTGGTTACCATAGATACACTACACGTTAAGGGGGAGTTTGTTAGAGCATATTCCTATGCTACAATGTGTCTCGTGTATTGTATCTAGATAAGAGCATTATTGTGTGAGTCTTAGGGTCTGCGTACCATGTGTAGGGATTTACAGTGGGTATCCGGGTTACCGGTTTAAATTTTTATAAAACCAATTATATTTATTTAAATTAATTCATAATTAATTTAGCAGCGGAAACGATTTTAAACATCACGAATACGAACCGTAAACAGGATCAGTCACCGATCGCAACAACATAAAATTATTTATTTAAAATAAATATTTAAAACAAATATCTAAACGAGTTAGATATACCTTGGCGGGATTCGAGCAACTGCTCGAGACACCCGGATTCAACGGACTGGTGCTAGGGCGAACAGATACGTCTGACTCGAATCGGCGAGTCAGATCATCAATGGACGCGGCGACCATAGGTGGCGGCAGTGGTAACGGCGGCGATGGTAACGGCGGCGATGGTGGCAGGTTTGCCATGGGCAGCGGTGTCGATAAAAATTGATCCGCCTGAACAACCAGGATCGCAATTGGAATCGTCCCCACTACGATCTCGTCACCGGCGGAGGGCAGTGGCGGTGCCGGCCGACGGGTATAAAGGTGCGGGCCACGACGAGAGGACGGGGCGCGGTGGCCTCGGTTGTGCCGGCAATGTGAGGACCACCGGCCGGCGATCAACCGACGGTGGATGGCGAGCCGCCTCAGCGGCGGCACAAGCCGCGAATGCAGCTCAGCTGGAGGCGGCGGCTCGGGCTCGTTCGGCTTCTTTCTTCAATCTTGAACACACGTTGGCTAAACGTGGATCCATCGGGAAGAGGCGATGATCGATGGCGGTGGTGGAGGTCGGATCGACGGCGGCTTGGAGCCGGCTTGAGGAGTTGAGGATCCCGACGGTGAGGGTGGAGAGAGGGAGAATTAGGGTTGTAATTTTGTTACTTACTCTGTAATCCTCTCCCTCCCTATTTTATTCATAAAATCGCACACCGGGGCATACGTGGACTGGGCCCGGTCGTGATCCTATCTACATCACTAATCTGATCAGTCTGTTAGTCCGGTAACAACTTTTATGTGTAAGTATATGCATATATATATATATATATATATATATATATATATCTTTATACATATATATAGGGTTAGGTTCAAATGAGAACTAATTGGTTTTGAGAACTTTTAAGAACCATTCTGGGCCACTAATTTTTAAGGGGGGACCACTCAAATTCATGGGGGGGGGGGGGGGATTTCTTTATATATAACTAGTGGCTCAGAATAGTTCTCAAAAGTTCTCAAAACCAATTGGTTCTCAAATGATCATCTCCCTATATATATATATATATATATATATATATATATATATATATATTCTAATGGCTTAAAATACATGTGAAATATTCATTTGATGAATATATATGTAGGAATACATGTTAGAATAGTTAAACATGTGAAAAATAAATAAGAACGTATCTTTACGTTGAAATAATGGTTAAAAATAGATAAATACATAACGTATACGAGTATTATACGTATTTATATGTATTTGTATGTACCCGAGGCATAGAAGTTATTATAAATATACCCTAATGTGATTGGAACATGAGATGATAAGTATATAAAAGTATGGGGGGCTAAAACGCAAGTTAGTGGAATATAAGTAAAAATATATACGTATGTATATATATACCTTATCGAACGTATCCCGAGCCCTAAAAATATTAGAAATATGTCCCATAATGTTTAGGTACATAAAATGATAAAATGGTAAAAGTTCAGAGGGCTAAGGTGCATAAAATAGAAGTACAAGAGTTAAAAATGAAAAATAAACAAAACTGGCCGGACAAGGGCTGGCTCACGTATCACGCAGCCCACACCCCTCCCCTTCGCAAGTACGTGAGGGGTGGCCTGCAGACAGAAACGAGATCTGGTCTTCTTTCTTCCACGTAAACATTTCTTGCAGCCCAATTTGCTTCGAATACGCGTCGATTTTGAGGGCATTATCACCATAGACACCTGGTACACTCCCCTGCGCCCCTAACTAGTATAAATACGGGATCAATTGCTCCAGAATCACTTGCCAATTTCGAAATCTCACACTCAAAAACCCTAAAACGAACCGTCGGAGCAATTCGCGTAAACGGTGAGGAATCAAGAGCTGAATTTATGCAGTCACCCTTTATTTGGTATGATCTAAAATAACATATCTCTGTTTTTGATAATATTACTTCTAAGTATGATTTCTAAAAATGAATAAAAATTAGGGTTCTTGAGCTTGTTTTGCCAAAATCGGGTGATCGGGTGGGAATTAGGGTCTGAATTTTTGTAGGTAATCCAAAAATAATGTGTTCTAATAAAGCCCTAAGTTTATTTCACAATTGCAAAAGGTTTGGCAAAGGTTTTGTTAACAGGTCAAAATTAGGGTTTTTGTAACGTTGTTCTGCCCAAAGTAAGTAAACGGTTTTGAATTATGCTTTGATATTTTAAAGCATATTATAAAATGTTATAATGGATAATACCCTAAGACGGTTTTGAATAAAAATGATTTTTGGTCAAGAAATAAGAAAAACAAGAAATTAGGATTTCTAAATAAGATTATTCTACATAACAAATTACAACTTCTTAGGATTAAAATTGAATTATAACCATCTCCGTATTACACCTCTTTGCCTCCTCTTACCACAGTTCATCCCTTCCAATCATACCGTCTCCACTTCACCGCCTCTTCTAGAACCAAAATCCTCACGCAACCGTCAATTTCTCTGTCTCTCCGCAACGCCACCGCTCCAACCGTCACAACACTTTCCTTTTCGTCCCCGTACCGTCAATCAACCACCGTTCTCTGTAAATTGCCGTAAAATTTCCTTTTTGTTTCATATTTCTTTTGATAGAGAACCAATACAACCGCGTCTCCTCTCTTATTCCCTCCCTCGAAAGTCGCAAAACCCAACATTTTACCGTAAAAATGAAAGAAATTCATACTTTCTTTGCCCTATTTCTCACAAATCCAAACGGAAGCCTCAAACTCAGAATAAGCTATATTCCATCTAAAACCGGCCATTTCCCCTTCCCCATAAAAAACCCATCATTTACATCCCCAAAGAGAATCCTGTTATGAAGAGTCCAAGTCTACTGGCCCAAATAAGCAGCCCAACTGAAAGACAAGACCCATTAACCTTAGTATAAGAAAAAGAATGTGAAACATATTAGGGGATCTAGAAAATTGATATGTGTATGGTCTTCTTCATCCCATCTCCTACTCTGCAACTCTCTATGTTTTCTCATCCCCTTCTGATTTGTATTTCCTTCTAGTTAATCATTCAATCAACATTAGAATAACAGCAAGTTCAATTACCAATTACCAATTTAGATTGCTTTGTCTAGTTGTGAAATAACCATACACAACAAATCCTAACTAAATCAATTTCTTAAATACAGTGACAATTTACGATAAGATGAAGCCCACATATAATTGGAGAAGGTATTGATTCCGTTTATATTTTATCACCGGCTATGATGACGCTAGTGTTCGGCGGTTAATTTGATCCGATACACTTTTAATCTGTGGTTCAATTTACCATCTACACTTCATGTCAACGTATATACCGGTGAGTAATTAAGATCATATTAATTTTCATTACTTTTAATTTAAGATAGAAAAAGCATGTGAAATCTTATAGAAAGGATTGTTGCTAATCGATAATTGCTTTCCCGTAATAATTTTGCAAAAAATCGAATTTGGCACTCAAAATTGCGTATTTCATTATCCCTAACACTATTGAGAAGTTTTGGTAATCTGGGTACGAGTGTAAATTTCTAATGTTCAAGGGCAAAAGTAATTTGTTAAAATAAATGATTTGTTGTAATCATTAAAAAAATATATATAATTGATAATTCATGCATACTCTTCTTATTACCAAAATAACGCATTACATTACATTAGATAAAAAAACTAAAGTTACAATTCATAATATGGTATTGGTGACTTTACTCTCTTTATAAAAAAAATCGAGCATGTCTCTACTTGTATATTTAGATAATCCAAGATAAATGTGTTCATGTTTAAAAAACAATCAAACCCTCAATAGCGACTAACATGAATTATGAATTGACAAACTTGAGACTTTAAGTTTATATAGAAAGTTTTATCAAAATTGTAATGAGCACATTCTTATTGTTGACTATAAAATCTAAATTATAATCAAAAGATTATAATGTTATCAATAAAAAATGTTATGTTGATATATATTAGAAAACTTACAATTGTATCAGTCTCGATGTCTAAAATTTACAAATTGGATGAACATGGCTCATTTGATATGGTATGAAAAACTATTTAATATTAGATACTATGAAAATGATTTTAATCGCCTATGAATTTCTCTATAAATAATATCACCCACATGCTGATTGGATTTGTAAAATAGTATTAAGTATTCATTAATTAAAATATTAATATGATTTGCTCAATTATATTTGAAAACATTAAATTAGTGTTTATTGGTATTTTATAAGTTTCTAAATATTTTTTAAAATGAAAATAATAATGGTTTAAAAATTATTTTTAAATAAAAATAAGATGTAAACTAATACATGATTGTCACAATTCCATAAATATAAATAGATAAAAATATATCATGATTATAAAATAAGATATAATTTTCAATAAAAAAGAATTTATTAGGGAATAGATTTGGGAGGGAAAACTTTTATGAGAATGAATCTAGTGGTGGCATGTGTCAACAATTGTAATTGTTTATTAAAGTAGAAAGATATTAAACCTGTAATTGGGTAACACCCCCAATTTGAAGCAGAATGGTAATAATAAGAATTTGTTGATTTAGATTGTCAAAGAAATAACTGATTTGAGTGATTTCTACTTGGTAATGCTTATGCAGATAAGATGTTTTATAAAAGAACGACTGAGATTCGACCCTTCAGATGAAATTTTCAGATTGTTCGTACAACATGGAGATGGAGGATGGAAAGTTATATGTTTGTGGAGATTTATAAGACGTCAATGAAGAACAAGTAAATTGATATTTTAAAACTTTTGGTTAAAGATTAACGTTATAATGAAGGCTCAAACAACGGTTTGTGCCCAAAGGTTTGGTTTTGTATCCAATCGACAAAAGGTCTGATTTAACGATTGAATCAATCAAGCATGTCGACCAATCAATCAGAACAATTGATAGTGAAGCCATCATGGATCACAAGCCAAATAATACAAAACAGGTATGCAATATTCCCTTAGTTATCTACATCTTTGATGGTCATGAGATCTTCATTATCTAGAAAGAGGTATGCAATATGTCAATAGTTTTGAAACTCGATTTCTTTTGACACAATCTGAGTAGCAAAATTAGAAAGATGTAGCTTTATTTTGTTTTTTTGTTTTTTTTTATGTGTTTCTCCCATAATTATGCAGCAACTCCATCAACTGTTTTATGTTTAATTAGCAGTAGATTAGGAAGTGTAAGTTTTGACTTTTTATTCAACGGGGTCGTAAGTCGCCCAAGTATAGATTATTATAAAAATGTACAAAATTTATAGTGGTGTTTTTTTGAGATGATACAAAACGAAGTGAACAAAAACCAATATATTTCAACTATAAGCGTTAAAGGATTCATGTGCAGAAAATTTGTGTCATAGAGATTGGATTTTCTAAATATAAGCGTTAAAGGATTCATGTGCAGAAAATTTGTTATTACAACATATAAAACCAATTTAATGATATGAATGATTAAATAGCAGATCGGATCATTAACATAAAAGATTGAAAAATGTAATGATCATTTTGCATCTCAACAGTGGTTTTTTCATAAGGCCCTCTACTGTGTGTTACATAAAAACAACAATTACCTATTATTTTGTATTATGTGAGATTGATTTGTTTCTTTTTTCTTCCTGAATTCACCTCTTTGATGGACAATAATGTAATTTCCTTTAATATGCTCAATGATTTAGGTTATAGTACAAAATTGCTTAAATATTGACATTTTACTCACCATCATACTACGACTTTTACCTCTTCTGAATTTTTTCACTCTAAATGTTATATTTAAACTCATTTTTACCTTTACATAATAAAAAACTAAATTTATTTGCATCCCATAATGCATTTTGTTGCTGAAAGCAACTTTCATACAATATTTTTTTTCTTTCTGTTAGATTTGTTTTCACTTCACATAAGTCATTTGACATACACCGTCACTTAGATTTGTTTTCACTTTACATAAGTAAGATCACAATGTTACTTCCATTTCTTCCACTTTGTTCATAGGTCAGTAACATATGTGGAATTTATATCTCTGTTATAAAACTCATTCAATTTAATTTCTTCACTAAAATTTTAAACCTAGGTGTTACTTCAATTAAGAGAGTAACTTTGGTTTTTGTGTGGATCATTCATTATCAACGGATCAAATGGGGCATAATTCTTTTTTATTAAGTTGATGGCACATTAGATTATTATATAGTCTTACTAGTTAGTGTCCCGGGTAAATACCCGGGGCTGTGATATAAAAAAAAATTAAACGAATTAAAAGATGAAAGTTTTTTTCTAAGGCTGTGTTTGGCGCACTAGCTGAAAAGCTAGCTGCTAGCTGATAAGCTAGCTGAGCAAGCTAGCTGACCTAGCTGATAAGCTAGCTGCTAGCTGATAAATTATAAGCTAGCTGATAAAAAATAACGTTTGGTAAAAACTAGCTGATAAACTAGCTTAAAAATATAAAATGACATAAAAGTACATGTCATAAATGTAAATAAAGATATTTATTTATAAGTTAGGGAAGGGTAAAATTGGAAATATTATAAAAGCTAGTTGAAAAGCTAGTTGATCGAATTGGAGTTTAAGTTCATCAATGGTGGGTTTAGAAAGTCGCGACTTTGTTTTTTATTCATTCACCATCATTCGTTGATCGAAACCTAAGCAATATGGATCTAGTTTTGTTAGGTTTTCTTTCACAAATCCAAAGCAATTTACGGATCAAATTTTCATTGAGAAATGTAAAAGATATGATGAATCAAAGTTATGGTATTGTAAAACAAATATGGATAATTTTGTATGGAAATAATTTAATTTTTTGATTTTTAATTATAAGATCTTTCCTTTTTGTAAATACGAATTTATTTTTTTAATTCAAAAATCTATAAAAATGACACATAAGCTAATCCTAGGTGGCACACCTTAAATTATGCCACCTACACATTAAAAACTTATGTTTATTATATAGTATAGATATAGATACTATACAATAGTAGAGAGGGTTTGAATAGTAGGCACACTCATGGTGTAGAATTTTGTGTATACAAAACAAAAGGATTGGAAAGCCACATGGGTCGCTCTTTCCAAACTAAATCCATCTAATTTAAAGTTTACCAATCACTCCTTATGAACCTACAAACCCTCGCTATTGTTAGTTTTAGGAGGGTCATGTACTCTATACATGAAGATGAGTAGTTATATATGTTGATCAATTCAATCAAGTACTACACTAATACATATAAGGTGAGGACACACCGATAGAGATTGAGATTATAGATGACGATGATGATGCCATAGTCATGATCTTCCTCTTCCCTTTAGATGTCTTCTATTGATGGATTTTGTGACTAAAGAGAATAGTGTATGTGGTGGTGTTGTTTATGTTCTCTAGTCATATATTTATAAGACATCAAAGGGCAAGAGACCTTTCATATTATGTCATTATTCCCATCAAATAATAACTATATTAATAAGGACTTTATGTCATACATTAATAAGGACTTTATATGACTTAATATCATTTTGGTAGTTATTAACAAATGATCCCAAAGAACACATTCATGTAGGTATATTTCCAACATTCTCCCACTTGTCCGAGTGATCATTTATGATGAGCATTTCTAAAGTTTGGCCAAGTTAATAACACTCATCAGATTTCAAATTTTAAACTGTAGTAGAAAAATACAGTCATTGAGTTATTCTAAACTCAAGACCCCCATTAATCATACTACTATTGAAAAACGAACATAAGAAATTAAGGACCAAAATGACTAGATTGATGCCCTTAACGTTTGATTTATATGTAAAACTGTCTATATGTCATTTAGGCATGCATAACATATTCAGAGACAAAATAAATCAAAATGGATGAGGAATAGTTAATAATTAGTCATTCATATTATGACATGATCGGTCATTAGTAAACCTCGTCTTTATTATGAGCTCTAAGAAAAGACTTATGAGGATAGACCTTAAGTTATAGGATCCTTAAGCATATCATGAATGTTTTCAATACAAGGACTTAGTTTCCTCTACTTGTTCTTAAATGAATAATAATCTTGTATCAAAAATTTAATGCAGCTTCACTCAAAACTGTTACTGTTTTAAGAGATTAGGATAACTGACTTTATCACAATGAGTCTTCAATATGTTATGTTTGGAGTTACAGAATTATGAGTCTACTGATAAATTTACCAACAACATCTAGTGACAAACATATCATGTCATAATAACTTAGGTTGTTGTTATCAGTTTCTTGTGACTCATCCATGATCCATTAGACAAATCTGTCCGCAGACATAAGGATATACCCCTGAGTTGACATTTCATTTCCTTTGAATACAATAAAGTCAAAATTTAGAGATAGTCAACTACTTTAAGTTTCTCACTTCTTCTATAGTTCAAATTTATAGTCTTTCGTTTCTTATAAATATTGCAATGCCATCTTAGATGCTTTATGATGAACTAAATTTAGGAAATGATTTTCATCACTTCTAGTATTTCAGCAATGTAGGCAATATCTAAATGAGTATAGACTTGAACATACGTAAGACTTCTAACTAATGAAGTATAAGATTTAATTAGTTAAACCTTTATAATTAATCTCCTTTAGTTACTAGAGTTACATACTGAGAGTAGCGTTGCATATTGTAATGTGTTGAACACATAATTAAGTCTTATGAGACTTAATTAATGTCTCATAAGGTTGGTATTGGTGTATTTTGATGCTTGTTGCATAAGAAGCATCTCCAAGATTTTAATGTCAAAATTATGCGAGAATAAGTCGCTTTGACACATGCAACAAAACTAATATATTACTTCCCTAAAATAATGTATATAAGGGCAAATGTTCTATTAGTTTCTCCCACTCGTCTTAAGTTAGGCCCATTTATCCACTTATTCTTGATGAAGAATGGTTACATTTGTAATTTCATCAAACTTTAAATTTCACTTGTAAGTTTGCTTACTTTAACCCTTTATATGAATTTACTCATCTTAGAGACTAAGTGTCTTTTACTTTCAGGCTTGAAACCTTGAGCTTTGTTTATGAACATGTCTTTATGTTGACTAAGTATTGAGGAAAGATATGTTATAAGTCCGTTAAATGTCACTCTTAATTATGAGTGAGTAATAAGGACAATGATAATCTCTCAAAGAATCATTTAGAAAAAAGGGTTCTTAATTGATAATAGCCTTTAGTTACCAACCATGGTTTATAACGTTCAATTTCTCCTTTCGGATTTTAGTTTAGCTATGGAAAACGAAACTTCAAACGTTATTCTGATTTAGGGAGTTAAGCTCATTAATGATTGCTTTATTCCATCAGATGATTTGATTGATCGCTAATAATGGCTCTAGTATAAGAGATATGATTAGTAATCTTTCCAATATCCATGTGAGCTTTATTAAGGTAGGTTCATAATCATCAAAGTTAATAGGCAACTTATGCCTTGATGACCTACTAAGCTGGATTGAACGGGTTAGAAGTAAAACCATTAATAATTTCATAGATTTCCTCTTGATATTTAAGTCAGGTATATTAGGAGTAACATTATTTTCTAAGTGTGTGGAAGTGGATTACTGTTATCACAGCGTGGTGTACAAGAGGTGTAATCAGAGTTAAATTCAAAGATTAAATTTAACTTTGTCTCTCCCCCCGCCTCTTGTACTTTTAGGCAAGTCATGGATAAGGACTTTTTTACTCCTCCTACTAACTTCAGAAGAGAAGTCATTGATAAGGACTTTGATTACTCCCACTAATATTAGAATTCCTTAGGAACTTGGCATGCAACATGCTTAGTGTTGAGGATTTTTTTTTTTTTTTTTTTTTTTTTTTACGGCTAACAACTAATCATATGGTTTATACTTGGTTGTCTTCATGTCCGGATTTCAGAATGGATTTTAGGGACATATTAGATAACCTTGTTTAGCATATGAGTTGTTGTATTTAGAGCCTTAGTCTATAGGAATAGATGTATAACTTAGATGACATATTTATTATCATGTCTATAAGGATACTTAGATGCATAACTTAATGATGTATCTTTATAAGTACCATACATGATCTACTGGTTCGCACTACTATCACCCTTATAGATTGGGAGTGTTACCATTATTTGTATGTCAATCTTAGTATTTAATCTATTACATATAATCTCACAACTTTCATTTTATGGTTAAGTTGATTTTCAACTTCGTCCTTAAAAGCTTTAAGGTGAGAAAAATGTTCCTCCTTAATTAAGTACAAGAATAAATAATCAGTTATGTGAGTGATCTAAGGACTTATGCCCATATATTCCATTTTGGGATAAGATCGACTAATTTGTTTGAGTTTTGGTAAGTTAGAACTCTTAGTGGAACCTTGTATATTCCTTTAACACATGTATTCTCTTTGATAAATTTCTCACTTTACGTGATAACAAAGATTATGAACGTGAATTATCTAGTTATAATTTATAAAGACTTCAATCCATTGGAACGGAACTAAACAATTATAACCAACAACTATGAGAGTTTAAGATAACAGTGACTTTGTCATAGCCATATGAAACCTTATAACCGTCAATGTCTTACTTTAGTAATGATACTAAGTTCCAAGTGATGTTGGATCATAATGAAGTATCATAAAGTGTAATACAAAGATAGATTTTCATGGTTTGTATAACTTTGACATTAATTGTGTCACTAACTCTCGTTTTAGTTGTTCTTTTGGTTTATTTACGGTGTATGGATCGTAAGAAAGCTTCTATAAGACTAGATTTTAGTTCATTTACGTGTTAATTTGAAAATTAATGGGCACAATTATCATTATTGATTATTCTTTGTTAGCCAGTTGTTAGATTGGGAACTAGAACTGGAAGTTTGCTTGTGCTTTATTTTAGAAATTAGAACTATCCTCCTTATTTAAGTTATTTTTCATTTTATAAGGGTTAATGATAGTGAGGTGAACAAATCTGCTTTTCTAGTTTAAGGCATTATTTAACCTTTATGCACAATGTTGTCACACACTCGATATACTTTGGTACTTGTGAGTGATGACTGATTTTAAAATGTTTAAGTGTGCTAAGAAAGGTTTCATTGTGTGTAAACCACTGAGACGATCTTACTACAGCATGATTCGGTAATCGGATAACAACGAGAAAGTAAATAAAGCTTTGCTTTATTGATTCACTTAGAGAATACAATGTAGAGAGAGAAAACACCTTAAGAACACACAGTTAAGAGTTGTAGAATGACAGCACTACTAAACACTCTCTCTAACAAGCTATTTATAGTCACTTAGTAACAGGCCAGCGTACCAGCTGCGGACCATCTGGTCCGCCCGGATCATCTGGTCCGGCGGTGCATCTGGTACGGCCAGTGACTATAAAACTCACACAGATGCTCTAGATTAGATACAATACACGAGACACACGCTAGCATAGGAATATGCTCTAACAAACTCCCCCTTAACGTGTAGTGTATCTATATTCTAACTAAACTTCAATTTTCAATCTTCAACATTGCTGCATCCGATCTTTGACTTGAAATCTTGTCAGAAATAGAGCTTGCATGGCTGGATCAATCTTGAACAGACTTTGAACTTCAAGATCCACTTGCGAAAGATATAACATACTCCCCCTTTCACCATGCTTGAGTTTTACCACACAGAACCTGCAATTTCGGAAGACAGAAACGCGGCTTTCCTTTCTTTTGAAAAATTAATTTAATCTTGGCACAAAACTTCTCTTCGAGAATCCAAGATGTAGATTTGAAACTTTTAAATTCGTATCACATATCGATCGGTCGAAAACAAATAAGAAACAAAATCTTTTTGACTTTTTGAAACTTTATATCAAAACACTCTTTTTGAAATTTTCAGATATGAAACATAAATGCAATACAGAATCAGACACTATTTTTGTCTTTTGCGAGAAAGATCACAACTTGGGATCATATTGATCATGACATGCTGAACTGCACTTCAATTTCAATTATTTCAGCACACAAGTCATGTCGATTACCGGTATAATTTGTCCATCTTAAACTCAGGCACAATCATACTCATAACATCTGGATATGTTATTGATTGATTAGATTTGTGTTGACCAGTGTTCCCCACACTATCAGGCATACTCAGATATGTTTTTGCTTTTCATATCACACTTTGTGATTTCATTTGTAATTTAATCACATAATGATTGTATTCATGATTTAGTCAACTGTGTTCCATGCAAAAAGAAATAAGAACGTTTAATCGTCTACCTTAAGGTCGATCTTTTGATACGCAGATAAGGCCTCGGATTTAACAAAATAAGAAAATAAAACAAGTTGAAATTGTATAACCCAACAACAATCAGGTCGGTACTCCCGTACACGCAGAGAAAGTCCGATGAGTTATACGAAACACCAAAGAAAATAAAGCAGAACGTCAAACGAACAACAATCAGGTCGGTCTTTCGACACGCAGAGAAAGTCCGATCGTTTGACAAAATAAAGAAAATCAAACAAGTTTAAATCTTTGCAAAATGAACACATGTATACACAGTGACTTCTCATTTTCTTTTTCACATATTTTTTTCTTGATCTATCATGAGATATGCATCAAGATGTTGTCCACTTGGTCAAGCATTAGTATTTAATGTGTTTATCACATCTGAATACTTTCTGATTTAATGTCGAGCCTACCAAGTACATTAAACAATGATCTTATGGCTTTTTCATCTATTTTATCCATGAGTCAGACATGTAAGCCAATGTACCATCATTTCCCAAATATGTTGGATACAATTTCTCATTTTTCCATGTTTTTGTATTTTCCTGTTTTTCAATGTTTTTGTATTTTTCCATTTTCTCCCCCTTAAAATGAAAACTCTATTTTTGGATTTTCTTTTTAATCAAAAACACAAACACACTATTTTTGGTTTTTCAATTTTCTCCCCCTAAACTACATACGGAATGTAAAAGAAAGAAAATTGACCAATCGATACTGATACCTTTTCAGTTTAAGCTTTCAGAAAAACTTTCAGTTTAGAAATATGAAGCATTCAATTTAAGTTAATAACGCAGAATACTCCTCCATCAGCAACTTTGCAATCACCAACGGGTCTTCTAGAAATACCTGCACACTGGTTTAAATGATTAGTATTCAAATGACCCGAAGCACACAGCTTCTGGTCGACCAGTGTCTTCCACAAAATCAGTTGCAGCTTTGCTGACCACCTTAGGTCGCCACTGCATTTTGACCTTTGCTGTTTTTACTGAAACATCATCCTGTGATGAACCTTCAACACTTGAATCAAATTTAAAAATTTATTTCTTTTTAGACTTAGTGTTAGACGGTGTGGACTCAGTAAAAAGTCTGCCTGATTCATCAATAAATGTGGCAGATTTGTTTGAAAACGATCTTTTAGCAGTCTCAGGACAATCCTGTGCCATGTGTCCCTTTCGGCGACATTGATAGCACAAACAATATGATCGTTGAGATTGTGATTTGCCCTGAACTGATGAACACCTCTCAACGGGCTCAGAACTATCAGAAATATCATCAAAAATGTGAAATCGATTAGAGTGTACCCATTTCGATGTAGGACTTCGAGGTGTGGAATTTGATCCAGATGAAGATGAAACTTTCACTGTTTGAGCTTCACCAGAAGAACTTGTAGATGAAGCCTTCTTTTGAATCTTTCCACCGAACCCCTTTTCCATTGTAGACATGAAGACTTGAGCCAAATAATAAATTTGCTCCAAGCTTGTGTCTTTCTTGACTTTGAGAGCTTTCGTGGACATATTTTTCTTGATATTCTGTGCACCCTTCTTACCATCACTACCCAAACCACAACGTTTGTAACCCGGTAGCTTAGTTAAATCCACTTCAGAACACGAAGGACCTGCTTTAGCAGCTTGATTAAAAGAAGCTTTAATATCCTTTAATTTGTTAACTTCAACCAGTTGAGCAGCAAACTTTTCTTCATGCAACTGCTTGGCATCCTTCTCCACTTGATTTCCAACAGAACCAACTCCCTCTCCTGAAATAAAACCACCTGAAATAAATTTTGTTGAGAAATTATCAACCAAACTCTCCTCTTGTTCCACTTTCATCTTTGACTTCTGTGATTTCTTCGAGTCAGACTTCTTTGCAACAAATTCAGAATAATCACCAGTTATAGCTGAAATTTGAATGTCAGCAAGGACATCAGATTCAATAACCGGATGCGGAATCTGATTATACTCCTCGCTTCCAAAAACCTTTTTAAAATTCTCGTCTTTGCATAAGTAACTGGTAAAAGAATGTGAATTCTTTAAATTATTCAACTGCCTCTTAAGATCCAGCACCTCAACATTCAAATCAGATATTTTCTTTTGAGCTTCACCCAATGCTTTTTCAGAATCATTAATTTCTCTGAAGCTGTATTAAACCGAAACTTTTCCTGTCGCATCTGATCATGAGCATCACACACTTCTTGAGTAATTTTTTTGACACGGCCTTCATGAATCGCAATATTTCGTTTCAACAACTGATTATCATGTGTCAAAGTTGTGACTTTATCAAGTAATTTTGAATGTTCCATTTGACGATCATTTTCCTTAGTAGTAATTTCAGCAAACTCTTTCTTGAGATCATCATAAGCTTTCTTCAGCGAATCTACTCTTGCAGTTGATTTCTCAAACAAATTATCAAAATCATTAATCGCATCTTTGGCTTCACTTTCCCATTTCTCAACACTTTTAACCAACTCTTCATTCTCACTTTGCAACGTCAAAATTTGTTCTTTATCGGCACTAATGAACTCATTCAATTTATCTTGAACTGCCACCAACTCTTCCTTCAAAACATTCTTTTCAGCGATTAATTTCTCATTTATCTTGCAAATCTCATCAGTATTTTCAACTTTCTTCTTGAAACTTTCTAATTCTGTTTCCTTCAGTGTTCTCTCAACTATTAATCCTTCCTTTTCTTGAACCAATTCACGAATTTTTCTATCCTTTTCAGCACAAAATTCACAAGTTGACTCATACCCACTAACTTCAGAATCACTTGTTTCAGATGTAGTGATCTCAGATGTATACTCACTTGATTCAACTTCGACATTTGCCATTAAAGCCACAGGTTGGCCGTTGATATAACAAATTTCGTCTGAGTCGGCACACGTATCTTGAATAGCAGTCAAAGCAATAGGTGATTTGTCAAATTGTTTTGCCCATTCTTCATACTCTCTTTCTGCTTGAGCTTCAGCCATCATAGCTTTTGCGTCATGCTTATCAGATTTAACTTTATCAGAAGACGATTGAGAACACTCACGAGCAAAATGTCCAATCTTGGAACACTTGAAACATTTTACTTTAGATTTATCCAAACCCAGTTTTCTACTTCCTAGAACAAAGGAATTCTTCCCATGTTTCTTGATAAACCATTTCCCTTTTTCAACTATCATTGCAAATTGCCAATGCAGATCTAATTCAGCCAATTGATCATCATCCAGCTGTTCTAACTCAGTTCTACTCAAATCAGCATCACTAATTTGACCAAATATCAAACCAGACGATGAAGATATAAAGGCAGATAACAATGCAGCCAATTCTTCAGTTGATTGAGCAGAATGAGAATTGTTTGTTGATTTATCTGGAATAGTAAAATGACATCCTGAAGAATAACCAGAATTTTCAGAATGTCCAGCAAGAAAAGCTGTTACTGGTGGATTACTGCTTGAAATAGAATGTGACTTTGTTTTAGCATGCATAGTAGCTAAATTTTCTCCAAAATATACTTCAGGATTCTGAACCGTAGGATGTGCAGATTTCTTCACCAGCAATTCCATCTCACGAGCTTGTAATTTACTCGTTATTTGATTGAATGTCCAAGTTGAATAATTTGGATCATTTGTCAACATCATCACATAATTTTCCCATTTTTCTGGTAATGCTTCCAGAATTTTCTCTTTCAATTCATCACTATCTTTCTTGACTCCTACAACATCAAGTTCATTTATCAAATGGGAAAACCGAGCAATCAAATCTGGAATCTTCTCATTCTCGCAGTGCCTGAAATTATCAAACTCTTTCTTCAACACTTTCTTTCGAGTATTTTTGTATTGATCATTACCCGTACATCTCTCTTCAATAGCATCCCACAACTCCTTAGCCGTTGTATATTGCTTAAATTGATGCATTAGCTCTTTTGGCAAGGCCATTGTAAGATAACTATATGTTTACTTTTCTCGAGAAAACAATTTCCGTTCATCAGCATCGAAACTACTAATCATCTTTGGTTTGTTGGGACTTATCATCGGATATTCATATTCTTTCTCAATTGGAATCCAACTCTCAACATCTTGCGCATAAATGTAAGATTCAAACCGACTTCTCCAATTGTGATAATCTTCAAGCCTTAGCAATTTAGGAACCTTTTGAGTTGTTCCTATCTCATTGTCATAGTTCAACATGGCTTGCATTGATGTTTGAGCAGCAGTCATTGCATAGAAATCACTCATTTTGATGTTAAACCTTAAACTCCAAAACTTTGATCTCAAAAACGAGGGTCTTCCAAGCGGATTTTGGGGGTCAAACTGGGGGGTACAGACCTTTCAGGTGAGTACACGTCTAGATCTCGGAAAGACGAACGTTTTGGCTGGTATTGGGTTCCGTAACTCCAAACGGTTTGCAAGTTACGTCAGTTTTAGTGAAGATATGTTTTCTGCCAACGGACCAACAATTCCAGCGGATCAAAATACTACCAGCGGACCAGTTCCGGATCAAATTAACGAGGCGGATCAGATTTGTACTAGCGGACCAGATTCCGGATCAGATTTCGTCCGGCGGACCAAATTTCGTACGGCGGATCAGATTTTGATACGGCGGATCAAAACTGGTACGCTGTAACTGCTGCGGATCAGACTGATGAAGATTGTCGGGACGGATCAAACGGCGGACCAAATGTTCATCCGGCGGACCAGACTCAGTTCGAACTAAAATCGACTGATTTTCGTGAATTCGACGTTTTTCGATCGAAAAATTGGTTCAAATAGGTGCGAAAACACTCCAGAAACACTCAGAAATCATTTTTCATCACAGAAACACTAAGAATCGTGAAAATTTGATGAAAAATGTAGAAAACCCAAACTTTCTCTCTCTAGAATTTCGAAAACTTACCAAATCACAGTAGTAGAGCAACCTGGAATGCTCTGATACCACTTGTAAACCACTGAGACGATCTTACTACAGCATGATTCGGTAATCGGATAACAACGAGAAAGTAAATAAAGCTTTGCTTTATTGATTCACTTAGAGAATTCAATGTAGAGAGAGAAAACACCTTAAGAACACACAGTTAAGAGTTGTAGAATGACAGCACTACTAAACACTCTCTCTAACAAGCTATTTATAGTCACTTAGTAACAGGCCAGCGTACCAGCTGCGGACCATCTGGTCCGCCCGAATCATCTGGTCCGGCGGTGCATCTGGTACGGCCAGTGACTATAAAACTCACACAGATGCTCTAGATTAGATACAATACACGAGACACACGCTAGCATAGGAATATGCTCTAACATTGTGAAATACACTAGAATAACTTTAATTTGAAACATGTCTGAGCCCTTAAGGATCATGTTTTCAATTATTATGATGTGTTCACTAAATCATCAACCTAATTTATACTTTGTACTAATCATCATTAGATGTAAAGTGTTTGCATGCATTTAAGAAGTACATTTGAATTTTTGTTACTCACTCAATGTTTAGATTAGGATATCTAAAACATCTCTCCTGATTTTGATATTTAGGGAATCTTGATCATCATAAGAGACATTTGACTTTACTCGTTTATAATGCCCTAACTGTAATATACTTATATGGTAAGGCAATGAGAGTCTTTTGTCATAACAGATAATCAAGATCATTATGATAAGAGGAAAATTTTTATGGAAACATTTAGTGATTGTAAATCTAGAGTGGATAATTTATGGAGATTAGAGGTTATATTAGTTTGAAAGAAGATCTAAGAGTGATTATATAGGGTACTTAAAAAATTAAGGCACAATGATAATGATAAACTAAGGCATAATAGAAACGCACTATCATAAACTAAGCCATAATAATAATACATTATGATGAACTAAGGCATAATAGAGTGCATAATCATAAATTAAGGCATAGTAATAAGGCACAAAGTTTTAAAACAAAAGAAGATGTGACATATTCTGTTATAACACCAAAATAACAGACTAATTAGGTTCTACTTAAATGAATCGGCTTTCGCTTTGGTTACTTGCCTATCACCTAAGCATTATGAACAAATTGAATATAAATTTCTATTTGAACATTGGCTTCGCTTTGGCTATGACCAATACTCAAATGTTATGAGAAAATTTAGTATAAAGTTCTACTCAAATATTGGCTTCGCTTTGGCTATGACCAATATTCAAGTATTATGAACAAAGTAAATATAAGGTTCTACCTGAACATTGGCTTCTCTTTGGCTATGACCAATATTAGGCATTATGAACAAATTTAAATATAAAGTTTTATTTGAACATTGGCTTCGCTTTGGCTATGACCAATATTCAAATGTTATGAACAAATTAAGTATAAAGTTCTACTCAAACATTGGCTTTGCTTTGGCTATGACCAATATTCAAGTATTATGAACAAAGTGAATATAACGTTCTATTTGAACATTGGCTTCGCTTTGGCTATGACCAATATTCAAGTATTATAAACATGCTTTAAGAGATAAATTATGACATATAAGTACAACACATCTCCTTTGGATAGAAATGCAATATTTATGTAATTTAGCCTAAAGTAATCATGTGTATCACTATATAATTGGTCTTTGGGTTCACTAATTAACAAAACACATGACTACTTTAAATGATAGCATTAAACTTCAATATAGAAACCAAAATAAATTCCATTGAAGTTACAATTAAGTATATAAGTGTATGATTAATACAAAAGTTCTAATAAATAACACTTATGAATACATCATTAGTCTCAAAATAAATATTATGTAGCATACATATGTAATCATATACCACAAATACTACATTTATAAAACAAATGTAGATAAATATAATATTTATCAAAAGATATGGAATTTCAAGAGAAGAATTTCAATTCACATGGCATTATAAACAAAATTCATAATGTCACTGACAATTTAGTCCAAACGTAAAATTTATAACTAAATTTGTGCAAATAATATATGCGAAAATATCACTATATTGTATGATAAATTATTATTAATAATTTTAAAAGACTAAAACAATCAAATTCCACTGATGAATATTGTAAGGACCGAGAATTGTGGCTTGTGTATTAAATAGTCACTTGGCAGATTAATTTGAAGGCCTATGCATGTGTATAGGTGAAAATTAGTTGGGTTATGGGTATATTAGGTCATTGGGCCATTTTAGACATGTTTGGGCCCAATTAAAATGAGTTTAAGGGGTGTTTAGTGGGCTTATGGGGTCCAATACGGGAATCATATGTATTTTAGGGCTTTATGGATGGCTTGTTGACCAAGCTTGTCCATTCCTATAAATAGGACCCCTAGTGCATCTTGTAAAGGGTTGGCTAGTTGAGAGAGACTAAGGAGGCTTTTTGGGTGTACCAGACGAGTTCTTTAGTGAATCGTGTGCATCGTTTTTACAGGTTAATCGTTTTTAGTATTATTGTGTTTATTTCGATTTGTGTTTCTTCTCTATAATCTTGAATCATCCGATTGCTTGTATTCCGCACTCGTAATCGGTAGAGATATCGTGTTTGGTTGTTAAATCGATCCTTACAATTGGTATCAGAGCCAAGAAACGCAAGTTTCGAGGCTCTCGCGATATCAGATTCAAGTTTTTGAGTACTAACGTTTTGAGTTTTGTGGTGATTTTCAGCTTTTAGCACACTCGGAAGTATTTTTGCAGGTTTGGACGCGAAACAGAAGATCTCGTGGTGATTTGGAGACTTTTCGACCCTGTTTCTAGACTTTTCGATCGTCCTCCTGATCGAAAAGCCTTTTCTGTCGCGCCATTTCGATCGGAAAGTCCCCTTGTGACTTTTCGATCAGCCATCTGTCGATCGAAAAGTCCCCCTTGTGACTTTTCGATCAGCCCATTCGATCGAAAAGTCCCCCTGTGACTTTTCGATCAGCCCATTTCGATCGGAAAGTCCCTTTGTGACTTTTCGATCAGCCATCTGTCGATCGAAAAGTCCCCCTTGTGACTTTTCGATCAGCCCATTTCGATCGGAAAGTCCCCCTGTGACTTTTCGATCAGAGCATTTCGATCGGAAAGTCCCCCTGTGACTTTTCGATCAGCTTCTCTTTTCGATCGGAAAGTCCCCACTGAGACTTTTCGATCCGCTGACACTTTTCGATCGAGAAGTCTGCTTTTCGACCAACCCCCTGTCCGATCGAAAAGTACTTTTCGATCCAACCCTTTTCCGAACGAAAACCCACTTTCCGATCGAAAACCCACACTTTGATCCAGAAGTTCAACTTAAAGATATTCATGGCATCCTTTCTTCCAGGTAATTCTGTGTCTACCAGCAACAATGAGGTATGTTCTAATCCTAAATGCCAAATTACATTTAATGAATCTCAAGACTGGAAACGTAAGTTCTTTAATGAAACGTTAAATCGTGAACTATCTGATAGAGACTTGAGAGAATACAAAGGTAGGTCTAAATCATTAAGTGAGAAATTAGAAGCAGCCAAAGTTGACATAAAAAATCTTCAAAGGGACTTGAGTGACAAAACAACATATCTAAGAGTTGCTAATGAAGAGATTGTCACATTAAAGTCTGAACTTGAACAACTTAAAGGTAAATTAGAAACATCACGAACCAAAGTCGAGCGCAATGATAAAATTGTGTCTGAAATGATGAAGGCTAGTTCTCTGTTTTATAACACAGATGTTCGAATGAGGCATCTAAAAGCCAACTCTGGTTTGGGTCTCGGTACGGAGGTAAAAGATGAAACGTCCACTCATACTGTACCGATGCCATTGATGCATGAAATGATCCCAAACTATGAGTGTCCAAAGACCTCCTTAGAAGCTAAGGCTGAAATAGAAAAGAAACTTGCTGCTTGTCCCATTAAAATTTCTGCTCCTGTTTCTAACACTACTAACAGTTCCACTTGTTTTGCAGATAAAGGTAATAAAGAAGCAGGGGTAGTGGATAGCAAGGAGTCTTCTGAGAGTTCCAGTTCTAATGATTTTCACAAAAATTTTAATTTTGAAAAACTTGAATCATCTGTTCAGTCTGAGTCCATAACTTCTGAGTCTGTTTTGTTTGCAAAATCGTCTGATTGTGGTGTGTTTAACTTTGGGAAATGTGATGCTAAACCTGTGAAACCCTTAAAAACTGTTAAAATTTTAAGAAGGGATAAGGGACCACAGGTTGCTGGTCCCAAACTCACAAATGGTGGGGTTTTGGGTGGGAAACCTACAGAAAATAAGAATGATTGTCATGATCAAAATGTGCAGAAAGTGCGGGACCTTAGACGTCATGATTTTGTCCCGTACCCAGAAATCAATTCTGCATATGACCAGCTTAAGCCAGTTCAGCGGGAGTACATTTTAACCACAAAGCCCCACGGTAAAACCCATTGGATCCACAAAAATTGTTCAAAACCAACTTGGATTTCCACTGGGCGTAACCAACCACAGGCTCCCGCTTACCCAAAGAAACAATCTTGCCATGTCTGTGGTAGACCAGGACACGTGGCAAGAAACTGTTTATACCGACCTTATGAACCCTATTATCCGAAAAGGGTTCATCAGAGACCTAGTCCAAGGACCCAAAAACAAAGTGACCCAACTACAAGGCCCGGTTCATCAAAACCCAAGGTGCAGAAACAAGCACCTCAGAGTCACAAAGTTCAGCAGAAACCCAAGGCTCCTAAGCAACGGCCAAAGACCATTTTTAAAGAAAACAAAACATCTCAGGAATCTGTCAAAACAGCTTGGAGACCAAAATCTGTTGAATCCCCAAAACCAGTTTTCAAATCTGTTTCAAAATCACCCATCCATCCAAATCCAGTTGGTTCAGCTAAATCAAATGGTTGGAGGAAGGATGACAGGTGGAATGTTTCAAAGGTGGTAAACCTGTCTTTCAAGCCTATTGGAGTGTACAAAAAACACTCCAAACAGTTTCAAGAGGTAAAATTTCTAAAGAAAAATGAAACCAAAAATTCACCACCGAGAAAACCACAAGTTTTTGGGAAAGAAAATCACCAACCCAGAGATGTCAACAAAAAGGACATTCTCGGTCCAACCAAGGCAACCACACCCCCAATCCCTGATGTTACCAAGGGAATGTTTTTAAAAGAAATTTATTTCAGTGACTCTTCAGGTATACCCAGAACCACAATGGCCTGGGTACCTATGGCTAACTGATCTCTCACCTTGTGCAGGAACAGTCAAGGAGGACTATCATTAACCTTGTTTGTTTGTGATAGTGATTGTTCCAGGCACAGGATAGGAGGCATCTCTCTACCACATGACATGAAGATTTCAATGGAGGGTATGTTTCCTTGTGAGAGGTAAATCTGAGAAAATCAGCAGTAAAGGTAACACTGTCTGAATTGTTTGTTTCTTGGCTGATTTGATGTGAAGTATGGTTGTGCATGAAACAAAACCCATTTCTGAAAATTTTCAAAAGATAAACTTTGAAGGTTAGCTTGGCCAGTTTTTAGTACATATTTAGTATTGTGTTAGTGAGTGTTAAAAAAATATATCAAAAAAAAAAATTTATATCAAAAAAAATCAATAAAAAAAAATCAAAAAAGAAAAGAAAATGTGTGTTGTTATTAAAAATCAAAAAGCAAGGGGAAGAATAGGAAAGATGAAATTGTTGACCCCTCAAAATTAAATTGTGCTTTTTAATTTTTAATCTTTTGTTTGTGTGTTTGAGAAGGTGGGAAGTGAAATAAATTTCCGTTTCGGAGATGGCTGACACGCGTAAGGCAGATGTGAAAGACATGATCCATGGTGATATGCTGGTAGGCTCGGCTCTAAAATCTGAAAAGGTATGCGTTACATACTTAAAGATAACGTATGGCAGTTTGTTGGGTAACAACACTTAGGTTAATTGCATTTCTATTTGACTGCATGTTCAAGTTCCCGATACACACGCTTGTCTCCAAGAGTGTGAAATTGAGCTCAAAAAGTCGGTGTCCCCTCTGCTTTGCGTGAGCAATGACCTGGGGATGCTTCGCGTGTATGTAAGGCTCTCCTCTGCTTTGCGTGAGCAATGACCTGGAGTTGTCCATACATACGTGCTTCCAGATCACCTTAAATAATATATATAAAAAAAAAATTTATACACCTCAAAAGATGCCAAAGAGCACAAGAAAAGAGACCCTCAAGAGTCCAAATCCCTCAGCCTTTGTCACTGATGAGAGCATTATTAATAATGTTCCAAAAATTCAGTTGGCTTTGTATATTATACCCAAAAATCTATGTGATCTATTCTTTCTCTTCTCAACCAAGTCTCGAGCTCAGTGTCAAACTTCTGGTTCAGGTTGTGAAAATATGTGGTAGGGAATTTATGTGCTTGATAGTGTGCAATAACATGTACCTAGGATTTGTTGAAACCCACTTGCTGTTCATAATTAATGCACCTTAAAAGATAATAAAGTAACAAACAGTCTGACTAAGAAAAGGGCTTGAGTTTAAAGTGGATCAGTATATTGGCAATCACCTGGACGTGTTCGAGTAACAGAAGCTGAAAAGGGTTCCTCAGTCAGATTCATACGGGTTGATCCCATAGAAACCTTCTCATTTAGAAATTTGGTATGTTGGTTTTTATTATATTTTTCTTTTGTGTTATCTTAAGTTTTTTTATTGTTCATTTTTCAACCATGGCCAGGTTAATTTAAAGGTTTTAATAAGTTTTTTATGGGTTTTGTGCAAGAAAGTATCACCCCTCCAGAATCTCAGGGGAAGAAAATGTGAAGTGAGTCATTGGGTTCAGGGGAAGTGTTTAAAGGAAACTTGTAATTAATGTTAGGGTTTGTGTTAAATTATGTTGATCTCCTGCTAACCCATTAACCAGTCATCATTTGATGGTTAGTGTTTGTTCCATGTTGTGCATGACAGGTTAAATGAGATGTCATGGAGAAGAAAAGTCAATGAGTGTTGCTACTGTTCGTGTTGAAGAACCAGCCGGAAAAGGACTTACCCTATGCTCAGGGGAAGTTTGTTGGTTGTTCAATAAAGCTTCCAAAGACACCGTTCTCAAGTTTAGGGGAAGCTAATTGAAGAAAAGATGCAGAGCAGTCACAACAAGAAATTCAAGAATGCCAAGACAGAGGTTTTCAAAATTTGCCCTCTGAAGACACATGCAAGTCAAGACAGTCACTGATGATTCAGCAAGGACTCAACGGTTTTCAAGAAGAAGCAAGTGCATGAAAATCCTCCTTTCATTACTTGTTTATCATTTGAAGTCCAAATTGATGCTGATTGAGAGAAATCTCCCAGAAGTCGTTCATGTTGCCTAATGAAGATTGTCGAAGAAAAGAATCTTCACCAACCCATGTTCAAGCCAAGGAGAAGACTGCAAGTCTGAAGATTTAAAGTAAAAAGATATTTAATAGCACAAGCCAAGGGGAAGATTGTAAGGACCGAGAATTGTGGCTTGTGTATTAAATAGTCACTTGGCAGATTAATTTGAAGGCCTATGCATGTGTATAGGTGAAAATTAGTTGGGTTATGGGTATATTAGGTCATTGGGCCATTTTAGACATGTTTGGGCCCAATTAAAATGAGTTTAAGGGGTGTTTAGTGGGCTTATGGTGTCCAATACGGGAATCATATGTATTTTAGGGCTTTATGGATGGCTTGTTGACCAAGCTTGTCCATTCCTATAAATAGGACCCCTAGTGCATCTTGTAAAGGGTTGGCTAGTTGAGAGAGACTAAGGAGGCTTTTCGGGTGTACCAGACGAGTTCTTTAGTGAATCGTGCATCGTTTGTACAAGTTAATCGTTTTTAGTATTATTGTGTTTATTTCGATTTGTGTTTCTTCTCTATAATCTTGAATCATCCGATTGCTTGTATTCCGCACTCGTAATCGGTAGAGATTTGTGCATTACTTCAAATGATGAAATTCCATAACATTAGTAAAACCGATTATAAACATATATATTGTTTCGGTTTCGGTTGAAATCACAAAGTAAATAAAGTGATTACAAGATTGAATTGAACTAATCAACATTGCTCTGATACCACATGTTGATCAATTCAATCAAGTAATACACTAATACATATAAGGTGAGGACATACCGATAGAGATTGAGATTATAGATGACGATGATGATGCCATAGTCATGATCTTCCTCTTCCCTTTAGATGTCTTCTATTGATGTATTTTGTGACTAAAGAGAATAGTGTATGTGGTGGTGTTGTTTATGTTCTCTAGTCATATATTTATAAGACATCAAAGGGCAAGAGACCTTTCATATTATGTCATTATTCCCATCAAATAATGACTATATTAATAAGGACTTTATGTCATACATTAATAAGGACTTTATATGACTTAATATCATTTTGGTAGTTATTAACAAATGATCCCAAAGGACACATTCATGTAGGTATATTTCCAACAATATAATCTTATTTGTAGTCTTTTTTAAAACTGTATGAAGATGAGCATTATATCTATAAACTTTCTTAGGATCATGTCATTATTTAGTTGTTTTTTTATTTTTTTAGAAGAATAAGATCTGTTTCTTCTGCTTTATATTGTTGTTCACTTTAAATGGTCATTTCGATTTGTATCTTTGTGATTTTTTAACTTTCATTTTATAAACATGCAGATTCCTTGAGATGTATACAATTTCTTCGCCGTTCAGGTATTTTTATTTGGTTTTTTCCACTATCCTTTCTATGTTATATTAGAAGTAGGACAATGATGGTTTTTATTTGTATCTTTGTTATTTTTTAACTTTCATTTTATAAACATGCAGATTCCTTGAGATGTATACAATTTCTTCCTCATTCAGGTATTTTTATTTGGTTTTTTTCCACTATCCTTTCTATGTTATGTTAGAAGTAGGACAATGATGATTTGTGTTTGGTGTATGCAACATTTGTTAAATCATTTGCTTAAATACAACTAACCACTTATGTTATATTATAGTTTTATTCTAAACATCCCATTATGTTTAAAGAGTTACAATTGTTAAAAGATTCTCAGGTTTCTTTAAAATAAATTATTGTACAAATTAAAGTGATTTAGACACTAATAGAAAATGAGTTCTTACACAACCTAATTGAATTTGTTATTACAATTGCAATTTGTTTGTTGTTAACGACCTGTTGCTTTAGGGTTCTTTTCGACGATTTACAAGAACCGATTTGTTAACAATACTAAACACACTGAAACAATAATTGAACAACTTCGTATATGCTTAATTGAAGTCAATATGCCTTATTTTGGTCTTTTAGAAGTTTATTTTACTTCCTTATATGCTATGTCTACTAATACATCTACACCCTGTAACCTATTCGTTAAAAACACGCAGCAACGCGCGGGCTCACATACTTGTTATTTAATATAAAATAATCCGGAGGGTATGAGGACTTGATTTTTGGTATGGAAACATGTTTACTTATATAATAAGTATATATGAAGTTAAAATGGATAAATATTAAAGTATTAAATATACCGAGTTAATCGGATATTTACAAGTTCGTGCGGACCGGAAGGGTAAGCGCCTGTACACTGGGGTTTCTGGAAAAAGCGAGGGTGTCGCATAAATCCCAACTGGGAAATGGCATCCCTCACTAGGCGATCCCGGAGTGAGCGTTTACTTATAGGAATGCGCGTCTTCATAATATCGTTAGAAGAAAAGGATAATTGCCTAAAGGGCATTTTGATCATTTTGACCTTTAAAAAGGAATGAACTTATTAATTGAATATTATTAAGATAATAAGTCATTAAAATAAACATAGGAAGTGTTTATTATATTAAACCTTGCGTTAACGTCGTACAATACGCGATTAGGTTTAATTGGAAGGCATAGTGCAGGTTTTGCCTGAATTAACTGCTTAAGAGAATAAGGTGAGTTCTATGAGCCCACTCTTTAGATGTTTTAATGTTTTAAATATTTTCGGGCTGATATACATGAAAAGGTTATGAAAATATATTCAAATGTTTTATAACTGAGATATTGTCTGTTTTAACTGTTAGAGTTGTTAAAAGGTTTTTGATTGATATATACGTGGAAGGTTATGAAAATGATTATTGATGAAATGCTTTACAGTATTAAACTGTTAAATGATTGTTGCTTTGAAATATAAGTGAAAAGGTTATGATAGTGTTTACGGGTGAAATGTCCTAAATGGTTAAACTCCTAAATTGCTTTAGGAATGATATATATGAGAAATATTAAGGAAATGTGTTAAAATGCCTTTTACATGTTTTATACCAATACACATACGTGAAATGTTTTAAGGCCTATAACTGTTATAAATGATGATTACCTGTAATAAACCGTTTTCGGGAAAGCTATAATAAACGGGTAATGTAAAGGATGGAACTTTTATATAAAGTTTTGAGAAATGGAAAATGTGAATGTTTGGTCTAAGCTTATGTATGTAAATAAGTGTCGGATAAATATGATCTTATTAGCCTTGTTGTGATTGTAAGATGTAATCTATACTGGGATGACTCTATATGATATCCGTTTGTATTTAAGGTGTGGTGGATACGCTGCGGTACTTCCTATAAACATGTTATAGACCAAAAATTAAATCACGAACTTCTCAATATCCGATTAACTTGGTATTTCTAATAATCAACTATTTATCAATTTTAAACTCATATACTTATTATATATATAAACATGTTATAGACCAAAAATCAAATCACCATACCCTCCAAATTATTTTATATTAATTATGTATATTTAGAAACCTTAATTTTGCGTATTTCTCGTTTTATTATCAAAACTCATTTTTATTTCAAACCAACTGAGGGTTTTGCACTACGTCAAAAAGTGGCTTTGGCCACGGTTTTTTTGATAACGCATAGCCACTGTTTTGAAAAAAGCGTGGCCAAAGGTAAGAAATTCTCGTTTTAGCCACACATATTTTGTACCCATGGCCAAATATATAGCCTTTGGACCCTTTTAGCCACGTATTTTTTTGTTTATGTGACAACAACAATCAGGTTGCAGTGGCTTTAGCCACTGTTTCACAAAAACATGTGGCACTTATTTGTCACACTTAAAAAAGAGTGGCGAAATGCACCAAACGACCACGGAATTTTTATGATTTTTTATTCGTGTGACCAAAAAGGAATGTATGGCCACGCTTAAATAATGTTGTGTGACGGAAGAGTAGATTTTATTACTTAGTAAATTAAAAGAAAACAAAACTATTTATGCGTGGCTAAATGTGAGCAATGGCCACGCTTTTTACTTAGTTATGTGGCTAAAAGCTAGTACATATGGCCACTGTTATTAGGTTGTGTGACTAAATATTATATGACTAATGGTCACGGTAGGTTGTGAGTGACAAAAATCTATTACCTATGGCCACATATATTGACCGTGACTAAATGGTAGGTTGTGAGTGACAAAAATTTATTTTATGGTCACGGTAAAATATTAAACGCGTGGCGAAAAAGAGAAGATTTGTTTCCCTCTAAAACAACGCGCTTTTTTCAATTGTACCAATTAATTCGAGCGGGTTAAAATCTGCTACCCTATATATCATCATCATTGTTATTTTCCTTTTTACCGCCATCCCTTTCTTGATCTCAAATTCTCTACACCAATTCGTTTACACCAATTCTGGTATCAAATGGCCGATAATCAACGCTCCCTTAATTACTGGTATGTGAAGCATAACCGTATTTTTTGGTTTACAGTAACAGGAGAAGAAGATCCTTCAAGTCCCACAAATCTGTGATTAAACACAACGATGAGAACATCCTGAAGCAACTCCATGCGCAGAAGATTCCTGATTGTTTTGCCTACCATGTTGAGACAGCGAAATTATTTCATGTCCTTGATACAAAATTCAATGAACCCGAAGAAGAAGATGAAGAAGAAGATGAAGAAGATGAAGATGAAGAAGATGATGAAGAAGATGAAGAAGCAGATGAAGCAGATGAAGAAGATGAAGAAGATGATGACGATGCAAGTTCAGGATACATATCCGAAGATTGCAGTGATCCGGATTATTAATTAGGGTTTAGTTTAATTATGAACAAATTAAGAACAATGTTTTATATGTTTATTTTTAGTTATGATATTAGTAGTTATAATTGAATATATGATGGTTATATATGTTTATCATGTTTGATTATCTTGTGATATGGCCACTCATATTAAACATTGGTTGCGTGACAAATTATGACAAATGGTCACGGTATATTAATTTTAGGTGGCTAAAAGAATACCAACAGTCGACGGCGCTTGTAATCATTCAAATCTCCATCTACCACGCCCCTCGAGTATCGATATATACTATCTCTGTATCAGTTTTCATCATCATCTCCACCATGACCCTTTTCTCCTAGTCTTTCTCTCTCTGTTTTTCGTCCATCATCGACGGCAAAAAATGTGGAATTGGCGTCATCCGTATGTGGAAAACGGTAAGTTATCATCTTCACCACTGAAATTCGATTGAAATTTTCGTCTCAGATTTGGTAATTTTTTCTTGTGCAGGGAAAGATTGCACTCTGTATCTCCTGCGAGCAGATTTTAAGTTATTGTGGAAACCATGGAGACGAGGAGTCTCTAATGGTTCATACAAATGCTTTACTGAGAGCAGATTTTAAGTTATTGTGTAATTTTATAACAGTCAGCAGTAAGGGCACATGTTGAGGTTTGCAGGACTTGTATTCTTCAGGTGCTTCTCTCCCTTCTGGCCCCATGAACCCGGTTTATCTTCACCCACGTCTTCACCAATTTTAGTTGATCAGAAGCAAGTGCATGTGAGAAAGCAAAGAGGGATTTTTCTTCAGCCGCTTCTTCTCCCTTTTAAGTTAGTAGTTTTTCAGTTGTAATTTTATAGATCAATGTATTAATGGAATCATAACCTTTGGATTATGTATGTAATTGTGTTTGTTAAAGCAGCAGTTGATTTTGTTTGTTTATTTTTGACTTTTATTGACTCTGGTTTGGTCAAAGAGAGGAGACCTGCAGGCACAATCAAAAAAAGGAAACACTTGACTCAAAATTAAGATCCATAATATATATTCCAGAATACATAAAGAAAAAAAAAACAAATATTGTTGATACTGTAGTTTGCTAAGATTCAAAAACATTACAATGATGATCAATTAATCGGTGGTTTTTCGTAATATCATTCCAGTACAGTCAGCTCTATGGTAAACATTGTGACGTGTATCTACGGGTGGCAATACATTATCGTTGTGAGGAAAAACTACCGTACTAAATTCTTCATTGGCATCGTCTTCATAATAATCTCTGTAATTTCTGGGAGGTGTCATAAAGACAATATGTAGTTTTTTATCCAGCTGGTCTTTGACGTAAAACAACTGTTGTGCTTGTGACGCGAAAATGAACGGGTCCTCCTTGTGACCTAGTCTTTTAAGGTTGACCAAAGTGTAACCAAGACTATCTTTTTTGACCCCCTGTGTATTCTCAACCCAGTCGCACATAAATAGAGGGATGGTTTTAATATGGTAATCTAGTAGCCATATCTCTTTTAAAACCCCATAGTAAGGTTTTTTTCATAGGTTAAGACCTCGATAGAGATGTGCATGTCATTTACCTCTACACCAACCCCGCTGTTCTGGTAAACCCTACCGTCTCGAGATTTTGTACGAAATGAATAGCCATTGATGTCATATACTTCATATTTCCTCACGCTTCTGTGCGGACCATGTGAAATCCACCTAACGGTCTCTGATATAGTTTCTGGGGACTCCGCCATCTCCTTTTCAACCTGAAATTCATAGTAGGTTCATCAGGAGAGTTCATTAGGAATAGGAAGATTATAGCTCTTCCAAAAAAAAAATAAAGTTGTTCCGGACAACTCAGGTCAGTTGTTCCGGAAAGTTACAGTTCATCCGGAATTAAAACTATAAGAAAAATAGTTTCAGTTCACCAGGAAGGTTATAGTTCATCCGGATAGAAAATAGAGTTATTCCGGACAACTCAGGTCAGTTGTTCCGGAAAGTTACAGTTCATCCGGAATTAAAACTATAAGAAAATAGTTTCAGTTCACCAGGAAGGTTATAGTTCATCCGGATAGAAAATAGAATTGTTCCGGACAACTCAGGTCAGTTGTTCAGGAAAGTTACAGTTCATCCGGAATTAAAGCAATAAGCAAATTTAGCTGACCTTGTTGCGTAACCATTTACCAAATGTTGTGCTCTGCTTCTTAGTCAGGTCATTTAGTCTACTACCAGGATGTTCCTTTTCCAAAAATTTCATGTGTTCTCTGCAATTACATGAATTGAAGTTATCTATAAAAGTTTATAATTAATTAAACAGATAAAAAAAGGTTAATAATCTAAATTACTTACTCGATATAATGCTCAATTTCAGGCGTATTTAGCAACACAAATAAATGCGCTTTCGATAGGAGCTCTGGAGAGACTTCAACTGATCTACCAGCTGACCCAGGACTTCCATCCGCACTGCTATGCTTTTTAGTTGGAACACCAATAGTTGTGATGTTTTTTTGGTATTCGCTGAGAAACTCAATCGTTTCTTCTACAATGTTCTCCTCAGCAATGCACCCTTCTGGATAAGTTTTGTTTCTCACGTGGCCCTTAATTACCTTCATACACCTTTCAAATGGATACATCCATCGAAAGCATATTGGGCCACATAATTTTACCTCCCTAGTAAGGTGCACCGTCAAATGAAGCATAACATCAAAAAATGATGGCGGGAAATATTTCTCAAGCAGGCATAGTGTGACACAAAGATCTGCTTGCAATTTGTCTAGCTCTTCGACGTTGATCTCTTTGCTGCATATTGATTTGAAAAAAAAACAGAGCCTTATAATAGCATATCTTGTCGGTTCAGGCATGACTGACCGAATTGCAATTGGCAGAAACTGTTGCATCAGCATATGATAGTCATGTGACTTGAGCCCCACAAGTTTCTTGTCCTTTAGACTAACCAAACTAGAAAAGTTAGAACAATAGCCTTGTGGAACCTTCAAGTTATACAACGTGTCATAAAACTTTTTACTTTTCATCTTTTTGTAACGTGTAACACGCTGCAGGAAGTACTATGTTGTTCTTGTTCTGTTTAGGCTGCAACTCTGGTCTTAACCCCAAAAAGTTCAGATCCTTTCTCGCATTCAGTCCATCCTTCGTCTTTCCGGGAAGGTTGAGCAGAGTTCCAACAAGACTCTCAGCCACATTCTTTTCAATATGCATGAAATCAATGCAATGTTGGACACTATTATGCCTCCAGTATCTAAGTCTTCGAAACCATATATTGAATTTCTTCCAATATGGTGGCTTCTCTTTGTTCTTTCTTTTTCTCTTATCAATCTTCCCCCCTCTTCCGGTTGAGGTCTCTGGGATTTCTGAATCAGTACACCTTAATCCCTTTCCCCATTAGTTCCTGATATGTTGAACTTCGTTGTATATCTGTTCTCCGGTCATAGGATCAGCAGCAACTTCCAACTCTTGTTTACCATTGAAGGCCTCTGTTTGCTTTCGGAAGGCATGCGTATATGGTAGATATCTTCTGTGACCAGCATAACACTGCTTGGCTGAGAAAGGAAGCCTAATGCATTTAGTTTGTTCCCGACATACCACACAACCATGGAATCCACTGTACGGGCAACCACAAAGTGTACCAAGTGCAGGGTAGTCATTAATCGTCCATAAAACAACTGCACGCATAGTAAACTGTTCTTGCGCATACGCATCATATGTTTCCACACCTGCCTCGAATAACAGCTCTAAGTCATCAATTAATGGTTCCAAAAACACATCAATATCGTTTCCAGGCGCTCCCGATATTAATAACGAAAGCATGATGAACTTTCTTTTCATACACAACCATGGTGGAAGGTTGTAAATGACAGATAGAACCGGCCACACACTGTGATTTGTGTTACCTCTATTTACGTCGACCCCATCAGTTGAAATGCCAAGACGAAGACTTCTAGGATCGTCAGCGATTTCGGGATATTTGTCATCGATGGCTTTCCATGCCGGTGAATCGGATGGGTGTCGTAACACACCGGGTGTTTTGGAACTGGTGGCATGCCATCTTAGATCCTCCGCTGTGGTTTTCACTTGAAACAGTCGTTTCAATCTTGGAATGATGGGGAAATACCACATTACCTTTGCAGGAGTATTGTCGTATAGTTTCTTAGTCCTCTCATCCACCTTCCACCTGGACTCACCACAAGTTGGACATACAGTTAGGTCCTTGTTCTCCTTCCTGTAGAGAATACAATCATTGATACACACATGTATCTTGGTGTACCCTGCACCCATTGACTTCAAGAATCTTCTTGGCCTCATATGTATTCTTCACAATCTCATTACCTTCAGGTAGCATCTGTTTCAGCAAAACTAAAAGTTCATTAAAAAATTTATCTGATCCTCCATGCTTAGTCTTCAAGTTCAGTAGTTGAACCAAGGCAGATAACTTTGTGAAGGTATGGCATCCTTCATACAGAGGCTTCTCAGCATCCATGAGTCGTTCTTGAAACTTCTCATGGTCCTCATCGAAATTTTCTTCAGTAGCTCTGACCATTTTTATTGTTTCGGCTGCATCCAATGGCACTCCGGAATCGAAAAATGATTCCGTGTGAAGCTCCTCTCCTGCGGGCTCGTCTATCTCTCCATGTTTAATCCACCTTCTATAAGTCTGATCGAATCCCTTTGAAAACAAATGAAATTCTACATCATCAACATTAAAAGAGTAATGGTTTAGACAATTAACACAGGGACATGGAATTTCATTACTCTCCAAATTGGTAACTGCAAACATTAAGAATGATTTAACTCCATCGGCATATGATTGCGTGGTTCTACTGGTTTTCATCCAAGACTTATCCATGTTTGTTTTGCTAACAGATACAACAACAAATTAAGATGATTAAAAACGATCAATACTGAAAATCCTTTTCAATAATCTTTACTGTGAACCTGTTTATTGGAGAAGTAATAGGACGGAGGGAAAATTCTGTCGATTGATATGTGAAATTTTCAATTGAGTTCGCTCTAATTTACCCCGCCTCTTTTAAAATTTAGCGGGCCCAGTTAGAATCATATTTAAATAAATTAAAACGAAAATTAGCTTCTAACTCAGGGTGTTGTTCCGTGTTCGAGTCCTTATTGCGTTACATTTTTACCGTTTATTTTGGAATTTTAAAAACCCAAACAGGGGATGTAACCAGTACCTGAGGATCCTTCTCGTTCGACTAAATATTAGTGTATAAAGAATTGTATTCAACCAGAATGATTTTAATTAACTGATATCACATCTTTTGGATTATATATGTAATTAATTGTTTATGTGTTATAATGCATATATATATATTGAGGTTGTGTGACTAAATATTAGTGTATAAAGAATTGTATTCAACCAGAATGATTTTAATTTACTAGATAATGGGTTTAAATACATGGGAATATCCAATAGACTACGAACAGAAATAACAACTTTGGTTATTTATAGTATATATAGTTCATCCTGAAGAACTCCAGTTTATCCGGTTCATCCTGAAGAACTCTAGTTCATCCTGTTCTGTTACTGAATAATTACTCTTGATCCTGAGGAACTCTAGTTCATCCGGTTCTATTACTGAATAACTCTTTATAATCCTGAAGAACTCTAGTTCATCTTCCCTCAATCCTCATGAACTCAGTGGGTAATTTTGACTTTCTTCGTTTAATTTTGACTTGTTAATTTGATTTTTGAGATCGTGTGACAGTAATTTCGGATAATTTCAGATCGTGTGATTAAAATATTAGTGGTTTTTTTGATATCGTGTAGGAATTTCAGTTTAATTAATTAACTTGGAGAACGTGTGAAAATAATTTTTGTAGGATAACCAAAAGTCCAACAATTATAATGTGCAGTCCTCATGAACTCAGTGGGTAATTTTGAAATTAATAAAATAAGACCTATGGTATACTCTAGTGATTAGACATCTGAGAAGATGCATACTCAAGTGATTTGCACATATAACCATACCACTTGATCAGTAATCAGAAACTTCTCACCTCCAACATCAAACCCTTTTCAAAATCCTTATCAAACCTTTTCTCAAAATCCTTAACAAACCCTTTCTCAAAACACTCAAATCCTTCTAAAAATGGCAAGCTTGAAAGAATTAGTTGAACATTATTTGCAGATAAAGATTGTTGCTACCCTGGACAGGTACGAGGTGATTATCGGGGCAGAGAGACAGAGTGTCTTAGACGGGATGACCCTGCTCGACCAAGTACTTAAAGAGCCACCAAGTCCATCAAGATACCAGATGGCAACTTTTCTGATGGAAGAGATACGCGTCTCCGATGCCAGGCTTCAAATGTTGGTTCAACAGAGGCAAGAAGCAATGAGTAGGCATTTGGAGTTGATGGAGGAGATGGAATCTAGGTTCCCGTGAACCTCAACCCGCAACTGCTCTGTTTATTGTTTTTTTAGGAAATAGGAATGAACATGTAAATTAGGAAACAATTTTGTGTATGAACAAAAACCCTAATCCTCGAAAACAGAGACGATCAACAATTGCAATCCGATCAACAACTCATGCATAATTTTAGGTAACAAAGGTAATCTGTTAGCACAATCTCCATTTCGTTAAACAAAATCCCTAATCCTCGAAAACAGAGACGATCAACAATTGCAATCCGATCAACAACTGATGCAGAGACGATCAAAAACCCTAAACACAAAAAACAGAACGGATCTACAAAAACCTTAAATTTTGGGGAATTATAATTCTAAATAAATTATATAAAAAGATTTAAGATAAAAATTAAATAATGGGTCAATTTGGGGTCAAATGGGTCAATTTGATGTGTTTAGGACCAATGAGTCCCAATAAGGTGTGTAAGTAAACAATAAGTTGTGTTTAGAACCAATGATGGCCCAATTGGTGTGTATGTAACCAATAAGTTATGTTTAGAACCAATGATGGTCCAATAAGGTGTGTATGTAACCAATAAGTTGTGTTGAGGACCAATGAGACCCAATAAGGTGTGTTTAGGGGAAACGAGGGTCAGTTGAGACCAATGAGTCCCAGTAAGGTGTGTATGTAACCAATAAGCATGTTTAGGACCAATGATGGCCCAATAAGGTGTGTATGTAACAAATAAGTTGTGTTTAGGACCAATGAGAGCCAATAAGGTGTGTTTAGGGGAAACGAGGGCCAGTTGGGACCAATGAGTCCCAGTAAGGTGTGTATGTAACCAATAAGCATGTTTAGGACCAATGATGGCCCAATAAGGTGTGTATGTAACAAATAAGTTTTGTTTAGGACCAATGAGACCCAATAAGGTGTGTTTAGGGGAAACGAGGGCCAGTTGGGACCAATGAGTCCCAGTAAGGTGTGTATGTAACCAATAAGCATGTTTAGGACCAATGATGGCCCAATAAGGTGTGTATGTAACAAATAAGTTGTGTTTAGGACCAATGAGACCCAATAAGGTGTGTTTAGGGGAAACTAGGGCCAGTTGGGACCAATGAGTCAATAAGGTGTGTTTAGGGGAAACGAGGGTCAGTTGGGACCAATGAGTCCCAATAAGGTGTGTATGTAACCAATAAGCATGTTTAGGACCAATGATGGCCCAATAAGGTGTGTATGTAACCAATAAACATGTTTAAGACCAATGAGTCCCAATAAGGTGTGTTTAGGGGAAACGAGGGCCAGTTGGGACCAATTAATCCCAATAAGGTGTGTATGTAACCAATAGGCATGTTTAGGACCAATGATGGCCCAATAAGGTGTGTATGTAACAAATAAGTTGTGTTTAGGACCAATGAGACCCAATAAGGTGTGTTTAGGGGAAACGAGGGCCAGTTGAGACCAATGAGTCCTAGTAAGGTGTGTATGTAACTAATAAGCATGTTTAGGAGCAATGATGGCCCAATAAGGTGTGTATGTAACAAATAAGTTGTGTTTAGGACCAATGAGACCCAATAAGGTGTGTTTAGGGGAAACTAGGGCCAGTTGGGACCAATGAGTCCCAGTAGGGTGTGTTTAGGGGAAACGAGGGTCAGTTGGGACCAATGAGTCCCAATAAGGTGTGTATGTAACCAATAGGCATGTTTAGGACCAATGATGGCCCAATAAGGTGTGTATGTAACCAATAAGCATGTTTAGGACCAATGAGTCCCAATAAGGTGTGTTTAGGGGAAACGAGGGCCAGTTGGGACCAATTAGTCCCAATAAGGTGTGTATGTAACCAATAAGCATGTTTAGGACCAATGATGGCCTAATAAGGTGTGTATGTAACCAATAAGCATGTTTAAGACCAATGAGTCCCAATAAGGTGTGTTTAGGGGAAACGAGGGCCAGTTGGGACCAATTAGTCCCAATAAGGTGTGTATGTAACCAATAAGCATGTTTAGGACCAATGATGGCCCAATAAGGTGTGTATGTAACAAATAAGTTGTGTTTAGGACCAATGAGAGCCAATAAGGTGTGTTTATGGGAAACGAGGGCCAGTTGGGACCAATGAGTCCCAGTAAGGTGTGTATGTAACCAATAAGCATGGTTAGGACCAATGACGGCCCAATAAGGTGTGTTTAGGGGCAATGAGGGTCATTTTAGGATACAATTATCATTAAATTTATTGCTTAATATTCCATTTTAAATTTAAAGATCATTTTAAAGGTATGTTTAAAATAAAGTTAAATACGATTTGCGTCCCTGTGGTTTGGTGGTTTTAACTTTTTGAGTCCATTTTAACTCTTTAAAATTCAAGATAAATATTAACGCAAATCGTATTAATTGAGTTTATATTAAATCCGATAAATGCTATCACGTCCTTATTAGCTGAGATGTTTTCACCCGGATCGATCTTATTAATCCCCAAATTACTTCCCACCATTTTTCAAATTTCCCAAAATTCATTGATCAGTTCCTATTCCCTCTCACCAAAATTTTATCACCAAAACGATTCATTACTCTCTTCTTCCATATCACTAAAAGTTCATCTACCTAATTCATTGATCAGTTCCGGATTCATCACACTATCACCTTCAGAAGATCACTACCTAATTCCCGTCAGTATATATTAATTTCACTGTCATCTTCAGTAGATCATTTTCATCTCAATTATTTCATCTTAATTATTCCATCGCATTTATTTCATTAATTCTCTATTTATTTCACTGTCATCTATAGGATTCATCTGATTTAATAATGGACATTGAAGGTGAAGCATATGACAATGAATATTATTCGGAAGAAGAGGGAATGTATAACAATGCCGATTATTCGGATAATGAAGAGGAAATGGATAAAAATGTTGACGATTATTCGGATGAAGAGGACATGGAAAACATTGATGCCCATGTCGAAAATGATGCCCAAGTCGACAATGATACCCAAGTAGTCGACAATGATACCCAAGTCGACAATGAGAATGGGGAAGCCTCTGCTCCCCAAGCAAACAAGAGGGGGATGACGCGGTTGGTAAAGTGGCGTGCCAGATTTGAGAAAAATGGTGAGGAAAAATGGCCACTAACATTTGATGCGCTGGGAAGGGTTGGCGGGGACCATAGAGCAAAATTTTCGAGTTTTATGGGAGACATTGTAAGGGCAGAGGTTGGATTGAGGTATCTAGAATGAAGGAAGGTGCCAAAAGAGGACAAGAACAAAATGTGGGCAGCGATTCAGGTTATGAACAGATTAAACATTTTCTCATATTAGGTTTGTTATTGAATTCCATGTGACTAAAATATCCTGTCATATATTATTTTTTAGAAATATTTCAAAATTGATGACTGTCGAAGGAGAGCTATAATGGTACGGCTTGGTGGGTTGCTAAGGAGTTTTAGAAGAAATATGTTGGAAAAACACATTCGTCCCAACCTAGCAAAACCCACCGTGCTTGAGAAAGTTCCAAAGATGTATCGCACTATTGTGAAAAAAGAAGACTAGGACAGATTTGTAGCATATACAAGATCTGAAGAATTCGAGGTTTTTATTCAATTCAAACTGCAGATTTCATTAATTAAGCTAATAAGTGTTAATTAATGAGATTATAATTATATATCCTACTGTTCTGTGTTAATTAATGAGATTATAATTATATATCCTACTGTTCTGTTGGAAAGGCTGCGTCAAAGATTAGAAAAGAGGTTCGAGCAAAATATACTTATGATCATTCAATGGGGCGGGGAGGATACGTCTTTCTGAGAGAAAAACTGGTAATAAGCTAAGTGTGTTACACCCAGTCATGGTTAAGAACGTGCAATGTATGTTTCAAGTCTGATATATATTATTATTATAATACAAGGTACAAAACAAAGAAATAGCAGCTGATGAATTCCCCTCTCGATCGTTTATGTGGAGGAAAGGAAGGGTAAATAAAGAGGGGGAATACAAAACGCATGTGGTGAAGGGCGTAGCAGATGATATAGTAAGTTTAATTGCTATATATATACCTAAATATTCACATGTTAAAAATTAACAGCACCTCATTAAATTAACTAAATTAATTACTGCAGGCCGAGAATGAAACAAAGATAAATGCGGGATCTGTGACCGTAGAACCGGGAACGGATGCTCTGACATTGGTCCTTGGCAAGGAAAGGGGTGGATACCTAAAAGGTATCGGGTATGGAGTGACTTCCCGTGGATATTGGCAGGGTGCTCCAAAAGGGAGATCGAAAGAACGGATCGAAAAACTAGAGGCGGAGCTAAAAAAATAAAAAACAGCTGCGTGAGAAAAGGGATGAAGAGGTTGACAACCTCAGTGATAGGCTTAAAGCACAGAATGATAAAATTGATAAGCTTACGGCGCTTATGGAGGCCTTGATTCAAGATAAACAAGTTCATAAAGCGGTAAATTCTGTAAGGGACAAACTATATATATATATATGTATACCTATAATTAATTATATTATATATACTTTACTTTTTATCGATCAATTAATTATTATAAATCATTAAATCATTTCGTAGGTAAAGTCTGCGGAGGCGCCTCTTACTACAACGGTAATTAAATATTATTGCTGATACGATCAATCTCCCTTGAGCGCATATTTATTAATTAATTAACTAATTGAATTAATTGTACGTAGGACATGATCAATTCTGCGCACAATACATCGCGGAAACAATCTACTCAATCAAACTCATCTCAAAGGTCGGCCGATAAGGTACGGATTTGAAACAGTTCTGAATTTGAGTTGATCTGGAAGATTCTAGTTCATCTGGATGAACATGCGTCTCTACTTATAGTTCATCCGGATAGTTAGAGTTCATCCGGATAGTTAAAGTTCCTCAGGATAGGTAAGGTTCATCAGGCTAGTAAAAAGTTCATTAGGATAGTTAGAGTTCATCGGGATAGTTAGAGTTGATCCGGAAGATTCTAGTTCATCTGGATGAACATGCGTCCCTAGTTATAGTTCACCGTGTTGGTTATAGGTCATCCGGATAGTTAAAGTTCACCAGTATAGGTGAAGTTCATCAGGATAGTTAAAGTTCATCAGGATAGTTAGAGTTGTTCCGGAATATAATTAATAATTAACTGTGCCGGCTATGATAAGTTTGTACTTCATCCGAATGGTTATCTGGATAGTTAACTAATGTTTAGCCGGTTATGATCGATATGATTTTATTAATTAATTGAATTGTAGGTCTCTTCTGCGAATCTATCACAACACACTCCTCCATCTACAACAGCGTCGCAAAAGGAAAGGGTAACTATTTTAATTTACACAGTTGTGTACTTCCCTTATAACTAATTGCTATATGATCATTTAATTAAATGCTGATGCTGTCTTTAGGTGGGAAAGAGAAAAATGACAGAAGCATCAGCTGCTGCAGCCAGTGCTGCTGGGGCATCAGAGCAGGAAGTGGTATATATATATAATTAATTTAGAAATTTGACAAATCGCTTTGACGTTATCGTTAATTAATATATATGTTACTAATCAGTTAATTACATGGTGTCAATTTAGGAAAAGAATAAGAGACATGCAAAACCAGTCAAACCTGCAGCTCGTAAAGTACCTCCTAAGAAGAGTGATCATCAGTTGGAAAAACCAAATAATTATGATGCCATTGCAGCTCATATCGATCTGCAGCCAGTAATCCAAGAGGTATATAGATTAGTATATACCACAATTTTTGTATTCTATTTTTTACTTTAATTAATTAATTGTTTATATATATGCTATAATAATAATAATATTATTATTATTATGTCACTTCTGATCAGGGGAGCCAAACTGCAACGTTGCACATGGAGGGGGATCCACTGAATGTCGTGGGAATGGCTGAATTATTACCAAAACAAAAAGATGAGAAGATTCATGGAAGTCCATTACCTCCTGGTTGCCGTAGAATTAAAGTTTATCAGGTCAATAAGGGTGCAACATTTTTACCATTCCCAGTAGATGATAAAACAACGCTTTCGGAGGTTGAAAATAAATATATTATTCCATGGCCGATGAACCGAATGATCCTTCATTCTAATAACAAGTCAGATAGATCACAGCTGGTTGATCATTCTACGGTTCAAAAAGTACTGGAACAACCACAGGTAATTACTACATTAATTAATCGTATCCGCTAATTAATTAACTATATATATATATATATATATCTGATCAGTTTTATTTCTCATAAATGTTTCCAGGGGAAATCAAAGATTACGAAAGTGTACGCAACACCAAACCAGCTGAATCAAAATCTGATAAATAGAAAAATCACACGGCACCAGCAGAAGCAGCTGATCAGCACAGAAAAGAAATTATAATTAATTATTATAGAAATTAAACTTTGATTAGTGTCGTATGTTATCTTTTTGAACAGGGTCATGATTAGTGTATGTACATTAATTTTTAATTATAATATATGATTTTTAAGGTTTCTCTATACTAATTAATTAATATATAATTAATTGCAATTAAGAAAATATACGTGACCATATATATAATACCAAAGGCCACACTTTTTATATTTTAACGTGGCCGTTGCCACCATTTGGCCACGCTTATTGGGACAAATTATCTGATTTCAACTACATTTTGGCAACTTTTTTTTTTCCAATTATATGTGGCTAAAACACAAATATACGTGACCATATAATACCAAAGGCCACGTTTTTTATATTTTAATGTGGTCGTTGCCACCCTTTGGCCACCCGTATTGAGACAAAATGTATGATTTCAACTACCCTTTGGCCACTTTCTTTTTCCAAATATATGTGGCTAAAACACAAATATACGTGACCATATAATACCAAAGGTCACGCTTTTTATATCTTAACGTGGCCATTGCCACCATTTGGCCATGCGTATTGGGACAAAATATCTGATTTCAACTACCCTTTAGCCACTTTTTTTTTCCAAATATATGTGGCTAAAACACAAATATACGTGACCATATAATACCAAAGATCACGCTTTTTATATTTTAATGTGGCCGTTGCCACCCTTTTGCCACGCTTATTAGGATAAAATTTATGATTTCAGCAACCCATTTGGCCACGTTTTTTCATATCATATGTGGCTAAAACACAAATATAAGTGACCATATAATACCAAAGGCCACGCTATTCATATTTTAACGTGGCGGTTGCCACCCTTTGGCCACGCGTATTGGGACAAAAATTATAATTTCAGCAACCCATTTGGCCACGTTTTTTTATAACATATGTGGCTAAAACACAAATATACGTGACCATATAATACCAAAGGCCACGCTTTTGATATTTTAACATGGCCGTTGCCACCCTTTGGCCACGCGTACTGTGACAAAATGTATGATTTCAGCAACCCTTTGGCCACGTATTTTTATAATGTATGTGGCTAAAACACGAATATACGTGACCATAAAATACCAAAGGCCATGCTAACCAAACACATGTGGCCGTTGGGACCCTTTGGCCACGCTTTTCTGAAGAATTGTTTGATTACAACAACAAATATTGGTACCCTTTAGCCACGCTTATAGGTGGCTTCAGCCACTGATATTGTAACGTGGCCGTAGGGTACATATGGTCACGGCACCTATGGTTCGGTTGGAATGAAAAAAAAACGTGACCAAACACCTTTTGTCACGGTTTTTTTCCGTGGCCAAAGGTGAATTTTGACGTAGTGTTGACTATTATAACATTTTATAATATGCTTTAAAATATCAAAGCTTAGTTCAACAATGTTTACTCAATTTTGGCAGAACAACGTTATGAAAACCCTAATTTTGACCTGTTAACAAAACCATTACGAAACCTTTTCCAATTGTGAAATAAACTTAGGGCTTTCTTAAAAACATTATTTAGAATTACCTACAAAAAGTCAAACCCTAATTCCCACCCGATTATCCATGATTTATAAAACAAGCTCAAGAACCCTAATTTTAACATATTTTTAGAATCATACTTAGAGATCGAATTAATTAGTAAAAGTTTAAAGAGGTTATTTTAAGCCATACCCGATTATCCATGATTTATGTAGTCACATATTTACCGTTTTATGAAATTTTGGGATGTTACAACTCTACCCCCCTTAAACAAGGTTTCGTCCTCAAAACTTGTTCAACCCGCAAATAACTCAAGATGAAATCTCTCACCTCGCCCTTTTCTTTCCTAGGCTAGTATGAAATATTACTTGCGTATCTATTGAGTTCTAGATGTTCTAACTATCTTATTCTGAGCTCCCTTCTTATTTCAACTCATCTGTTCGTGGAACTTCTTTCAGCACTGCAACGATCTTCTAGGATGAATAATTCTGCTAATTCTTTGGGAAGATACGTCTGCATGGGACTTCTAATATTCTGCTTCACCTTTGCGTATGCCAAACGTCTGTCTCCTCACTACATGTCCTAATATCTATTTCTATAAAATAAACTGGTTTTAGACCTCCGATGCATAACCTCGTATAAAAAATGTCTCCGTCTTTTGAGTGTAAACGCCATAGCTGCAATTTCAAATCATCAGGCTCGACTGCTGTATCATTATTTGTCTTAGATCATCTAGCTTGGTGCTTTGCGTTTGTCCTAAGGAAGACGTAATCCTACGCTGTGGCAACCCTAAAACTTTTGCTTTCTTTCCCCAGCAACGACAAGTAACCACGACAGCTGAGACTGCGAACGCTACAACACAAGAATAATTTTCGGGACGAAAATTCCATTTACAAGGGGATGATGTGACATCCGGGAATTTCAAGGTTTACTTCCGTTAGACAATCTCCGTTAGTTACGTTAATAGTGTTAACTTAGTAACTAATGCTTAACTAGGCCGAATACGTCCACGACCTTTGGTTGATCACCGAACCCGTCCATATGTGCTATGTATTTATTTATATGTTGTTATTATGAGAAACGTGATTTAAATGCATGATTTTTATTAAAAAGAATGACTATTTAATTATTTGATAAATTATGTGACAAATTGCCTAATTATGTGATTATATGTTTAACCGGGTAACTAAGTGTATGCATACATGATTAATGATTGGGCTAGTCATTAGACTAATCATGGGCTAATGATGGCTAATCATTGGGGGCCCAAATCCCAATGAAAGCCCATGATGGCCATTAGTATTTAAATGAAGCTTTAAACCCTAATTACCCATTTGCATACATCACACAAGAAACACACACACACACTCTCTCCCTCTTGCGATTCTGGACCAGCCTTAGAGACCATCAAGATCAGCCATCTTTTCTGTAGAAGAAGATCATCCATCGATCCTAGATCAAACCGTGAGTCCCATGACCATGTTTCTTGCTTTTCTATGTGTTTTCTTCATAAAGCATGCCTAGATCTCCATGTAATCGTTAGATTTTCTGTAAGAATGCTTAGGAATACTAGATCTATCATAAAGACTACAACTTTACGTGTGAAACTGATCCATAATAGAGATTCATGCTAGATTAGGTTATTTTGTGTAAAATGTGTTCTTGAAGATTTGATGATGAAAATACATGTTTATGATGTTAAAAATGCTCCTGTGATGTTCCTAAATGATTATGTATGCTTGAAAATGAATTACATGAAGTATGGAGGCTGTTAGAAAGATTTTTAGTCAAATTTACGGGTTTTTTAGCGACCAGCGACACTGTGCATTCATTAGGAGAAACTATCCAGCGAAACTATGCATATCTCCTTCCAGCGACACTGTGCAGCGAAACTGTAGTGTCTCTCGTGAACGAAACTGACCTTGTCCCTGAACGAAAGTTCAACCAGTTCCTGGCGAAACTAGCTAGCGAAACTAGCAGTTTCTCTAGCAGTTTCTCTAGCAGTTTCTCTAGCAGTTTCTCTAGCAGTTTCTCTAGCAGTTTCTCCAGCAGTTTCGCCAGACCAAACCCAAACTTGTGCAACTTATTTGAATGCTATGCTATGACTTACATGATTATGCTATGATAAGACATACTATGATTTCTGTATTATATGAACCCTTGTTTATGATCAACCATCGGTGTCGTGTGTCGTTATGTCGTGTCGTAGTTCCAACGTGCTATGTTATGGGCCATAGTGACGATAAGTTAATGATTAGACACGAAACTAATACTTAAGACCTAAACGTGTTCATAGGTCTTCGTTAAGCAATATTTGGATTAATTAACAAGTGTAGCAGTGCAACCCAAGGTGAGTGTCACTAACCCGTTTACTGTGAGCCCGTTTGGGACACACTGAATAACCTAATGAAAAACAATGCTGATAACTTTATGAGTGCTATGCACTACTTGATAAAACTGAAAACTTAGAGTGCTATGCACCTACTTGATGAACTTGAAGTGTTTTATGGGAAACACTTGTGAATTACTTAAACAACTAATTCTAAAACGAAACTGAAAAATGTTTTCGGGATTCATAAGAACCCCAAAGTAAACCGTTTTAATATGGCTAGTGTAGGTTAAAGTCTAAACCACATGATATCACATGATTTCTAAGGATTGCCTTTTAACTGAAAAAGTCCTCAACTTAATTGTGCCATTAATTGTAAAGCGAGGGGATGTTGGGTAGATCTACTGGAGTTTGACAAACTCCGCCTCGTGACACTGGAGGTGCACGGAGGTACAATATCAGCCTATCTGACCGTGGTCCCGAGAGGACACGGGGGAGGCAAAGCCGCGATGACGTAGGTCCGCAAAACAAAATAGATGATGGCGCTGCCACTACAATTATCCGTCAGCTTTGGTACGAACTTCCTTAGTGCATGGAAACCGGATTAGCTACCCGCGATATCGGTTGACCACTTTAACTTTTACTTAACTAGTGCATATTCGATAATTCAACACATGGCAATGTTTTGCAAATCTATTACTTATTTATATGTTGATGAATACGATTATGAGACCGGGCCAATGCATGTCATGCCCACCGTGAACTCACCAACCGTTAGGTTGACACTTGTGTGGTTTTCACTTTTGCAGATCGTTGAAGAGTATCCACTGGAGGTTGGCATGGCACAAGAAGATACTTAACTTTATTTTAAACTTAATTTGGGAATTTAACAACTACTTATGTTCTGTAATTAAAGCACGTGGTTAGTGCTAAGATACTTATGTTTTTATTCCGCTGCGTAACTTTTGAAACTGTTTTTATGATGAATATTTGAACTTATACTCTGATTCGTTTAGTATTTGTAACTAATGGTTGTGGTCCTGGTTTGCTCGCACCCCTTAACGGTATAAACTCCGTTAGTGGTTATTTGGGGGTGTGACAGATTGGTATCAGAGCCATAAGTTGCAGAGAACTGGAATCATTTTGGAAAACGATTTGGAAACTGCAACTTGAAACCTTAGTTACAAACGAACAAACAAATTCCCAAAACAAAAATTTTCACGTGCCAACCTGGGATACTCGCTCTGCTGTGTAAGTAAATACTTCATATGTATATATATATCTATATAAATATATATATAGACCGTGTCTAGGTAGTCTAACGGAAAACCTTAGGAAAATTTTCACACACGAATACGAAACGCGAACGCTAATACGCACACTATTCGGGGGAAAGCGACAACGAAACGATGCTACACGCTACGTCCTGATTTCTACTACGCTGACTACGCCGACGGTGACTTTTATGGGAAAGCCGACTTTCGACGATAGCTACTTACGATTTACGACGTTCTCCGACGACGCCTCGATTTTGCACAAAATTTTTCTGGACTAATAGTGGGATAACGGGAACTGGCTAATATACATATTATGGGATATGTATAGAATATAACTGTGACTGAACACTGGCTACTTTAACTGTCCAGCCAGATGTCTGGAAGAGGACACGGGAGGAGCAACATTAACATGACGCCTGCACAACTACAAGCTATGATTAACGAACACGTGCAAGCCGCTGTGGCAGCCGTCCAAGCTGCGTACGCCGCTCAGGGTAATTATTATGCCAGTTAAGGCACAAAGCGAAATTATATTTTAACTTGTTTAAACTTAAAAACCCGAACTATTATTGCATCAGGAAACCACCATCACTGCACGTTTAAGTCCTTCATGGATTGTAAGCCAATGACATTTTCCGGCGAGGAAGGAGCGGTGGGACTCCTCAGGTGGATCGAGAAGTCTGAGAAGGTCTTCTCTATGTGTAACTGCCCTGCTGAGAGCAAGGTGAAATTTGCGACTGGTACTTTCGAGGGAGCTGCTCTCTCCTGGTGGAACGCTGAAATTCAGATGATTGGGATAAATGCGGCTAACGACATGGAATGGGAAGCATTTAAGGAACTGATTATGGAGGAGTACTGCCCTCGGGATCAAGTCAAGAAACTGGAAGGAGAATTTCTGAACTCCAAGATGTCTGGATCTGAAATTGAGGAATACACTGCGCGTTACCACGAGTACGCGGTGCTATGTCCGACAATGGTTGATGCTGAATTTAAGCGCATTGAGCGTTATCTGGAGGGTCTCGCACCCCAAATCAAGAGCTTGGTGACCGCCAGCAACCCAACAACTGTGCAGCAAGCCATCCGTTTGGCTCATAAGCTTACCGATCAGGAGGTTGAGAGGGGTACACTTCCTGCAAGAATCTCTGAAAATACTGCCTTAAGTGGCAAGCGTAAGGCTGAAGAAGAAGCTCCAGCAACATCCGTAAACAATCAAACTGCTGGGAATCAATCTGGGAGATCCTCTAACTCCCAATATCAGAACAAGCGATCTGACAACACAAGGTCCAATTTCAACAATGGCAGCAACAGTGGGAGTAACAATCGCCAAGGTGGGAATGGAAACTACAAGGGTAAAGCCCCGTATTGTAACAAGTGCGGGAAACACCACAATGGATGTCACATACGCTGTCTTGATTACGGAATTCCTTTACAATGCTTCAATTCTCCTATTCTATGCTAGAATTCTTCCTCATGTAGCTTGTCTAATCATCCTGCGGATTCTTCCCATCATTTGTTGAAGGAACACTATCGTAAGTTTATCTTGGCTTACTCCGGACCTCCATCCTTGTAATGCTTCTTCTGGGTTGGACGATGGTTGACAAGCGATCTTCCTGCCTATACCTAGAGTAGCCAGTTGCTCCCATCATGTATTCTTATATTGATCCTCCTTGCACTTGTAGATCCGAAGCTCGTCATTGATTCTTGATCCATCTTGTGGTAACTTTCGCCATTCTTCTTTGAACTATTATTAACATCAACTGCTTCCGCTTCGAGCCTTCCGGCCTATCGCCTATAGTGATTTTCTATGGTCTTCCGAAGATAGCGACGTAGCTTAGAAAGTTGTTTCCACTATTCCCACCATAGCAAGTCTCATTTCTCCTTCACCGTGATTGCATCTATCTTCAACCGTGTCTTCAGGGGCCTTGCTGAAGGTGACATTTCGGAACTTATGTAATGTAGAGTCTCCAAATTTTAAATTCATGATAATTATATATATACTTGCACTTATATAATTATGACGCGTTCAAAACCCAATTACTTTTCACCGCATTTATCCTTAGTGTCCACACTTTACTTCTTTGTTTTCGCCAATAACTCTAAGTTAAAATCATATTCGAATAGTCTTCAGGTATCTCAGTATTATTTAACCTACCCCACACTTGGGCACATAACAGTTAGTACTTGGGGTTTGTTTATATGGCGAATACCAAATTGTAGTGGCCAACCGCAGTCGTGTATTTTCCATATTCAAATACCATAAGTCCAACCTATTATGCTCCTTATGTGTTTTTTCCATATTGGCACAATCTCTCCTGGCTGGCATCTATATTTCCTATCTAAACTTACTCTACCCAGATACCTAGTTTAATTCTAGGTACCGCGCTTGTACCTAAATCTATTAAACCAAGGCTCTGATACATACTTTAAAAAATTCAGCTTATGTTGGTGAGTTCTACCGTTTAGTTCAAAAATCGTTTTAAGTGTTTACCTGGTTTTAACGTATGTAACACATATAAAAATCCTATCACATAATCACTATGATAATATATCCTATTATCTTAACCATGACCCTAGGCTTAACTTCTAGGTCACTATATTTAACCAACTATTTAGAACCATAAAGAGTCCGCTCGCCACTGCACACTTTGTCCCATCTCGAAGGATAGTTATTACAACGACCTGATGCAGCTGCGGTACGCACTGCATACTCCATCCCATATCAAAGGATATTTATTTATAACGCCCAATGCAACTCCTTTCGTACACGTTTACCTAAGCCACCACTATTGGGAAGCAGTGTCTCTTCATTCTTCATCTCCTTAGAAAGGTCTGCCCGCCACTACAATTGTCATCCCACCTTGGCACAAGATATTTGTTACAATGACCAATTGTATCTTCGTCCGTACACGGTTCCCTAAGACACCACTATGGGGAAGCAACAACCCTTCTTCTTTAGTAGCAACTTATGCTTCAACTCTAATAAGTCATAATAGCAACTCATGCTTTAACTCTATTAGTTCCTAGTAGCAACTCATGCTTTAAGTTTACTAGGTCATTTTCTCGTCTTATTGACTTTATCTCTAATTATGTATGCTACCTACTCCTAGTTAAAAAACCGGATGCTTTTGATTTGTTATTAAACAGTGATAAGGCATTCATATTGTGCAACAAATGAACATCCCCCAATTTATCGTAGGTGTATGTATACATGACGTACCAACGGCGTATCTTCCACACTTCCAATATACTGGGTAACTTATATTATTATGTATATATATAGGATGTATCAACGGCGTATCCACCAGATATTAATATAAGCAAATGCATCACATGTTCTCATATAATCATACATATTCACTAAACGATTTCTAACAATTTCCTTGTCACTTGGCCACCTAATTTTAAGCAAGTATACACACATAACATTATAATAAACATAATTGCATAACACGTATAAGCAATTTAGCAACAACTTCATCATATAACACTTATATATCCAGTCACAATTATCTTGAATATATTTTCACAAATATTGTATGTATACCATCCGAAAATGATAAAAGCATAAAAAACATTTAATAGTGGCCTCATAGTACTTACCATATAAAATAGGGCTTGTAGAAACTCACCTTATATCTTTAACTGGTTATTTAGACAAAATCTCCGTTATGGTGCACAATTAACCTAATCGCGTATCGGATTGCATTGATGCAAGGTCATTATAAATAATACATATGTTTATTTATATCTTATTATCTTAATAATATATAACTATTAAGGTTCGTATCTCTTTAGGCAAAAATGACTAAAATGCCCTTATAGGCAAAATAACCTTTTTATTGATCATATGAAGACGCACATTCCTATAAGTAAACGCTCACTCCGGAATCGCCTAGTGAGGTATGCCAGGTCCCTGTTGGGATTTACGTGAAACCCCCACTTTGCCAGAAACCCCAGTGTACAGGCGCTTACCCTTCCTGTCCGCACGAACTTCTAAGTATCCGATTACCTAGGTGTTTCCAATACTTAATTATTCATGAATTTTAAACTCATATATAGTTACTATATATATATATATAAACATGTTATACGACCAAAAATCAAATCCCAATACCCTCCAGATTATTTTATATTAGTTATTTTATTTAGAAACCTCAATTTTGCGCATTTCTCGCTTTATTATCAAAACTGATTTTTATTTCAAACCAACATAGGGTATTGACTATTATAACATTTTATAAAATGCTTTAAAATATCAAAGCTTAGTTTAACACCGTTTACTTAATTTGGGTAGAACAACGTTACGAAAACCCTAATTTAACAAAAAAATTAGGAAACCTTTTCCAATTATGAAATAAACTTAGGGCTTTCTTAAAAAACATTATTTTTGGAATACCCAAAAAAATTCAGACCCTAATTCCCACCCGATTATCCAATTAATATAAAACAAGCTCAAGAACCCTAATTTTAACATTTTTTTAGAAATCATACTTAGAAATCGAATAAGTCAAAACTGAAAGAGGGAATTTTAAATCATACCTATGAGAGCTTGACTGCAAATTTTCAGCTTCTAAATCCCTTTGTGTAACTCGAATTCTACAGAAGAAGTTCTGGGTCTGAAAGAGGGTTTTTGAGTGATGTTTTGGTGAATTTGTGAGTGTTTAGGCTGAATTGAATCTCCAATTTATAGGATATGATGCATCCAGAAGTACTAACACGTGTAGGGGTGACTAAGGGTTCGAATTCGACGCTTAGGAGGGCCAAACTTGGCCTGTAAGTTTATAACCGTGGCTAAAAACGAACCAAGGAATGTTTCTGCTACTGCTGACTGTCGCAGACCGCGAAGGTTCGTTGGACAGTGATTCGCGGTCCATGAGCCATGCTGTTCTGGCCAGATTTTGTGTTTTTACACCTTTAGTCCTTGTGGTTTGGTTTGATGTATTTCTACCCGTAAACTTTTATCCTTTTATTATTTTATGTACCAAAACATTATGGGACATATTTCTAATAATTTCTTAGGTTTCTAAGGCTCAGGATTCGTATGATAATATATATATATACATATATATTTATCTATTTATTATTGCTAAATTACATTTTAGCCCCTCAAACTTTGTAATACTTATCATTGTATGATATAGATCATATTAGAATATACTTTTAATAACTTCTAGGCTTTTGGATACTTATATTGATAACTATAAACACGTATTGTACGTGAATATATACGTTTTAACAATATTTCACCGTATTATCTTTTAGATACGTTACGTATTTATCTATTTGGATTATCATTACATTTATTTCACATGTACTCATATATAAACACATATAACATGATCATTTAAACATGTATTTATATAACCATGTCTTTCTAATATATATATAGTCACGTATTTACCGTTTTATGAAATTTCGAGATGTTACAACGTGTGCAGTATCTGGTCATCCATAAGCTTGTATCTTCAATCTAACTCCCCCTCAAATTGATGGTTAGTCTGATCTTGAATTCTTGACGATGCACGGTGTGTTTCTTCTTTATCAACAGCTTCAGACGCCTTGAAGTTGTGACATTTTTCTTCACTTTAGTACCTGTCCAATCATAAATAATCTTGGCCCAAAACGTCTCTTCGAGACTCCAAGATATGAATTTTGAAATTTCTTGTATCCCGTGATGATCAGAAAGAAAACAAAGCAGAAACAAAATCTTTTTGGCTTTTAGAAAGTTTATATCAAAACAAACCTAATTTTTTTTTATTTTTCAAACTTATGCTAAAACACATCAAAAATCTTTTCGTATTTTCTAAAATGAAATGTAATTGCAATACAAAATCAAACTCTACTTTTGTTTGAGAAAGATCACTATCTGGGATCATATTGAACATAACGCACTGAACTACACTTCAATTTCAACTAATTGAAGCACATAAGCCATGTTGATTACAGGTATAATTTGTCCATCTTAAACTCGAGCAGAATCATACTAATAACATCTGGATATGTTAATGTATTATTTATTTGCTTTGACCAGTGTACCCCACACTATCTGACATATTCAGACATTTTTCTTTTGCTCGTGTGATTACACTTCTGGTCATCACATAGTGTATTGTATTCATGATATCGTAAACTGTGATCCATGCAAAACGAAATAAGAATGTTAAATTGTCTTCCTTAAGGTCGATCTTTCGATACACAGATAAGGCCTCGGATTTAACAAAATAAGAAAGATAAAACAAATTAAAGTTGTATAATTCAACAACAATCAGGTTAGTCTCGTGGACACGTAGAGAAAATCCGATGAATTATACGAAACACCAAAGAAAATAAAACAGAACCTCAAACGAACACAATCAGGTCGATCTTTCGATACGCAGAGAAAGTCCGATCATTTTAGCAAAAAAGAAAATTAAACAAGTTTGAATCTTTGCAAAATGAACACATGTATACACAGTGACTTCTCATTTTTCTTTTTCACACATTTTTTCTATTTTTCATGAAATACTCTTCAAGATGTTATCCACTTGGTCAAGCATAGTATTTATTGTATATCACATCTGAATAGTTTCTTATTTGCCGAGTCTACCAAGCACATCAAACAATGATCTTATGGCTTTTTCATCTACTCTATCCACGAGTCAGATACGTAAGCTAATGTACCATCATTTCTCAATGATCAATTTTACAAAATATTATTGTAAGAATCAATCAAGTACCTCACGCGATATCTAATCCTTTTGAGGGGTCAACTATTTCATCTTTTCTATTCTTCCCCTTGCTTTTTGATTTTTTAATAGCAACAATTTTTTATTTCTATTTCTTTTTATTTTTTATAATGATTTTTTTAAAATTTATTTTGTTTTTATTTTTTTGGTAATTAATCAAGTTCTCATTCACAAATTGGTTTGTGTTCATTAATTCGTAATCATTATTTAGTTTATTATTTTCGTTTCTTGAATTACCTGTAATCACCAGATTCTGCACGGTGATTATAGGATTTGATATCGGGTGAGGGACTAGATTGATCCTTACAATTGGTATCAGAACCAAGAAACTTCGTTTCGAGGCTCTCGCGATATCAGATTCAAACTTTATTGAACTAATGGGTTGAGGTTTTGTTTGTTTTTAGTTCTTTAGCTTGAAAAAGGAGGATTCTGTGTGATTTTTACAGGTTTCTAGCAAGTCAAACGAAGGTGTTTCATTGTTCTAAAGCTATTCGATTGAAACTGTGGCCTTGTCCCGTGTTTCAGTCGAATTTTAGTGCTTTTCGACTAGGTTTGGTACTTTTCGATCGGATTTTCGACCAACTTTTTGATTGAGAAGTACCCTTTGATCAAGACGTTTTCGATCAATGTCTGTGGCTAGTCCCGTTTTCGACCTGATCGAAAAGTATACTTTTCAACGTGATCGAAAAGTAGACTTTTCGACCCGTCTAGACTTTTGGATCGAGCCAAACTCGGTGCAAACCCCTTTTCGATCAATCCAATCCCTTTTATTGAAAACTCCTCTCCGACCAGCCAACCCTTCGATCTAAAACCCTTGTTTTGATCGAAAACCCTCCCTTTCTGATCGAGATCGATTACCCTTTTTCGATCATAAACTCTCTTTTCAACCATTAACCTTTGTGTCTATCCTATTGAAATGGCATTTGATATGTCGGGATTGTCTAGTGATGGATGTCAAGATTGGCACTAATACCAGACCTCCCCGTCTGATGTCTGGCAAAGACTTTATGAGCTGGAAGTACCGATTCGAGAATTACGTTAACTATAATGATGCAAAAATCATGAGGTCAATTGAAGTGGGTGACTTTGTCCAAAGACTACTCCTGCATCTGGTGAGGAGGCAACACCCAAAGAAAAGGCTGACTGGACAGAGGCGGAATGGGAGAGAGTCGAATGTGACAGGAAGGCACTGGCTGCCTTAACTATGGCCTTGTCACCTGAGGTGGCAGAAGCATTCAAGGAATACAAATCAGCTAAAACTCTCTGGGATGCTCTCATAGCTGCTTATGAGGGTAATGCTGACATAAAGGAGTCCTGATGGGAAAATCTCAGAGAACAGTTCAATGAGTTCAGCTATGTGCCCGGTGAGAATATAGAGACACAATTGCAGAGGTTCATCAAGATTGTGATTGCAATGAAAGACGCGGATGTCACTTACACCCAGGTCGAAGTAAATAGGAAGTTGGTGAACTCACTGCCACCAAACTGGGATAGCACCATTGAGTTGATTGAGAACACAGTGGAAATGGAAACTTCACCACTGTATGAGCTAATATCAGCAGTTAGATCCTATAAGGAGAAGAAACAGAAGAGGGCCAGAAAGTTTAGAAGTGGAGCTTTGATGAATCAAGTTAATCAAGCTTCATTTCTCAACCAAGCTCTTGTCCTAGTAGTGCAACATCTAATCAGACAGATTTTATGTCTCAAGCTCCAGGGGCCAGCTCATCTAACTTGATTACTTTAGACATTAATAATCTTACAAAAGATTATAGTTTTTCTCTTGGTGTAGGTATTATGAGTTACTATCAGGCATTAATGACAAGCACCTTGCTACCAACTGATTTGACACCAGATGATGTGAATCAATTTAATCCTGAAGATCTGGAGCACATGGATATCTCATACCAAATGGGGATATCTGCCTTGCGTTTAAAGTAGTTCATGGAAAAGACTGGCAAGAGAGATTGGAATGGAGGTAAAGGGATCAAGCTCACCTTCAACAAGGCAAACCTTAGGTGCTTCATTTGCAACGAGTATGGCCACTATGCTAGAGAATGCACAAAGCCAAAGGTGGAAAGGGATAGCAAAGCAGTTGAAGAGAGGAAGGAAGGAATAAAGAAGAATGCAGTCAACAATAACAGGGCACTGGTGGTTCAACATATACCAAGGTATGATTGGACTACACAAATAGAAGATTTGAGCCTGAGCCTTGCACATGTGGCCCTCCTTGCTGAAGAAGAGGCAGAAAAAGAAGTAGTCAAACCTGATCATCATATTCTCATGGCTAACATCCTACCAGGTTCTGAAGCAAGCTCTAGCAACAATGAGGTATGTTTAAACCCTAAGTGTCATGCTACTATTAAAGATTGGGAACGTCAGTTCTCAAATGAAACATTATATCATGCATCCACTGCTAGAGATGTTAGGGAATATAAGGATAAGGCAAGAATATTTAGAGAGAAACATAAAGCCATTCAATTAGACGTTAGGAGCCTAGAGAGTCGACTAAGCGATAAGAGCACCTATATTAAGCTTTCTAACTCTAAAGTTGAAACACTAACCAAAGAAGTCGAAGAACTAAGAGCCAAATTAGGAACATCTCAAACCAAAATCGAGCGTAATGATAAAATAGTTTAAAAAATGATGGAAGCTAGTTCCTTGTTTTATAACACTGATGCTAGAATGAAAGAAAAGGAAAGCCGCATTTCTGTCTTCTAAAATTGCAAGTTATTCTGTGTGACAAGACTCAAACATGGTGAAAGGGGGAGTATGAAGTATCTTTCACAAGTGGATCTTGAAGTTCAATGATTGTTCAAGATTGATCTAGCCATGCAAGCTCTATTTCTGACAAGATTTCAAGTTATAGATCAGATGCAGTAATGCTGAAGATTAAAGCCTGAAGTTTAGTTGGATAGATAGATAAATAGATACCCTACACGTTAAGTGGGAGTTTGTTAGAGCATATTCCTATGCTACTTGTGTCTCGTGTATTGTATTTAGATCAGGGTTGTTTGAGTGAGTCTTAGGGTCCACGTACAAAGGTCCGTACCAATTGGTATGGAGCCACGTACCAATGGTACGTTGGTTGGTACGCTCATTGGACTAAGTGGTAAGTATAAATAGCTCGTGTTAGAGAGAGTTCAGTGAGTTCTGTCATCAGAGTCACTCTTAACTGTGTCTGTTCTTGAGTGTTTCTCTCTCTACAATTGTATCTCTTTGTGAATCAATAAAGCAATGCTTTATTTAAATTCGTTGTTATCAATTTACCAAATCATGCAGTAGTAAGATCCTTTTCAGGTACTTACAAGTGGTATCAGAGCAATCCAGGTTGCTCTACCGCTTTGATTTGGCTATTTTCAAATTTCTAGTGAGAGAAAGTTTGGGTTTGAGTCGTTTTTTATCAAACTTTCCCTATTCTGAGTGATTCCGAGGTAAAAATTTATTTCTAAAGCTTCCTAGAGTGTTTTCGCACCTCACTGTTCCAAATTCCAGTCCACAAAGTAAAAAATTCAAAAAATTAGTGGATTTCAGCATGGTACGCTGCTGGTACGCCCGATGAATGTCTTGGTACGCTAGGTAATCTTCCTAAAATGTTGGTACACTGCTCATTGGTACGGAAGGCAATCTTCATCCGAGGTACGCGACGGTTATTTTCTGGCACGCTGGCAGTTATGTTGTACCAATTTGGTACGCTGAGTTCACTGGTACGCTGAGGTTGGTGGTACGCTGAGTCTTTGGTCCGGTCAAAGGTTTTGGTACGGTGGTCAAATTTTTAGTCCGCTGAGATTGTTTTTGGTACGCTGGCAAAATAGTTGCTTTTACTAAAACTGACGTAAGTTGAGAACCATTAAGAGCTACGGGAGCTAATACTAGCCAAAACGACCGTCTCGACGAGATCTACACTTTTACTCACCTAACGGCTAGTACCCTCCGGCTTGACCCCCAAAATCCGCTTCTAAGACCTTCGTTTTTGAGTTCGAAGTTTTGACGTTCGATTTTTAACTTCAAGATGAGTGATTTTCACGCATTTTCCGCTGCTCAAACATCGTTGCAAGCAATGATGAATTATGATAACGAGATAGGAACAACTCAAAAGGTTCCTAAGTTGCTACGATTGGAGGATTATCACAATTGGAAGAAACGATTTGAATCATACATATTTTCTCAAGATGTTGATTCTTGGATCCCATTTGAAAAAGAATATGAGTATCCGATGATAAGCCCAAGAAAGCCAAAGATGATAAGTGATTTTGAAGCTGATGAAAAGAAATTTTTTGCAAGAGAGAAGAAAACGCATAGCTTTCTTACAAAGGCTTTACCTAAAGATTTGATGCATCAATTTAAGAATTACACAACTTGTAAGGAATTGTGGGATGCTATTGCTGAAAGATGTGAGAGTAATGAGCAATATAAGAAGACTCGAAAGAAAGTATTGAAGAATGAATTTGATAATTTTTGACATTGTGATAATGAAAAAGTGTCAGATTTGATTGCAAGGTTTTCACACTTGATCAATGAACTTGACGTTGTAGATCTCAAGAAAGAGAGTGATGAATTGAAAGAGAAGTTTTTGGAAGCTCTACCCGAAAAGTGGGGGAATTTTGTTATGATGTTGACTAATAATCCAAAGTACTCAAGTTGGATATTCAATCAATTGATAAGCAAATTACAAGCTCGTGAAATGGAACTGCTTGTCAAAAAGTCAGCAACTCCGTCTATTGAGAATCCTGAAGTATACTTTGGAGAAAATTCTGCTACCATGCATGCTAAAGCAAAGTCACATCCTAATACAAGCATTAATCCACCACCAACAGCTTTTCTTGCTAGAAAATCTGAAATTTCTGGTTACTCTCCAGGTTGCAGTTTCTCTACTTCTGGTAAATCAACAAATAATTCATGTCTGCTTATGCAACCGAAGATTTAGCTGCATTGATATCTGTTTTCCTATCATCTTCTTCTGTTCTGTACTAGCCAAGTTGGTGAAGCTAGCTTGCATCCAAATGACTTAAGTGAGCTAAATGATGATCAGTTGCATAAGCTAGATTTGGATTGGCAGTTTGCTATGGTGATTAACGAGGAAGAAGGTTGTTTATGAAGAGACATGGTAAACACTCTATTTGTCAAGGAGAAAAATTTGGTTTGAATAAGTCGAAGATTAAATGTTTCAAATGTTCAAAGTTGGGACATTTTGCTCGTGAGTGTAATCAATCATCATCTAAAAAGAGTACCTCGGATATGTATGTTCATGATAAAGATGCAAAAGCTCTGGTGGCTGACGAAGGTTATGATTGGTCTAACGACTTTCCTGATGAATCTGCGTTTATAGCCACTGTGCAAGTTGAATCAAGTTATTCTCAGTCGGAGGTTAGTGGTTATGAATCGACATGTGAAATTTGTGCTCAAAAGGATAGAAAGATTCGGGAATTGATTCAAGAAAAGGAAGGATTGTTGGTTGAAAGAAAAGAGAAGGAAGAAGAGTTAGAAGTTTACAAGAAAAAGTGTGAAGGTTCTGATGAAATTTTCAAGATCAATGAGACATTAATTAAAGAAAAGAGTGTTTTGTTGGAAGAGTTTTTAGAGCTTCAGCAAAGGTTGGATGAGATGGTTGGTAAAGATAATGAACAAATGTTGTAGCTACAAGGTGAAAATGAAGAATTAATTAAAAATGTTACAAAATGGGAGAAGGAAGCTAAGGAAGCAACTAAAGATTTTGACGCGTTGTTTAACAAATCCAATGCAAAATTGGATTTGCTTCAGCAGTCATATGATGACATTCAAAAAGCATATGATGACATTATTGCTAAGGAGAATGATCGTCAAATGGAACATTCAAAATTACTCGATAGAGTCACAAGTTTGACACATGGTAACAAGTTGTTTTAAAGAAATCTTGAGATTCATGAGGAACGGGTGAAGAAAATTACACAAGAAGTGTATGATACACATGATCAGATGAGACAGGAAAATTTTTTGTCTAACAAAGCTTTGGAACAATTGATTAATTTGGAAAAGGCGTTGGTGACGCATAGAAGAGAATATCTCATTTGAAAGTTGAGGTTTTGGATGTTCAAAGGAAATTAAATAATCTGAAGAATTCACATTCTTTCACAAGTTACTTGTGCAAAGATGAGAAGTTCAAGAAAGTTTCTAGAAGTGAAGAACATAACCAAATTCCACATCCAGCTATTCAATCTGATGCTCTAGCTGATATTCATGTTTCTGATATAAATGGAGATTATTCTGAATTTGTGGCTGATAAATCTGAGAAGAAGAAACCAAAGCTCTCTAGCAAGAAAAAGGAATCTTCAACAATTGGTGAAACCACATTTGTTAAATTTGTTTTTGAAGGAACTGGTGTAGTTGATAAAGAAATTTCTGATGACAAGATGGTAGAGAAAGATGAAATGATGGTGTCTGATGAAAAATTGGCTGCTGAGTTAGTAGAAGCTAACAATTTGAAGGGTATTAAAGCTAAATTTACCCAGGTTGCTCAAGATGGTTCATCTAAGTCTCAGGCCGAATTGCCAACATTACCCGGTTACAAACGATCAGGTTTGGGTAATAATAATCAGAGATTTGAGAAGAACATCAAGAAGAACATGACCAAGAAAGCTCCAAAGGAGAAGAAAGATACAAGTTTAGAACAAATATATCATTTGGCCGAGGTTTTCATTTCAACTATGGAAAAGGGATTCGGAGGTAAACAAAAGAAAAAGGATTCATCTGAAAGTTCTCCAAAAGAATTTTCATCTTCTGGATCAAATTCTACCCCTCAAAGTCCTACTTCCAAATGGGTACATGCTAATCGGTTTTAAATATTTGATGATTCTTCTGATTCTTTGGAATCCGATGATAGATGTCATCCATTTCAGGGCAAACCACAATCTAAACGATCATATCGTTTGTGCTATCAATGTCGCCGAAAGGGACACATGGCACATGATTGTCTTGAAATTGCCAAAAGAACATTTTCTAACAAATATGCCACATTTATTGATGAATTCGGAAGAATTTTTATTGAGTCAACAACTTCCAAATCTAATTCTCAAAAGAATAAATTTTTCAAATTTGATTCTAGTGTTGGTGGTTCATCACAGGATGATGACTCAGTTAAAATGAAAGAGAAAAAATGCAGTGGCGACCTAAAGTGGTCAGCAAGGCTGCAAATGATTTTACTGAAGACACTGGTCAACCAGAAGTTGTGTGCTTCAGGTCATTTGAATAATAATCATTTAAATCCAGTGTGTAGGTTTCTTCAAGAAGGCCTGTCGGTGATTGTGAAGTTCAAGCTTCAAGCAGTTGCTGATAGTGGAGTTTCCCGCCTGAATTAAATTGAATGCTTCATATTTCAAAACTGAAAGTTTTTCTGAAAGCTAAAACTGGAAGGTATCTGTATCGATTGGTCAATTTTCTTTCTTTAATGCATTTCGTTCGTAGTTTAAGGGGAGAAAATTAAAAAACCAAAAATAGTGTCTTTGTATTTTTTGTTAAAATGAAAAATCCAAAAATAGAGTTTTCATCTTAAGGGGGGAGAAAAAGAAAAATACAAAAACATTGAAAACCAGAAAAATACAAAAACATTGAAAAATGAGAAATTGTATCCGACATATTTGGGAAATGATGGTACATTGGCTTACGTGTCTGACTCATGGATAAAATAGATGAAAAGGCCATAAGATCATTGTTTGATGTGCGTGGTAGGCTCGACATTAAATCATAAAGTATTCAGATGTGATAAACACATTAAATAGTAATGCTTGATAAAGTGGACAACATCTTGAAGTGTGTCTCAAGATATCAAGAAAAAGATATGTGAAAAGAAAATCAGAAGTCACTGTGTATACATGTGTTCATTTTGCAAAGATTTAAACATGTTTGATTTTCTTTATTTTGTCAAACGATCGGACTTTCTTTGCATATCAAAGATCGACCTAATTGTTGTTCGTTTAACGTTCCTGCTTTATTTTCTTTGGTGTTTCGTATAACTCATCGGACATTCTCTGCGTGTATGGGAGTATCGACCTGATTGTTGTTGGGTTATACAACTTCAACTTGTTTTATTTTCTTATTTTGTTAAATCCGAGACCTTATCTGCGTAATGAAAGATCGACTTTAAGGTAGACGATTTAACGTTCTTATTTTTTTGAATGGAACACAGTTAACTATATCATAAATACAATCATTATGTGATTAAATCAAAAATGTAATCACAAAATGTGATAAGCAAATACATATATGAGTATGTCTGATAGTGTGGGGTACACTGGTCAAAGCAAACCTAATCAATACAATAACATATCCAGATGTTATGAGTATGATTGTGCCTGAGTTTAAGACGGACAAATTATACCAGCAATCGACATGACTTGTGTGCTGAAGTAATTGAAATTGAAGTGTAGTTCAACATGTTATGACCAATATGATACCAACTTGTGATCTTTCTCGAAAAAGACAAAAATAGTGTCTGATTCAGTATTGCATTTATGTTTCAGATCTGAAAATTACAAAAAGATTTTAGGTGTGTTTTAGCATAAACTTAGAAAAAGAAAAAAAATAGATTTTCAGTGTGTTTTGATTTAAAATTTCAAAATGTCAAAAAGATTTTATTTCTTATTTGTTTTCGACCGATCGATACATGATACAAAATTAAAATTTCAAAAATACATCTTGGATATTCGAAGAGAATTTTTGCACCATGATTAAATTAATTTTGAAAAGAAAAGGAAAGCCGCTTTTCTCTCTTCTGAAATTGCAAGTTATTCTGTGTGACAAGACTCAAGCATGGTGAAAGGGGAGGGGGGAGGGGGGGGGGGGTATGAAGTATCTTTCACAAGTGGATCTTGAAGTTCAAAGATTGTTCAAGATTGATCCAGCTATGCAAGCTCTATTTCTGACAAGATTTCAAGTTGTAGATCAGACGCAGTAATGCTGAAGATTGAAGCCTGAAGTTTAGTTGTATAGATAGATAAATAGATACACTACACGTTAAGGGGAAGTTTGTTAGGGCATATTCCCATGCTACCTTGTGTCTCGTGTATTGTATCTAGATCAGAGCTGTTTGAGTGAGTCTTAGGGTCCACGTACCAAGGTCCGTTCTAATTGGTACAGAGCCACGTACCAATTGTACGCTGGTTGGTACGCTAGACTAAGTGGTAAGTATAAATAGCTCGTGGTAGGGAGAGTTCAGTGAGTTCTGTCATTTGAGTCACTCTTAACTGTGTGTGTTCGTGAGTGTTTCTCTCTGTCAATTGTATCTCTTTGTGAATCAATAAAGCAAAGCTTTATTTACTTTCGTTGTTATCGATTTACCAAATCATGCAGTAGTAAGATCCTTTCCAGGTACTTACAATTTTTGAGCATAAAACTTCTCAAATCACTATAGAAGTTAAGGCTGAAATTGATAGGAAACTTGCCTCATGTCCTATTAAAATTTCTGCTCCTGTTTCGAACACTACTGACAATTCTACATGTTGTGCAGATAAAGGTAACAAAGAAGCAGGGGTAAAGGACCAAAAGGAGTGTCCTAAGAGTTTAAAGACCCCAACTTACAATCCTTTTTATAACAATTTTGACTGGAAACATTTGAATCTCCTGTGGTTGAGTCTGTTTCAAAAACTTCTGAGTCTGCCGTGTTTGATAAAACTTCTATGTGTGGTGATTTTACTTTTGGAAAGTGTGATGCAAAACCTTTGAAACCTTTGAAAACTGTTAAGATTTTAAGAAGTGGTAAGGGATCACAGGTTACTGATCCCAAACCCTCAAATGCAGGTGTGTTTGTTGTGAAAAGTTGTGATGTTGAAAATGATAATGTTGTGAAAAATGTGCAGAAAGTACGAGACACCAAACCTCATAATTTTGTCCCATACCCAGAAGTTATTTCTGCATATGACCAGTACAGACCGATACAGCGGGAGTACACCTTGACTACTAAGCCTAATGGCCGAACCCATTGGATTCATAAATTGTTCAAAACCCTCTTGGAAATCCACGGGGGGAAACCAATCACAGACTCCCGTGTATCCCAAGAAGCAATCTTGCCATGTGTGTGGAAAGCCTGGTCACTTGGCAAGAAATTGCTTACACAGACCTTATGAGCCCTATTACCCTAGGAAATCTTTGCAAAAATCCTTACCCACAAGGCCAAACATATAGTGGCTACAAAAAAAGCATGCACCTTCTAACTCTAAGGTGCAGAAGTCTGTACCCCAACAACCATAGGTACAGAAGGTGAATCAACAGCCCAAGTCACCTCCAAAACCAACAAAGACTGATTTTAAAGCTACTAATTGTGTCATTCTTTTTAAAAATCAATCAGTTATTCAAAATCTGTCAGTTTCTCTAAACAGGCCAGGTCTCCTAAGCCTCCCAGTTTTCAGAAACCAGTTCGTTTGTCAAAATCAAATACGTGGTGGGAGGAAGAAAGGTGAAATGTGCCAAAGGCGGTAAACCTGTCTTTCAAACCCACAAGAGTGTATAAAAAACACTCCAAACATTTTCAATAGGTTCAATTTGAAAATAGAAACGTCAATAAACCCACCAAAAGGTCCTTAAGTAAAAGGGAAAGAGAATCAGCAGCCCTTGAATGTCAATAACAAAGACATTCATGTGAGAACCAAAGAACTCACAAAGGCAGCCCTTGAATGTCATACTGGGGCGTGTCCCATGTATGAACTAGTGTGGGAATTCCTCACTACTTGTTCTTCATTGTTTTGGGTATCAATAGAATCACCGGGGTAACCCTTTACCCAAAAAAAAAAAAAAAACTCACAAAGGCAGAAAAGCCCACACCCAGTTTAACCAAAAGCAGCCCAACTTCACGCAGACCCGTTAAGGCCTGGGCACCTTAAACTAATTAATCTCCTTTGAATGCAGGAACAACCAAGGAGGACTGTTAACAACCTTTGGTATGTTGACAGTGGTTGTTCTAGGCATATGACGGGTGACATATCACTGCTTCAAGACTTAGAGAAATTTGATGGAGGATATGTGTCGTTCGCAGGAGGAGTTGGAGGTTACATCAACCAAAAGGGCACAGTCAGAAATGGATGTCTCGTTTTCATGATGTCAATTATGTAGAGCAATTAAAGCATAGTCTCTTGAGCGTGTCACATATATGAACCCTTAGTATCCAGTACTTTTCAACAATAAAGAATGCTTAATTCTAAAACCTGGATACTCCACCCCAGATGATTGGGTGTTGATGCGAACACCTAGATATAGCAACTCGTATGACCTCAACATGCAGAAGCCACCTAAAACTGAGGTGGCATGCCTTCTTTCAAAGACAGCTGCGAATCATGCTCAGGTGTGGCATAGACACTTGGGCCACACGAACTTGAAGAATCTGAATCGCCTTGCAAGAGGAGGACTTGTCAAAGATCTTCCAACTAAAGAGTTCGTCGTAAAGGAGAAATGTGTGGCATGTGCTAAGGGGAAGCAGCACAAATGGCCACATAAGCCAAAAATGTTTAACAGAATCTCCTCAGTGTTGGAACTGCTTCATATGGACCTCTTCGGTCTAGTCATTATGTTAAGTCTTAACCGTTGTGCATTTTGTATACTTATTACTAATGACTTTTCACGTTTTACTTGGGTATTTTTCTTGCACAAGAAAAGTGATGTTGCAGAGGTATTGAAGGCATTTATCAAAGTCAACGAGAACAAGCTGAACCTGAAAGTGAAGTCAATCAGAAGTGACAACGGGACAAAATTCAAGAATCAAACAATTGATGAGTTTTGTGTAGAAAAATGAATCAAGCATCAGTACCGTGCACCGTATACTTCATAGCAAAATGGAGTGGCAGAGCGTCGAAACAGAACATTAGTTGAATTCGCTTAAACAATGCTTTGTGATTCAAAACTTCCCACGATGTTCTGGGCAGAGGCAGTCAACACAGCCTGTTATGTGCAAAACCGGGTTCTTATCAACAAGCGACATCAAAAGACTCCCTATGAGTTGATCTATCATGATAAGCCCAAAATTGGGCATCTTCGTGCTTTTGGGTGTCTTTGCACTGTGTTAATTAATACTGATTTACCTAAATTTGCTACTAAAGCTGATGAGTGTTATTTTGTAGGTTATTCAGCCAGCTCAACTTACAGGGTCTTCAACAAAACAACTAGCAAAGTAATAGAATCTACAAATGTTGACTGGCTTGAAGAAAATCCTTCAGATGGAGGAGTGGGTCCTGCGCAGGCATTTAACTACAACTAGTTCATTTCCCCATTTGGACTGGATCCAGTCATTGCCAAAGAACAATTTGACGATACCATTTTTGGACCTTCAATTGCTCATTCCATCTCAAAATGCTCTTCGGTTCCTGCCACCGATTCGGTGACAATGCCGGTGACAGAATCAAGTGAAGTTAGAGAAGATGTTGAGGCAGATCCAGACCCTGGCACATAAGTAGTTCAAGTACAGGAAGCTGAGGCAGAGGTAGAGATAGAAACTACTAATTCACCTCCAGAAATCCTAGTTCAGGCAGTTGCTGAAACAAGAATTCACAAATATCATCCCTTGGATAACATAATTTGCCCCTTAGCATCTAGGGTGATCACAAGAACCAAATCAGGTGATATCAACCACTACATGTATTCATGCTTCATATCTCAAATTGAGCCACCGAACCTCACTATGGCTCTGACGCATCCGAGCTAGGTGGAAGCTATGCATGAAGAGTTAAACCAGTTTTCAAAGCTTCAGGTGTGGCGGTTACTGGAAGAGCCAACTGGTAAGAAGGTCATCACAACTCAGTGGCTTTATAAGAATAAGAAAGATGACAATGGAAATATTTTCAGAAATAAAGCAAGTCTGGTAGTACAAGGGCACAAGCAGATTGAAGGCATTGACTATGATGAAGTGTATGCATCAGTTGCTCGTTTGGAAGCAATTATAGTCTTTCTAGCATATGCCTCCTACATGAATTTCACTGTCTATCAGCTGGACGTAAAAACTGCCTTCCTTTATGCAGATCTGGATGAAGAGGTGTATGTTACTCAGCCTCCAGGTTTCATTAACGAATAACATCCCTACCATGTGTACAAGCTAGACTAAGCCCTTTATGGATTGCATCAGGCCCCACGGTCTTGGTACAAAACCTTGACTGATCACCTTCTAGCTCATGGGTACATAAGGGGAATAGTGGACCAAACACTGTTCAGGAAAGAGGTTGACAATGACATCATCATGGTGCAAGTGTATGTGGACGACATCATCTTCGGGTCCACCAACGAAGAGTTATGCAAAGAGTTTAAAAAAGTGACGAGGACAAAGTTTGAGATGAGCCAGATGGGAGATATGGAGTTCTTCTTTATATTACAGGTGAAGCAGAGTGAAAGCGGTATTTTGATACATCAGGCAAAGTATGTGACAAAAATTATGGAGAAGTATAAAATGGCAGATTCAAAGCCTACTGCTACACCCATGGCAGCCAGGCCATCACTCACCAAAGATCCAGATGGTCAACCGGTCAGCGAGCACATGTACCGGTCTATGATCAGGTCACTAATGTACCTAACAGCCAACAGACCAGACATCATGTTTGTAGTGTGCCAATGTTCACGATATCAGGCTAACCGTAAACTCTCTCATTTATCTGTTGTTAAAAGAATCTTTAAATAATTAAAGGGTAGGCCTAGGCTGGGCCTCTGGTACCCTAAAGAGTCTGGTTTTAACTTATATACTTTTACTGATAGTAATTATGGTGGTTGTGAGCTTGACAGGAAATCTACATATGCTGAGCACAGTTCTTGGGAGACAGATTGGTGGCGTGGCAGAGCAAGAAGCAACACACAGTGTCACAATCCATAGCTGAAGCAGAATATGTGGCTACATCTGCTTGTTTCTCACAAATGGTATGGCTACAACATCAATTGGGGGATTACGGTTTGAATTATCTTTGACACTCCCATATACTGTGATAATTCCGTTGCTTTACAAATTGTTAAAAATCTGGTGTAGCATTTAAAAACTAAGAATATAGATATTAAAGTGTACTTCATTCGGGATTGCTTCGATCGCAAGCTCATTCACTTAGAACATGTGCAATCGGATGATAACGTGGCAGACATGTTTACCAAATCCCTCTATAGTGCCAACTTTGAAATGTGTGTCAAAGGTCTCAGAATGATAGCCTTTGAAGAGTAGTCTGACAACTTCTATCTGTATATTTTTTTATTTATAATTAAAAATTAAAAAATTAAAAAATTAAAAAAACATAAAAAAAAGTTTAAAATATAAATATATATATATATATATATATATATATATATAGGGTTAAGTTCAATGGAAAACTAAATCTTAGTTGGAAAACTGGAAAACCAAAGGAAAACTTATATTAAATGAAGGATATTTAGGTAATTTTAGTGCTTCTTTTCTTTTCTTTTTTTTAAATTTTCGTGTCTATCCATCTGATGGCCACCTAACAACCTTAAAAAAAAAACAAAAAAACAAAAAAAAAAACATAAAAAAAACGTTCTTTTTTTTTGTCCGTCCGACTATGTTGCATATATGCAACATTTTATGTTTTACATTGCATATATGCAACATAGCGTGTTGCATATATGCAATATATGAAACATATTATGTTGCATATATGCAACATACTATGTTGCATATATGCAACATACTATGTTGCATATATGAAACGTATGAAACATACAATGTTGCATATATGCAAAATACTATGTTGCATATATTCAACGTATGAAACACACTATGTTGCATATATGCAACATAGTCGGACGGACAAGATGGGAAAAAAATGATTTTTTTTTTTGCTTTTGTTTTTTTATAAAGTTATTATGTGGATATATGTAAAATTAAAAAGAATGAAAAAAAAGAATGTTAAATTACCCAAATAGCCTTAATTTAATATATTTTTCCTTTGGTTTTCCAGTTTTCCAAATAAAAGTAGTTTTCCAAGGAACCTTACCCTATATATATATATATATATATATATAAACAACATAAATAGTGTTTATTTTTAGTTGTGTCTGTTTGGAAAAATCTAAAAAGCAAGGGGAAGGATAAAATGATGTTTCCCTTAAATTTGTGTGCTTTTTATATTTTTACTGGTTTTGCTTGACCAGGCTTTTTGCTGACTGACACGCGTAAGGTGGATGTGAAAAGCAGTGATTCACGGTTGATATGTTCGGTAGGCTCTGTTGTCAATCAATCAAAAGGCATGGTTTGTCACAACACTTGAATATAAAGTATGATGCTTGATAGGGAACACACACTTAGGTTAGTGCAACCACTATTTGACTGTGTACCAGGGATCCTGACACACACGCCCGATTCTGAGTTCTTTGATGTCATGCTCAAAAATCCCACCCCTCTGCTTTGCGAGAGCAATGACCTAGGGATTTTGTACGTGAGTCAGGCCTCATCTGTTCTGCAGTAGAGCAAACCTAGAGTCTCCCTGATCCACGTACGTCTAAGATCACATTGTACGGACTTAATAAACCCAAAAGATGCCTTTGAGCACAAATAAAGAGACCCTCAGGAGTCCAAAACCCTCAGCCTTTGTTACTGATGAGAGTAGTAAAATTGTTTCAAAAATTCAGTTGACTTGTACATTATCCCCAAAAATCTCCGTGATCTATTCTTTCTTTTCTCAACCCAGTCGGGAGCATGACGTTAGGCTTAAGGAAAGGTGTCATAAAAATATGTGGTAGGGAAAACAGGTACACTTGATAGAATGTACAAAATATACCTAGGATTTATGTGTGTGACCTGGATAGATATTCATAAATAATAAACCTTAAAAGATAAATTAAGTGACAATCTACCTGAGTAAGTGAAAGTAGAAAGAGTTTAAGTTGGACCAAAATATTAGCAATCACCAGAATATGTGAAGTAACAGAAGCTGAAAAGGGTTCCTCAGTCACAGAATATCTGGTATGATCCATAATATGCCTTCTCATTCAAAGCTTGGTCTGTAAAGTGGTAAATAAATTGTTCTTGTTTTGTTTTTTATTTATTAATTCATGAAACTTTATTTTATTTTTTTTGGTAATTAGTCAAGTTGTCAGATGTAAAACTCTCGGACTTGAGTTCAGGGGAAGTTTTTAGGGTTGAGCGGGTTTAAACTTGAAAAATTTGTGCTCAAATTTTGAAAATCTTGTGTTAGTTAAAGCTTTGGGTCTTTGTGTCCATCTTTCATAAGTTGGGGGGGGGGGGGGGCTAAGTGTAAACTTTTAAAATCTTTCTCCACATCACTTGGCAACCGGTCGGTTACCATTTAAAACCCCCAAACCCTTCTCCTTCTCCGTCCCTCATGTCGCAAACCCTAGCACCATCGCCATCATCACTGATCATCACCGACGTCGCCACCCTCACACGACCTCACCATCACCTCCCTCACCGGAAACCACCAACAAACTCGTCCCCATTGTTTCTGTCGGTGCCGTTGCTGTAACCAACCATTCACCTTCATTCGCCGCCGATTGCAAACATTCGACGCCACCAGGGCCGTCGGAAATCACCACCGATCACTCCCCCGGGGTTGATTTTGTGTTCTAAGAAGTGATGGTTCCTCGATTAAAGCGATGTGCAAGACCCGCTAGGTCAAATGTCGGGTACGTGTAATTTAGGGCTTGTTTTTTGTTTTTCTCCGGTGTGATTACATGTGTGCACGTGATTACAAGTTGAAACTGAGTGGAGAAACACTCGAAATTGGTGTTTTAATTGAGTTGCAGGTTTCACAATGGAGAAGACAGACTTTTCGATCAGTCACTAGACTTTTCGATTGGTCGTTGGACTTTTCGATCAAGGCATCTCGGTAACATGATGTTTTTCAATCAGATAGTGAGCTTTTTCGATTTCCCACAAGGCTATTTGATCACTTTCCTCGGAAACATAGGCTTTTCGTCAAAATACATGCTTTTCGGTCGAAACATAGGCTTTTCGATCAAACATAGGCTTTTTGATTTGTGACATCGTTAATCGGCAATTTTTCGATCAGATGGATGCTTTTCGATCGAAAAGGTACCTGATGATGGTTTTTTTCCCATGGTTTTGCCTCATTTTAAGCCGTTATGCTGCCCAATTTTTGAAAATTTTTAAAAAATCATAAAATTCTAAGTGGTTAAATGTGATATTGTGTTAACTAATGGTTGTTTTCTTGTCTGGGTTGTATTTTTGTGATTGCAGGTGTGACAATCGGCAATTTCTCAGTTTAACCCCGTTAATAACTTGTGTTATATTTCAATGATGTCCGTTAACGTCCGTTATCTCGGTTAACTAGAATAGTTATATGAACATTGCACATGAGTCTAGACGTCGGTTAACTTACTTGAATAATTATATTTTATGATTTTATGTAAATCATATTTTATGATTTTATGTAAAAGTTTTGTCATTTTATGTGACAATTATATCTATGATTTTATGTGGTATATAAGTATATATATACACATTATATTTTATGAGTTTATGTGACGATGTGTTACGTACATCATACGAAGTGTTTCTAAAATTTTATAGGAATTTAAAAACGTATAGTTATGGATTTATAGCTTTGATTTTATGTGAATTCAAGGGTTTATATAGTAATAAACGCTATACGTTATATATGTTGTTTCATACGCTCTTAAAACGCTCGTATACTTGTGACATCCGAGAATTTCAAGGTTTACTTCCGTTAGACAAACTCCGTTAGTTACGTTATAAGTGTTAACTTAGTAACTAATGCATAACTAGGCCGAATACGTCCACGTCCTTTGGTTGATCACCGAACCCGTCCATATGTGCTATGTGTTCATTTATTGTTGTCATTATGTGCAATGTGATTTAAACGCATGATTTAATATTATGAATAGCATGACAAGTTGTAAATCCTTGATTATGTGAAAATTGTCTAAGATTGTGCAGTCAGCGAAACTGCTGGGCGAAACTGTAGTGTCGCCCGGTAGCCAGCTAAGTTAATCAGTTAACACGTGATCAGAGCTAGTTTCGCCTGGCCAGCGAAACTGCCAGCGAAACTAGCCTCTGATATAAATAATCTTAATAAACCCTAGTTCTCCTATTTGCCTCATTTACACAAAAACACACACACTCTTCTCTGGAGAATCTGGTCAGCTGAAAACCATCAAGAAAAACCAAGATCTCAGCCTCAAGACAACATCCATTCGATTCCCTGATCGAATCGTGAGTCCCAAAACCTTCCTTTATGCCATTTTTATGTGTTTTCTATGTATTTCTTCATAAAGCATGCTTAAACCTTCATGATATTATTAGATCTTCTGTAGGAATGCTTAGGAATGCTAGATCTACCATAAAGTTGATAACTTTACGTGTAAAACTGATCCATGATAAAGATTTGTGCCATTTTAGTCATTTTAGGGTTTTAAATGTATTTTGGGTGATTTGATGATAAAATGCATGTTTAAGGTGTTAAAGCTTACTGATTTATGTTGGTAAATGCCTATGTATGCTAAACAATGAATTGCATGTAAAATGGAAGCTGTTAGGTTGATTTTTAGGCTGATCCGTATGTTTTTCGCGACCAGCGAAACTGTCATGTTCTCTGGGCGAAACTGTCCAGCGAAACTATGTATATCTTCAACCAGCGACACTATGCAGCGAAACTGCAGTGTCGCCGGGTAAACCAACCAGACCAGCTCGAGCGAATCTACCGAGCGAAATTCCCTGAACGAAAGTTCAAACCAGTTTCGGGCGAAACTAGGCTAGCGAAACTGTGCCAACAGTTTCGAGCGAAACTAGCCTAGCGAAACTGTGTCATCGGGTATTGCCTAGCGAAAGTGCTGCCCATGCACATAGCGAAACTGACTAGCGAAACTAAGACCAGAATCCAAACTTGTACAATTTGCTTGAATGTTATGCCATGACTTACATGATTATGCCATGATGATACATGCTTTGATTTCTGATGTATATGAACCCTTGTTTATGATCAACCATCGGTGTCGTGTGTCGGTATGTCGAGTCATAGTTCCAACGTGCTATGTTATGGGCCATAGTGACGTTAAGTAAAGATTAGACACGAAACTAATACTTAAGACCTAAACGTGTTCATAGGTCTTCGATAAGCAATACTTGGATTATTAGCAAGTGTAGCAGTGCAACCAAAGGTGAGTGTCACTAACCCGATTACCGTGAACCCGTTTGGGTCACACCGAATACCTAAAAATAAAACAATGCTGACAACTCGAGAGTGCTAGGCACCTCCCTGATAAACTTGAAAACTTGGAGTGCTCGGCACCCACTTGATGAACTTGAAGTGCTTTATGGGAAGCACTTGCGAATTACCAAAACAACGATTTCTAAAACGAAACTGAAAACACTTTTGAGATTCATGAGAATCCAGTAAACCGTTTTAATATGGCTAGTGTAGGTTAAAGTCTAAACCACATGATATCACATGATTTCTAAGGATGTCTTGAAAACTTAAAAGTCCTCAACTAATTGTACCATTAATTGTAAAGCGAGGGTATGTTGGGTAGATCTACTGGAGTTTGACAAACTCCGCCCCGTGGCACGGGGAGTGCACGGAGGTACAATATCAGCCTATCTGACCGTGATCCCGAGAGGACACGGGGGAGGCAAAACCGCGATGACGTAGGTCCGCAGAACTGATGGCACGGCCACTACAATAATTTATGGTCAGCTTTGGTACAAACTTCCTTAGTGCATGGAACAATGGATTAGCTACCCGCGATATCGGTTGAGCACTTTAACTTTACAAAACTAGTTCATACCCGATGACGTAGGTCACGGACAATTCCTTTATAAACTAAGACATAACATTTAGCATTGCTTTTCACAAACAAATACTATGTAAGTATACCTTGATACAAATTATGATTATGAGACCGGGCCAATGCATGACAAGCCCACTGTGAACTCACCAACCGTTAGGTTGACACTTGCGTGGTTTAAACTTTTGCAGATCGCTAAGGAGTATTCTGGAGCAGGTTGGCATGGCACGTGAAGACAATTTTATTTCTGTTAAACTTAATTGGGAATTTTAAACAAAGAATTTGTAAAGCACGTGGTTAGTGCTAAGACAATACTTATTCCGCTGCGTTGTATTTGAGACTTTACTTTATAATTGGTTTTTGAACTAACTTTGATTCATTTAGTATTTGTAACTAATGGTTGTGGATCCTGGTCTAGCCGCACCCCTTAACGGTATAAACTCCGTTGGTGGTTATTTGGGGGTGTGACAGATTGGTATCAGAGCCATAGGTTGCAGAGAACTGGAATCATTTTGAAAAACGATTTGGAAACTGCAACTTGAAACCTTAGTTACAAACGAATAAACAAATTTCCAAAACAAAGTTTTTACGTGCCAACCTGGGATACTCGCTCTGCTGTGTAAGTAAAAGCTTAGTACGTATGTATGTATATATATATAAATATATATATAGACCGTGTCTAGGAAGTCTAACGAAAAACCTTAGGAAAATTTTCACACACGAATACGAAACGCGAACGCTACTGCGCGCACTATTCTGGGGGAAAGCGACAACGAAACGATGCTACACGCTACGTCCTGATTTCTACTACGATGACTACGCCGACAGTGACTTTTATGGGGAAGCCGACTTGCGACGATAGCTACTTACGACTTACGACGTTCCTCGACGACGCCTCGACTTTGCACAAAATTTTTTCTGGACTAATAGTGGGATAACGGGAAAATGGCTAATATACATATTATGGGATATGTATAAAGTATAACTGTGACTGAACACTGGCTACTTTAACTGTTCAACAAGATGTCTGGTAGAGGACACGGAAGGAACAACATCAACATGACGCCTGCACAATTGCAAGCCATGATCAACGAACATGTGCAAGCCGCGGTGGCAGTCGTCCAAGCTGCATATGCCGCTCAGGGTAACTATTATGCCGGTTAAGGCACAAAACGAATTATATTTGACCTGTTTAAATTTGAACCCGAACTATTTATGCATCAGGAAACCACCACTGCACGTTTAAGTCCTTCATGGACTGCAAGCCACTAACGTTTTCTGGCGAAGAAGGAGCAGTAGGACTCCTTAGGTGGATCGAGAAATCTGAGAAGGTCTTCTCTATGTGTAACTGCCCCGCTGAAAGCAAGGTGAAGTATGCTACTGGTACCTTTGAGGGAGCTGCTCTCTCCTGGTGGAATGCCGAAATCCAGATGATTGGGATTGATGCGGCCAACAACATGCAATGGGGAGCATTTAAGGAACTAATTATGGATGAGTACTGTCCCCGTGACCAAGTGAAGAAGCTAGAAGGCGAATTCCTGAATCTGAAGATGGTTGGGTCTGAAATCGAACAGTACACTGCGCGTTACCATGAGTACGCGGTCTTGTGCCCCACAATGGTGGATGCTGAGTTCAAACGCATCGAGCGTTATCTGGAAGGCCTCGCGCCTCAAATCAAAGGATTAGTGACTGCCAGCAACCCCGCAAACGTGCAGCAAGCCATCCGTTTGGCTCACAAGCTTACTGATCAGGAAGTCGAGAAGGGTACTCTACCTGCGAAAGCCACTGAGAAGACTGCCCTTAGTGGCAAGAGAAAAGCTGACGATGAAGCTCCTGAGAACTCAATGAACAATCAGAGTGTTGGAAACAGCACTGGGAGATCTTTCAACTCCCAAAGCGAAAGCAAGAGGTCCGGGAACAATAGTGGAAACTACCGCCAGGGTGGCAATGGGCAAAGCAACTACAAAGGTAACCTGACTTTGTGCAACAAGTGTGGGAAGCATCATGCTGGTATTTGTAGGAAGAATTTGAGCTGCGAGAGGTGTGGCAAGGGAAGCCACGAAGCAAAAGACTGTTGGGCAATTTTGCCCGAACAACAAAACCGCCCCAGGAGGAACAACAACAATCATGGAAACAACAACTATGGGAACAATCGGGGCAATGGGAACAACAACGGTCAGAACCAGAACAACAACAATGGGGGAGCCCGTGGCTGCTTTGAGTGTGGTGCTCAAGGCCACATTAAAAGAGACCGCCCGCAGCTGAGAAGACAGGGTAATGGAAATCAAGGAAATAACGGTGGGAATGGCAACGGTGGAGGTAATGGTAATGGGAATGGTAACGGGAATGGTGGAAATGGTAGAGGTCGAGCTTTCGTCATGGGTCAGGGTGAAGCTCGCAATGATGCCAATGTGATTAACGGTAAATTCATCCTTAATGGTTTCTTTGCTACTGTATTGTTTGATTCTGGTGCTGAAAGAAGCTTTATTTCCACAAAATTTGCTAAGTTGATTAATGCTAAACCGATTGCTTTAGACGCTAAGTATGTGGTAGAGCTAGCTAATGGTAAACTTCATGATACAACTCAGATAGTTAAGGACTGTAAGTTAGAACTAGCCGGCCATACGTTAGGAATCGACCTTATGCCTTTTCCGATTGGTAGTTTTGACGTTATAGTAGGAATGGATTGGTTATCTAAAAATCGAGCTGAAATTTTATGTCAAGAAAAAGTGGTTCGTATTCCACTCAAGGACGGTGAAGTGCTAACAGTTCAAGGTGAAAGAGGTGGAACAGTAACTGGTATTATTTCGTTTCTCAAAGCTCAAAAGTGCCTTCGTAAAGGTCACTTCGCGATTCTTGCTAACGTCACCGATTCGACACTTCCCGAGCGCAAAATCGATGACTACCCGATAGTCCGCGACTTCCAAGATGTATTTCCTGAAGATCTGCCTGGTTTGCCTCCATTTCGACAAGTAGAGTTTGGAATCGACTTGGTTCCTGGAGCGTCTCCAATCGCACGCGCACCTTACCGTTTGGCGGTAAGCGAACTCAACGAACTCTCCGCACAACTTCAAGAGCTGCTCGACAAAGGATTTATTCGTCCAAGTTCGTCTCCGTGGGGAGCACCAGTATTGTTTGTTAAAAAGAAGGATGGAACGTTCCGAATGTGTATTGACTACCGAGAGCTTAACAAGGTTGCAATCAAGAATCGGTATCCACTTCCTCGAATCGACGATCTCTTCGACCAGCTGCAAGGTTCGAGCTACTTTTCGAAGATTGATCTACGGTCTGGATATCACCAGCTTCGCGTTCGAGATGAGGATGTCCCCAAGACTGCTTTTAGGACTCGATATGGTCACTACGAATTCCTGGTTATGCCGTTTGGGCTAACCAATGCACCTGCCGTATTTATGGATCTGATGAATCGAGTGTGCAAGCCGTACCTCGATAAGTTTGTGATAGTTTTCATTGATGATATTTTGATCTACTCCAAGACGAAGGAGGAACACGAGGAGCACCTACGACTTATCTTGGAATTGCTCCGCAAGGAACAGCTTTATGCTAAGTTTTCGAAGTGCGATTTTTGGATTCGCGAAGTCCAATTTCTTGGACACATTGTCGATCAGAATGGAATTCATGTCGACCCAGCAAAAGTGGAAGCAATCAAGAATTGGCCTACCCCAAGAGCGCCGACCGAAATCCGACAATTTTTGGGACTTGCCGGATACTATCCAAGGTTCATTAAGGGTTTCTCGCAATTGGCTCAACCTTTAACGGCTTTAAAGCACAAAGGAGTGCAATATAGATGGGGTGAAAAGGAAGAACGCGCGTTTCAAACTCTTAAAGATATGTTATGTTCAGCTCCAATTCTCGCGTTGCCCGATGGGATTGACGACTTTGTAGTCTACTGTGATGCATCTATTCAAGGACTCGGTTGCGTGTTGATGCAACGGGATAAAGTGATTGCCTATGGGTCCAGGCAACTGAAGGACACAGAGAATAATTATACAACGCATGATCTGGAATTGGGAGCCGTTGTTCATGCACTCAAGATTTGGAGACACTACCTCTACGGAACAAAGTGCACAATATTTACCGACCACAAAATTTTACAGCACATCTTTAATCAGAAGGATCTCAACATGCGACAACGACGGTGGGTCGAGCTATTGAATGATTATGACTTAGAAATTAAGTATCACCTGGGAAAAGCCAATGTTGTGGCTGATGCATTGAGTCGGAAAGAGTATGAAAAGCCTCGACGGGTACGAGCGCTGCAACTTACCATCCACACGGGATTGCCGGATCGGATCCGCAATGCCCAACAAGAAGCCTTGAAAGAAGAAAACTTCGCAGCTGAAGCACTGCGTGGTGTAGATGGTAACTCTGAGGTTAAGTCCGACGGACTCAAGTATTATAATGACAGAATTTGGGTTCCTTTACTTGGAAATCTTCGTGAGCTCGTGATGGACGAGGCTCACAAGTCAAGGTATTCGGTGCACCCTGGATCGGATAAGATGTACCAGGATTTAAAGGGCTTGTATTGGTGGCCGAACATGAAAGCTGACATCGCGCGATATGTGGCTAAGTGTTTAACGTTCTCAAGGGTTAAGATTGAGTACCAAAAGCCTTCAGGGCTATTGCAGCAACCAAAGATCCCAGAATGGAAATGGGAGGATATCTCAATGGATTTTGTAACGGGATTACCTCATCGATCAAATCGACCGGATGCGATTTGGGTTATCATTGATCGGTTAACCAAATCTGCACACTTTATTCCAATGAAAGAAACTGATAATATGGATAAGTTAACTAAGCTGTACATTGACCGGATTGTGGCACGTCATGGAGTGCCTAAGACTATTATCTCTGATCGAGATCCTCGATTTACTTCCCGATTATGGCAATCTATGCAAGAAGCACTGGGAACCAGACTGGATATGAGCACAGCTTATCACCCGCAGACCGATGGTCAGACGGAACGAACTATTCAGACTTTAGAAGACATGCTCCGAGCTTGCGTTCTCGACTTTGGTAAAGACTGGGAGGCTCACCTTCCGTTGGTGGAGTTCTCCTACAACAACAGTTATCATTCAAGTATCGGTGCTGCACCTTTTGAAGCTCTTTATGGCAGAAAATGCAGATTGCCCGTGTGTTGGGCTGAAACGGGTGAGAAGGGACTCACCGGACCGGAAATCATTCATGATACGACTGAACGGATCATACAAATCAGAAAACGGATAGCCGCAGCACGTGACAGACAAAAGAGCTATGCCGACAAACGCCGTAAACCTTTGAAGTTCGAGGTAGGCGATAAAGTACTATTGAAGGTATCTCCCTGGAAAGGTGTGATACGCTTCAGAAAGCGTGGAAAGTTGAATCCTCGCTACATCGGCCCTTTTGAAATCATTGGGGAAGTAGGCCCGGTGGCCTACCGATTAAAACTCCTTGCTGAACTCGATGGAGTTCACAACGTATTTCACGTTTCCAATCTAAAGAAATGTCTGGCCGAAGACATCGAAATAATTCCTTTGGAGGAATTGGAGATTGATGAACATTTGAGATTTACCGAGCAACCGGTAGAAATCATGGGACGCGAGGAGAAAGCCCTCAAACGTAGCAAGATTCTGATCGTCAAGGTGCGATGGAACTCAAAGCGTGGACCTGAATATACTTGGGAACGAGAGGATCAAATGAAGAAAAAGTATCCTCACTTGTTCGAGCAAACGTCCACGGAAACTCAAGGTATGATTTAATTTTGGGGACCAAAATTCCTGTAACAGGAGGAGGATGTGACGACCCTAAAACTTTTGCTTTCTTTCCCCAGCAACGACGACAGCTGATGCTGCAAACGCTACGACACAAGAATAATTTTCGGGACTAAAATTCCAATTACAAGGGGATGATGTGACATCCGAGAATTTCAAGGTTTACTTCCGTTAGACAAACTCCGTTAGTTACGTTATAAGTGTTAACTTAGTAACTAATGCATAACTAGGCCGAATACGTCCACGTCCTTTGGTTGATCACCGAACCCGTCCATATGTGCTATGTGTTCATTTATTGTTGTCATTATGTGCAATGTGATTTAAACGCATGATTTAATATTATGAATAGCATGACAAGTTGTAAATCCTTGATTATGTGAAAATTGTCTAAGATTGTGCAGTCAGCGAAACTGCTGGGCGAAACTGTAGTGTCGCCCGGTAGCCAGCTAAGTTAATCAGTTAACACGTGATCAGAGCTAGTTTCGCCTGGCCAGCGAAACTGCCAGCGAAACTAGCCTCTGATATAAATAATCTTAATAAACCCTAGTTCTCCTATTTGCCTCATTTACACAAAAACACACACACTCTTCTCTGGAGAATCTGGTCAGCTGAAAACCATCAAGAAAAACCAAGATCTCAGCCTCAAGACAACATCCATTCGATTCCCTGATCGAATCGTGAGTCCCAAAACCTTCCTTTATGCCATTTTTATGTGTTTTCTATGTATTTCTTCATAAAGCATGCTTAAACCTTCATGATATCATTAGATCTTCTGTAGGAATGCTTAGGAATGCTAGATCTACCATAAAGTTGATAACTTTACGTGTAAAACTGATCCATGATAAAGATTTGTGCCATTTTAGTCATTTTAGGGTTTTAAATGTATTTTGGGTGATTTGATGATAAAATGCATGTTTAAGGTGTTAAAGCTTACTGATTTATGTTGGTAAATGCCTATGTATGCTAAACAATGAATTGCATGTAAAATGGAAGCTGTTAGGTTGATTTTTAGGCTGATCCGTATGTTTTTCGCGACCAGCGAAACTGTCATGTTCTCTGGGCGAAACTGTCCAGCGAAACTATGTATATCTTCAACCAGCGACACTATGCAGCGAAACTGCAGTGTCGCCGGGTAAACCAACCAGACCAGCTCGAGCGAATCTACCGAGCGAAATTCCCTGAACGAAAGTTCAAACCAGTTTCGGGCGAAACTAGGCTAGCGAAACTGTGCCAACAGTTTCGAGCGAAACTAGCCTAGCGAAACTGTGTCATCGGGTATTGCCTAGCGAAAGTGCTGCCCATGCACATAGCGAAACTGACTAGCGAAATTTCTAGCGAAACTAAGACCAGAATCCAAACTTGTACAATTTGCTTGAATGTTATGCCATGACTTACATGATTATGCCATGATGATACATGCTTTGATTTCTGATGTATATGAACCCTTGTTTATGATCAACCATCGGTGTCGTGTGTCGGTATGTCGAGTCATAGTTCCAACGTGCTATGTTATGGGCCATAGTGACGTTAAGTAAAGATTAGACACGAAACTAATACTTAAGACCTAAACGTGTTCATAGGTCTTCGATAAGCAATACTTGGATTATTAGCAAGTGTAGCAGTGCAACCAAATGTGAGTGTCACTAACCCGATTACCGTGAACCCGTTTGGGTCACACCGAATACCTAAAAATAAAACAATGCTGACAACTCGAGAGTGCTAGGCACCTCCCTGATAAACTTGAAAACCGTGAGTGCTCGGCACCCACTTGATGAACTTGAAGTGCTTTATGGGAAGCACTTGCGAATTACCAAAACAACGATTTCTAAAACGAAACTGAAAACACTTTTGAGATTCATGAGAATCCAGTAAACCGTTTTAATATGGCTAGTGTAGGTTAAAGTCTAAACCACATGATATCACATGATTTCTAAGGATGCCTTGAAAACTTAAAAGTCCTCAACTAATTGTACCATTAATTGTAAAGCGAGGGGATGTTGGGTAGATCTACTGGAGTTTGACAAACTCCGCCCCGTGGCACGGGGAGTGCACGGAGGTACAATATCAGCCTATGTGACCGTGATCCCGAGAGGACACGGGGGAGGCAAAACCGCGATGACGTAGGTCCGCAGAACTGATGGCACGGCCACTACAATAATTTATGGTCAGCTTTGGTACAAACTTCCTTAGTGCATGGAACAACGGATTAGCTACCCGTGATATCGGTTGAGCACTTTAACTTTACAAAACTAGTTCATACCCGATGACGTAGGTCACAGACAATTCCTTTATAAACTAAGACATAACATTTAGCATTGCTTTTCACAAACAAATACTATGTAAGTATACCTTGATACAAATTATGATTATGAGACCTGGCCAATGCATGACAAGCCCTCTGTGAACTCACCAACCGTTAGGTTGACACTTGCGTGGTTTAAACTTTTGCAGATCGCTGAGGAGTATTCTGGAGCAGGTTGGCATGGCACGTGAAGACAATTTTATTTCTGTTAAACTTAATTGGGAATTTTAAACAAAGAATTTGTAAAGCACGTGGTTAGTGCTAAGACAATACTTATTCCGCTGCATTGTATTTGAGACTTTACTTTATAATTGGTTTTTGAACTAACTTTGATTCATTTAGTATTTGTAACTTATGGTTGTGGATCCTGGTCTAGCCGCACCCCTTAACGGTATAAACTCCGTTGGTGGTTATTTGGGGGTGTGACAATACTCCTCGTCAAGTTACTCTTCGTTAAACCATGTTAGAAGCCGTTATATATGTATATATATATGTATATATATATATATATATATATATATAAACTTGAGAGGCCTAACTTGTAGTTCTCTAAACCTAAATTCTACTTAACAAACCCGAGGAACCAAATTATCTACGTTTAATCTTGAGGGGCCAAATAGTCAATTGAATGAAAATCAAATTAATGATATTCATAGCCGACGGTTCCTCTCGTGTGTAGAAGATTTCGATCGGTAACGGAAGCCCCATCAAGTCGTGATTCATTGCAATTAAATTGAGAGTTATGGCTGCAGTGAATTCAGTTATTCCCCACATCTCATCATTTGAATCCTCCACCTCTGAAAAGCCACTCTCGTTGCTCTCGTTATACCACCACAAGAAGAAAGAAAATCTCACCGGAGCCAAGTTTTCCGGCCGTTCACGACCACCACGCCACCAACCGAGCCCCCATTAGTCACCAAGAGACACGGCTGAAGCAACTAAGGGTTTCAGGCCATTGGCGGATTCCGGGATCGCAGTCGGAATCGTGTTCGAGTTGGAGTTCGGTTTAATTTCGGATCCCAAAACGCATCCAAACTCATCCTCGGTTCGAGGTAACCATTTACCTATGTTAATCGCACACTTACCTTCTATTTATTTCTAGTTTTGCGATTTTCCGGTGACCGGAATAATACTCCGGCCACCGGAGTTTTGGGGAAGAAGATGGCGGCAGGAAGATACTAAATATATAGTTTGGTAACCGATTGCTAACAGCTACGCATGTGTAGCGCAGTTGGTTTGTATGCTCGCTGGAGACCAAGAGGTCTTCGGTTCGACCCTCCACAGCTCCATTTCTTTTTTTTGTTATATTTTCCTGAACCAGTTTCCTGTGCTGCGCTATATATAAAACCTTATCTTTCAAAGTCCCTTACAAAACCAGGCCCTAGCGCAGCTGGTTAGGGTGTTCTATTTCAAGCTGCAGGTCACGGGTTCGAGTCCCGTGACCACCATTTTCGTGGTTTTTATTTCTTTTTAGTGATTTCAAACATCTCTTGATCTAAAACCTACCATCATTTGTTCTCTTTGAAATCTTGGCCGTAAAATGCCTCTTAGACCCCCCGTTAGAGTATTCGTAAAGATTTTTATTATATTATGAAAAACGTTAGGATTTAAATAGATTTTTAAAAAAAATTAATGATTTCTTTAATATTAATATGAATTAGTTTTAAACATAGAAATATATATAAAAATACATATTTGATTTATTGTCATGTATATATATACATGCGAACGTTTAAAAGATTTTCTTTAAACTCTTGAATTTTGACACGGCATATAAGTATATATTTAGGACGCTTTATTTTCAAAACTTTTGACTACGTCTCGTTATTTATATTTACGAATATATATATTTACCCGATGATCCCTACAATTACTATTTGGAAAGACATACTCACATTGATTTCTGTAAATCTTTGTATCCTCGATTAATTGTCATTTTTTGACCGTTTTCGAACAAACGATTTTTGTCACATTTGAAATTTGTCACCAACGCCATATTTGGAACTACTTGATTTAATATCGTCGTCTAGGCTATGTGACTCATGTGCGGACACACACTTACGTATGTAAAATCGATAGGTGCTCGGTAGTTACGCAAGACTCGGAGTCTTACTAAATTGTAGCAGCGCACCCTAAGGTGAGTTTCACATCCTTTTACGTTACGTCCGGGTTTGGATGATAACACACGCAAACACGTTACACCCGGGTTAGGGTGATAACACGACAACTATTATGTATGATTAAAGTAGAAATCCAGTATATATCACATGTTCACGTAAAATGCTTTATCTTTCAAGTCCTTACTTATCGAACCGTTAATAGCATATAGCGAGGGGATATTGGGTAGTAATACTGGGGGTCTAACAAACCCCACTCAGCAGGCACGGGATGCACCACCCGACTGGCGGTCGGACTGAGGACAATGTCAGCCTAACTTACCGTGATCGAGTAGACACGGGGAAGGCAAACCACGTAAGGATTATTCCTACAACTAATTGGTCAGCTTCGGTTGCGAATGTTTTAGTGACATGAACTTAGGCTCGCTACCTACAATATGGATTGTACTTGTAATATACATACTTACATACGAATAAAGACTGTTGTATTCGTACTGCATAATTATACTAGTTATACTTATGTGCTTATGTGAACTCACCAACATTAGTTGACACTTGCTGTTATGCATGCTTTGCATGACGCTAGGAGTATCGGATTTTTGGGCACGTACGTTGGCAAAAACCTGTTATTTTGGGAATTTGTTTTCAAACCTTTTCAACTTGAACTGGTATTTATTTATCGGGTGCCCGTTTTGCGCAACATAACTTTTATGAGCTTCCGCTAAACTTTAACTCTGGTTTTAGTATTTCCCGTTTGGAAATATATTTACATTTTGAACCCTTAACTTATGTTTCATGTAACTAATGACTCGGGTCCTGGTCTGGCTCACACCCCACACGGTAAAACTCCGTTAGTGGAAATTGGGGGTGTGACAGATTGGTATCAGAGCCGGTCGTCGGGCAATGTGCCAGCGAGGATGCTGGTCCCCTAAGGGGGGAGGATTGTAACATCCCACATTGGTGGGGAAGAGAACTAAGCATGCCTTTATAAGGGTGTGGATACCTCCCCCACCAAGATGCGTTTTAAAACCGTGAGGGGCAGATGCCTGAGGGCATGTCGGCTGCCAAAGCGGACAATATCTTGGTTGCGATGGGTCTGGGCTGTTACAGATGGTATCAGAGCCCTTGGTTGCAGAGAACTAGAATTTTCAAAAATTCTAAACTGTAACTATTTTTGAACATTAGTTACAACAATTCCCACAAACATTTTCTTTCCGCGTGCCAAAAATCGATTACTCATATTAGGTTGTTTTTCATTTGTTTGTGTCTGTCTGGGTTATGACAGTATGGCACCACACGACAACACGAGGGGTAAGGGAAAGAAAATTGCCAACGAACAGTCATCATCCTCTAACCAATAAGGCCGCGAGCCTGAACAACCTTAGTATACAATAATGGATTTCCTTCGGGATCAGCACATACGTCCTGATAGGCGCGCACCAGACGATTACAGCTGGCTGAATCCGGCAACATATCGGTTGCTTGACATGTATCATGTGCCGGGCAGAGTTGACTTACCCTTTGATTTGCAACGGGTCGTTGCGGGATTGATTGCAGCGTATGATAACACTCTTGGAGAAACCAGACAAAATTCCATCAGCAATCGCACACGCGATAGAGAAATCGAGTGATTGCGGGCTGATCAGAGGGAGCGGGATACCTACCACTACAACTTGTCCCAGGGAGTAATGGGTATCCGTCATAGGGTCACCGAGCTTGAGTCGCGACCCAATCCAGTAGGTTTGGAGCATGAACTGCATCTAGCACAACATCAGATTGCTGAACTCCAACATTCCAATGCAGCTCTTCACCACTCCAACGCGACACTTGCGGCGCAGGTCGCCACCCTCCAAGCTCAAATGGAAGCCCTGCAAGTTCAAGGTGCTCCTGTTCAGGAAGAAGATGAGGAACCCTTCGAGGAAGAACTTTTTGAGGAGGAGCCTCAAGAGGACATAGAGGAAGAACCAGATGTTATGATCCTTGATCTAATCTGCCTCCTTTTCTTTTATTTTGTTACTTTGAATAAAATTGACTGGGTGTTCATTTTATTTTGAATGTTTCAAATGCTGAGATACCTTATGAATGGATTATAAATTTTGTAATGGATATTACATCTTTACTTTTCCAATGTGTTTCTAAAAATTATTTCGTGTGATGGATGGATGCATGAATAATTGTTTAGTGCTTAATGAAATTGATATTGGATATATTAATTATTTGATTGAATGCGTGCTAACGCATATAATGAAATTAATATTGGGTATATTAATCACTGGAATGTCTTTCATGGCAAACAGAATTACGGCTGAAAACCTTACCGCAGCACATATCCAAAATCTGATTGACTAAGGAGTTGCAGCAGCTCTAGCAGCGACCCAAAATCAGCCTAACAACAATGGTGGTAAGTAAAAGGGACGAAAAATTGACAACATTTTTTTTCTGACTCTCAAAAATTATTCTCTAAAATAATTTTATGAAACAAATCCAGGCCCAGCTCAGTACACCTTCAAAACTTACATGGATTGTAAGCCACTCATATTCAAGGGTGATGAAGGAGCCGTAGGTCTGCTGCGATGGCTCGAGAAATCGGAAAAGATATTCTCAATGTGCAACTGCCTAGTTGCGAATCGGGTCAATTTCGTAACCGCTACACTCGAGGGAGCTGCCCTCGCTTGGTGGAAAGCACAAATCCGAATGCTAGGGCTCGACGCAGCGAATGCTATGACTTGGCAGGAATTCAAGGATGCCATTATGGAGGAGGGCGACCAAGTCAAAAGTTTGGAAGGTGAGTTCCAGAACTAAAATGTGATAGGTTCTGAGGTTGAACAGTACACCGCTCGCTACCATGAGTACGCGGTGCTATGTCCTACGATGGTTGATGCTGACTTCAAAAGGATTGAAACGTACATGGATGGGTTAGTTCCACAAATCAAGGGAACGGTTACTGCCTCAAACTCTGCAAATGTGCAGAATGCTATCTAGTTGGCTCAAAACCGTCCTAATCAGAATCAGAATCAAAATCAGAACCAGAGGCAAAATAATGAAGGCCCTAGAGGGTGTTTTGAATGTGGAAAACCAGGGCACCTAAAGAGGGACTGCCCACAGCTCCGAAGGAATAATAATCACAATGCTGGCAACAAAAACAACCATCGTAACAACAATAACAACGACAGTGATGGTGGTAGGAATGGTGGAGATGGCGCCAAAGGGCTAGCTTTTGTTATGGGTTCAGGTGAAGCGAGAAACGATGCCAACGTCATTACCGGTAAGTTCCTTCTAAACAACTACTTTGTAAATGTCTTATTTGATACTGGTGCTGAGAAAAGTTTTATCTCGACTAAGTTCTGTAAGTTGATTAAGGCTACTCAAACTCCACTAAAAGCTAGGTATACACTTGAATTAGCAAATGGTAAGCTTCTTGACACTACTCATCTAGTTGAAAACTGCACATTAGAACTATATGGTCATAAACTAAGTATAGACCTTATGCCTTTTACCATCGGTAGTTTCGACGTGATAGTGGGCATGGACTGGCTATCCAAACATCAGGTGGAAATTGTATGTCAAGAAAAAGTCATACGAATACCCATAGTAGGTGGAGAAGTACTCTCAATTCAGGGCGAAAAGGGAGGTGCTGTCTCCGGAATCATATCATACCTTAAAGTGCAAAAGTGCCTTCGAAAAGGGCACGTGGCAATTCTGGCCACAGTTACGGACCAAACCAGGGTGGGGAGAAAAATCGAAGACTTCCCGATCGTACGTGATTACCCAAAGGTATTTACTGAGGAATTACCTGGCCTTCCTCCGCATCGGCAAGTAGAATTTGGGATTGACCTCGCTCCGGGAGCAGCTCCGATCGCGCGTGCACCATATCGTCTAGCGGTGAACGAATTGAATAAGCTATCCACGCAACTACAGGAACTGCTAGATAGGGGTTTCATTAGACCTAGCTCGTCACCATGAGGAGCACCAGTATTGTTCGTCAAAAAGAAGGATGGCACCTTTAGAATGTGTATTGATTACCGCGAACTCAACAAAGTCACCATCAAGAATCGATACCCCCACCAGTATTGTTCGTCAAAAAGAAGGATGGCACCTTTAGACCTAGCTCGTCACCATGAGGAGCACCAGTATTGTTCGTCAAAAAGAAGGATGGCACCTTTAGAATGTGTATTGATTACCGCGAACTCAACAAAGTCACCATCAAGAATCGATACCCCCTTCCACGAATATATGATCTTTTTTTTTACCAGCTTCAAGGATCCAGCTACTATTCCAAGATTGATTTAAGGTCTGGCTACCATCAACTTCGAGTCCGCGATGAGGATATAGAAAAGACAGCCTTCAAAACACGCTATGGCCATTATGAATTCTTGGTCATACCGTTCGGGTTGATAAATGCACTAGCTGTGTTCATGGATCTCATGAACCGTGTGTGCAAGTCCTACCTGGATAAATTCGTCATAGTGTTTATTGACGACATCCTCATCTACTCCAAGGCAAAAGAAAAACACGAGGAACACCTGCGGTTAACCTTAGAATTGTTAAAGAAAGAACAACTCTATGCAAAATTCTCTAAGTGTGATTTCTGGATCCGAGATGTTTAATTTCTGGGTCACATCGTCAACGAACAAGGTATCCACGTTGACCCCGCCAAGGTCGAAGCCATTAAAAAAATTGGTCTACTCCTAGAGCACCTACGGAAATTCGCCAATTCCTAGGTTTAGCGGGTTACTACCGTCGTTTTATAAAGGGATTTTTTCAGTTAGCTCAACCACTGACCGCTCTTACGCACAAAGGGGTTCAGTACGGATGGGGTGACAAGGAAGAGACAGCCTTCCAAACTCTGAAAGAGAAACTTTGTACCGCACCTATATTATCTCTACCTAATGGGATTGACGACTTCGAAGTCTATTGTGACGCGTTAATCCAGGGACTCGGATGTGTGCTGATGCAAAGAGGTAAGGTCATCGCATACGGGTCAAGGAAACTAAAGTCCCATGAGAAGAATTACACAACTCACGACCTAGAGTTGGGCGCTGTTGTATTTGCCTTGAAATTCTGGAGACACTACTTATACGGTACCAAGTGTATGATATTCACCGATCACAAGAGCCTCCAGCACATATTCGAACAGAAGGAACTCAACATGAGACATCGTAGGTGGGTGGAATTGCTAAACGATTACGATCTTGCAATAAAGTATCATCCTGGCAAGGCCAATGTTGTGGCCGATGCCTTGAGTAGAAAGGAACATGTTAAACCTAGAAGATTTCGAGCTCTCCAATTAACGATCCATACGGGACTACCGGATAGACTCCGGGATGCTCAGAAAGAGGCCCTAAAGGAGGAAATTTTGGGTCTGAATCATTACGTGACATATATGGAACTTCTGAAGTTAAGTCTGATGGACTTCGTTATTATAATGACCGTATATGGGTACCTTTCCATGGAAATCTTAGAGAACTGGTGATGGACGAGGCCCACAAGTCCCGTTATTCGATTCATCCGGGTTTAGACAAAATGTATCAAGACTTATAGGGGCTATATTGGTGGCCCAATATGAAAGCTGATATCGCTAGATATGTCAGCAAGTGCTTGACGTGCGCAATGGTCAAAACGGAACATCAAAAGCCAGCAGGATTACTGCAACAACCTAAAATTCCTGAATGGAAATGGGAAGAAATCTCGATGGATTTCATCACGGGATTGCCCCGTTCTTCCGGCGGTAACGATATGATTCGGGTTATCGTTGATCGGTTAACAAAATCCGCTCATTTCCTAGCTATCAAGGAAAGTGACAAAACATATAAACTTGCAAAAATTTACCTCAAGGAGATTGTCAAGTTTCACGGAGTACCTTTATCCATTATCTCTGACTGAGACCCTAGATTTACTTCAAATTTTTGGATATCCTTACAAGAGGCGTTGGGCACTCGCTTAGATATGAGTACCGCGTATCATCGTCAAACAGATGGACAGACTGAGCGTCCTATCGAAACTCTCGAGGATATGCTTAGAGCATGTGTGCTCGACTTCGGAACAAATTGGGAGACGCATTTACCACTGGTAGAATTCTCCTATAACAACAACTACCATACCAGTATTGGAGCCGCTACATTTGAGGCTCTTTACGGACGAAAATGCAGATCGCCGGTCTGTTGGGCCGAGGTCGGTGAGAGCCAACTCACTGGACCTGAACTAGTGCATAAAACCACGGAGAGAATCGTGCAAATAAGAAACCGCATGAAAGAGACAAGAGATAGACAAGAGAGTTATGCAGATAAACTCCGAAGGCCGTTAGAATTTGAAGTCGGCGACAAAGTACTACTGAAAGTCTCACCTTGGAAAGGCGTTGTACGCTTTGGCAAGCGCGGGAAGTTAAATCCCCGCAATGTAGGACCATTCGAGATCACCGAGAGCATTGGTCCGGTGGCTTACCGCTTAAATCTACCTCCCGAATTGGATGGAGTGCACAAAGTGTTTCACGTTTCAAACCTGAAAAAGTGTTTAGCTGATGACACTCTTCTAGTTCCATTAGAAGAACTGCAAATCGATGAACAATTGCAATTCATCGAACAACCCGTGGAAATCATGGGACGTGAGGAGAAAACCTTGAAACGAAGTAAAATTCCCATCGTCAAAGTGAGATGGCAATCTAAGCGTGGACCGGAGTTCACGTGGGAACGAGAGGATCAGATGAGAAAGAAATATCCTCACCTATTTGATTAGGCCTCAACATCTAATTAAGGTATGAGTTAAATTTTGGGACAAAATTTCCTTAACAAGGGGATGATGTAGCAACCCTAAAATTTTTCTTTTCCTTTTAACATAAACCTTAGCAACTTAAGGCAATTTTCGGGACGAAAATTCCTTAACTAGGGGATGATGTGACAACCGGCAATTTCCCAGGTTAACCCCGTTAATAACTTGTGTTATATTTCAATGATGTCCGTTAACGTCCATTATCTCGGTTAACTAGAATAGTTATATGAACATTGCACATGAGTCTAGACGTCGGTTAACGTACTTGAATAATTATATTTTATGATTTTATGTAAATCATATTTTATGATTTTATGAAAAAGTTTTGTCATTTTATGTGACAATTATATCTATGATTTTATGTGGTATATAAGTATATATATACACATTATATTTTATGAGTTTATGTGACGATGTGTTACATAAATCATACGAAGCGTTTCTAAAATTTTATAGGAATTTAAAAACGTATAGTTATGGATTTATAGCTATGATTTTATGTGAATTCAAGGGTTTATATAGTAATAAACGCTATACGTTATATATGTTGTTTCATACGCTCTTAAAACGCTCGTATACTCCTCGTCAAGTTACTCTTCGTTAAACCACGTTAGAAGCCGTTATATATGTATATATATATATATTTATATAAACTTGAGGGACCTAACTTGTAGTTCTCTAAACCTAAATTCTACTTAACAAACCCGAGGAACCAAATTATCTACGTTTAATCTTGAGGGGCCAAATAGTCAATTGAATGAAAATCAAATTAATGATATTCATAGCCGGCGGTTCCTCTGGTGTGTAGAAGATTTCGATCGGTAACGGAAGCCCCATCAAGTCGTGATTCATTGCAATTAAATTGAGAGTTATGGCTGCAGTGAATTCAGTTATTCCCCACATCTCATCATTTGAATCCTCCACCTCTGAAAAGCCACTCTCGTTGTTCTCGTTGTACCACCACAAAAAGAAAGAAAATCTCACCGGAGCCAAGTTTTCCGGCCGTTCACGACCACCACGCCACCAACCGAGCCCCCGTTAGTCACCAAGAGACATGGCTGAAGCAACTAAGGGTTTCAGGCCATTGTTGGATTCCGGGATCGCAGTCGGAATCGTGTTCGAGTTCGAGTTCGGTTTAACTTCGAATCCTAAAATGCATCCAAACTCATCCCCGGTTCGAGGTAACCATTTACCTATGTTAATCGCACACTTACCTTCTGTTTATTTCTAGTTTTGCGATTTTTCGGTGACCGGAATAATACTCCGGCCACCGGAGTTTTGGGGAAGAAGATGGCGGCAGGAAGATACTGAATATATAGTTTGGTAACCGATTGCTAACAGCTGCGCTTGTGTAGCGCAGTTGGTTTGTATGCTCGCTGGAGACCAAGAGGTCTTGGGTTCGACCCTCCACAGCTCCATTTCTTTTTTTTTTGTTATATTTTCCTGAACTAGTTTCCTGTGCTGCGCTATATATAAAACCTTATCTTTCAAAGTCCGTTCCAAAACCAGGCCCTAGCGCAGCTGGTTAGGGTGTTCTATTTCAAGCTGCAGGTCACGGGTTCGAGTCCCGTGACCACCATTTTCATGGTTTTTATTTCTTTTTAGTGATTTCAAACATCTCCTGATCTAAAACCAACCATCATTTGTTCTCTTTGAAATCTTGGCCGTAAAATGCCCCCCGTTAGAGTATTCGTAAAGTTTTTTTTTTATATTATGAAAAACGTTAGGATTTAAATAGATTTAAAAAAAATTAATGATTTCTTTAATATTAATATGAACTAGTTTTAAACATATAAATATATATAAAAATACATATTTGATTTATTGTCATGTATTTATATACATGCGAACGTTTAAAAGATTTTCTTTAAACTCTTGAATTTTGACACGGCATATATGTATATATTTAGGACGCTTTATTTTCAAAACTTTTAACTACGTCTCGTTATTTATATTTACGAATATATATTTACCCGATGATCCCTACAATTACTATTTGGAAAGACATACTCACATTAATTTCTGTAAATCTTTGTATCCTCGATTAATTGTCATTTTTTGACCGTTTTCGAACAAACGATTTTTGTCACATTTGAAATTTGTCACCAACGTCATATTTGGAACTACTTGATTTAATATCGTCGTCTAGGCTATGTGACTCATGTGCGGACACACACTTACGTATGTAAAATCGATAGGTGTTCGGTAGTTACGCAAGACTCGGAGTCTTACTAAATTGTAGCAGTGCACCCTCAGGTGAGTTTCACATCCTTTTACGTTACGTCCGGGTTTGGACGATAACACACGCAAACACGTTACACCCGGGTTAGGGTGATAACACGACAACTATTATGTATGATTAAAGTAGAAATCCAGTATATATCACATGTTCACGTAAAATGCTTTATCTTTCAAGTCCTTACTTATCAAACCGTTAATAGCATATAGCGAGGGGATATTGGGTAGTACTACTGGGGTCTGACAAACCCCACTCAGCGGGCACGAGATGCACCACCCGACTGGCGGTCGGACTGAGGACAATGTCAGCCTAACTTACCGTGATCGAGTAGACACGGGGAAGGCAAACCACGTAAGGATTATTCCTACAACTAATTGGTCAGCTTCGGTTGCGAATGTTTTAGTGACATGAACTTAGGCTCGCTACCTACGATATGGATTGTACTTGTAATATACATACTTACATACGAATAAGACTGTTGTATTCGTACTGCATAATTATACTAGTTATACTTATGTGCTTATGTGAACTCACCAACATTAGTTGACACTTGTTGTTATGCATGCTTTGCAGGACGCTAGGAGTATCGGATTTTTGGGCACGTACGTTGGCTAAAACCTGTTATTTTAGGAATTTGTTTTCAAACCTTTTCAACTTGAACTGGTATTTATTTATCGGGCGCTCGTTTTGCGCAACATAACTTTTATGAGCTTCCGCTAAACTTTAACTCTGGTTTTAGTATTTCCCGTTTGGAAATATATTTACATTTTGAACCCTTAACTTATGTTTAATGTAACTAATGACTCGGGTCCTGGTCTGGCTCACACCCCACACGGTAAAACTCCGTTAGTGGAAATTGGGGGTGTGACAGCAGGGATTTAGATTTTGTAAAGTGTCACACCCCGGTAATTATTGTGTCGGGTGCGAACGAGATGGATCATAGTCAAGATTACATAGAACGACCTCTGGATGATTCAACAACTAGAGCCGTTTAAAAAGTTAAGTTAATTCGAAATGTGGAGTTTCATTCAAAGTTGCAGCGGAAATAGTAGTGAAAGTATATTTGTCTTAATTGTTACAAAAACAATTATATTTCAAAAGATTTGAGAACATGACACCGTTAGGTGTTATGCAATGAAATCTCCAAAAGAGCAGCTCAGTTTGACCATGACTCCAGAATAAGAAAATGCAGGTCCTGAATGTTATGATGTCCTGAATGCAGCATGATCAATCACCTGAGAATTCATATACTAAAACGAGTCAACATAAAGTTGGTGAGTTCATAGGTTTAGATAGCATGCAAGTAAAGTTTGATAAGCCGAGTTTGATATAATCATTTCATCGTTTGACAATTTGTTTAGATACCGTTTTATAAATTACCATGAACCTTGAATTCCGAAACTAACCGATTACCCACTCATGATACTATGTCCAACAGTACCGCAACAGTACCGCATGGCCAATTATAACTGTATGTACCCTTTTGACTATTAACACGGAGTCAGGATTGGAGCTACCAATTAGAGCAGGGGCGTCAACCCGATAGATCTATCCACGAGTCATCGTTTCTGTTTGTAAATTAATCGGATTCAACTAATAGTGGGTTTTCATCATAACATGAACAAGCATGATGCAATATGATTTGGACCAGAAAAGATCATGTAATCAATAAGGTAACAAGTAATCTATTTGTCAGGCAATGATTTATGTTTGTAATGAATTCTCCCCCAAGTATTAAAACAGTTAAATGAAAGGGGCCGTGAAAACTCACCTAAATGCAAGTGATTAAGTAAGATAGGCAAGTAAGCAGTCCTATACAACGTTATAAGGCAACTTAGAATATAGAAATTGGGTTGACATCTAAGTCACTCCAATTTGGTTGGTCAAGTCTTGGCGTTATGGTAACCCGGTAATATAGTACGGTATCTTTGACCTAATTGAAATATTTATTGAAAATAAATACTTATTGCGCGATAAATAAAATACTATTTATTTCCATGATAAAAATTAGTTTAGAAATAGTATATATTTTCCAAATAAATATCATGTGAGTTCAAAGGACTTATAAAGGGCGAAATGACGGTTTAAGGTCAAAACGGGCTTTTTGCCGGTTCTAGCCGCATTTCACGTTATTTGTAAATATGACTAAGGCAATGATCGAACAATTAAATACACATTCATTTTCATCATAGAGTCATATCAGATCAGAAAATTCAAGTTCAAAAGTCTAAGTTCCTAGTTTTGTCGGTTTTGCCGGTATGTGTCCCATTTGGCCGGTTTTGATCCTGTGACTCGTTCTAGGGTTTTATAAACTACCAAAACACTTTGTAAACTTATTATAAGTCATCTCAAGTCCCTAGAAGTGTATAAGATCAGTTCTGACATTCGTTTGCATATCTTTACAAAAATGAGGTTTCCGGGCCCGTAAAGTGTCCGTTTTTGGTCCCGTTTTTCCCCATATTTAGCTATTTTCGAAAGGGATCTTGTACTAGGGTTTTTATGACTAAAAAAATCTTTTAAAATCACTTTAGGAGGGGTCAAATTTTCTGACCTAATTTGGCCCTAATTAATCCATAGTTTCCGGGACTTTTTAGTGGGTTATTTTTATAGATTTAGCCGTCCAAACATATCAATAAGTCGTATGGTGCTATCCATAACCTTCTAACATGTTAAAATTTTCAGAGCTAGGGTCCCAAGAGTCACAAATTTCAGATCTAGTGGTTTGTTCATAAAACCAAGGCACATTGTACACATACTAGCATCATAACACTTGTTTTTCTATAGATCTATATAATGTAGCATACGAGGGGTTCAAAATACATGAAATCACTAGTAGAAACACATGATATACTAGATCTAACATGAATTTAAACAAAGTTTTAGGTTACTAGAAACATAGAAGAAAATGCATGTCAAAAGTTACCATTTTTAAACCAAGACTTGAGGTTGGAGTTCTAGATGGAAAATACAACTAGTTAACATGATTAACTAGAGAAAAACTAAGAAAATGATGTCTACTAACTTGAGAAAACCGAAAATGAGGATGATGGAGGCTTGATCTTGCTTCCTTGTTGTTCCTAGTAGCTTGATCTTCAAGTGTTCTTGAGGTTTGTTGAAGAAAAGCTAGAGAGAGAGTAGAGAGAGAGAGAGATGGCGACAGTTGGAGAAAGAGGGAGAGAATGTGTGTGTGTGTTCTCTTGTGGAAATGGATGGGAGTATTAGGGTTTCCACTTTAAGTATGTATATATATGGTTACTTAAAAAGGGAGAAAGAAAGGAAAGAAAAGAAGTAAGGGAGGGGGGTGGCGGTTTGGGTTCAAAACCGTGAGGGAGGGAGAGGCCAAGGGGGGGGGGGGGGGTTCATGGAGCAAGGACGGAGGAGGAGGAAAGTCAAGGGGAATCTTGGTGGTACATGTAGGGTGGTGTAAGGGTTTTCTAGGGTGGCTACTTGATGATGATGTTCTAGTAAGGTACACATGAATAGTGCATGGCTTAATTAGTAGGAGATTAGTAGTAGGTTAAGATAAAGGTGGTGGATTACTACTAATGTTGGTTACTAATTGTCGGGTGTCGGGTTTTGATCACGAAAGACAATATGATCAAAGGTGACAATTGAATTTGATCATGCATGGAAATGAATATGCATGGAGGATAATAAATCATAGTTGGGAAAAATAAGGGATACAAGTCTTATTTAAATATAGTTGGTGTTAAATGGTGAAAAACGTTGACGTTAAATGTTTATATAAAAACCTAATGGTTTTTCGTTATAAAAAAATATTAAACATTTGAAGAGTTTACTACTTGACGTAGTTGATAAATAAATAAATAAACTCAAGCGTTCATTGGATATTTTTACGTCGAAGTAACGTTACGAACTTTGCATGTAATTAAATTACTACAAAAGTGACAAGAAACTATAAAAATTATTTTTATATTAAACCACATAGTTGTGGTGAAATTTCTTATTATTGAAATTCCATCGGATATTCATGTATAATATCATTGTTTTCAAGGTCGATCGCCGAAATTAGTTTAGGGTTACGCCAAGACTAACGGATAGTTGCATATTACGTTATCTACGTTAACTTAAAACACAGATTTTGTAGAAACGAGAAACAATCTTACTACTGCGTGTATCAATCAATCATAGTAACAACGGATGTAAATAAGAGAATTCTTATTGATCACTTGAAGATACAAAGAAGACTCTCTAGTTTCTCTTTCTAGAAACACACACAGAAAAGTGTAGAATGACAGAAGTGTTTCAACTAGTTACTTGCACATTCTAACACGAACCTATTTATACTAAGTGACTAATCAACCAGCGTATCAAACTGATACGCCGGACCACATGGTCCGCCAGACCATGTGGTACGCCCATAACCAAATAGTCACTACAACTATCACTTAGACACGCTCACATAGATACAATACACGAGACATTCATAGCATAGGAATATGCTCTAACAAACTCCCCCTTAACGTGTAGTGTATCTATTCTCTAACTAAGCTTCAGTCTTCAATCTTCAACATGGCTGCATCCGATCTTTGACTTGAAATCTTGTCAGAAATAGAGCTCGCATGGCTGGATCACTCTAGAATCAACTTTACACTTCAAGATCCACTTGTGAAAGATACTTCATACTCTCCCTCTCACCATGCTTGAGTCTTGACACACAAACCTGCAATTTCAGAAGACAGAAACGCGGTTTCCTTTTTCTTTTGAAAATTAAGTTAATCTTGGTGCAAAACTTCTCTTCGAGAATCCAAGATATAGTTTTGAAATTTGATTTCGTATCACATGTCGATTGGTCGAAAACAAATAAGAAATAAAATCTTTTTGGCTTTTTGAAACTTTATATCAAAACACACCAAAAATCTTTTTGAACTTTTCAGATATGAAACATAAATGCAACACTGAATCAGACACTATTTTTGTCTTTTGCAAGAAAGATCACAACTTGGGATCATATTGGTCATATCATGCTGAACTACATTTCAATTTCAATTACTTCAGCACACAAGTCATGTCGATCACTGGTATAATTTGTCCATCTTAAACTCAGGCACAATCATACTCATAACATCTGGATATGTTATTGGTTTATTTAGTTTGCTTTGACCAGTGTACCCCACACTATCAGACATATTCAGATATGTTTTTTCTTTTATATCACACTTTGTGATTTCATTTGTGATTTAATCACATAATGATTGTATTCATGATTTAGTCAACTGTGTTCCATGCAAAAAGAAATAAGAACGTTAAATCGTCTACCTTAAGGTCGATCTTTCGATACGCAGATAAGGCCTCGGATTTAACAAAATAAGAAAATAAAACAAGTTGAAATTGTATAACTCAACAACAATCAGGTCGGTACTCCCGTACACGCAGAGAAAGTCCGATGAGTTATACGAAACACCAAAGAAAATAAAGCAGAACGTTAAACGAACAACAATCAGGTCGATCTTTCGATACGCAAAGAAAGTCCGATCGTTTGACAAAATAAAGAAAATCAAACAAGTTTAAATCTTTGCAAAATGAACACATGTATACACAGTGACTTCTCATTTTCTTTTTCACATATCTTTTCTTGATATCATGAGACATGCATCAAGATGTTGTCCACTTGGTCAAGCATTAGTATTTAATGTGTTTATCACATTTGTATACTTTCTGATTTAATGCCGAGCCTACCAAGCACATCGAACAATGATCTTATGGCTTTTTCATCTATTTTATCCGTGAGCCTGCTGTCAATGTACCATCATTTCCCAATCATGTTGGATACAATTTCTCATTTTTCAATGTTTTTGTATTTTTCTATTTTTCAATGTTTTTGTACTTTTCTATTTTTCAATGTTTTTGTATTTTCTGATTTTCTCCCCCTTAAAATGAAAACTCTATTTTTGGATTTTCATTTTAATACAAACAAAACACAAAGACGCTATTTTTTTTTATTTTTCAATTTTCTCCCCCTAAACTACATACGGAATGTAGCGAAGCTGTCTACGAAGCAAAGCTTCTCCCCCTGTAGTCGTAATACTCGGCTCGTCATAGTTCACAGTGCTCAAAAAGGGATCGAGGAAAAATAAAAGAAAAAAAAAAGAAAAATGAAAAATAGCAGACAACAAGTATCATCTACCAAACAACACGTAACATCTACCATGAAATTCAAACAACAAGTATCATCTACCAAACAACACGTAACATCTACCATGAAAATTCATTTATTTCGCAGCATTCCGGTTCTCTTCAAAATCGCTCTTCTTGTTTAGCTTTCAGAAAAATTTCAGTTTTGAAATTTGATATCACATGTAATTTAAGTTAAATCAGCAGAATACTTCTCCATCAGTAACTTTGCAATCACCAACGGGCCTTCTAGAAGTACCTGCACACTGGTCAAACACATCAGTTTATAAATGACCCGAAGCGAATCGCTTCTGGTCGACCAGTATCTTGGTTTCCTTTTGAAACCACTTTAGGTTTCCAGTGTTGTTGTTTTGGTAAATCAGTATCTGATGAACCTGTCACAGTCGATTGTGACGAACAACCTACATATGAAACATTTTGAAAACGCGGAATAAATCTTCCTTGAGTTTTGAAAAATGTAGGTTGTGGGTATTCATCAAATACTCTGCCATTTTCATCAATGAATCGTTGTTTGGCAGCTTTACCAACAAATGGAACCTTTCCTTTCCTTAAACTAGAAGCAGCAGAAACTGGACAATCTTGTGCCAGATGCCCTTTTTGTCGGCAATAGTAACACAAGCGATTGTGTACATTTCTTCGTTTTGGAACCTGCATTGCTTCACAAAAATATTCATCTCCAAAATGATCATAAAGATTATCATATACCTGTTGACGATGATCATGAACCCATTTAGATGTCGGGCTCTTTGGAGTAGAATTTGATCCTCCAGAAGAAAAATTTGCAGATTTATTCTTCTTGTTCCTCGGATCAGCAGTCTTCACAAATACTTCAGCAATTTTCTGAGCATCCACACAGTGTAGCGGGAATTCTTTGTCAGAAAATATTTGTTCCGAACCCTTGAGTTTGTAAAATCTCTCGGGTTGAACCTTCTCAGCGTTGAAGACATCTTTCTCTACTTGCTTTACATTGACTCTTTTCAGTTGTTGTTGTTTTGAAACCTTTGAACTACCACCGTGAGCAGCCGTTCTTTCAAAACCCAAACCAACACACTTTCCTAAACCCTTCTCTTCCATTCCATTAGACTTATGCCCATTCTTTGCCAACCTAGAAAATTCTGCTTTAACTTTCTTGAGATCTTTTGGAGCATTGATAATTGTTTCATCAATGTCAGCTTTTGAAGACGAAGACCCAGACACAACCTTTTGAGCTTCAGAAGCTTCAGTACTTTTGCCTTTGTCTTCTTGCTTTTCGCCAAAAGATTTAGAACCAACAAACCCAGAATAATCCCCGGTCTCAACCTTGTCTTTCAAATCATGAAGTCCTTCTTTGAGACTTCCTGGTGGCGAGACTGTCTTGTTAAACATCTTCTCAAAATTTTCATCTTTGGCCAGAAAACTTGTAAAAGATTGTGAGTTAGTAACATTGTTCAAAAGACGTTTTGAATCAATGACTTCAATCTTTAATTCAGAAATTCTTTGATGAGCTTCAGCCAACTCTTTTTCTGTTGCAATGAGCTTCTTTGCCACTTTGTTAGTTTCATACTTTTGCAATCTTAACTCATCTAATCCGGCCACCAATTCCTTCTCGAGTTTATCTTCATTTCTTTTCTGAATATCCAAATTTGCATTTTGCAACTTGTTCACTCTAACCAACTCCCTCTTCTCATCAAGTAACTTTTCCATATCAGTCTGATAAGATTGAATCTTAGTAGCTTGATCACCAGAAAGTTGAGTAAGAGTATCAAGTCTGGACTTTGATTTATCAAAAAGATTTTGAAAATCTTTTGCAGTATCCTCAGCTTCATCTTTCCATTTCTTCACTTCTTGAACTAATTCATCCTTTTCTGCAGATAATTTTGTAAATTTCTTTTCAAATTCCTGCTCAACACCTTGAAACTGCAACTCTTTTTCAATTAACTCTCTCTGAAAAACTGAAAACTTTTCTTTTTGAGATTCTAACTCTTGAATCATACCTTCCAACTTTTCTCTATCAGCAACCCAATCTTCTTTTTCCTTAACGAAACCTTGAATCATTTTATCTTTTTGAGAACAAAACTCACAGACAGATTCATAACCACTATTTCCATAACTACTAACATCTGAATCAGAATCTGTTATCTCTTCTTCGTCATCACTGTGAACAATCTGAGCAACAAAACAAGACTCATCAGGAAAATCAGCAGCCCAATCATAACCTTCATTCGATGTTTGTTCTTTTGATGCAGAAGAAATAGCAGTCAAAGCAATTTGAGGTGAAGCAGTTTTATCAGCTGTCTGAACCACCTTTTCTTTTGCGGGACACTCACGAGCAAAATGACCATATTTGGAACATTTGAAACATTTGATCTGTGACTTATTCAAACCAAGTTTGTCTCCTTGAAAAATAGATGTCGTTCCATGTTTCTTAATAAACCTTCTACCTCTTTCAGTTAGCATAGCAAACTGCCACTCCAAATCTAATTTGTTCAACTGATCTTCATCCATATGATCTAAATCCTCTCTATATAGACAAGAGTTACCAATTTGACTAAATATATCGCCAGAAGAAGATGATATGAATCCAGATAACAACGCAACTAAATCTTCAGCTGACTTCCCATTAATCGAACTAGCAGATGATCTATCAGGAGTAGTGAAACTGCACCTCCTTGATGAACTTTCATACTTTCCTGATCCATGATCAGCAACAAATGCTGTTTGAGGTGGATTTGATGTATCATAACCAGATGATTTAGATTTTGCATTGATACTTGCAGAATTTTGTCCATGATATAACTCAGGATTTTGTAATTGAGCAGTGGACTTGTTTGAATTCATCATTTCCATTTCTCGAGCATGAAGCTTTCCAGTCAAATCATGAAATGATAATGTGGAATAATCTTTATCATGAGTAAGCAACAACACATAATTTTCCCATTTCTCTGGTAATGCTTCCATCAATTTCTCTTTCAATTCTTCCTCGGTCTTTTCAATCTTGACTACTTTCATCTCACTAATAAGATGTGAAAATCTTGAAACAAGAGCAGAAATATTTTCTTTGTCGTATTGTTGAAAATTTTCAAATTCTTTGTTCAACACTTTCCTTCGACTCTTCTTATACTGATCATTGCCTTCACATCGAGCAGATAAAGCATCCCATAACTGTTTAGCCTTCTTGCAAGTACTGAATTGATGTAACAACTCAGTAGGTAAAGCCATGGTAAGATAACCATAAACTTTTTGTTCAAGTTCATAACTTCTTCGTTCATCCTTATCAAAATCTTGAATCTCTTTATATTCCCCATTGTCAGTTGGACGCACATACAGCGTTCGAATCGGAATCCACAAATCAATATCATTTGTGCTGATGTATGCAGAGAAACGTTGCTTCCAATTTTGATAATCTTCCAATTTTAACAACTTGGGAACTTTCTGACTTGTTCCTATTTCATTATCAAAATTGAGCATAGCTTGTACCGTGCTTTGCATAGCCGCAAACGCTTGAAAATCGGACATTTTTCAACGTAAAATGATACTTCAAAACTTCGAACTCAAAAACGAAGGTCTTCCAAGCGGATTTTGGGGGTCAAAACTGCTCGGTACTGGCCATAGGCCGGTACAAGTCCTAGATCTCGGAAAGACGAACGTTTTGGCTGGTATTGGGTTCTGTAACTCCAAACGGTTTGCAAGTTACGTCAGTTTTAGTGAAAGTCACTTTTCTGTCAGCGGACCAAAACAAAGTCAGTCGGACCAGATTCCGGATCAGTGTGAAACTGCGGATCAGATAACTCCCAGCGGACTAGATGATATTCAGCGGACCAGAAATGAACTAGCGGATCAGAATTGAACTAGCGGACCAGATGCCGGATCAGATGAAATAGCGGACCAGAAATCTTCAGCGGATCAAATTTGGTACGGCGGACCAAATAAACCAGCGGATCACACTGATACGCTGTAACTGCTGCGGATCAGACTGATGAAGATTGCCTAGCGGATCAAATGGCGGACCAGACTGTTTTTCAGGCGGACCAGTCGCAGAAAACATAAAAATCGACTGATTTTCACAATTTTTGACAATTGAAGCTGAAAACTAGATCAATATGATGCGAAAATACTCCAGAAGCATACAGAAATCATTTTTATCCTTGGAATCACTCAGAATTGGAAGAAATTGAAGAAAAACTTACCAAACCCAAGCTTTCTCTCTCTAAAACTCCGAAAATTGATCAAAAACACAGCAGTAGAGCAACCAAATGCTCTGATACCACTTGTAGAAACGAGAAACAATCTTACTACTGCGTGTATCAATCAATCATAGTAACAACGGATGTAAATAAGAGAATTCTTATTGATCACTTGAAGATACAAAGAAGACTCTCTAGTTTCTCTCTCTAGAAACACACACAGAAAAGTGTAGAATGACAGAAGTGTTTCAACTAGTTACTTGCACATTCTAACACGAACCTATTTATACTAAGTGACTAATCAACCAGCGTATCAAACTGATATGCCGGACCACATGGTCCGCCAGACCATGTGGTACGCCCATAACCAAATAGTCACTATAACTATCACTTAGACACGCTCACATAGATACAATACACGAGACATTCATAGCATAGGAATATGCTCTAACAGATTTATGCACCCAGAAACAGTTAATTACACGTATTATTATATGATTTGACTTAGGAAACTTACGGGTTGTCACATAAAGGTTCACAACATCGTTGCATATCTACTTGATCCACCTGCTGACTACATGGAGAAGTACAAATCTCTAATAGAAGGACTGAAGAAGAGTTGTTTGAATTATGCTTTGAGTGCAAATCCGGTTATTTGTAAGAGGATGCAGAAAGAGTTCTGGAAGACTGTCATTCTTTCAGATGATGACAAATAGATACAAGCTGAGATTCAGAATATAAGAGTAATGCTAACCGAGGAGAATTTCCGACAAGCTCTAAGATTGAAAGATGAGGCATCAGATCCGATTGCCTTGGGTAAAGAGATTGTGACCCAGTTCCTGAGAGAGATGGGATATATTGCTGAGTCACCGCCAACCATGAAGGCTCTTATCCGACCATACTGGAGAATGTTGGCACACTATCTCCAAAAGTGTGTCATTTCTAAGAAAAGCTCCACAGATCAGTTGAATCAAGTGCATATTCATGCAATGGTGTCACTTGTCAGAGGATTGAACTTTAACTGGTCGAGAATGATCTTTGAAGACATTAAGACAGTTGTGAAGAGAAACAAGAAGTTTGCTGCTATTCCCAGATACATCTAGCTTGCCTTGGATACTAGATTTTTGAATCTGAGGAAGTCTAGTGAAACACATGACACAAAACCTATGGGGATAGATATTTTCCCCATGATCAATCTGAAGAAAAAACTGTCATATAAAGTCCCCTTTGGGAAGAAGATTGGGTCATTTGCTGAGATTGTTAGAGATGAGGTCCCGCCTCACAGAAATTCAATCATAGAAGAAGAGCATAATTTACCAGCTTCAGAGAAGCCTGTGACCGAGTTTTCAGACAGTGATGATTGGGCAGATGAATTTGAGATAGAAGATGTGCAAATAGAAGCTCTACAGTTTGATGATCATGATGACAACATCAACTATGACACATTTCTTGATGATATAGAAGTAGAAGAAGAAGAGATTGAGACTATTGAAGAACAATTGACTAGAAAACGGAAAGCTACAGAGGATCCTCCCCTCGGTACTTCTGTTACTAAAGATGTAACTGATCAGATCAAGGTTGCAACTCAACACCTTATTGAAGCTTTTAATGCTCCAAGAAGGAGATGATTAGACCCAAGAGTGCCTCACTCTACTAGTATTGGAGCATGTCAATCATCATCCTCTACTCAACCCACAATACAAGATAAAGGTAAAGCAGTAGAGACAGCTGAGTATAGGCTTGAAAAAGAGCTAAGATATGAGATAGCTGATCTCAAAGCCCAGAATGAGGCCCAAAATGAAGTGATGTTGAGTTACTTGATGCACAAAAGGTGCATAACACAGAGCTATAAAAGCAGAAGAAAGTTTACAGAGAATTCTCGTTTCAGATCAGAGAATTACATAAGCTGGTGAAACATCTTAGCTCTACAGGTAAAGGTAGTTCAAGTAAGCCCAATTAAAAGAAAGATGATGGAGGAGATCCAGGAAGTAAAAGTGGAAGTTCAGGAGCAGGTGGTTCCAAACATGAACCAGTATTTGATTTTTAAGTCTGATATTCCCGATGTACTAGATTCAGGTCCCATTCTGCTTAAAGATGCTAATAAGGAAATTGATCCACGAGACCGGGATTACATGATTGTACCTGCTGCGGAATATGATGGTGAATGGGAAGCCAAGACATATACACAGCCTCCAGGTACTTAATTCAACTTGGTGACCATTTTCATGAAAAGAGAGGGATTACCTGGGAACCTAAGTCTTGGATGTTTGATGATGAGAAGAACATGCTTGTGGTCAGAAGAAAGTTTATAGAGAATTCTCGTTTCAGATCAGAGAATTACACAAGTTGGTGAAACAGCTTAGCTTTACAGGTAAAGGTAGTTCAAGTAAGCTCAAATCAAAGAAAGATGATGGAGGAGATCCAGGAAGTAAAGGAGGAAGTTCTGGAGCAGGTGGTTCCAAACATGAACCAGTATTTGATTTTGAGTCTGATATTCCCGATGTACCAGATTCAGGTCCCATTCTTCTTAAAGATGCTAATAAGGAAATTGATCCACGAGACTGGGATTACATGACTGTACCTGCTGCTGAATATGATGGTGGATGGGAAGCCAAGACATATACACAGCCTCCTGTGAGGTACTTAATTCAACTTGGTGACCATTTTCATGAAAAGAGAGGGATTACCTGGGAACCTAAGTCTTGGATGTTTGATGATGAGAAGCACATGCTTGTGGTCAGAAGAAGAGGACCGTGTTCATTGGAGTACTACAAGTGTTGGACACAATTTTATTCTTGGACAACTGGGGATTTGACCAAAATCTATCATGCACCTTTCTTCAATCCGTCAAGGAATGAATATGCTGAACATTTCTATAAGAAATTGAGAAAGGCAGTGTTGAGCAAGTTCAAGAATTTTGATGAATTTCCACATAAAGATTCTTTCACGAACAAATACAGAGGATTATATGAGAAGGATTCAAAGAAGAAGTTCTCAAATGTGTTATACCCTCCAACTGAGAAGGCTAAGACTATACCTCTCCCACCTAAGCATCCTGAGGGTTGCCTATTTGACTTTGAAACATGAGCATATAGTGAATACACTGGTGAAGCCAAGATTATCTGTAAGTCAAAGACAATGAGTGTAATGGAAGTGCATGATCTGCTCAGTTATTATGAAAAGGACATTATGGTTCAAAACAAGAATCATATTGAATGCTCTCCAAAGAATGAACAGTATGCCAAAGCATATACTAGAGGAGTTGCAAGAATTATTCAAGAAAAGCTGTGGTATGGTCCTACATCACTACAGACTTCTAGAAGATTCGGAATGTAGAAGCCAGCTAATGTTAAAGCCTAGGGGAAGATTGTAGAGACCTAGAATATGAGGCTTTTGCATTAGATTTGTCATGGTGTGTGTTATGTTTATTCTAATACTTTTGGGCTCTTATATAAATGTAAATGGGCTAGTTTATTGTGGGTTTAGGGGATTTAATGGGCCAGTTGAATTTATGTGTATAGGGGTCGGTTTCTAATTAGATTAGGGTGAGAAGATTGATTGTTTTTCAAGTTTATCATCTCCTATATATAGAACCTTATAGTATCTAGAATAGGTTGTTGAAGCTAGGGCTAAGGTGATAAGGTGTAATCCAAAGTTCTCTTAGAATTTCGGTTCTTTCAAGTGTGTTGCAACCGGTTGTTAATCAAGTTTTCATTCGCAAATTGGGTTGTGTTCATTAATTCGTAATCATTATTTAGTTTATTGTTTTCGTTTCTTGAATCACCTCTAATCACCGGATTACACACGGTGATTATAGGATTTGATATCGCGTGAGGGACTAGATTAATCCTTACAAACCCCTTAACTACAAATATTATCTAATGCGTAAGCCTCTAAAATAGCCCTTTACAATCTTCCCTTAGGCTTACGACATTAGAGCTTCAAGGTAAGCTGAAGGAAAAGGTGCGCTACTTTTTAGTTTCCCACCAGTTCTTCTGAACAATTGTCTTGGCTGCAAAAGAAAATGCATTTACTTAGTTGTCATCTTCCTCGTTATTAGTGATTCGAAGAATAGGAGCAGCAGCTAGGATCTTGATATCTTTTTCACCAAATCTAAGTAGATCCATCGTATCATAGAATTTGTAGTCAATACCTTTGCACACAACCACTGCTTCACCAGTATTCAGATCAAAATGCCAGGATTCAAATGAATTCACCAAGGTTCCATCTTCAATAGAAATTGACCATGGAACCACCTTAGTTTTGACAATTGGTGGCCAATAAACTTCTGTTTTGTCTTCACCAGTAACTGGATCCTTTTTGGTGATAACTTTGTCTTCAGCAAATTTAAAAATTTTGAATCTATTTCGAGAAGCCTTTTTCAGCACATTGCCAACAAAACTACCATCAGAATTTCCTGACCGAATGAAAAACGTAGCATCTAACAGGCACTCAAATCAACCCTAGTCCAGGCGTGAAATTGATTAATATCAGTATAATACTCCACGTGACCATGCCCTTTTCACAGTACAACAAATAATTTCTTGTTAGCATTATAATGCCATGCATGTATGCCATTTCTATTTCCTTTGTTGTCAGAATCTCCTTTACCCAAATGCAATGAGTATAGAGGTGGAGGAGTTTGCAATTCTCTAAAACAATTCATTATGCCAATTGGTTTAGGAGAAATCATATTAACACTCCTCTACATACCTCATCAGCTTCCCTCATTTCTTCCCTTAACTACTCATTCTCGAAGAAATCATTAATATTAATGTCTACAACCCCAACAAATTCACTAGCATCATCTGGAATATTTGGAAAATACTTCTCAAAATGAAACTCAGGTTATAGAATTAAATAATGAATAACATTTCTCACATCTCCTTTTGGGCTTGAACTTGATCCACCAACATCCGATAATTTTATTCCAGCAAAGTTCTTACCCATCTTAGTCTTCATATCAGCATACATCACTGTAAAAAAGCCAAGCTGAGCTTCAACTTTAGTCTTGAAATAAGCTTGCTTCTTAGTTTCTTCTTCTTGATTAGCCAGCAATGAACTAATCAATTCAGCTTTGTTGGTATTATGTTTTTCCAATTCTTGAACTCTCAGCTGCAAACCTTAAATAGCTATAGACTCAACAGTCTTTAGCTCTTTTCCTTTTCCTGAACACAAAATACTAACAGGTTGGGTTGTAACAGGGTCGTACTTGGGGCTTGAACAGAGTGTGTAGTAGCTTCCCTAGAGGAACTACTTTCAGTTTGTAATCTAGGATCATCATTCAATAACTATATCAGCAATAGGAGACACATTATCAGATACAGGATCTCCAAGAGGAGGAATCTCGGAGACCTGTGGCATAGACAAATCTTGTTCTCTCTCAGGGGTATTATCAGTCTCAGACTCAGAATCAATCACATTAACTTCTTCAATAACAGGAGATAGTTTCCCCACATCGTGTTCCTCTGAAACCATAGCTTGAGCTCTTACTGGACTGGGAGCAGGAATGTCAGAAGAAAACGACCAAAAGCCGATTGAGAGAGCTAACAGTGTTAGAGAAACCAATAAAATGACCTAGTTGGAAGAGAGAATTAGTAGTTTTAATTATGCTCACGTAGAAGCTATAAAGGAAGAAAATTAGAAGAGATAATGGATCAAGGGAGCGGTGAAGGACCTAGTTGACCGCGAAGATGGCCTTAAATACTATTTCTGTCGACTATGAGTTCCTAATACTTGCAGAGTGAAGGAATTTATGCTAAGCGAGGCTCACAAATCTCGTTACTCAATTCATCCAGGGGCTACAAAATTGTATCGTGATTTGAAACGTGACTATTGGTGGCCCGGTATAAAGGAGGATATTGTTTAGTATATGGGAAAGTGAATGACATATTTAGAAGTTAAGGCGGAGCATTAGAATCCTTATGGGAAATTACAACCACTCGAGATACCCGTGTAAAAGTGGGAGCATATTACCATGGATTTACTTACCAACTTGCCGAAAACAGTAAGGAAAGTAGATGTCATGTGGGTCATCATGTATATATTGACTAAAAGCACCCACTTTGTGCCTATTAGTGAATCGAATTACTCGGATAAGATGGCAGATATATTTATTAAACAAATTGTGTCATTACATGGTATACCGGTGTCGATAACTTCAGACAGCGTTACGCATTTTATGTCGCGATTCTGGCGGGAGTTTAAGAGGATTATGGGTACCAAATTGCAGTTTAGTACCGCATACCATCCTTAGATGGATGGTCAAAGCGAGAGGAAAATTCAAACTCTCGAGGATATGTTATGAGCATGCATCTTAGATTTTGGCGGAAGTTGGGATAACTATTTGCATTTGGTGAACTTTTATATAATAATAGTTATTATGCAAGCATTGGTATGCCTCCATACGAAATGTTGTATGGTAGGAAATCCTGAACCCCATTCGTTTAGGGAGAAGTGGGACAGAGAGAAATTACTCATAAGGATGTTGTTAAAGAAACTACCAAAAAGATTGAGATGGCTTGGGCGCGGTTGAAAGCTGCTCAAGATAGTCAAAAATCCTATGCAGACAAAAGGCGGAGACCCATTGAATTTCAAGTCGGGCACCATGTGTTCTTAAAGGATTCTCCGTGGAAAGGGGTGATAAGATGTAGAAAGAGGGGTGAGTTAAGTCCGAGATTCATCCGGTCAATTAAGATCAATGCTCGAGTGGGCAAGGTCGCTTACCAATTGGAACTTCCCAAGGAACTTAGTGGAATTCATGACACCTTTTATGTGTTAAATCTAAGGAAGTGTCTAGCGGATGAGACAACTTATGTATCGTTAGATGATATAATAGTAGTCGATAAACTAAACTACGTGGAGAGGCCCATTGTTATTCTTAACTGCAAGAACAAGCGACCCAGGAATAAAAAAAATACCTCAAGTGATAGTAAGATGGGAGCATCGTAAGGGATCAGACAACTACTATCCGCAGATTTTTGGTATGTATTTTAGTTTCGGGGAGGAAACTCCCTTTAAGAGGGGTGGAGTTGTAACTTCCCGATTCGATGTTTATTATTATTATTATATTATATTGTGTTTTGTGAATGGTCGGGTTGGTGTAATTAAATTACATCCCGGTTAATTTAGTAAAACAATAAGATTAGTTACTAAGATATAATTTAGTGGCTAATGTTTATTAAGAAAAGATGGGGGTGTAAGGAGTAAATAAAAAAGGTATTCATGATTAGCTGAAAGGAGCATAAATGAGGGGCTACAACTGTAAATAGTTTAATAAAACAAAAGTCTGGATAGCCCTCCATACCTCTGTTCGCAAACCAAAGGGAGGGGAGCATGGAGAACCTTGTTCTTGATAAAATCCATCTCAAATCTTAGCGTGCTGGGAACGCTGAAATTCGAGTTAAGGGGGTGTCTAGGTCACGATTTCCTCATCAATTTCTGGCTTCTACATCACCAAGTTGGGTCAATTTATGAACTTCATATGGAAGTTAATTGACATAGAAAATCTTTTAGATATGTGTTTATATGCATAGATATTACATAGGTTCATTCAGCATGCTAGTGATTATGTGTATTCTAATAAGGTTATGATGGGGGTTTAAACTCATCACATGGAAATCAAAATTTTAGAAGGGTAGGTAGTTGGGTTTGGTAGTTTAGACCATATGAAACCATGGTTGTATGAAGTATTCGTTAATTGTTCAAGAAATTTGAAATTAATATTCTTGTAATCATAGATGGGGGTGAATTGGTAGGTTAAATGTTACATGTTTGTAAGAATATCAAGCATGCATACTAGGTGTTTGATAAAATGCCTAAGCGAAGATTAGTAAAAAAATTTATGTGCTTGTTTGTGCCAAACTGGTGTAATATGCAAGTTGATGTAAATTGGTGAAGAGGGTTTGATAGGGTGCCTTGGAATAGCATGATCACATGATGTTTACCAAGTGTTTGATTAACTGCTTATATGAGCATAAAAACTTAGTACGCTCAACATTGCTATGAAATTGGTAGTGTGGAGTGAGAAACGGTAGAGTATGTAAGCTTACATGGTTATCTAACAACCATGAATTTTATAGGTGAAACAATGGAGGCTCAAGCCACCAACGTGACGAGAAGGGTACAACCTAAACTCCTAAGGTAACGTAAGAAGTCCTTAGATTACTCATGATATATGTGGGTAGTCATATTTCAATAGTAGGTTTTATTGTTGTTACTTATGATGTACAAGTTATGATTAATCAAACGAGTGAGTTGGGTTAAGCAACTAAAGATTAAGTGAGAATTGAAAGGTAGAAACAACACGTTAGGGTAAGATGGTCCAAAATGCCCCATTTGGTTGAATCCATAGAAAGTTGAAATGCATGATTGTTTGGATATTTTTCTCAGTTCAAGTTCAAAAGAATGAGGGTGTATGGGTGGTTACGACTCAAGCTGGAAACACCCAAAAATATTCTAAGTATGAAAATCTGGCCAAAATCCAGTTGATCCATGGAAATTCCACTCCAAGCGTATCGCTTGGAGCTGAAGCAATTCTAGGCGATACGCATGGATCTCTCGCGGCACGCGAGAGACCTTTCGAGATACACATCACTTAGCAGTGGTGGTTTTTAGTTGTTTTTTTAAGAATGAATAATTGGAATATGTATTTATCGTTTATAAATTATTATTACTAATGCAATACTGGTAATTATGACATGTAACAAATAGGAGGTGTAGCGGGTTAGGATTGGGCTTCCGCTTGATGAACCGAACACCAATCGATGCTTTTGGAGACACAAGTGTCTAGTTATGTTTTTGTATAGCCATTTAATCTATGTACTCTGATTATTCCAAGAGAAGGATAATTAACTTGAACTTGGGGGGTGTCAAACAGTTGAATTTTTGAAAATATGAATCTTTTAATTACGAAATTTTATAGATCGAATTTCTAGACGATAATTCATGCCTAATTAAAGCGTATGGCCTTACACCATGACTGATCCTCAGAAACGTTAAACGAATCATCATCAAGATGACTCACAAAAAAATTAAATCTATCATAATACGTGCCATCAAGTTACTTAAACCCTGTCGGTTTAGGTAATAGATTTAAGAAGGATAATTCCAATCATGGATAATTCATGTCGCCGTCGAGTAAACTAGCTGGGTGGTTCTCGGTAAACAATAGCTCCATGATTCTCATCCTGATTTAGAATATATGCACAATATTAGAGAACGCATGAAATTAACATCACATCTCAACGCAGGAGATCACGTGACAACTACTTGTGTGATAATTTTCCACGATAATCAAATCAGTTACTTGTTTTTTCTTCTAAGCCACTACACGTTAATGGTTACTCACACAAGTATGGTGACGGTACGAGTCAAAATACCGTACATTAGGATAGAAACAAAGCGCTCTCACCGATGGTTCCATCTCTGCTGAATCTAGTTAGCAAGACCAATCACGAATGGTCGTACGATAATCGAAAGATCCAATCAACTATATGAAACTGATGGTAGAAAGTGATCAGATCACGAGTCGGATATGATCGTAATGTAACAATGTTACACAAGAGAGATTTATGATGATCTTTAATATATAAGTTCGATCGAATCTAAGACAAGAGAATTGTAAAACCAGATACGGATCGTACTACTGGATGAACTGATCGATCTAGTGTACGAGAATGTAAATAAGCTTTGTTTTATTGATTCACCAAGAAAACAATTACAAGGCTTTGTTTTCTCTCTCTAGAACACACTTAGAAACACACACTTAGTGGAGATGATATGACCAACAGTTCTAACATGCTAAACAAGCTAACCTATTTATAGGTACTTAAACTGCCCAGCGTACCATCCAACGTACCATTGGTACGTTGGCTCCGTACCAACTGGTACGAACCATGGTACGCTGTCTCTAAGACTCACATACTCATGCTCTCACATAGATACAATACACTAGACACAATATAGCATAGGAATATGCTCTAACAAACTCCCCCTTAATGTGAGGTGTATCTATGCTAACTAAACTTCAGTCTTCAATCTTCAGCATTGTTGCATCTGATCTTCAACTTGAAATTTCTTGTCAGCAATAGAGCTTGCATGGCTGGATCATTCTTGAATACTCTCTGAACTTCCAAATCCATTTGAGAACGATACTTCATACTCCCCATTTCACCATGCTTGAGTCTTGACAGCACACAACCTGCAATTTCAGAAGAAAGAAACGCGGCTTTCTTTTTCTTTTTGAAATCTAATTTAATCTTGGCGCAAAAGTTCTCTTTGAGAATCAAAGATATAGTTTTGAAATCAGAATTCTGTATCGTGTATCGATTGGTCGAAAACAAATAAGAAACAAAATCTTTTTGGCTTTTTGAAACTTTACATCAAAACACACCGAAAATCTTTTTGATTTTTCTAAGTTTAAGCTAAAACACACCTAGAATCTTTTTGGATTTTTCAGATATGAAACATAAATGCAATACTGAATCAGACACTATTTTTGTCTTTTGTGAGAAAGATCACAACTTGGGATCATATGACATAACATGTTGAACTACACTTCAATTTCAGTAACTTCAGCACACAAGTCATGCCGATTGCTAGTATAATTTGTCCATCTTAAACTCAAGCACAATCATACTCATAACATCTTGATATGTTATTGTATTGATTAGATTGCATTGACCAGTGTACCCCACACTATCAGACATGCTCAGATATGTATTTGCTTATCACACTTTGTAATTTCATTTGTGATTTAATCACATAATGATTTTATTCATGATATCGTCAACTGTGTTCCATGCAAAAACAAATAAGAACGTTAAATCGTCTACCTTAAGGTCGATCTTTCGATACGTAGATAAGGCCCCGGATTTAACAAAATAAGAATGTAAAACAAGTTGAAATTGTATAACTCAACAACAATCAGGTCGGTACTCCCGTACATGCAGAGAAAGTCCGATGAGTTATACGAAACACCAAAGAAAATAAAGCAGAACGTCAAACGAACAACAATCAGGTCGGTCTTGTGGACACGCAGAGAAAGTCCGATCGTTTGACAAAATAAAGAAAATCAAACAAGTTTAAATCTTTGCAAAATGAACACATGTATACACAGTGACTTCTCATTTTTCTTTTTCCACATATCTTTTTCTTAATATCTTGAGATACGCATCAAGATGTTGTCCACTTGGTCAAGCATTTGTATTTAATGTGTTTATCACATCTGAATACTTTCTGATTTAGTGTCGAGCCTACCAAGTACATCGAGCAACGATCTTATGGCTTTTTCATCTATTTTATCCATGAGTCAGACACGTAAGCCAATGTACCATTATTTCCCAACCATGTCGGATACAATTTCTCATTTTTCAATGTTTTTGTATTTTCTGTTTTTCAATGTTTTTGTACTTTTCTATTTTCTCCCCCCTTAAAATGAAAACTCTATTTTTTGGATTTTTATTTTAACAAAACACAAAGACACTATTTTTGGTTTTTCATTTTTCTCCCCTTAAACTATAAACGAAATGCATTAGAAAGAAAATTGACCAATCGATACTGATACCTTGAAATTTAGCTTGAAATTTGATATTTCTTGAAATTTAAGTTAAAAACGCAGAATACTTCTCCATCAGCAACTTTTTCAATCACTAACGGGTCTTCTAGAAGTACCTGCACACTGTTTTTAAATAATTAGTACTCAAATGACCCGAAGCACACAGCTTCTGGTCGACCAGTGTCTTCTACACAATCAGTTGCAGCCGTGCTAACCACTTTAAGTCGCCACTCCATTTTTGCTTTTTTATTTTTAACAGAGTCATCATCATGTGATGAACCACCAACACTTGAATCAAATTTGAAAAATTGTTTTGTTTTAGATTCGATTTGGAAGGTGCAGACTCAGTAAAAACCCTGCCTGATTCATCAATAAATGTGGCAGATTTGTTTGAAAATGAACTTTTACAGTTTCAGGACAATCCCGTGCTATGTGTCCTTTTCGGTGACATTGACAGCACAAACGATAAGATCGTTGAGATTGGGATTTGTCCTGAACTGAAGGACATCTATCAATGAACTCAGAACCATCGGACATATCATTAAACATTTAAAATCGGTTAGAATGTACCCATTTCGATGTAGGACTTCGAGGTATGGAACTAGATCAAGATGACGAAGAATCCTTAACTTTTTGAGCATCCCGAGAAGAACTTTTAGACGAAGCCTTCTTCTGAATCTTTCCTCCAAATCCTTTTTCCATTGTAGACATGAACACTTGAGCAAAATGATAGATTTGTTCCAAGCTTATGTCTTTCTTTTATTTTGGAGCTTTCTTGGGCATATTCTTCTTGACATTCTTCCCCAACTTCTCACCATCACTACCCAAACCTGAACATTTGTACCCAGGTAGCTTTGATAAATCGATTTGAGAATTGGAAGGACCAGCTTTAGCAGCTTGATTGAATGCCGCTTTAATATCCTTCAACTTGTTAGCTTCTACCAAGTTAGCAGGAGCTTGTGCTTCACTCAACAAACCCTCATTTTTCTCAATCACCTTGTCAGCAGGAATGATTCCCCCATCAGATATAAACCCACTAGACAAAAATTTAGAAGCAGATTTGTCTATCACACTTTCCTCGTTTTTTCACTTTCTTGTTTGAAACCATTGATGTCTTCTTCTCAGATTTCTTAGGAGCAAATTCAGAATAGTCACCAATTGTTTTAGACGATTTGACATCAGCCATATGATCAGTTTGAACCAATGGGGGTGGTAATTGATTAAATTCTTCTTCGCCAAACACTCTTCTGAAATTCTCGTCATTGCACAAATAACTTGTGAACGAGTGTGAATTCTTCAAGTTATTTAGTTGACGATTCAAATCCAGAATTTGAACATTTAAATGTGCTATCTTTTTCTGAGCTTCACCCAAAGTCTTTTATGATTCTGTCAGCTAATTTGAAACTCTGTTAGACAAAGACTTTTCTCTTCTCACTTTATCATGAGCATCAAACATTTCCTGTGTAACTTTTTCCACCTTTCCTTGATAAATCTCTACATTTCTTGTCAACAATTTGTTTTCTTTTCTCAAACCGATGACTTTATCTTGTAATTTTGACTGGAGGACTTGATAATCATTTTTCGAAACCGTGGTTTCATCATAATCTTTCTGAAGTTTAAAATTGGTAAGCAGAAGCGATTCCACTCTTTCTTTAAATTTCTTATACAAGGCATCAAAATCTCCAATAGCATCCTTTGCTTCGAACTCCCACTTTTCAACCTTTGTAACTAACTCAACATTTTCATTTTGTAACTTTAAGGTTTGTTCTTTATTAACACTAACCGTCTCATCCAATCTCGATTTTAGCTCTAAAACCTCTTTTATCAACAACTTCTTTTCTTGTTCCAACATTGCATTAGCTTTGAACAACTCATCAGAAACATCACGCTTTCTTTTGTAACCTTCTATCTCTTCTTCTTTCTTCTCACGTTCAACAATCAACCCTTCCTTTTCACAAATCAATTCTCGAATCTTTCTTTCTTTTTGAGCATAAAAGTCACATGTTGACTCATACCCACTAACTTCCGAATCACTTGTTTTAGATGCACTTGTTTGAGATTCAAAATCACTTGATTCAACTTGCATAGTAGCCATCAATGCATAATTTTTTCTGGAGAATGAACTAAAAATGCAGATTCATCTGGAAACTCCTTAGCCCAATCATATCCTTCCTCGGACACCAGTGCTTTTGCATCTTTATTATGGTCATGAATATCCGAAGTACTTGGTTTAGAAGAAGATTGCTTGCATTCTCGAGCAAAATGTCCTAATTTGGAACATTTGTAACATTTCAGTTTAGACTTATCTTAACCCAGTTTGCTTTCTTGAATTATATAATTCTTGCCATGTTTATCCATAAACCTTCTTCCTCTTTCAACAAGCATAGCAAACTGCCAATCCAAATCTAATTTATGCAGCTGATCATCATCCATCTGTTTTAGATCCTCCGAAACCAAACCAGAATTACCAATTTGACTAAATATGGATCCAGATGAAGATGATATGAAAGAAGATAACAAAGCAGCTAGACCTTCGGTTGCTTGATTAGAAGTAGACTTGCTTGATGATCTATCAGGAATACGAAAACTGCAACCCGAAGAATAACCAGTATTTTCAGACTTTCCAGCAAGAAAAGCTGTTGATGGTGGATTACTGCTTGAAATAGAATGTGATTTTGTTTTAGCATGCACAGTAGCAGAATTTTCTCCAAAATATACTTCAGGATTCTGAACAGATGGAATTGCTGACTTTTTCACAAGTAATTCCATTTCTCGAGCTTGTAATTTGCTTGGCAGCTAATTGAATGTCCAACTTGAGTAGTTTGGATCATTAGAAAATATCATCAAAAAATTCTCCCACTTTTCGGGTAGAGCTTCCAGGAATTTCTCCTTTAATTCATCATTTTCTTTCTTAACACCTACAATGTCAAGTTCATTGATCAAATGTGAAAGCCTTGCAATCAAATCTGTGATCTTCTCATTCTCACGGAGTCCGAAATTGTCAAACTCTTTCTTCAAAACTTTCTTTCAAGTGTTTTTGTAGTGATCATTACCCTCACATCTTTCCTTAATAGCATCCCATAATTGTTTCGAAGTTGGAAAATTCTTAAACTGATGCATCAAATCTTTGGGTAATGCCATCGTGAGAAAACTATAAGTTTTCTTTTCTTTTGAAATACCTTCTTTTCTTCAGGCTCAAAATCACTTATCGAATTTGGTAAAGTGTTAGCAATCAACGGATAATCATATTGTTTTTCAATCGGAATCCAACAATCAACATCTTGTGAGTATATGTAAGATTCAAATCTTTTATTCCAGTTATGATAATCTTCCAATCGAAGTAATAGGAACTTTCTGAGTTGTTCCGATTTCATTATCATAGTTCATCATGGATTGCATCGAAGTTTGCATAGCTGAAAACGCTTGAAAATCACTCATCTTGAAGTTAAAAACCGAATGTCAAAACTTTGAACTAAAAAACGGAGGTCTTCCAAGAGGATTTTGGGGGTCATCTTGTTGAGACGAACGTATTGGCTGGTATTAGTTCTCGTAACTCTTAACGGTTCTCAAGTTACGTCAGTTTTAGTGAAGACGACTTTATGCCAGTGTACCACGCCATCGACTTCCGTACCAATGAGATGCAACATACCAGCGCATCAAACAAGTCAGCGTACCAAAACCCGGACCAGAAATATCAGCGTACCATCTCAGCGTACCAAACACTCAGCGTACCAACTTGGGCAGCGTACCAATTTGGTACGGCGTAACTGCAAGCGTATCAGGTAGTAACCGTCGCGTACCAGACCTGAAGATTGCCTTGCGTACCAAATTCCAGCGTACCAGAATCTTTGAAGAATTTCTTGCGTACCACAGAGCGTACCAAAGGCGTACCAGCTGTTCTTCAAGCGTACCAACGGCGTACCACGCTAAATTTGACCGATTTTTTGAATTTCCTACTTTTGAGACTGGAATTTGGAATAGTGAGATGTGAAAGCACTCTAGGAACACTCAGAAATCATTTTTTGACCTTAGAAACACTCGGAATTGAGAAGAATTGAAGAAAAACCAATGAAACCCACTTTCTCTCACTAGAAAAATCCAATTTTGATCAATTCAAACCAGCAGAGCAACCTAGATTTGCTCTGATACCACTTGTAAAACCAGATACGGATCTTACTACTTGATGAACTGATCGATCTAGTGTACGAGAATGTAAATAAGCTTTGTTATATTGATATGACCAACAGTTCTAACATGCTAAATGGGTTAACCTATTTATAGGTGATTTAAACTGCCAAGCATACCATCCAACGTACCATTGGTACGTTGGCTCCGTACCAACTAGTACGGACCATGGTACGTTGTCTCTAAGTCTCATATACTCATGCTCTAACATAGATACAATACACGAGACACAATGTAGCATAGGAATATGCTCTAACAAGAAATAAAATGAGAAGAAGATTGCCATCTTCTACTGCTGCTGCACACCTTGTTGCCGTTTAGAATGTTTTGTTGACTCCTTTGGTCCGCCACATTGAGTAGAAATAGGCATAGTCGTCATGTCGTCGTTGGTAGATTTCCTCCATTGAGCTCCGCTACGTCTTTAAAAATCTTCATTATTTCCGTCTTGATTTTCTTGATCTTCATTTGCAATCCACTTTGTCTAACTACTCATAGCCAACCCGCTAAGAGTCTCTGGTTAGAGTATACCACCCAAAATGGTAAAATTTATCTAAGTAGAGTCTGTTAAACCTTTCTCCAACTTGGGACCTGCAAGAAGAGATTCAAACGCATGAATCTTGAATGTAGCACCAATATAACCCAACACCGCGCATCCTTGTGACCCACCGCTTGGTGTGCCGAAGCTACAACACAAATTTTTGTAGTTCTGACCGTCTCTGTGGGTCCACTGACAACACAAGTCCTCATCTAATAGTGTTGTAGGTCTCTGGATTCGCATGGGGCGCACAACCCTCTTTTATGAGTAATCATTTTTCTCTGAAGGCTGCATCTCCATTCGCATTGTCAGTTCCGTTTCAGTCAGGCTTACATCCTATTCCAATTTCTCTTCATCCTTCTGACATCTGTCTCAGCAAATAACAAAAAGGGATAGCTCTAGAGGTGATTTACGTCATCACAAGGCATATAAAATATAACAACAAACCAATCAATCACTATCAAAACAAGTCCTACTGTGTCAAACTACAATGCACAAGGGACTAAACAAGGTCATTCCCAAGACTATCACCAGTACAAAATGTGAATATCTAGAACACAATGCAAGCAATTTTATAATACAATCAAACATATAAGCACACATAAAGCAAATTTCATAATCATGAAGCAGTAAAATCCTGGAATATAAGTCTAAAAGTTTACTAACTATACAGGTGTTCTCCTAACCCTGGTTGTAGTTCTGAAGCTTGCTATGGCCATACGAGTATACATCAAAAGAACCTTAAGTCCTAGGGGAAATATTACCCTAAATGACACTACTCTTAGCATTAATCGATTTAGCATGGTTCACCAATATCTTCGCACACCTGTGGGCTCGAAAGTTAGGTTGATCAAGTCTAACCCCTGCCGACCTTGTGAGAATATGTAGTAGCCGCCCACATGACCTAAAAATGCCTCAACTATTGCGAAAGGTACTAAACCACAATTACACCACGCAACTCGCACCAGTGCCAATGTTTCCTATACTAATTAAGCACAAACAAGGACCTCTACAGACTATCAGTCGCTATATGTATGGTAGGGTTCATCAAACCTAGTGCCTTGTGGGTATGGATGACACTTTGTGAGGCTGCAAACCACACCGACCTTACACTAATCTTTTATCACTGCCTAGCACGCAAATATATGCCTAAATCTCATAATTGTCTACTTACTATTTTTAGAGCCGTTATAGGTTCAAGCTTAGGGGTTCTACCTGAACTACTAATCTGCTAAAACCTTGGGCTGTGATACCAATATGTCACACCCCGACTGCAGCCGCCGCCGCGGGGAGCGTATGGGACTGGCTGCTCGTATCAAAACACAGAGAAGCAAACACCGTAGACCCCAAACTTAGGCTACCATAACTGCTAGGTCTTGCACACATCAAGTCTAGCCAAATCCTGCCTATCTGGGAGATACGTTGCCTTGGTCGTACAGTTCCCTTCACGATCTAAACATATATTGTAGATGCTAGATTATGAGGCTTGTAATATTAAATATGTTGGGCTGGGCTTAGAGGGTTTAATTAGATTAGTGGACTAGTTTACTATTAGATATGGGCTTGGGCTTGGGTTTAAGATCAATAGGGGCCCAATAGTAAACCCAATGGGGTAGCTATATAAACCCCATTGGTTTACCATTTAAGGGTTGCTGATTCAGGTTGGTTGTTTACGATTCTAGGAGAGCCAAGTAGTGTTCACGATCGTAAACAGAGAGAAGTCAGTTTACGATTGGTGGTTTTGTACCCGACAAGTTTTCTTGTGTGCAAAGATCAAGTTTTTAACGTTTAATCATCGTATTCTTCGTGTTTTCTCTTCTCTATTCTTGAATTAATCACCTACGAGGATTCCGCACTCGTTTGTGATATCGATACCGTGGTTGGCTGATTTTCTGGACCTACAATTGGTATCAGAGCCAAGAATCACTGATTCGAGGTTCTAACGATATTGGATTCAAGCATTTTTCTGGAAAAAGTTCGAGTTTTTGAAGGTTTGAAGGCTGTTCTTCGAGTTTACGATTCTGCTGCTGCTGGGTTTTGAGTGTGTACGACTGGTGGACTTGAAGATCTTCATCAGAAACACGTTCACGACTTCAAGCAACGATTTTTAGCTGTTTACGATCCAAAAATTAGAGTTTACGACTTTACTTGGTCGGAAACAAGAGTTTACGATTTATCTTTGTCGGAATCGGTCATCGTAATCGGGTTTACGACTTGGGAGGATCGGAATCAGGTGTTTACGTCTGGCTGGCTCGGAATCGTTGTTTATGATCGTTGTTTACGACCGGGAGGTGTTTACGATCGGAAACAGGGTTTACGATCGGAAACAGGATTTGCGGCAAAAAGTCACTATTTCACACTTTCACGGAAACGGATGTAACGTCCAGGGGAGCTCGTTTGGCCCCCCAAATTCCACTCCGAAGGCATCCGTTTTTCAGTTTTAAGTTTTTGACACTATTCTTTGAATAGTGATTTTGCCGTTTTTGCCAATTTTTCTAAACTTTCAGAAGCTGCATATCTAAAGAAAGAAAATGAGTTCAGTGGTTGAAGAAAATAATTTGGTTGAGAACAAGGATGATTTCGCAGATGAAGTTGACAAAACTGAGATATGCCCCAATCCTACTTGTGCTCGTATAATTCCTGGACTTAGACAAATCTGTAAAAATTATCAGCTAGAACTGTTTGAGATAAAATGTGAAAGGAGTTCTTTTAAGGGTAGATGGCAAAAGAATGAGGAGAAGGTAAAAGCTCAGAAACTATACATTGTGAAATATCAAAAACTTGCAACTGAGAAAACTCTCCTGTATGACAATGCAAAGTTAGAAATAGCTGAGCTTAGGAAGCAAGTAGATGAGCTCACACATAAGAACAATGAGTTGCAAGTGAAATTAGATGTGAATCAAATGAGAAGCAAAAGAATGCTCGATGCTGGAAAGGAATTGTCACATGCTGTTGTGACTGGTCAAGTTGGGAAAGACACATCTGGGTTTTGGGTAAGAGAAAACTGATAAATCTTTGGCAATGAACAACATCATTCCTCCACCAGTTCCCAGAAACATTATAGGAATACTTCTTAGTAACCATACCCTAAAATTGAAACCCCATGCTTCAAAGTAATTGACGAGGTCAAAAGGGAAAAGGTGATCTTGACGACACGGCCAGAGGGGAAAATCTTTTTGACATCTGGATCAATGTTTGACCAAGAACCAGATGTAGGATATGAATTACCATCCTTCTCCTCCAAGTTCAAGGGAATAACCGATGGAGTGATAAGTGAACCTAAAGTTGAGAGGCCAAAGATCACCATCAAGCATCCAAGTATGAAACCAACAGCTAGAGTGAAGAATGAAAAACTCAAGGGAGTAGCTATGTCTCCCATTTCTTCAGTTGGATCATGCAGTTGCTGTTGTAATTGCAAGAATGGTGCTTCTACGTCAAAGAATCAAGGAAGCACAAAGACAGTAAAGACAGGTTCGACACAGGCTTCGACAAACCAGCAGAAAGTCAAATCTGAAGCTGGTCATATTGCTAGAAACTGTCTTTATCGACCTTATGAACCTTATTATCCGAAAACTTAAAGGGTTTCATCTCAGGAGTCTGTGAAGTCTAAACCGATGATGGTGCAGAAACCTAAGGCAATGAAGACTGTTACTCCTAAGGTTAAACCCTCTGATCAACATTGGGGCGCTGCCAAAGCTGAAAGAAAATCTATAAATCAAAACAACAGCTTTCCAAGTTACAAAAATTTCCGAAAACAGGTGAAGAAACCAT